>CM050167.1:396331484-396358984 GCA_027410445.1 Discoglossus pictus | reverse complement strand
CTTCCGCCATCACCCCAAGGGCAGCGGTAAGTATAATGTCGGCGACATACGATACCCCACCCACCCACAGCTTCTTACCCCTCACTAATGTATATAAAATACACTAATATAGGGAAGTGCTGGTGGGTCACTATCAGGAAAATATGAATGAATACAGAGAAGGTCACAGCGGTGGAGAACTCTCCTCTTAGTGAATCTGTTCCAGACTATGAGCTTCCAGCTTCAATTTGCATCAAAGTTGTGTCATTGTGACATGTGGTCCCAGAGAGGCCCCGTCCTACGGGCTCCAGGGCTGGGGAGGGATTAATGCATAAATAAACACCCTCCACACCCACCAGGGGTTTAAAACAAATAATTATTAAAATTATTATTATCTTTTTTTAGTATTATTTATTTATTTATGAGTACATTAGACAACATGACAAAATGTACATACAGGTACAGAGGCTGTCCTCAGAGCTTACAATCTAAGCAAATATACTGCAATAACAAATGCAAATATAAAGACTTGTTTATCCCGTGCTTCCTACATAGGATTTTAGCCGAAACCATGAGCTGGGAGGTCGCCCTTGCCAATAAAGTTCTGGGCTCAGTGTGTAAGAAATTAAAGTTAATGACATTTGAACCATCCATGGTTTCCACTTTGGAAAAAGTTGCCAAGGAATGGGGGTAGGTGTCAAATACATAATATATAATAATAATAATAATTTATATCGGGTATTGGTAGCAGGATGGGGTGGGGTCCGGTGGCCTAGTTTTCGAATAATATCCATGTGTCTGTTGTACCCCTAGCAGTTCAGCTACATCTATACAGATGAAATCAATATAATTATAATAATAATCATCCCTATGGATCAAATAAATAATTAACTATTCATTAATTACATGGATCAGAGGAGATCTAAGGTTGGACTAAAATGGCCAGTTGGCTGGTCAAATACTCACAGCACAGATACCCTTCATCTGGTGGAGTATTTTGATGCCCATCAGATACACCTCAGACAAGTCACTTGGTCAAGACCTTTCCAATACAGAGACATAGTAGTGTATCCCATTCCTCCACCACCATTAATAGAGGTCGCCATATTTGCCCAATAAGTCATCACACACAGGTCATGAGACGAGCGCACACAAGAAAACATGGAGCACACACAGAAATGTCTTAATCCCTGTAGGGGTATATTTAATCTTAGTTTTCCAATGAACTTTTTCCATCCAGGGAGAAATAGATGTCCATTGATACTAATAATCGGTTAACGCAGGAAGAAATCAAAATGAGGTTGGAAAAAATAAATGTTAATAAAGCCACCAGGTCATGATGTAATACATCCAAGGGTACTGAGGGAACTGGGTTCTGTAATAGCAAAATTATTATATCTAATTTTTCAAGATTCACTCAACACAGGGTCTCTGCATGATGACTGGAGAAAAGCAGATGTGATACCTATATTTAAGAAGGGAGCAAGAGCAAATCCGGGGAATTATAGACCTGTAAGCCTTATTTCTGTAGTGGGAAGGCTTTTAGAAGGGTTAATAAGGGATAGTATGCAAGAATATGTCTATTTAAACAAAATTATAAGTAGGAGTTTTATGATGGATTTATGAAGGATAGGTCATGTCAAACAAACCTAATTAGTTTCTATGAGGAGGTTAGTAGGAACCTGGATCAATGAAGTCTCAGTGGATGTAAGCTTTTGATACAGTGCCACATGGGAGGCTATTGAGCAAACTAAGGGATACAGGAATTGCAGTAAATATCTGCTCATGGGAGCTGGCTAAAAGACAGGAAGCAAAGGGTTGTTGTAAATGGCACATACTCAGATTGGACTAATGTGGTAAGTGGGGTTCCTCAGGGTTCAGTAGTAGGACCTCTCCTTTTTAACATATCTATTAATGACTTAGAAGTAGGATTGCAACGTTTTGTCTCCATTTATGCTGATGACACAAAGTTGTGCAAGGTAATTAAATCAGATAATGATGTGCTTTCCCTCCAAAGGGATTTGCATAAATTAGAGAAATAAGCGACTAAATGGCAGATGAGATTTAATACGAATAAATGTAAGGTTATGCATCTGGGAAGGAAAAATAGCCATGCAATGTATAATCTTAATGGAGCAAAGCTATGGGTATCAGATATTGAAAGGGATTTGGGAGTGCTTGTGGACAACCACCTAGGTAACAGTGCTCAATGCCAAGCAGCAGCTGCAAAGGCAAATAAAATATTAGCATGTATTAAGAAGGGTATAGAAGCAAGGGAAGCAAATATTATTCTGACACTAAACAAATCCCTAGTATGTCCTCATTTGGAATATGGAGTACAATTTGGGGCAGCACTACATAAAAAGGACATTTAGAGCTGGAAAAAGGACAGAGAAGGACAGCAAAACTAATAAGGGGAATGGAAGGGCTAGCTCCACTCCCAGTTAGAAAATGTATTATAGCATGACAATAAATAGCATAATGAAAAATTATAATTCCAATTAAAAATATGATCTGGAATAATAAAAACATATTATAAATCCAATGAAGGCATAAATTGGAATAATATAAAGAGAGACTAATTGGAGTATTTTTATGAATCTTGTATTCTCATAGAATATGAATACATAACATTGTTGCCAACATACATAACTAGCTAATATATGTGCAATATATCTATAAAATGTATATGAAAGTGTGTGGTGTGCCTGTGATATAAGAGAATATAATGTATTAATATTAATATGTAACTTATGAAAACTAAAAATAAACGTAAAATGCTAAATTCAACGAATTAGAATCATAAGTGAGTAATGTCATGTAAATATTTTACTATCTTATAGTTCAATAAATATATAATAAAGTGCTACAGTGCATATATTACAATGGAATCTAAAGTGGTAACACATTGTGATACAGATGTAAATTTAAGTATGAATAGATCATTAAAAATGAAAACACATAAAAAAATTAAAAAAGGGGTATATATATTACATACAGTGTAGTGTGGATTAAATGAGTGCATAGCCCCATAAAAACAATCTTAATAATGTATGTGACAATATGTATGAGATGTATGAGAAGAAGCCCTTTTACAAAAATGCATTATAGGAGAATCCTTAATTTAATACTTTAGGATTCTGTGAGTCCAACCTGAAAATCCACTGGCTTTCTTTTTGCAATAGGATGTTATCCAAATTTCCACCTCTAGGACCTCCAAGTATCTTATCCACTACAACAAACTGCATAGTTTAAGGATTATTTGCATGAAACAATTTAATGTGTCTTGAGACAGGAGTATCCATATTTTTATTGATCGAATATACATGTTCCAAAATACGTATACGTAATTGTCATATGGTTTTTCCTACATAAAGATTGGGACATGGACATACCATAACATAAACTACATGTGTGGAACTACAGTCCAGGAAACTTTTGATTGGATAAGATCTGCTAGTGATGGGATTTAAAACACTTTGTTGGATTTTATGTATTTGCAAGCGCTGCTGTAATAGCATTTAAATAAACTCAAAGTTGGTTTTAATCAAGTATCGGTTTTCTCCGTGGGTTGATAAAAGCTCTTTACTAGTAGATCCTTAATGTTTTTAACCTTTTAAAAACATTAAAAGCTTGTATTTTAAAATTAGCTGGGCTATCACAGTTTCTCTTCAGTCGCAAATATTGTCCGATTGGCATACCTGCTTCCAATGGAACAGGGTGTTGACTGGACCATTGTAGCAGTGCATTTGAGGCAGTTGGTTTCCTATGGGTTGATGAATGTAAGTATCCCATAAAGTCTTTGCCTATGCTCAGATCCAAAATTTTATTCATAAATAGCTCACATTCTTGTCCATACCATAGGATCAATATGTCATCAATGTAACATTGCCAAAGTATTTTATCTGAATATTCAGACACCTGATCGGAAAAAATGTATGATCACTCCCATTGACCCAAATATAGGTTCGCGTAACTAGGGGCACATGTCGTACCCATAGCAGGGCCTCTAATTTGGTGATACCAGCGTTTGTTAAAAAGAAAAAAGTTCTTAGTAAGAATGGATTTAAGAAGAGTCACAATAAAGTCATTAAATGTCTCATATGTCTTACCTTTAAGACTTAAAGTATTGAGTCGCTGCTATACCTTGTTCGTGTGGGATGCTTGAACATAATTGTTATATTATAATACGGTTTCGAATATCTGATGCTAGAAATTGCACCAGTTTTAATTATCGTATACAGTGTTTTTTGTAATTTTTAACAAATCCTTATTAAATTATGTATATATTGTAAACAAATGCTGGTGAGCTTAAGACACAATAACATCATCACCTGACTCTCTAATGCGCATAAAAGTTTACTCTCCTTTAGCGCACACAGACTGCAAAAAAATTAGAGGGAACATTGCGCTCCATTAATTACACTAAACCTTTGTAAAGTCGTACGGGCGAACCCACTCACGCTTAGGCCACTACTCAGACTCATACTCTGGACACTGCCCATTGCTATCAGTCGTACAGGTTGTGTAACCAGCAAGAAAGTAAAGGAGCAGAACTCTCACCTTGGACTTGAATGAGAGTGTTACTTTGTCTTCAGATATTGCGCACACCATATCTAATGTTTATTAGAGGGGATGTCTGATGACAAGGACTGGCTGCTATGTGACTGGCTGCTATGTACAGATAGTATATGGATATGTATAGATATATGTGTGTGTATATACCACAACACAGGCTGAGATCCCGCTCCATGCTGATGATAGCCAGTAAGCTTGAAACAGCTGTACATGGATAGGATTCCCAGCTTGTGTATAATCCAACCTTGGCTTTGCATTAAAGCTGTGTAATACAGCATACATAAGCTTAAAGAAAGCCCTATTTGATAATGGCTAGGATTGAAGAGCGAGGCATTTGTGGGCACATTTGCACATCCCAGCTCAGCTTCCCAGAATGCAGTGTAATAACTGTTTTTCTCGGAATTCTGAGCTGGAAGCAGGTTTTTAACTTGCTTTAGACGTTCAAATGCGAACGCAGATGTACTTTTTATTTACTATATATATATAAATAAAGTTACATAGTTACATAGTAATTGAGGTTGAAAAAAGACTTTTAGCCCATCAAGTTCAACCTTCTAAGATCTCAACTGATCTGCAATATGCGGATTCATTGTTAATTGATATAACATATAATTAATTTTTATAAATATATTACATACTACTAGGTGCATAATATTATCCTTATAAAAACATATACATTCAGTTGAAAATGGAGCACAACGTATCCTGATACATAACATGAAGTAAATGACGTAAGAGCGCGACAACATTTCTAGATACGCGTCACTTTATGCAAATACGCAATGGTACTGTATCCAGAGCCAAAAGTGAATCCATAATTACATCATGTAGAGCTCCCTATGGGCTAATTACTAAAGGAGAAGATATAGCAAAACCATGAAGATATAAGTATTAACATATATAATGGAGCCCAATAATGTGTGACCAATCAGCAGGCTGGACAAGGGCCGCGAGGGCAGAAGAAGACCAGAAATGTATAATGGTTCATAATTTAAATATGATTAGAATAACAAAGCATCTATATATTTAATTAAACTCGTATGTAACTGTATTTGACATCTTGTGATGAGCAGTAGGTAGGTAGTGATATACTACTTGGTATATAAAGAACTTATTGTCCAATTGTGTTACAGTTTAATAGAAACCAGTACAAGAAAGCTGATTTAAATATTTAATACATTTTTGTAATGGGTAATGTCCATTATTTGTTGATCTTAGCCTTCTCTTCTCATATTTGCTTATCTAAACTTTTAAGTGACCTCTTGTGATGACAGCTTTGATGGGGAAGAATCCTCAGGTGAAGTGTTGTGGTATTGTGGGTTGCTATGGCAACAGTGGCTGTTGAAAAGTGAACATTAGGTTTCTGCATGTGACTAAGTGCTGTTTGGCTAATGTACTCAGAGGAATGGGCGCAGAAAATTATTGTACTATTATTGAGATTGAGACATAGTGAGGAAACATGATGCACTATAACCATTTCCTATTCAGTGCTTGGGTCAGAGTCACTTACTAACTGCCATCTTGCCCAGATCCTGAAGCAGAATCCCTAACACTGACACAAAGAAACCTGCAGAGGAGAGGATATAGCCTGTGGGATCCATTCATTTCCTCCTCTTGACCTAACCTGTGGGATCCATGCATTGGTCGGTCCAGCTGGTCCCTCATCTTGACCTAACTGGTAGGATCCATTCATTGGTCGGTCCAACTGTTCCTTCCTCGACCTAACCGGTGGGATCCATTCATTGGTCGGTCCAGCTGTTCCCTCCTCTTGACCTAACCTGTGGGATCCATCCATTGGTCGGTCCAGCTGGTCCCTCATCTTGACCTAACTGGTAGGATCTATTCATTGGTCGGTCCAACTGTTCCTTCCTCGACCTAACCGGTGGGATCCATTCATTGGTCGGTCCTGCTGGTCCCTCCACTTGAACTATCCGGTAGGATCCATTCATTGGTCGGTCCAGCTGGTCCCTTCACTGCACCTATCAGGTGGCATCCATTCATTGGCCAGTCCAGCTGGTCCCTCCCCTTGACCTAATCAATGGGATTCATTCATTGGCTGGTCAAGATGGTCACTCCAATTGACACCTTTTTATCTTATTTCTTTACAGAAAATAAAGATCGAGTGCATGACAAGTGAGAGGGAAAAATTAGAGAATTAGAAATATAAGAAATCTGGAGCTTGCACAACCAAACATCTTCAGGTGGAGGAAGCCCACCCTGCCCAGGAGGTGAAAATCATGATCAAAACAATGACACAGTCTATTATCAAAATAATATTAACGTTTCCTTACTGTCTATGATATATATATATATCATTATAGGGGGACATATGATTTAAAAATGGTGCCATATTCCCTCAGATGATTCTTTGCCCATTTTGGTCAGATTGGTATATATCATAAAACTGCTACGTATTTACAGCCTTATTAAATTGCGATTCGGCCAATTGAATCTGGCTCTATATAAGCCCAGAGCATATTATTTTTTACAGAAGTGTTTAGTTAGTGAAGACCTTGCTTTTGGATAGAAGTTCACTAACTAAAAACTTCTGTAAAAATATATGCTCTGTGCCTATATAGAGCCCTATTCAATTGGCCAAATCACAATTTAATTAGGCATTTGCTCAAACATGACTATGTATATAATATGTAAATGTATGACATATGTATTCAGTCATTAAGATCATAGATTACAGGTCTACTGCAATATTGAAAAAACTAAATATATTTGTGAAGAATGAAACATGCAAATAACCCTATGTAAGTAAAATGGTTTTTAGTGAAAATATTAATATTATTAGACTCTGCTTGTGTCTGGGAGCTTCCATGATGGACCATTACATACTGGCCGGAGTTTACTAGGAACTAATTTGATTGTTAAGTGCCAATTTAAATGATCAGTTTTCCAAATGAACTGAATGGAGATCTAATCTACATATGAACACATTCCCAGGAACTCAAGCAAAGAGTTCTAAATGTAAATACAATAGTTATAAATCAAAGTATTTAATTATTTTTTTATTTTCTGAAAATGCTCTGCACATCATCAAGTGAAGTTATTTCCAAATTACATGATATAAATATGACATCTCAGTGGTCATTTAAACGGCCAAATAATGAAAACATACCAAATATGACAAAAAATCTTCTACATTTGAATTACAAAAGGAATAATAGTTAAAAAATTATATAATTGTATTATATTATATCTATCCAATTGTTTAATTATATTTGATATGAAACTTCCAAACCTTTATGAGCCCATTAACCATAATAATGTGTCTAATTGGCCCTATATATTGGCCTTGTAAAGTGGACAATAACATCTATTCACCAAACTTGAGTTAGACCATCCGCTAGGTTTCCAATTCAAAACCATTAGACTCCCAATAAATCTATAACTAGCCCATTGCATTATTAATAGGGTCCCATACATTGGCCACCATTGTCGATTGTCTTCGTTGCATAGTATACAGTGGTGGACATGGGCAGATGCTCCTCACAAGACATTTATTGCTCCATTATGCAAAATGTTCAATAATTCATGTTGCCAAAGTGTTCACCATGACAAGGTAATATCTACCCTATGTCATGAGAGAAAGATCTTAACTGTGAAATGGTCTTTCTGTCTCTTAGGGAATTTAATCCTCTAAAGCCATTTGATGTTGCTCGTTATAGACCATATATTTGTAAATCAAGACATAGTAGAGGGGCCTCAATGAATAAGTGAATAGAGTGAATGAATCAATGGCGGGATGGTGATACAAGTGGATGAATTATTATATAAGGTCATTAATGATGGTGAAGGTAGCTGGATGATAACAAAAGAGTATATAAAATAATTAAATGAGCTAAGAGTGAATGGCTAATGAACATATGCTAATCATATAACTGAAAGGAGAGTAAATTAATTAGTTTAAATTAGGTCAATCGATAAAACAACTAAAACAACTAATTAATGACTGAATGTGTTGTTTAATGAGATAATGAGTGTATTTTAAACCACTTATATTGATTAATCAATAGATAAAGTGTTGTTGTTGATGTTATCAATAGAGTGACCAATGAATCACTGAATAATCAGGACATTTGTCCCACCCTGGTAGCATCTTTACTCCCCTGAAGAGCCTACAATGTCAGCCATCGGCCCATTACATCATCAACCACTACCCTATTACATCAGTCACCATTGGCCCCTTACATCATTCAACCATTGGCCCATTACATCACTCAGCCATTGGCCCATTCTATCAGTCAGCCATTTGTTGAGTACATTACATTAGTCAGCCACTGGCTTATTACAACATCGGCCATTGGTCTATTAAATCGTCAGCCATAGTTCCATTACATTGTCAACCACTGGCCCATGACATTAGTCAGCCCTTGGTCTAAAACATTAGTCAGCCATGGGCCCATTTTGTCAGAAAGCTATTGGCCCAGTACATCATTCAGCAGTACATCATTCAGCCATTAACCCATTACATCATAAACCATTGCCCCATTACAACAGTAAGCCATTGGCCCATTCAATCAGTCGGCCATTGGTCCATTACATAAGTTCACCAACAAACCCAAATTGTATAGGTTTTTATGTTGTATATAATCAGTGACACTGCTGCTCTGTTATAAAGCAGTAAAGCACATAGGGTCAAATTGTATGTACATAGTATATAAATAAATCAAAATATATATATATATATATATATATATATATATATATATATTAATTTAATTTAGCAGAAATAAATTGATAAATTGTACGGATTAACATGGTGGTACAAATCCCTAAATAATAAGGAGCAGCTTTGAGCACTCAGCCAGCCCCCCCCACCCTCATTCTATAATCACATAGCATATAGTCCCTGCACTGGTGCATTCTGGGTGATAATACACAGATAAGCTTCAGCACTATCTATAGATCCTGGTGGTTTATCCTAATCTTGTCTTCATGTTTTGCTTTATCGATTTTAGCCTTAATCCCTTATAGAGCAACCTTTATAAATAATATATTTCAATGCACATGCTGTATACATGGAATAATCTGGTATATAGGCCCATCACTGTGTATCTATATAGTATAATCTGGTATATAGGCCCATCACTGTGTATATATAGTATAATCTGGTATATAGACCCATCACTGTGTATATATAGTATAATCTGGTATATAGACCCATCACTGTGTATATATAGTATAATCTGGTATATAGACCCATCACTGTGTATATATAGTATAATCTGGTATATAGACCCATCACTGTGTATATATAGTATAATCTGGTATATAGACCCATCACTGTGTATATATAGTATAATCTGGTATATAGGCCCATCACTGTGTGTATATATAGTATAATCTGGTATATAGGCCCATCACTGTGTATATATAGTATAATCTGGTATATAGACCCATCACTGTGTATATATAGTATAAACTGGTATATTGACCCATCACTGTGTATATATAGTATAATCTGGTATATAGACCCATCACTGTGTATATATAGTATAATCTGGTATATAGGCCCATCACTGTGTATATATAGTATAATCTGGTATATAGGCCCATCACTGTGTATATATAGTATAAACTTGTATATAGGCCCATCACTGTGTATCTATATAGTATAATCTGGTATATAGACCCATCACTGTGTATATATAGTATAATCTGGTATATAGACCCATCACTGTGTATATATAGTATAATCTGGTATATAGACCCATCACTGTGTATATATAGTATAATCTGGTATATAGACTCATCACTGTGTATATATAGTATAATCTGGTATATAGACCCATCACTGTGTATATATAGTATAATCTGGTATATAGGCCCATCACTGTGTATATATAGTATAATCTGGTATATAGACCCATCAATGTGTATATATAGTATAATATGGTATATAGGCCCATCACTGTGTATCTATATAGTATTATCTGGTATATAGACCCATCACTGTGTATATATAGTATAATCTGGTATATAGGCCCATCACTGTGTATATATAGTATAATCTGGTATATAGGCCCATCACTGTGTATATATAGTATAATCTGGTATATAGACCCATCACTGTGTATATATAGTATAATCTGGTATATAGGCCCATCACTGTGTATATATAGTATAATCTGGTATATAGGCCCATCACTGTGTATATATAGTATAATCTGGTATATAGGCCCATCACTGTGTATATATAGTATAATCTGGTATATAGACTCATCACTGTGTATATATAGTATAATCTGGTATATAGGCCCATCACTGTGTATATATAGTATAAACTGGTATATTGACCCATCACTGTGTATATATAGTATAATCTGGTATATAGACCCATCACTGTGTATATATAGTATAATCTGGTATATAGGCTAATCACTGTGTATATATAATATAAACTGGTATATTGGCCCATCACTGTGTATATATAGTATAATCTGGTATATAGACCCATCACTGTGTATATATAGTATAATCTGGTATATAGACCCATCACTGTGTATATATAGTATAATCTGGTATATAGGCCCATCACTGTGTATATATAGTATGATCTGGTATATAGACCCATCACTGTGTATATATAGTATAATCTGGTATATAGACCCATCACTGTGTATATATAGTATAATCTGGTATATAGGCCCATCACTGTGTATATATAGTATAATCTGGTATATAGACCCATCACTGTGTATATATAGTAAAATCTGGTATATAGGCCCATCACTGTGTATATATAGTATAAACTGGTATATACGCCCATCACTGTGTATATATAGTATAATCTGGTATATAGACCCATCACTGTGTATATATAGTATAAACTGGTATATAGGCCCATCACTGTGTATATATAGTATAATCTGGTATATAGACCCATCACTGTGTATATATAGTATAATATGGTATATAGGCCCATCACTGTGTATCTATATAGTATAATCTGGTATATAGGCCCATCACTATGTATATATAGTATAATCTGGTATATAGACCCATCACTGTGTATATATAGTATAATCTGGTATATAGGCTCATCACTGTGTATATATAGTATAATCTGGTATATCGACCCATCACTGTGTATATATAGTATAAACTGGTATATTGACCCATCACTGTGTATATATAGTATAATCTGGTATATAGACCCATCACTGTGTATATATAGTATAATTTGGTATATAGGCCCATCACTGTGTATACATAGTATAATCTGGTATATAGACCCATCACTGTGTATATATAGTATAATCTGGTATATAGGCCCATCACTGTGTATATATAGTATAATCTGGTATATAGACCCATCACTGTGTATATATAGTATAATTTGGTATATAGGCCCATCACTGTGTATATATAGTATAATCTGGTATATAGGCCCATCACTGTGTATATATAGTATAATCTGGTATATAGACCCATCACTGTGTATATATAGTATAATTTGGTATATAGGCCCATCACTGTGTATATATAGTGTAAACTGGTATATAGACTCATCACTGTGTATATATAGTATAATCTGGTATATAGGCCCATCACTGTGTATATATAGTATAATCTGATATATAGGCCCATCACTGTGTATATATAGTATAAACTGGTATATAGACCCATCACTGTGTATATATAGTATAATCTGGTATATAGGCCAATCACTGTGTATATATAATATAAACTGGTATATAGGCCCATCACTGTGTATATATAATATAATCTGGTATATAGACCCATCACTGTGTATATATAGCATAATCTGGTATATAGACCCATCACTGTGTATATATAGTATAATCTGGTATATAGACCCATCACTGTGTATATATAGTATAATCTGGTATATAGACCCATCACTGTGTATATATAGTATAATCTGGTATATAGACCCATCACTGTGTATATATAGTATAATCTGGTATATAGACCCATCACTGTGTATATATAGTATAATCTGGTATATGGGCCCATCACTGTGTATATATAGTATAATCTGGTATATAGACCCATCACTGTGTATATATCGTATAATCTGTTATATAGACCCATCACTGTGTATATATAGTATAAACTGGTATATAGACCCATCATTGTGTACATAGTATAATCTGGTATATAGGCCCATCACTGTGTATATATAGTATAATCTGGTATATAGACCAATCACTGTGTATATATAGTATAATCTGGTATATAGGCCCATCACTGTGTATATATAGTATAATCTGGTATATAGACCCATCCCTGTGTATATATAGTATAATCTGGTATATAGACCAATCACTGTGTATATATAGTATAATCTGGTATATAGGCCCATCACTGTGTATATATAGTATAATCTGGTATATAGACCCATCACTGTGTATATATAGTATAATCTGGTATATAGGCCCATCGCTGTGTATATATAGTATAATCTGGTATATAGACCCATCACTGTGTATATATAGTATAATCTGGTATATAGACCCATCACTGTGTATATATAGTATAATCTGGTATATAGGCCCATCACTGTGTATATATAGTATAATCTGGTATATAGACCCATCACTGTGTATATATAGTATAATCTGGTATATAGGCCCATCACTGTGTATATATAGTATAATCTGGTATATAGACCCATCACTGTGTATATATAGTATAATCTGGTATATAGACCCATCACTGTGTATATATAGTATAATCTGGTATATAGGCCCATCACTGTGTATATATAGTATAATCTGGTATATAGACCCATCACTGTGTATATATAGTATAATCTGGTATATAGACCCATCACTGTGTATATATATAGTATAATCTGGTATATAGGCCCATCACTGTGTATATATAGTATAATCTGGTATATAGACTCATCACTGTGTATATATAGTATAAACTTGTATATAGACCCATCACAGTGTATATATAGTATAATCTGGTATATAGACCCATCACTGTGTATATATAGTATAATCTGGTATATAGACCCATCACTGTGTATATATAGTATAAACTGGTATATAGACCCATCACTGTGTATATATAGTATAATCTGGTATATAGGCCCATCACTGTGTATATATAGTATAATCTGGTATATAGACCCATCACTGTGTATATATAGTATAAACTGCTGGATTCAATATGGGTAAATATAATATAGTGGACTAAATGATAGCACAAAGAGAGTCCATTTGCATATAGTTATCTCCCAGAAGCCTCTGCATCACAATGAGTATATGGTATGGTAAATGTTTGGAGCCTCTTAGTCTGACTGAATTCAGTAAAGAACTAAGGAAAAGGTATATGTATATATGTTTTAATTTGAGAAAAAAAACTCTCATTTTTATGTCTCTGCTGAATCATCCATGATACTGTGTATGTAAGAGGGCAGTTTATATTTATGGAGTATAGTGGTTGCATCTACTGATGCAAGGTGAATGATTCTGGGCCTATACTGGGTGAAAAGTTTCGTTTTCTATCAGGTGCAATTATATTGTAAAGTCTCCTGATTTCTCCCTCTTCTCTCCTCCCACACCTTTCCTCCTTGGTAGATAAAAACACACCCTCATGATCCTGCTCTGATGTTACAAAGACAACATGGATTCTTCTATTCATAAACATAGTCTACAAAATGACTGGTTTTCTTTTAATGGGACTTTTTCCAATGCTTATCACCCTAAAGGGGTAGAACAGTCACCCCAACCGCATTAATTCCGGCCTCTCCAATACAAAGGGTTAATCACGACCTGGCTCTGTTCCTGTCTCCCTGACCTCTTTTCCCAGCTTGTAGGATTATCCATGTCAGCAAACCCCGACACGAGCTGCCTGGCAGAGGGGCTGCAGGGTAGTGCCTGGCTGGCGAGGGGGAGGGGGCCGGGAACACTCGCCTTTAATCCCAAGTTACTGGCTTTTAGCAACATGATCCCGGCTCTGGCGGCCTCAGGAAAACTGGTCCGACTGGTTCTATCATCCCACATCCCAAATTCCCTTCTGGACACCTTCAGATTCTACCAGAGACGGAGAATTCATTTATATTAATTACTTTATTCATTTATTTATTATTTTATTTATGTATTTACTTATTTAATTATTTTCCTGATAAATAAGAAGTGTTGGTTACACAAGGGTTAAATGAATGAGGCAATGGCAGATCCCTGAATGATTAGCTCTGATGTTGTTTTTATGATATCCGTTGGTTACCATAAACCCAGCTGTTTCCAACATGTTCCTCTGTGGCCCCTGGGGGCCCGCCGCGAAACATCAGCAAGAGCTTAGAGCAAACACAGACTTGTGAGAGGGGCTACCGGGCCGGCAAAAGAACAAGCCACAAGTCACGGACCCATCAATAATACAGTACCCAGTGATACACGGACCCATCAATGAGTACATATATATATATATATATATATATATATATATAGTATACACAGATACATGGACCTGTAACTAGCTATATATACAGTATAAACTGATACATGCTGCATAAATATACATAGACCAATAACTATTTATATATAGACCGATCACTGGGTATATACAGTGGATATAAAAAGTCTACACACCCCTGTTAAAATGTTAGGTTTCTGTGCTGTAAAAAAATTAGACAAAGATAAATCATTTCAGAACTTTTTCCACCTTTAATGTGACCTATAAACTGTACAACTCAATTGAAAAACAAACTGAAATCTTTTAGCTGGAGGGAATAAAAATAAAAATAATGTGGTTGCATAAGTCTGCACACCCTCTTATAACTGGGGATGTAGCTGTGTTCAGAATTAAGCAATCACATTCCAAATTGTGTTAAATAGGAGTCAGCATACACCTGCCATCATTTAAAGTGCCTCTGTTTAACCCCAAATAAAGTTCAGCTGCTCTACTTGGTCTTTTCTGAAATGTTCTTAGTCGCATTCCACAGCAAAAGCCATGGTCCACAGAGAGCTTCCAAAGCATCAAAGGGATCTCATTGTTAAAAGGTATCAGTCAGGAGAAGGGTACAAAAGAATTTCCAAGGCATTAGATATACCATGGAACACCGTGAAGACAGTCATCATCAAGTGGAGAAAATATGGCATAACAGTGACATTACCAAGAACTGGAGCTCCCTCCAAAATTGATGAAAATACGAGAAGAAAACTGATCTGGGAGGCTACCAAGAGGCCTACAGCAACATTAAAGGAGCTGCAGGAATATCTGGCAAGTACTGGCTGTGTGGTACATGTGACAACAATCTCCCGTATTCTTCATATGTCTGGGCTATGGGGTAGAGTGGCAAGACGAAAGCCTTTTCTTACAAAGAAAAAGATCCAAGGCAGGCTACATTTTGCAAAAACACATCTGAAGTCTCCCAAAAGCAAGTGGGAAAAGGTGTTATGGTCTGATGAAACCAAGGTTGAACTTTTTGGCCATAATTCCAAAAGATATGTTTGGCGCAAAAACAACACTGCACATCACCAAAAGAACACCATACCCACAGTGACGCATGGTGGTGGCAGCATCATGATTTGGGGCGGTTTTTCTTCAGCTGGAACTGGGGCCTTAGTTAAGATAGAGGGAATTATGAACAGTTCCAAATACCAGTCAATATTGTCACAAAACCTTCAGGCTTCTGCTAGAAAGCTGAACATGAAGAGGAACTTCATCTATCAGCATGACAACGACCCAAAGCATACATCCAAATCAACAAAGGAATGGCTTCACCAGAAGAAGATTAAAGTTTTGGAATGGCCCAGCCAGAGCCCAGACCTGAATCCGATTGAAAATCTGTGGGGTGATCTGAAGAGGGCTGTGCACAGGAGATGCCCTCGCAATCTGACAGAGCAAAGAAGAGTGGGCAAATCTTGCCAAGTCACAATGTGCCATGCTGATAGACTCATACCCAAAAAGACTGAGTGCTGTAATAAAATCACAAGGTGCTTCAACAAAGTATTAGTTTAAGGGTGTGCAGACTTATGCAACCATATTATTTTATTTTTATATTTTTTCTTCCATCTAACTAAAAGATTTCAGTTTGTTTTTCAATTGAGTTGTACAGTTTATAGGTCACATTAAAGGTGGAAAAAGTTCTGAAATGATTTATCTTTGTCTCATTTTTTTACAGCACCGAAATCTAACCCATCACTGTGTATATATAGTATAAACTGGTATATAGACCCATCACTGTGTATATATAGTATAATCTGGTATATAGACCCATCACTATGTATATATAGTATAATCTGGTATTTAGACCCATCACTGTGTATATATAGTATAATCTGGTATATAGACCCATCACTGTATATATATATAGTATAATCTGGTATATAGTCCCATCACCGTGTATATATAGTATAAGCTGGTATATAGGCCCATCACTGTGTATATATAGTATAATCTGGTATATAGACCCATCACTGTGTATATATAGTATAATCTGGTATATAGACCCATCACTGTGTATATATAGTATAATCTGGTATATAGGCCCATCACTGTATATATATAGTATAAACTTGTATATAGACCCATCACAGTGTATATATAGTATAATCTGGTATATAGGCCCATCACTGTGTATATATGGTATAATCTGGTATATAGACCAATCACTATGTATATATAGTATAATCTGGTATATAGGCCCATCACTGTATATATATAGTATAAACTTGTATATAGACCCATCGCTGTGTATATATAGTATAAACTGGTATATAGGCCCATCACTGTGTGTATATAGTATAATTTGGTATATAGGCCCATCACTGTGTATATATAGTATAAACTGGTATATAGACCCATCACAGTGTATATATAGTATAAACTGGTATATAGGCCCATCACTGTGTATATATAGTATAATCTGGTATATAGGCCCATCACTGTGTATATATATATAGTATAAACTTGTATATAGACCCATCACAGTGTATATATAGTATAATCTGGTATATAGGCCCATCACTGTGTATATATAGTATAATCTGGTATATAGGCCCATCACTGTATATATATAGTATAAACTTGTATATAGACCCATCACAGTGTATATATAGTATAATCTGGTATATAGGCCCATCACTGTATATATATAGTATAAACTTGTATATAGACCCATCACAGTGTATATATAGTATAATCTGGTATATAGGCCCATCACTGTGTATATATAGTATAATCTGGTATATAGACCAATCACTGTGTATATATAGTATAATCTGGTATATAGACCCATCACTGTGTATATATAGTATAATCTGGTATATAGACCCATCACTGTGTATATATATATATATATAGTATAATCTGGTATATAGGCCCATCGCTGTGTATATGTAGTATAAACTGGTATATAGACCCATCACTGTGTATATATATTATAATCTAATATATAGACCCATAACTGTGTATATATAGTATAAACTGGTATATAGACCCATCACTGTGTCTATATAGTATAATCTGGTATATGGGCCCATCACTGTGTATATATAGTATAAACTGGTATATAGACCCATCACTGTGTATATATAGCATAAACTGGTATATAGACCCATCACTGTGTATATATAGTATAAACTGGTATATAGGCCCATCACTGTGTATATATAGTATAAGCTGGTATATAGACCCATCACTGTTTATATATAGTATATTCTGGTATATAGACCCATCACTGTGAATATATAGTATAATCTGGTATATAGGCCCATCACTGTGTATATATATAGTATAATCTGGTATATAGACGCATCACTGTGTATATATAGTATAATCTTGTATATAGACCCATCACTGTGTATATATAGTATAATCTTGTATATAGACCCATCAATGTGTATATATAATATAAACTGGTATATAGGCCCATCACTGTGTATATATAGTATAATCTGGTATATAGGCCCATCACTGTGTATATATAGTATAATCTGGTATATAGGCCCATCACTGTGTATATATAGTATAATCTGGTATATAGGCCCATCACTGTGTATATATAGCATAATCTGGTATATAGACCCATCACTGTGTATATATAGTATAATCTGGTATATAGACCCATCACTGTGTATATATAGTATAAACTGGTATATAGGCCCATCACTGTGTATATATAGTATAAGCTGGTATATAGGCCCATCACTGTGTATATATAGTATAAGCTGGTATATAGGCCCATCACTGTGTATATATAGTATAAACTGGTATATAGACCCATCACTGTGTATATATAGTATAATCTGGTATATAGGCCCATCACTGTGTATATATAGTATAATCTGGTATATAGACCCATCACTGTGTATATATAGTATAATCTGGTATATAGGCCCATCACTGTGTATATATAGTATAATCTAATATATAGACCCATCACTGTGTATATATAGTATAATCTGGTATATAGACCCATCACTGTGTATATATAGTATAATCTGGTATATAGGCCCATCACTGTGTATATATAGCATAATCTGATATATAGACCCATCACTGTGTCTATATAGTATAATCTGGTATATAGGCCCATCACTGTGTATATATAGTATAAACTGAATACACAGTATAACCTGATCCATGAGTATATCTCTGTGCCTTGTGACAGAGTTGTCCAAGTGGTTTATATGCTCAGTTGATTAGCTGAACCTGCGAAGTCCTGATTTAAGACTGCTCCTGGAGTATTGGAGGGAATGCTTATTACATGATTGTATGCAGTTTGTCTGACCTGGAGAGGGACACACAGTGAGACAGCAACCTGCAACTTGGAGCAGAGTGGAGACCTGGAAATCTGAAGAAATTACAGACAAGTGAATTTTAACAAACTTTTGGACTGTTTGTTTTCTCCACCCAGGTTTAGCTGGATGAGAGCTGATTAGTGAGTAATCTACATATCCAATACAGATATAATTAAACTTTGGAAATTAACTTCTGAGACTTCTTCCTTATACAAAGAAAATTCCCATCCGGCCTCCTCAAAGCCCTCAGCAGCCCTTGGCATTTTTGATCTGGAGAGTTTGTGGTTTACTAATACATTCCCAAAATGCGTCATCAACAAATCTTCCTGAGTTTTCCTAATGAGTAAAAATGGCCGTATAGATCTGTAATAATAGAAAACTCTGATAGATCTGTAATATTATCTCAGTATTAAAAGTAACTAAACTGGGCCCTGATAAACGGATCGATTACCATATGGGCATTAATATATGAAGAATGGAGTAGGAACACACGTATATACATACAGTAAAACCCCCGTTATCCGGCACCCACGGGGACTCCCTATTGCCGGAGAATTGTAGTTGCCTGTTAATCGGGAGTCCCCGAATTTAAGGGTCTAAACAACCCTTAAACCCCCCAAATGCCTTAGCACCTAAATTGGGCCATTTAAACCCAATAAAACAATTATTAAAAAAAAATGAGCATTTTTTTTTTCAGTCTTGAACTCCGGATAGTGCCGATTATGCCGGTTTAGCGGGGAATTGATGCCGGTGCCGATTGCTTGAAAGTCCCGATTAGTTGGGTGCCGGATAACCGGGATTCTACTGTCTATATAAATATCCTTGTTCTGTATTATATAGTGATACATTGTATCTTTCCCAATTACTTTACACCAACCCACAATACCATAGGGCGCATCGTTCTGGGATATCTTACTCCTCTGTTGCTGATGAACGTTCCTTACTCTAAATGAATGATAGTTCAACAAAATCCTCGCTTCATACTGCTGAATCGTGTTAGTCTGTGTCTGTATATACATATATGTGGACATGGGTGACTGCTCATACTGACATACGGAGGAAAATATTGACCCTGAGGATTTTATTTAGTATTATTTAGGACTTGTTAAAGAGAGGAAAAACTGCAGAAAAGTGATTATATTAAAATATACTATTAGCCCTTCCCTCAAAGTGTAAAACCGTAGCCCGTAACGTAGCCCGCTAGACTTACAGCTATTAAATGGGCCCCGTAAAGCAACCCACCAAAGACTTGAGGGGTAAGAGTGAGAAAAGGCTACGGGACGTGGAAATTTTTATCTTCGCACCCGCAAAAGCTTTGATCTGTCAAGCCCGTAACTGTTACGTTTCCAATCATACTATTAAATTGCAACAAATTCACTGGCGTTCCACCTCATAACCTGCAAATGGAGCAAAAGTCCAACGAAATGCAAAAGTCCAACGGAAAACTGACTGAAACTGTGACATTGATGACAACCCGTAACTACGGGTTTGAATAATTGATCATGTTCACGGCCACACATCCAACGTGCAACAAATGGTTTACAAATTTCAAGCCTGCAGTCTTTGCACGCTTGCCGATGCCGCTACGGGCTTCGAATTTAATAGGGCTGTACGCATAGCAAATTTTATTTAATTTTATATCTGAATCACTGGACTAACAAGAATACTTATGACTTTTATATATTTGTGTATGTATATTTTTTATATATATATATATATAATTATAGTATTTAGTTAACCAGGTGCTATTTATTTTCTGCTTTCTGAATTGTTCGCCCTCCATGACGCGCGCAGCCTGTTCTGGGGCCCTCTCATTTGTGCCCATTCATCGGGTCTTTCAGTGGGACATGAACAGCAGGTTAATTATAGTCCAGCCGGGATGCAGTGTCCGGTCTGTCCATGATTTCCCAGCCCTACAGCTTCAAACAGCACCGGGATAATCCCCCAGTGACCCCCAGGGACCCCCGGGGCTGTGTGTAGTATGGAGATCCCGGGCCTGCCCATTCAATTCTAATAATAACAGGGGCCATAGATATAATTATACAGGTACCATATGATGGGTCACCCCCGGGCCTCTGGGGCACTGAGAAGAAACACCAAGAAGATAGGAAGATAAGAAGACAAGACATCTATCTATTTATCTATCTATCTCTTATTCTATCTATCTATCTATCTATTTATCTATCTATCTCTTATTCTATCTATCTATCTATCTATCTATCTATCCATCTATCTATCTATATCTCTCTATCTATCTATCTTTCTATCTCTTCCTCTATCTATCTATCTATCTATCCATCTATCCCTCTATCTCTATCTATCTATCTATCTATCTATCTATCTATCTATCTCTATCTATCTATCTATCTATCTCTATCTATCTATCTATCTCTATCTATCTATCTATCTATCTATCTATCTATCTATCTATCCCTCTATCCATCTATCTATCTATATCTCTCTATCTATCTATCTTTCTATCTCTTCCTCTATCTATCTATCTATCCATCTATCCCTCTATCTCTATCTATCTATCTATCTCTATCTATCTATCTATCTATCTATCTATCTATCTATCTATCTCTATCTATCTATCTATCTATCTCTATCTATCTATGTCTCTATCTATCTATCTATCTATCTCTATCTATCTATCTATCTCTATCTATCTATCTATCTATCTATCTATCTATCTATCTATCTCTATCTATCTATCTTTCTATCTCTTCCTCTATCTATCTATCTATCCATCTATCCCTCTATCTCTATCTATCTATCTATCTATCTATCTATCTATCTATCTATCTATCTATCTATCTATCTCTCTATCTCTCTATCTTTCTATCTCTTCCTCTATCTATCTATCTATATCTATCTATCCCTCTATCTATCTATCCCTCTATCTATCTATCTATCTATCTGTCTATCTGTCTATCTATCTATCTATCTATCTATCTATCTATCTATCTATCTATCTATCTATCTATCTCTATCTATCTATCTATCTATCTATCTATCTATCTATCTATCTATCCCTCTATCTATCTATCTATCTCTATCTATCTATCTATCTATCTATCTATCTATCTATCCCTCTATCTATCTCTATCTATCTATCTATCCCTCTATCTATCTATCTATATATATATCTATCTCTTCCTCTATCTATCTGTATCTATCTATCTATCTATCTCTCTATCTCTCTATCTCTCTATCTCTCTATATATCTATTTATCTCTTCCTCTATCTATCTGTATCTATCTATCTATCTATCTATCTATCTATCTATCTATATCTATCTATCTATCTGTCTGTCTGTATATCTATCTATCTATCTATCTATCTCTTCCTCTATCTATCTATCTCTCTATATATCTATTTATCTCTTCCTCTATCTATCTATATCTATCTATCTATCTATCTATCTATCTATTTATGAGATTGCTGTTGTTTACTCGTGCAGTTGTGTCCGACTCTCCATGACCCTATGGGTCAAAGCACAACTTGTGTCTGGTTGTGATTATGCATAAGATTTTCATGGCAAAATACTGTTGGTTGCCAGTTCCTTCTCCAGTGGACCGTGTTTTGTATAAACCTCTCTGCTATGACCTGCCCATCTTGTATGACCCTACATGGTGTAGCTCACAGCTTCGGGAAGTGCAAAAAAGAAAATTGTGCCTGCACCCTCCGGGGGGCCCCAAGTTTTCTTTTTGCACCGGGGCCCCTATGTACTAGCACCGCCACTGATCATTTATATATTCAAATAAACTTACAATTTGAGATATGGGAAAGGTAGGGGAGGGGCAGTATTAAATCTAAATACCCTCATGACATATGGGCTGTAGTTGTGCTGATCTTTATGTGTGAGATAGATCTAGACATGATTTCTGTTTTCTGCATGTGCTATGTATGCACTGTATGTTTTCTGCATGTGCTATGTATGCACTGTATGTTTTCTGCATGTTATATGTATGCACTGTATGTTTTCTGCATGTGCTATGTATGCACTGTATGTTTTCTGCATGTGTTATGTATGCACTGTATGTTTTCTGCATGTTGTATGTATGCACTGTATGTTTTCTGCATGTTATATGTATGCACTGTATGTTTTCTGCATGTGGTATGTATGCACTGTATGTTTTCTGCATGTGCTATGTATGCACTGTATGTTTTCTGCATGTTATATGTATGCACTGTATGTTTTCTGCATGTGCTATGCATGCACTGTATGTTTTCTGCATGTGGTATGTATGCACTGTATGTTTTCTGCATGTGCTATGTATGCACTGTATGTTTTCTGCATGTTATATGTATGCACTGTATGTTTTCTGCATGTGCTATGTATGCACTGTATGTTTTCTGCATGTGGTATGTATGCACTGTATGTTTTCTGCATGTGCTATGTATGCACTGTATGTTTTCTTCATGTTGTATGTATGCACTGTATGTTTTCTGCATGTGCTATGTATGCACTGTATGTTTTCTTCATGTTGTATGTATGCACTGTATGTTTTCTGCATGTGCTATGTATGCACTGTATGTTTTCTTCATGTTGTATGTATGCACTGTATGTTTTCTGCATGTGCTATGTATGCACTGTATGTTTTCTGCATGTGCTATGTATGCACTGTATGTTTTCTGCATGTTATGTATGCACTGTATGTTTTCTGCATGTGCTATGTATGCACTGTATGTTTTCTGCATGTGTTATGTATGCACTGTATGTTTTCTGCATGTGCTATGTATGCACTGTATGTTTTCTGCATGTGCTATGTATGCACTGTATGTTTTCTGCATGTTGTATGTATGCACTGTATGTTTTCTGCATGTTATATGTATGCACTGTATGTTTTCTGCATGTGGTATGTATGCACTGTATGTTTTCTGCATGTGCTATGTATGCACTGTATGTTTTCTGCATGTTATATGTATGCACTGTATGTTTTCTGCATGTGCTATGTATGCACTGTATGTTTTCTGCATGTGGTATGTATGCACTGTATGTTTTCTGCATGTGCTATGTATGCACTGTATGTTTTCTGCATGTTATATGTATGCACTGTATGTTTTCTGCATGTGCTATGTATGCACTGTATGTTTTCTGCATGTGGTATGTATGCACTGTATGTTTTCTGCATGTGCTATGTATGCACTGTATGTTTTCTGCATGTGGTATGTATGCACTGTATGTTTTCTGCATGTGGTATGTATGCACTGTATGTTTTCTGCATGTGGTATGTATGCACTGTATGTTTTCTGCATGTTATATGTATGCACTGTATGTTTTCTATATGTACTACAAAATAAAGAGATGTGTGAAAATAATAATCCAGTTACCTGTATATATTACTCTGAGGCAACTATAAGTAACCCATAAATACCTGCATACAAATAAAATAAACATATGGGAGGATTTACTAACATCCCACACCATCCTTAGATTTATTATGCACTATGTCCTAAGGTGAAAGGCAAGGCTTAGTAAATACACACACTCATATATATATATATCTTATACTGGTGTGCAAGATCAATATAACACATATGCACTATATACAGTATATAGACATGCACCCCAAGTCCCCAGCATTAGCCCCCAAGTCCCCAGCATTAGCACCCCATGTCCCCAGCATTAGCACCCCAAGTCCCCAGCATTAGCACCCCAGGTCCCCAGCATTAGCCCCCCATGTCCCCAGCATTAGCACCCCAAGTCCCCAGCATTAGCACCCCATGTCCCCAGCATTAGCACCCCAAGTCCCCAGCATTAGTACCCCAAGTCCCCAGCGTTAGCACCCCATGTCCCAAGCATTAGCCCCCCATATCCCCAGCATTAGCACCCCAAGTCCCCAGCATTAGCACCCCAAGTCCCCAGCATTAGCACCCCAGGTCCCCAGCATTAGCACCTCAAGTCACCAGCATTAGCACCTCAAGTCCCCAGCATTAGTACCCCATGTCCCAAGCATTAGCCCCCCATATCCCCAGCATTAGCACCCAAGTCCCCAGCAATAGCACCCCAGGTCCCCAGCATTAGCACCTTAAGTCACCAGCATTAGCACCTCAAGTCCCCAGCATTAGCACCCCATATCCCCAGCATTAGCACCCCAAGTCCCCAGCATTAGCACCTCAAGTCCCCAGCATTAGCACCCCATATCCCCAGCATTAGCACCCCAAGTCCCCAGCATTAGCACCTCAAGTCCCCAGCATTAGCACCCCATATCCCCAGCATTAGCACCCCAAGTCCCCAGCATTAGCACCTCAAGTCACCAGCATTAGCACATCAAGTCCCCAGCATTAGCACCCCAAGTCCCCAGCATTAGCACCCCATATCCCCAGCATTAGCACCTCAAGTCCCCAGCATTAGCACCCCATGTCCCCAGCATTAGCACCCCATGTCCCCAGCATTAGCACCCCATGTCCCCAGCATTAGCCCCCAGGTCCCCAGCATTAGCACCCCAAGTCCCCAGCATTAGCACCCCAAGTCCTCAGCATTAGCACCCAGGTCCCCAGCATTAGCCCCCCAAGTCCCCAGCATTAACCCCCCAAGTCCCCAGCTGACCCAGTGCACAGCTATGTGTCCCTCACACAATGGGCACCTGATGCCAGCTGGGTGCTCAGGTTCCATGCCCCCCCAGGCAGCCTGACAGACAGACAGACAATGCCAGGCTCATGTACAGCAGGCCAGGCTGGGCACACAGGCCAGGAGCACATGAAGTATTCATAAGGGGCTCTGCTTGTCTCCTGTTCTCTCCCTGAGACCTGACACCAGGATGAGGTTTCATCTTCTCCCAAACTTAATCAGCCTGAAACAAGGGATGTGGCAAAGGGTGGCAGTGATGGCTGGGGGTGTGGGGGGCAGGCCATTTATCTAATTGTTCCTGATCAAATGTTAACCTGCTTAATGAATGCAACAAGATCCTCTTACAGGGATCCTTTTCACAGGTTGGTAATGGGATCCTCCCAAGCCCCTCACACAGCTGGATCAGCCAGGATGGGGGGGGCTCTGCATTATTCTGTAGAAAGACTAACAGCAGGTACATGGGGCAGGGGAGGAGTCTGGGGGGAGAGGGCTGAATATAAACCCTGTAGGACCCCCTTACCTGAGCACACCTCACCCCTCTGGGGACCTCATCACCTGCCTGGTGGGATTGCTGCAAGGATGAGAGAGAAGGTAGGACCCTGGTATGTAATGGGTTAACTTGTCACTGCCTTGCTGGCCTCTCTGTCAATGAAAGGGTTAATTATAGGAACTGACATTGCTGTGCCCATAACCCTACAAATGATCCTGTATAATATCCTATAGGCACAAGCAGTATATATATATATATATATGGGGGGCAGAGCTGCTGCCTCTAATCTGGGGGTCTCCAATACACCAGATAAGGAAATATATGATATGAGATAGAAATATTATCTATTATCTGAGAGAAGAAAATAATGTGATATATGTATAATTATACTCTAGTATTTATTTTTATTAGTATTTATATTTATTTATAGTCATTATTAATAAGACGTTTGTCCAATACAAAAGGTATCAAATTATATTGTAATACTCCTTATTAATCTATATATATATATATATATATATATATATATATATATATATATATATATATATATATATGGATTAATAATTACTAAATTACTATATATATATATATATATATATATATATATAATGTGATATATGTATAATTATACTCTATATATAT
The DNA here is from genome assembly GCA_027410445.1 of Discoglossus pictus. Lineage (NCBI taxonomy): Eukaryota > Metazoa > Chordata > Amphibia > Anura > Alytidae > Discoglossus > Discoglossus pictus. Next base: position 396,331,980 of record CM050167.1, on the reverse strand, counting down.
ATATATAATGTGATATATGTATAATTATACTCTATATATATATATAATGTGATATATGTATAATTATACTCTATATATATATATATAATGTGATATATGTATAATTATACTCTATATATATATATAATGTGATATATGTATAATTATACTCTATATATATATATAATGTGATATATGTATAATTATACTCTATATATATATATAATGTGACCAGAGGCGGATAATATATATAAATACAAATAATAAATATATATATTACATTTTATTCTAATGTTGTAACATCTGGATGGTTAGATTATTTAGATTAATGTAACTGACGAATCGCATTGAATTTTTATCTTATCTTTTGAACTGAATCTGTTGCCACCACATGAGGAGGAAATGTTGTAAAATAAATCATTTTTGCATCATAGAAAATTGTAATTGATCTTATAGCCAGGAATGCACCAAAAGGAATAGACCTGGTGTGAATGGAGGTTTATATTATTATTATTAT
>CM050167.1:396283984-396326484 GCA_027410445.1 Discoglossus pictus | reverse complement strand
ATCTATATATATATATACACACATAGATAGATAGGATATAGATAGATGGATAGAGGGATGGATAGATAGAGGGAGAGATAGATAGATAGATAGATAGATAGATAGATAGATAGATAGATAGATAGATAGATAGATAGATAGAGGGATAGATGGATAGATAGAGGGAGAGATAGATAGATAGATAGATAGATAGATAGATAGATAGATAGATAGATAGATAGATGGATAGATAGAGGGATAGATAGAGATAGATAGATAGATAGATAGATAGATAGAGGGATAGATAGATAGATAGATAGATAGATAGATAGATAGATAGATAGATAGAGGGATAGATAGATAGATAGATGGAGGGAGGGATAGATAGATAGATAGATAGATAGATGGAGGGATAGATAGATAGATAAATAGATAGATGGATAGAGGGATAGATAGATAGATAGATAGATAGATAGATAGATAGATAGATAGATAGATAGAGGGATAGATAGATAGATAGATGGAGGGAGGGATAGATAGATAGATAGATAGATGGAGGGATAGATAGATAGATAAATAGATAGATGGATAGAGGGATAGATAGATAGATAGATATATAGATAGATAGAGACACATAGCTATAGATACAGAGATATTATAATATTAAGCATATACATATCTCAGGGAGTATATTCCATATGATGAGCTCTGCAGTGAGCTGGGAGACAATGGGTTAAATAATCTGGAGGTATACAAGGGATGCTCAGATGGACACAGATATCCATCAAAAGGCTTTGGAAATTACATCAGACAGGGGGCGGGGCCTGGGAGCTGGGACAACTCCCCTCAGCCAATGGGCTGGCAGCTTAGTGCTGATTAGCATGGGCCTCTCAAGGTGAGCCAGCCTCCCTCAGCCTCCACCTTAAAAAGCACCTGGGCCAGTGACATTGGAAAATGAGGCTCCTACAGGCTGTGGATTATACCCCATGCTCAGGAGGTAAGGGGCTTACAGCATTAGCATCCAGCATCATGGGGAGTGAGGACAGGATATGGAGGGACCATGGACAGGGCAGGATGTGCTCTCAAGAGCTTCAGAGTTATCAGGTGTCCTGTTAATGGACACAAGTCTGTTAGAGATAAGAGGGGGGCAGAGAGACAGACACAAAAGAGAAATAGAGACTGAGAGTGAGAGCCAGAGAAAGCTGAGTGAGAGAGACAACTTTAAATAATAGATGTAAAAGTCAGACAGAGACCTAAATAGAAGGTGCAGCCCCATTCATCCTCTGTAACCTGGGCTCTGAATAGACTCAGCCCTGGGGCTCTGGCTGTCACGTGACAGCAGGGAGGATTCTCTAAGCTCTGCTGATGGAGCTGGGGCTCCTTCCTTTGTCTGGTGTGACTCTCCCAAACTCTCAGATCTACAGGAGGAGGGGGGGGGGGTCAGGTACCCTGCAGGTCTGAGCTGCCTTTATGTTCAGTCCTGGCTGATAAAGGTGAAGGCAAGGAGAAGAATGCAGGATCCACTTGTGGGACCAGAGGACCAGACTACTGGAAGAGGTATGGAGTGGTGATGGAGTGGTGATGAAGTGGTGATGAAGTGGTGATGAAGTGGTGATGGAGTGGTGATGAAGTGGTGATGGAGTGGTGATGGAGTGGTGATGAAGTGGTGATGAAGTGGTGATGGAGTGGTGATGGAGTGGTGATGGAGTGGTGGTGATGGGGTGGTGGTGATGAAGTGATCATGGACTGGTGGTGATGGGGTGGTATGGAGTGGTGGTGGTGGTGATGGAGTGATCATGGAGTGGTGGTGATGGGGTGGTGGTGATGGGGTGGTATGGAGTGGTGGTGATGGGGTGGTATGGAGTGGTGGTGATGGGGTGGTATGGAGTGGTGGTGATGGAGTGATCATGGAGTGGTGGTGATGGGGTGGTATGGAGTGGTGGTGGGGTGGTGGTGATGATGATGAGGTGGTGGGGTGGTGGTGATGATGATGAGGTGGTGGTGATGGAGTGGGGTGGTGGTGATGATGGAGTGATCATGGAGTGGTGGTGATGGGGTGGTGATGGAGTGGTGGTGGGGTGGTGGTGATGGAGTGATCATGGAGTGACATTGCGATATATTCCTACACATTACAAGTTAAAGTAATTTAATACAAGGTGCGGATGTGCACTGGAATATTTGCAGCTTCCGGCGCATTTATATCTATATATATATATATATTTTACATGGATTATTTCTAATGTATTAAAATAAAATAACAATATCGTTTGAAAGATAAATTTGATGCGTGTTTATGTATCTGTAATTACATGAGGGATGAAGGAACATTGCAATATATATGGTATCATAGATAAAGACAGATAGATAGATAAATATCATTAACCTGAGGACTTACAGCCTCTTATATTGCGTCTCTGCCAATTGAATCGGGCTCTACATAAGCACATAGGGTATTTATTTTACTTTAGTTTTTAGTTAGTGATGACCTTGGTTTTTGATACAAGATCACTCACTTCTGTAATAAATATCCTCTGAGCTTATATAGATCTCTATTCAATTTGCAGAATCACAATGTAATGAGGCTGATAATACCCCAAGTCCTGCGTATTTATGTATCTGTATATAGACAGGGGGCCAATAAATGAGTATTGGAATATAGATAGATAAATAGATAGAGGGAGAGACAGACATGTAGATAGATACCTGGAGGATTCTTATTGGCTCCAGACACATTATAAGTAACTCTCTTTTGCATCTTTAGATGATAAATACAATGTAACTGACCACTGGATAAGATGTAACTCTTAGTTATCTGTAACATGTCTTATTCCCGGCTATAATAGCATGAAGATGTTTTCTAGTTCTCAGCAGTATCTGGACATATCAGGGAATGTATTGTATAGACTGGTATTATATATTATATTATATTATATTATATTATGTATTTATTCGTTTTCCTGAACCTTCCCATTTCCTAGTTTCGTTCCAGCCTAAAATGTAACTGTGGCAGCAGAAATAGTATATGGGAAATGAGTATATATACTGTGTGTGTAAATATATATATATATATGTGCAGGTTCTGTAGTGGGAGATCTGTAGAAATTGTACAAATACCAGAGTTTTAGTCAGATCTTTAATTGTAATTAAAGTAAAGAGACGATTTAACCTCTAGTTTAGCCATCGGATTGTATTATATTACTTCTTATTCTTATATTAGATCTTATTTCTTATATTATATCTTAGTATTTTCTTAGTTCTTATTTTGCTTCTTATTCTTATATTAGATCTTTGTATTATATTAGATCTTATTCTTTTATTCGTTCTGAGTATTATTTTAGATCTTAGTATTATATTAGATCTTAGTATTATATTAGATCTTAGTATTATTTTAGATCTTAGTATTATATTAGTTCTGAGTATTATTTTAGATCTTAGTATTATATTAGATCTTAGTATTATTTTAGATCTTAGTATTATATTAGTTCTGAGTATTATTTTAGATCTTAGTATTAGTTCTGAGTATTATTTTAGATCTTAGTATTATATTAGTTCTGAGTATTATTTTAGATCTTAGTATTATATTAGTTCTGAGTATTATATTAAATCTTAGTATTATTAGTTCTGAGTATTATTTTAGATCTTAATATTATATTAGATCGGAGTTTTATTTTAGATCTTAGTATTATATTAGTTCTGAGTATTATTTTAGATCTTAGTATTATATTAGTTATGAGTATAATTTTAGATCTTAGTGTTATATTAGATCGGAGTATTATATTAGATCTTAGTATTATATTAGATCTTAGTCATATATTCGTTCTGAATATTTTTTTAGATTTTAATATTATATTAGTTCTAAATATTATTTTGGTTCTGAGTATTATTTTAGATCTTAGTATTATATTTGTATTTAGTATTATTTTAGTTCTGAGTATTATTTTAGTTCTGAGTATTATATTAGTACTTAGTATTATATTAGTTTTGAGTATTATATTAGTACTTAGTATTATATTAGTTTTGAGTATTATATTAGTTTTGAGTATTATATTAGTTTTGAGTATTATATTAGGTCTTCCTTTGATAGAGAAAGTGTTAAATTGATGAGCTATCGAATATTTTAAATATACAACTGAGCCCTGGTGTGTGGTGGGCTGGATTATCCGGGGCTGCAAGGGGTTAATTTGACTTTGCGTAAGGGATCCAGGAGATCTGGTGGATCCCAGGAAGGATCCTGAGATTATAGCCCTTTATATTATTATATTACTAAGCAGCAGTGGGTGGAAAATTACTAGGAATTAAAAGCTGATAATGCCATTTATTCATATTCCAAACATAGTATTATATTGTTATTATTATTATTATTATTATTATTATTATTATTATATTTATAATGTGAATTACTCATATATCATTATAATTAACCCTTTTGTTGGCTGAATGCATTGCTAGTCCATCTGGCACTTATGGTTGTGCTATTAACCCTTACACAAAGCTCTGTCTATAGGTCCCATCACTTCCTCCCCAGACTTATATACAGTATATATATATATATATATAGGTATCATTTCCACAATCCCAGGTTAGAAATCAGGAATTGTGTCTCTTATTGTAAGTATTAGTTGTATCCCTTGTTATCACATAGTATTATTACCCTACACAGAGTACTGTTAGATACATTGAGTTAGATACATTGTCTCCAGTAATCTAGGGGGATAATGAGAGTATTGCAGTATATAATGTATCACTAAATAACACTCTGATTATATATTTATATATATATATATATATATATATATATATATATATATATATATATATCACTCTAGAAAATATATGTCATTTAGTCTACTTCATATATAATATGCACAAATAGTAGTGGTATTAATATAATATAAATGAATAGTTGAAATAATAACAATGATAATAATGATAATGAAAGTTGGAATAAAAAAATGCACTGTATAGTATTGGGTTATTATATATATCATACCCCTATAGATCAGAGCACTTACTGCACTGGGTTTATTTCATTCTGTGCATCACATTATTTGTCACCTATAGGACATAAACACTTCTGATGCTATCCTATATGTTATCCTGGGTATATACTGGATATATGTGGTGACCTGTATATATTCTGTAGGGTTCAGCCTGGGGCCCCCACTTTGCATCTCTTTACATAAATCCCTCATTTGCCTCCCAGCCCAGCCAGTAATCTCAGCCACTTCTGTACAGTTTGTGGCAGCTTTAGAGAGACCCCACCTCATTATATCTGGGTGTCTGCATAGGGTGGTACCCCAGACCCCACCTCATTATATCTGGGTGTCTGCATAGGGTGGTACCCCAGCCCCAGATCCCACCTCATTATATCTGGGTGTCTGCATAGGGTGGTACCCCAGCCCCAGACCCCACCTCATTATATCTGGGTGTCTGCATAGGGTGGTACCCCAGCCCCAGACCCCACCTCATTATATCTGGGTGTCGGCATAGGGTGGTACCCCAGCCCAGCCCCCACCTCATTATATCTGGGTGTCTGCATAGGGTGGTACCCCAGCCCCCACCCTCATTATATCTGGGTGTCTGCATAGGGTGGTACCCCAGCCCCAGACCCCACCCTTATTATATCTGGGTGTCTGCATAGGGTGGTACCCCAGCCCCAGACCCCACCTCATTATATCTGGGTGTCTGCATAGGGTGGTACCCCAGCCCCCACCCTCATTATATCTGGGTGTCTGCATAGGGTGGTACTTACAGAATAAGATCATTTGAAATGAATGGGAGCAGATGGCATCCCAGGTGTTGGCTACCTGTACAACGAGGTGGCTCTGAACTGGTTAATGTCCACCAAGTGTAAAGAGCAAGTGGCAGCTCTGAATGAGTTAACTTTCCCAGGTTTATTCCCTCAGTATCTGATTATGGCTATAAATGGGTTAATACCATTAGTGTAAGAATACCCAAGTACTCTGAGTAGGTTAGTATGTGGTGCACAGAGGCAGTATCATAGCACCCTGGAGCTCTGAATGGGTTAATACTCCAGATGTGCAACCCTATTATTATTATACTTTATTTGTAGCCCCTTTGGCTACGAATGGGTTAATGCAAGCTAGATGTTATGTACCTTGCTAGAGCTGTGAAAGGGTTAACTTCCCATTGCACAGGCAGTTTGCTGGTAGGTGGTGTCTTGGTTGGGGGTTTGGGAGTAGCTCTCCTCACCCCCCCCCCCCCCCCCCATGTAGCGCCCATCACCGCGCGGTGCACTCTCATCCTTTCCTGTGTAGTTTGTGATTCATCAGATTGAACTCGTTTTCACTTGAAGGGAGATATTACCTGGAGATTTATAGGGTGGGGAAGTGACTAACCATAAAGGAGACTCGTGCTCCAGCCAAAGGTGATGGGATTGTATGGGCTGGGCCAGAGGAGTTGGGTTGGCCTGTCATTTAGGGTTGGGGATAGGGATTAGGGTAGTGGATCAGAGTTGTTGGTGGATGAAATTGGAAGTTAAGAGTTTGAATTGAACTGGGTTAACTATTAGGGGGTTTGGTTGTGGTATTGGAATAGTATACTGATTGAAAGTGAGTTAAGATACGCAGATGAGTGGGGTAGTTCTGGTATTGGTTGTGGTGGAGTAGGGGTTTGGGTAGGAGCATTGTAGGGTAGTTCTGGTATTGGTTGTGGTAGAGTAGGCTTTTGGTAGGAGCATTGAAGGGTAGTTCTGGTATTGGTTGTGGTGGAGTAGGCTTTTGGTAGGAGCATTGTAGGTTAGTTCTGGTATTGGTTGTGGTGGAGTAGGGTTTTGGTAGGAGCATTGAATGGTAGTTCTGGCATTGGTTGTAGTGGAGTAGGCTTTTGGTAGGAGCATTGTAGGTTAGTTCTGGTATTGGTTGTGGTGGAGTAGGGTTTTGGTAGGAGCATTGAATGGTAGTTCTGGCATTGGTTGTAGTGGAGTAGGCTTTTGGTAGGAGCATTGTAGGGTAGTTCTGGCATTGGTTGTGGTGGAGTAGGCTTTTGGTAGGAGCATTGTAGGTTAGTTCTGGTATTGGTTGTGGTGGAGTAGGCTTTTGGTAGGAGCATTGTAGGTTAGTTCTGGTATTGCTGGTATTGGTTGTGGTGGAGTAGGCTTTTGGTAGGAGCATTGTAGGGTAGTTCTGGTATTGGTTGTGGTAGAGTAGGCTTTTGGTAGGAGCATTGTCAGTTAGGTCTGGTATATGTTGTAGGTGGGATTGGGTTTTGCTTGGAGAATTGTAGATACCTGGCTAACAGTTTGTGTTTAATAAGGAGGTTGGTTACATGTATTGTTGGATGCCAATGTTGGATAGGCTTGGACTGGCTCTGGACTGGGCAGTTGTGTTATGGTTCCTTTGAAGTATAAATGGGATATGGTTGGATGAGAGGGGGAAGTAGTTGTATATTTAATGAACTGGTCATTGGTTGGACATTGTTTTCTTAGTGGGTAAAGGGTTGGACCTGGAGGTGAGTTAGGGTTTTGCTAGGTATTTGTTAGGAAGTGAGTAATAGATTATAGGTTGGATTGGGCAATTACTAGACAGTGAGGGTTAGTTTTTAGTTTGGGATGAGGTCTGGATTAGCGTCAATGGAGTTTGTGAAAAACTTCACATACTAGTGAAGTAACAAAATAACAATATTACCCGGAATTCATTTTTAGAGGCTGTCTCATGGCGGGCTCCATTAGACTGCTGCTCTCTGTACATTGAGTGGGGTTATCCTACTCAATGTCAAATGTGATATTTAGAAAGGCAGTTTTCAACATAATTAAATAGAGATCTTATCTGAATCTGTGGCTCCTCCCTCTGCTCCATGATGTCTTATCCTTTTGGTCATAAACATCATCATCAAAGTTCCACTGAATACAATGGTTACCAAGTAAAGACTGTCAATATTTTTTCTGAGCTGTATTTAGGAATTGTACGTAGAATTAGGTCACAAATGATAAATATGAGTCTTTAGTGGTCCTAAGAATATGGAAGGGCTGGATATAGGTTGGGTATGGGTCATATGTTGGTTTGGTATGGATTAGATAGAGAATGGATATAGGTTGGTCATTGATAGGATATAGGTTGAATATAGGTTGGTTATAGGCTGGATATAGGTTGGGTATAGGCTGGATACAGGTTGGGTATAGGCTGGATACAGGTTGAGTATAGGCTGGATACAGGTTGAGTATAGGCTGGATACAGGTTGAGTATAGGCTGGATACAGGTTGAGTATATGCTGGATACAGGTTGAGTATAGGCTGGATATAGGTTAGGTATGTGTTGGGTGTAGGTTGGATACAGGTTGGGTATAGGCTGGATATAGGTTAGGTATGTGTTGGGTATAGGTTGGATACAGGTTGGGTATAGGCTGGATATAGGTTAGGTATGTGTTGGGTATAGGTTGGATACAGGTTGAGTATAGGCTGGATACAGGTTGGGTATAGGCTGGATATAGGTTAGGTATGTGTTGGGTGTAGGTTGGATACAGGTTGGGTATAGGCTGGATATAGGTTAGGTATGTGTTGGGTATAGGTTGGATACAGGTTGGGTATAGGCTGGATATAGGTTAGGTATGTGTTGGGTATAGGCTGGATATAGGTTAGGTATGTGTTGGGTATAGGTTGGATACAGGTTGGGTATAGGTTGGATACAGGTTGGGTATAGGCTGGATACAGGTTGGGTATAGGCTGGATACAGGTTGGGTATAGGCTGGATACAGGTTGGGTATAGGCTGGATATAGGTTAGGTATGTGTTGGGTATAGGTTGGATACAGGTTGGGTATAGGCTGGATACAGGTTGGGTATAGGCTGGATATAGGTTAGGTATGTGTTGGGTGTAGGTTGGATACAGGTTGGGTATAGGCTGGATATAGGTTAGGTATGTGTTGGGTATAGGTTGGATACAGGTTGAGTATAGGCTGGATACAGGTTGGGTATAGGCTGGATACAGGTTGAGTATAGGCTGGATACAGGTTGAGTATAGGCTGGATACAGGTTGGGTATAGGCTGGATATAGGTTAGGTATGTGTTGGGTGTAGGTTGGATACAGGTTGGGTATAGGCTGGATATAGGTTAGGTATGTGTTGGGTATAGGTTGGATACAGGTTGAGTATAGGCTGGATACAGGTTGGGTATAGACTGGATACAGGTTGAGTATAGGCTGGATACAGGTTGAGTATAGGCTGGATACAGGTTGAGTATAGGCTGGATACAGGTTGGGTATAGGCTGGATACAGGTTGGGTATAGGCTGGATATAGGTTAGGTATGTGTTGGGTGTAGGTTGGATACAGGTTGGGTATAGGCTGGATATAGGTTAGGTATGTGTTGGGTATAGGTTGGATACAGGTTGAGTATAGGCTGGATACAGGTTGGGTATAGGCTGGATACAGGTTGAGTATAGGCTGGATACAGGTTGAGTATAGGCTGGATACAGGTTGAGTATAGGCTGGATACAGGTTGAGTATAGGCTGGATACAGGTTGGGTATAGGCTGGATATAGGTTAGGTATGTGTTGGGTGTAGGTTGGATACAGGTTGGGTATAGGCTGGATATCGGTTAGGTACGTGTTGGGTATAGGTTGGATACAGGTTGGGTATAGGTTGGATACAAGTTGGGTATAGGTTGGATACAGGTTGGGTATAGGTTGGATACAGGTTGGGTATAGGCTGGATACAGGTTGGGTATAGGCTGGATACAGGTTGGGTATAGGCTGGATACAGGTTGGGTATAGGCTGGAAATAGGTTAGGTATGTGTTGGGTATAGGTTGGATAGAGGCTGGGTATAGGCAGGATATAGGTTAGGTATGTGTTGAGTATAGGTTGGATACAGGTTGGGTATGGGTCAGATATGGATTAGATAGAGAATGGATATAGGTTGGTCATTGATAGGATTGGGTATAGGTTGAATATAGGTGAGTATGGTTTGGGTATCGGTTTGGTATGGGTTGGGTATGGTTAGGTTATAGATTGGGTATAGATTGGATGTAGAATGGGTATAGGTTGGATATTAGTAGGATAGCTATATATTGGGTATGGATTGGGTAAGGGACCCTGCAGACAATGTGCAACCCCAGCTCCTTGTACATTTGTTGTAATATAAGTGTCCTTTATGTGCCACACCCAGAATGCCCCATATCACCATCTGCCTCTCACACTTATTATCTCCATCTCTCCAACTGGCCTTGTCTGTCCCATCCTATCGCTGAGCTCTGCGATAGGGAATTAACCCTTCAGATCCCTGGGAAGTTTAGTTAATCTTGGTATCTCGGTCTCCTCTGTAACTTTCATCTGAAACTCTCTCTCTGTCTCTGTCTCTCTCTTTCTCTCTCTCTCTTCTCTCTCTCTCTCTCTCTCTGTCTCTGTCTCTCTCTCTTCCTCTCCCTCTCTTCTCTCTCTCTCTGTCTCTTTCTCTCTCTCTCTCTCTCTCTCTCTCTCTGTCTCTCTTTCTCTCTACCCCTCTCTCTCTTCTCTTCTCTCTCTTCTCTTCTCTATCTATCTATCTATCTATCTATCTATCTATCTATCTATCTATCTATCTATCTATCTATCTATCTATATATATATATATAGTGGGGGTCACTTGTGAGGGGCATTAGACTTATTCTGAGCGTCAGTATTATATACCCACCACACCCCTTCCCCTTAAACAACGTCTGCTGTAGCAAGGTCATTTCGTTAACCCTTGAAGTGCTGAATACCTAGTTGTAACCCTTTGTGTGCTGGTACGAATTCTTGCTAAATAAGAAGACATGATGTTTGGGGAATTTTGCAGAATAAATAAAAAACAACCCTATTAAGGATTAACCCTTACAGTTCTGGAACACTAGCAATGCCGGGTATCACCCAACACAATCCTATCATTACTAAGATTATACACATCATCTTCCTTGTTTTACATATAACGGAATCTGAATATTTTTTTGTTTTCTATATAATAAAATTACCAAAATGACAGATAATTTCCCACGATTTCCCATCACTTTTATATATTCTGTAAGAAAGAAAATTATTAAAAATGACAATTAGGCTTTGTTACAAAACGAGTATTTGAGTATTTCCCCTAATAATAATAATAATATTATTTATTATTATTATTATTATTATTATTATTATTAATAATAATAATAATAATAATAATAATAATAATAATAATAATAATAATAATAATAATAATCTGGATATAGGTGATTATATGTCCCATGTCACAGGGGCAGCTGCTGAGCACATATACATTACATTATATGTCACGGTATAAGAGGCAAATACATAGGGAATATTTGATGTGACCAGTTACATGTAACATATATGGCATAGGGTAGATCTAAAGTGCCAACTGCTTAATATCAAGGTCTATATGTGACTATAATGTTAGTAAATAAAGTTCACATAGACTGCAGATATATATGAATGTACCCTATATATCGTATATAGAGGTATCTAGCCCTATATATACCTGCCCTATGTATGTTATATGGAGGTACCTGGCCCTATATATACCTGCCCTATGCATGTTATATGGAGGTACCTGTCCCTATATATACCTGCCCTATGTATGTTATATGGAGGTACCTGGCCCTATATATACCTGCCCTATGTATGTTATATGGAGGTACCTGGCCCTATATATACCTGCCCTATGTATGTTATATGGAGGTACCTGGCCCTATATATACCTGCCCTATGCATGTTATATGGAGGTACCTGTCCCTATATATACCTGCCCTATGTATGTTATATGGAGGTACCTGGCCCTATATATACCTGCCCTATGTATGTTATATGGAGGTACCTGGCCCTATATATACCTGCCCTATGTATGTTATATGGAGGTACCTGGCCCTATATATACCTGCCCTATGTATGTTATATGGAGGTACCTGTCCCTATATATACCTGCCCTATGTATGTTATATGGAGGTACCTGGCCCTATATATACCTGCCCTATGTATGTTATATGGAGGTACCTGGCCCTATATATACCTGCCTTATGTATGTTATATGGAGGTACCTGGCCCTATATATACCTGCCCTATGTATGTTATATAGAGGTACCTGGCCCTATATACACCTGCCCTATGCATGTTATATGGAGGTACCTGTCCCTATATATACCTGCCCTATGCATGTTATATAGAGGTACCTGGCCCTATACATACCTGCCCTATGTATGTTATATGGAGGTACCTGGCCCTATATATACCTGCCCTATGTATGTTATATGGAGGTACCTGTCCCTATATATACCTGCCCTATGCATGTTATATGGAGGTACATGGCCCTATATATACCTGCCCTATGCATGTTATATAGAGGTACCTGGCCCTATATACACCTGCCCTATGTATGTTATATGGAGGTACATGGCCCTATATATACCTGCCCTATGTATGTTATATGGAGGTACCTGGCCCTATATATACCTGCCCTATGTATGTTATATGGAGGTACCTGTCCCTATATATACCTGCCCTATGCATGTTATATGGAGGTACATGGCCCTATATATACCTGCCCTATGCATGTTATATAGAGGTACCTGGCCCTATATATACCTGCCCTATGCATGTTATATAGAGGTACCTGGCCCTATACATACCTGCCCTATGTATGTTATATGGAGGTACCTGTCCCTATATATACCTGCCCTATGCATGTTACATGGAGGTACCTGTCCCTATATATACCTGCCCTATGCATGTTATATGGAGGTACCTGGCCCTATATATACCTGCCCTATGTATGTTATATAGAGGTACCTGTCCCTATATATACCTGCCCTATGCATGTTATATGGAGGTACCTGGCCCTATACATACCTGCCCTATGCATGTTATATGGAGGTACCTGGCCCTATATATACCTGCCCTATGCATGTTATATAGAGGTACCTGTCCCTATATATACCTGCCCTATGCATGTTATATAGAGTTACCTGGCCCTATACATACCTGCCCTATGTATGTTGTATAGAGGTACCTGGCCCTATACATACCTGCCCTATGCATGTTATATGGAGGTACCTGGCCCTATATATACCTGCCCTATGCATGTTATATAGAGGTACCTGTCCCTATATATACCTGCCCTATGCATGTTATATAGAGTTACCTGGCCCTATACATACCTGCCCTATGTATGTTGTATAGAGGTACCTGGCCCTATACATACCTGCCCTATGCATGTTATATGGAGGTACCTGTCCCTATATACACCTGCCCTATGCATGTTATATGGAGGTACCTGTCCCTATATATACCTGCCCTATGCATGTTATATGGAGGTACCTGTCCCTATATATACCTGCCCTATGCATGTTATATAGAGTTACCTGGCCCTATACATACCTGCCCTATGTATGTTATATGGAGGTACCTGTCCCTATATATACCTGCCCTATGCATGTTATATAGTGGTACCTGGCCCTATATATACCTGCCCTATGCATGTTATATGGAGGTACCTGTCCCTATATACACCTGCCCTATGTATGTTATATGGAGGTACCTGGCCCTATATATACCTGCCCTATGCATGTTATATGGAGGTACCTGGCCCTATATATACCTGCCCTATGCATGTTATATGGAGGTACCTGTCCCTATATATACCTGCCCTATGCATGTTATATGGAGGTACCTGGCCCTATATATACCTGCCCTATGCATGTTATATGGAGGTACCTGTCCCTATATATACCTGCCCTATGCATGTTATATGGAGGTACCTGGCCCTATATATACCTGCCCTATGTATGTTATATGGAGGTACCTGTCCCTATATATACCTGCCCTATGCATGTTATATGGAGGTACCTGTCCCTATATATACCTGCCCTATGCATGTTATATGGAGGTACCTGGCCCTATATATACCTGCCCTATGCATGTTATATAGAGGTACCTGGCCCTATATATACCTGCCCTATGCATGTTATATAGAGGTACCTGGCCCTATATATACCTGCCCTATGCATGTTATATAGAGGTACCTGGCCCTATATATACCTGCCCTATGCATGTTATATGGAGGTACCTGTCCCTATACATATACACACATCAGAGTCTCTGGCCACTAATTGCATCTCTCAGATAATGATGGAGTCTCTTCCTCGGGGAGCGCACTATACACAGGACAGGCTGCTGCTCTTTAAATATTAATCAGGATACTAAGTGATCCTAATTGCTGCCCTGAGCTGGGAGGGGCTGCTGGGGGGGGGGGGGGGTGCAGTAAGGGGGCTGGTGGGGGGGGGGGTGCAATAATGGGGCTGTTGGGGGGGGGGGGGCTGCAGGAGGGGCTTCTTCCCATCCTTTTGACTTCCTTTAGGAGATATTGATTTCTCCAGGAAATGTGTGGGGAGAAGGTGACCTGGTAAGGGAGCCATTTAGGTGCCTAAAAATCACTTAGCCAGGGGGTGAGATCAATGTACTGTCATGAGGCTGATATGGGGAGGGGCAGGGGGCTGACAATAAGGGGGGGGGGGTATAGTAGGGGGGAGATTTGTGATATAAATGGAGATGTTTGTGCAGAATGACAAGGAGAGGAGTAATGGTAATGCCCATCCAATATAAAGTGATGCCCATCCAATATAAAGTGATGCCCATCCAATCCAATATAAAGTGATGTCCATCTAATATAAAGTGATGTCCATCCAATATAAAGTGATGTCCATCCAATATAAAGTGATGTCCTTCCATTATAAAGTGATGTCCTTCCATTATAAAGTGATGTCCATCCAATATAAAGTGATGCCCATCCAATCCAATATAAAGTGATGCCCATCTAATATAAAGTGATGCCCATCCAACGCCCATCCAATATAAAGTGATGCCCATCCAATATAAAGTGATGCCCATCCAATATAAAGTGATGCCCATCCAATATAAAGTGATGCCCTTCCAATATAAAGTGATGCCCTTCCAATATAAAGTGATGCCCATCCAATCCAATATAAAGTGATGTCCATCTAATATAAAGTGATGTCCATCTAATATAAAGTGATGTCCATCTAATATAAAGTGATGCCCATCCAATATAAAGTGATGCCCATCCAATATAAAGTGATGCCCATCTAATCCAATATAAAGTGATGTCCATCTAATATAAAGTGATGTCCATCTAATATAAAGTGATGCCCATCCAATCCAATATAAAGTGATGCCCATCTAATATAAAGTGATGCCCATCCAACGCCCATCCAATATAAAGTGATGCCCATCCAATATAAAGTGATGCCCATCCAATATAAAGTGATGCCCATCCAATCCAATATAAAGTGATACCCATCCAATATAAAGTGATGTCCATCCAATATAAAGTGATGCCCATCCAATATAAAGTGATGCCCATCCAATCCAATATAAAGTGATGCCCATCCAATCCAATATAAAGTGATGCCCATCCAATATAAAGTGATGCCCATCCAATATAAAGTGATGCCCATCCAATCCAATATAAAGT
Source organism: Discoglossus pictus (assembly GCA_027410445.1). Lineage (NCBI taxonomy): Eukaryota > Metazoa > Chordata > Amphibia > Anura > Alytidae > Discoglossus > Discoglossus pictus. The sequence continues at coordinate 396,311,054 of CM050167.1, read as the reverse complement.
GACGCCCATCCAATATGAAGTGATGCCCATCTAATATAAAGTCTCTCTGGCAGAGAAATGGTTATTACATTTTACATTCTTGGCACATTCCTGCGTTGTTAGATCTAGAGATCTGATGGACTCCGGGGTCTCTTATCTGTGACCCCCACACAACAGTATTTTGGGGTATTTTGGAAGCATAATGAGTTTGGCATAAGGTGCCCTAGGCCCAACCCATAAATACATCAATGTCCTGCAGAACTTACTCTTCTGGATCTCCTCTTGGAGTGGAGCGGGCTTGAAATGAGTCGCTAAATATGCACATGTTAGGCAACAACAATGATCAAAATGGAGAAAAAACAGAGTAATGGACCCCAGCCCCTAAATGACGCCGAGACTTTCTATCCAGACTCCTATTTGGGGGTTTCCTGGAGGAACATCAGACATCAGGCTGCCTTCTGGTTTATTAACTGTAAGATGAAAAAAATCCAACCTACAGTGATCCTTTAACATTATTTTCATTCTAATGCATTTATGAGGAGTCTTTATATATATATATATATATATATATATATATATATATATATATATATATATATATATATATATATATATATATATATATATATGTCAGGTGTTACATTAGTGACATCCCATGGGTGTCTGGGCTCTTTTATTTTGTGTAATGTAAGCTGTGAGTAGCGCTGGCGGATGTAATTAATACTGTAAGGTACAAGTAGCTCTGTAAGGTGTAAATAGCCCTGTAAGATTATATGTAAGGTGTAAATAGCCCTGTAAAATTATATGTAAGGTGTAAATAGCCCTGTAAGATTATATGTAAGGTGTAAATAGCCCTGTAAAATTATATGTAGGTGTAAATAGCCCTGTAAGATTATATGTAAGGTGTAAGTAGAGTATAAGACACCTTACATGCATACTCACATCTTCCAAGGTGAAAGTAACTATATTCAGTGTAAGAAATCCACTTAAGATGTGAGTATCCAAGGGCCTGATTCATATATTTATACATACTTAAAATAACTCTTAATATTACTATATATTCGGCACATATTACTTATTGGCACTAATTAATTCCTAAGCCAATAGAATACATATAAACATTTATAAACACCCGAAGCCAAATGTATGAGTTCAAGGCATCTTCAAGTGGCTAATAGAATAAGGCTATATGTAAGGTAACCTGGGACAGGTAATATGTAAGTAACTCTTCAGTTTAAGTAATTTTGTAAATTATAAGTAACCCTGGAAGATATGAGTATCCATGTAAGGTGTAAATAACCCTGTAATATGAGCCGCAGCGGCCGCAACTTATGGTGCTACTCCATTGGCCGTGCTCACAAGTCCCGGCCCGATAGCGCACATCGCAAACGATGCTATCAGAAGTAGTATTTGCGGGCTTGAACATGATCGCTGACGCAAGGCCGTAACTCACGGTTAGAAACAGCCAATGAAATGTGGTTCTGATTGTGACTCCTGATTCAATCCAACCTCCATTTTTCATTGAAGTCCTACGGGCTTGAGTTACAAGACAAGACCGGACGCACATTCCAGATATAACGCAATATTGATTAAGCCGTAAATATGATATTCTAGTCTATGCAAGTTCCATTATATGTATTAACACATTGATTGCCGGGATCGATATAACACGGAAATTAAACATTAATAACATTATTTTATATTGCAGATTTGCGGGCTTATGAATGTTGCGCTATTAATTCTAATATCACTTTCCCTGTTATGATATTACGGTATATGGTATGTGTAGTATGATATATGTGAGTACCTGTGTAAGGTGCCTGTAGTTGTGGTATGTGAGGGTATGTGTAGTATGATATATATGAGTACCTGTGTAAGGTGCCTGTAGTTGTGGTATGTGAGGGGATGTGTAGTATGATATATATGAGTACCTGTGTAAGGTGCCTGTAGTTGTGGTATGTGAGGGGATGTGTAGTATGATATATATGAGTACCTGTGTAAGGTGCCTGTAGTTGTGGTATGTGAGGGGATGTGTAGTATGATATATATGAGTACCTGTGTATGGTGCCTGTAGTTGTGGTATGTGAGGGGATGTGTAGTATGATATATATGAGTACCTGTGTATGGTGCCTGTAGTTGTGGTATGGGAGGGGATGTGTAGTATGATATATATGAGTACCTGTGTATGGTGCCTGTAGTTGTGGTATGTGAGGGGCTGTGTAGTATGATATATATGAGTACCTGTGTATGGTGCCTGTAGTTGTGGTATGTGAGGGGCTGTGTAGTATGATATATATGAGTACCTGTGTAAGGTGCCTGTAGTTGTGGTATGTGAGGGGATGTGTAGTATGATATATGTGAGTACCTGTGTAAGGTGCCTGTAGTTGTGGTATGTGAGGGGATGTGTAGTATGATATATATGAGTACCTGTGTATGGTGCCTGTAGTTGTGGTATGTGAGGGGCTGTGTAGTATGATATATATGAGTACCTGTGTAAGGTGCCTGTAGTTGTGGTATGTGAGGGGCTGTGTAGTATTATATATATGAGTACCTGTGTATGGTGCCTGTAGTTGTGGTATGTGAGGGGATGTGTAGTATGATATATATGAGTACCTGTGTATGGTGCCTGTAGTTGTGGTATGTGAGGGGCTGTGTAGTATGATATATATGAGTACCTGTGTAAGGTGCCTGTAGTTGTGGTATGTGAGGGGATGTGTAGTATGATATATATGAGTACCTGTGTATGGTGCCTGTAGTTGTGGTATGTGAGGGGCTGTGTAGTATGATATATATGAGTACCTGTGTGTGGTGCCTGTAGTTGTGGTATGTGAGGGGATGTGTAGTATGATATATATGAGTACCTGTGTATGGTGCCTGTAGTTGTGGTATGTGAGGGGATGTGTAGTATGATATATATGAGTACCTGTGTATGGTGCCTGTAGTTGTGGTATGTGAGGGGATGTGTAGTATGATATATATGAGTACCTGTGTATGGTGCCTGTAGTTGTGGTATGTGAGGGGATGTGTAGTATGATATATATGAGTACCTGTGTATGGTGCCTGTAGTTGTGGTATGTGAGGGGATGTGTAGTATGATATATATGAGTACCTGTGTGTGGTGCCTGTAGTTGTGGTATGTGAGGGGCTGTTTAGTATGATATATATGAGTACCTGTGTAAGGTGCCTGTAGTTGTGGTATGTGAGGGGCTGTGTAGTATGATATATATGAGTACCTGTGTAAGGTGCCTGTAGTTGTGGTATGTGAGGGGCTGTGTAGTATGATATATATGAGTACCTGTGTGTGGTGCCTGTAGTTGTGGTATGTGAGGGGCTGTTTAGTATGATATATATGAGTACCTGTGTAAGGTGCCTGTAGTTGTGGTATGTGAGGGGCTGTGTAGTATGATATATATGAGTACCTGTGTGTGGTGCCTGTAGTTGTGGTATGTGAGGGGCTGTTTAGTATGATATATATGAGTACCTGTATATGGTGCCTGTAGTTGTGGTATGTGAGGGGCTGTGTAGTATGATATATATGAGTACCTGTGTATGGTGCCTGTAGTTGTGGTATGTGAGGGGATGTGTAGTATGATATATATGAGTACCTGTGTAAGGTGCCTGTAGTTGTGGTATGTGAGGGGCTGTGTAGTATGATATATATGAGTACCTGTGTATGCTGCCTGTAGTTGTGGTATGTGAGGGGATGTGTAGTATGATATATATGAGTACCTGTGTATGGTGCCTGTAGTTGTGGTATGTGAGGGGATGTGTAGTATGATATATATGAGTACCTGTGTATGGTGCCTGTAGTTGTGGTATGTGAGGGGATAGAGATGATGGAGATATCTGCACTTCTTGAGAAGATACTATCTGGGTGCTGAGTATTGTCTTGAGAGTAATATAAACCCTCTAGTTATTTATCAGTCTGGAAATGTTTGTTACTACAAGGAGTAAAGTAATAGTAGCTGAGATTCTCATACCTTGTATAGAGTAGTACTGAGTATTGAGGAATCTTATCTATTCTTATTGTCTATAGATAAACTAAGGATGAAAAAAATTACTTAAATTCAAAGAGAACAATTTTATAATTAATTATATCTGAAAATAACCCAAAAGGCATAAATAAGGAAATTATAGGAGAATCCTACGAACATGAAATGTTTTTTTTAAACAAATGTAATTTTACAGAAACCAAATTAATTTTTTAATATTAAATTTGAATATATATTTTTTAATTTCCTACACCTTTGAAATATCTGAAGATGATTCTAAACATATTATAATATTTCTGTACAGATTAGAAAAACTAAACTTAATATTTTTATTGGAAAATTATAAGGATTTTAAAAGTGCATCAAATAAATATATTTTTAATTTGTTTTTTTCTTATGTTTTATTCTATATTTAATGCATTATTTTAAGAGCCACAAACATTTTAATTCCATTTATTTTCAACAAACATTTCATGATATTTTGACTTTGGGATGTTAAAGAAACAGAGCGCGCCCAGGTATGAAATATATATAGGACGGCACTTATATTGGGCAAATGGCTCCCAAGGTCAAATAATTCGGCCTTTAATGTGTTAACAACTATGTGCAATTAAGGTGAAGTGGAAGCCACCATTTTTGTTTCTGCTGCTTTGCTTTTACAAATGAATACAAAGTTAACTTTTTTATCTGCTACAAGGGAAATGTGGAAAATCAAAATGCCAGTGCTTTCAATAGGAATTTAAATGAATTCTACTAACTCTAATATTATTATTATATTATATATATATATATTTGTAAGTATCTTTGTCTTGAACTTATCTTATGTACAGCGCTACGGAATATGTTGGCGCGTTATAAATAAACAATGATAATAATAATATATACGGCTGTAACGTGACGTGTGTGCGTATATACACGTCAGGTAAACGCTCATAATTCTTATAGACAGCTCCTGCATTATAATCATGGTATCTATGTAGATATGAAATTAATAAGTACAATTAATTCTGTATTCTACCATTACACCACCATGTATTGGGTTCTCTCTCCATATAACTTGAGTACTAAGAGATCTAAGTTAAACCCCTGATGATGTGAGCAGAATTCGAGACGTGTTATTGATGGTTATCTCCAAGACACCATGAAAGCTGAGCCCAGAGGAAGCTCCAGAGCGGAGCTGTTTATTAGTACAGGGATTGGGCTAATGGAGACTCGGAATCACATGGAGACTATTGGTATGAGGACAAGTCATTAGCTAATGTACAGGCTGAGATAGAGATATTGAGATAGGAGGAAAGGGAATAACATCAGAGCATTGGAAGAAGAGGACACAGGAGAGGAACAAGTACAGAGATAGGAGAGTAATAAAACCGCACGATGGAGGGAGAGTGACTGCAATCATGTCATGGTGATGTGTCCTACTGGAGTGTGATGGAAAAGGGAGGCTACTTTCCATTGGATTTACTATCAGTTATCTTGTAATGTACCATAGTAATGCCCACCTCCCTCTGCCATCACCTTTGTTGGGTGATCTGATGGCACGATTACAGCCAGGACACGGGACTGCCAGAGGAGACCTCTGAAAGTCTGTTCGGAAGTCCAATGCTCTTACAAAGGAACTGTGTGTCTAGTATCAGACCTTGGATTGCTACATAAAAGGAATGCAAGGACAAGAGGTCATGGTTGGAAGTTGGATGGGGCAGATTCATGGGCGATATGTGAAAGTACCCTCTTTACAGAAAGGATAGTGGTAGAAGGTGGCTGGGTCTACACCGATAAGAGATTTAATCATGAAATGGGCAAGCATAAGGCCATCGTTAATTTAATTAAACCAACCCTTAATGGGCATATTGTATGGACCTTTAGGTCCTTATCTGTGCTTCTTCCCCGTAGAGGTTCTTGTGATTATTAGATTCTGTTGTTTTTAGATTTACGTAAATAGATTATTTTTATTGAACCCACCGCGTTTATTTCGGTGCCAGATGGTAAATCACTTGTTATGCGGATAATTTATGTATCAGGTGTCAGGGATTTTATCTGAATTATTGGGAAGATATTTTGATTTGTTTCAGTTGTTATTGGCCAAGTGTTGAAGCTTCAGTAATTGGTAATGGTGAATCTGTGAGTAGTAAGAAGCAGTAACACCTAACCAATAATCTATTCTAGTATGGGATTACCATGAGAGATGTCCAAATTCACTATAAAAAAAATATGGAGACTCATATGTTTAATGGGAACCCTATTTTGGGCTAGCCAATATGGACTACCAAGAATGAACAAATCAGTAAATCATGGGATGTGCCTGATCATTGTTCAGTAAACCAACTTTGTAAAGTGAAGACTTCATCTGGTCTTCAGCCTCACCACAATCTAACTCAAGTTGTGTCCGCAGAGGCCTTCTCCACGACTCCCCACGTTCTCCTCAGATGTCCTACGTTTCCTGGAGAGCACACCCTCCTGTTCTGTGTATGGCACTGGTAGAATTCACTGTGAAAACACAAAATCAGTGAATTACCATAGGGCCATAAACAGAGCAGAGAAAGAACCACGAGATCATGTCCGTCCTCGCTCTGGGATGAGTGGGGTCACCAAGCAGAAAGACTTGTGATAACTTATTTTCATTATTAAAATCACCTGATACTGATTTGTAATGTATAGTTTAATTGGGATGTATGCCCTAATATCAAATTCTCTTTAATTTATGCCCAATGTGAAACTTTCATTGAAATGTACATTTTTTGACAGTCTATTTATATGTGGGTGGCCAACCTGGAGGCAACCTATGGTTGATCTTGGAGGTTGTATGACTACCTACCTGTCCAAGGTTGGTTTCTAGTGGTATCTCAACCTGTCTAATGATGGTATCTGGAGTTGCTTCAGTCTGTCATGGGTTCGTTCTAGAGTTACATCCACCATTCTAGAAGGTTCCAGAGATATTTCATCCTGTTCAAGGGCTGGTGATAGATTCACCTCAAGCTGTTGACCTTCCACCATCCAGAGACTACTATGTCTGGCCTGCTTTGGCACTAGCACATTTTTGCTTTTGTATGTACACTTTGAGCAATTATGTGAAGTGCCAATATAGGACAAACAGATCGATCAGCTAGAAGATGGTGTGAATATATAACAAGCAGCCAGGATTGCTCCAAAAGACACCTACAGGACAGAATATTGCAAATAGGACAAACAGACTGATTCCACCAAGACAAGTCTACTATGATAGTAAAGGACTCTACATGTGTCTGAATAGTATCCATGAGATAGTCTTATTGGTTTTGTGATGGTTTATTTGATGTTTCTACTTTTCTCTCATTCTTTTCCCATATTTAGCAAAGTGTATATGTAGAGTCTGCCATATTGGTTCTGGATGATACCAAGCAGTCTCTTGAATTACACTTCTTAGTGTCCAACATACAGTGAGCCTCAAAGAAAACATCTTCTAGTAAACAGTTCAGTTGCAGAAAATCTCAGTGGTATAACGACCCAATGCTATAATTATATGTATAACCAAGGAGAGTTGGGTCAATGTACCATATACATAGGAGTAATGGAACCAGTTACTGCTACATGTAGAATAATGCTTTTATGGTTTAATGCAATGATATGTTGGGTGACATAGAGCGTTTTCTTATTTAAAAAATCCATAAATATCCAAGTCGGCTTTCTAGGATGTTTTACATTATTTCCAGTACTTTATGTTTTTGTAATTTACATTTGTAGCCCAATGACAAAGAAAAGAGCCATAAATGGGATCCAAGGAACTGAGAAGAGGCATGTTCATGGACAACTAAGATGTTTCGTCATAGTCAGTGGACATTGTGGTCAATATGGTGAGTTTAACCCCAAGAGAGACTAAAGAACATACAATGGACCACCTCAATATTGAGATTCAATATTTACTTTATCGAATATTTGAAGAGACCCATCCAAGCGATGGCCATCTTGGCAAATGACCAGATATTGAAAAGCCAAAACAAGATTATTTTAACTACCTTTTTTAGGAGCACCTCTGTGTATTAGAGTCCAGGACTGCTGTTCAGACCCGAAGCAATTACACCAAATCAGAACATAAAGTAGGAGACATAAAACCAGGAATGGATCAATAGCTGCTGACCTGGAGTTACTTAGCGGCAATTGCGGATGTACAGCTGGCAGTAAAAAGGATCAAAGTCAGAGAAAAGCAATTTGTGAATCTAAAAAACCTTTTTGGAGCTGAGTAAGCAAAACCCGCCTCATCGATATTATCATTATCCTGTCTGGTTTGTGCATCGTGAGAGTCATTTGCTGAGAGGCAGGAAGTGAGATGGGCCCACATGGAACTGTCTGTAGTGTTTCCTCAGATAGTCTCGGCCAAGCTGTTCATTTGATTAGGGTCCCTGACAGCGAGAAATGGGACCACAATCAGACAATAGAAGCTAATGGAAGCCAAGCTGGAGCGTCTCCAGGGCTCTTAATTCCAGAAGGATTCCCGGAGTCAAGTTTCCAGCCATATGGATCATGAATGTCTCTTTCTTTTTGAGTGTTTGTAACAGTATTGATTCCAGGAGAGTGAGGCACTTCATCGTTTAAAATACCATTAACAAGACATGGATCATATTTATTGTAAAGTGTAAAATATTTTTTTGAACACAATAGTATTTTTTTTCTTTTGTTCACGGAAAGTCGTGTGAAGGTTAAGAATGGTGTATCCCTACGGATGTTGGCCATTGCACCAGCTGAGTTATTGGTTTCTTTGGGGACATGTTTTTCTTTCTCTAGAGCTAATTTACAATTTCCTGTGGTGATCTTGGTACTAGTTTCAGAAGCTGGGATTAAAAATCATGATTTTATGAAATCTGGTGCAAATTAAGATTACATGTACTAGAGAAAAAGGCTTATCACCAATAAGTATCAATCCCAAAAAATGAGGAAAATATCGAAATTTAAGGAGGTTAAATAACAGCACTTAACATATTAAACATCATCTAATTGGTGGAATATTGGTAACCAAGTCCATGATCTCCAAAAGGATACCTCCTATTCTGGAAGGCTTATCAAATGCTGAACCCCCAACTCTAGCTAGGGACCCTATCCAAATAGTATCCCTAAATAAAGGTAGTCTATAAAGTGGATCTATATACTGTGTGCATTCAGAATATATATAGTTGTTCATACTATCTTAAATTTTTTTTTTGCATAAATAGCCCTTAAAATGGCAACATATGCCCAAAGAGATATCCTGAAGACCGTTTCGCCATTGAATATGGCTTTATCAAAAGCATCACATTTATAATCATTGTAGACTAACACATGTTTGGGGTACCAATAGTATCTTGTAAGTATGATTTTCTGTTCTATCCGGATCACGTGATTTAGGGCCCGGCTTTCTGTAGAGGGGCAGAATCTTAGATTGGGGTAAATGTGCCCCATGTGTATGAGCCTAATAATGTGTGAGGTCAGTATTACATAGTATATTGATGCAGATTATCACATATACAAAACCCTGAAACACAAATATGAAATATATCATTTCTGAACAATCTTCCAACACTTTCAGATTAAATGCAAATTCTGCACTTTTACCTTATAATATTGGTTTTAATAGTGTTTTGTTCTAGGTGACTGGCATATTGTTGCTTTATAGTAAAAAACTAATATTGGAATAATTAACACAAAAATGACATCTGCATGTAAAAGTTATACATCAGAGGCATATTTTCAAGTGTTCTTCAAAAGAGGCTATTTTTAATTTTTGACCCCAGTGGACCATGAAACACATTGGGAAATAACCTCTGTCTCTGTAATGACTATTGTAATAATGTGTAGGGCTGACACTTTTCTCTTTTCTTAGCAGGTTATAACCCGGAGAGATTGTATCTTCCATGGCAGTGTTTGGCAATGGTAGAACTCACACTGGTGAGCTATGTGGATCCGGTGGTTCTAGACTTGCCAACTATGGCCTGGAAGGAGAGCACATGGAAGGAAGAGCCCACCACTGGACCATGAGAAGAGGGAACCTATTATGCCAACGGAAAATGGGGGCAGTTGGAGTAGCCGTTGTGGCCCTTTCATTATATCCAGTCAATGGCGGGTTATGTGGGTTAGATTTATAAAATGCATGGATATATTTATATATTAATTCAAGTATTTAACTGGAGTTATGGAGACCACGTCTGGGACTAGGGTGGAAAATTGAATTATAGGTTTGTGTACAAAGGTTTTTCTCTTTCTCTTGTCTTACTCACCCACACCCTTTTGTTTGCCATCATTCTCACCCATCTTTTGCTTACTCACCTAACCCACCGCTCTCTCCGGATAGTGTAGGTAAATAACATTTCCAGTCTTCTTAGTTTGAGAACTCAAGGAATAGTTGAGAAGAAGGTGGGACAGGATACAAGTGTTACTGGCATGAACTGTTACTCCTATACAGAGCATGCTATGATTATTATTATAACTCTTAATTTATAAAGTGTCACTAGTTATATGTTGTTGACCACGCCGAGGGGGCGCTGCATCTCCCACCCAATGAGGCCGCATTCTGTGGACCATCAGTGGCTGAAGGTTGTGCAGTTGGACGTGTCCATGGCTTCCACTGCACACCTGAGGTTACAGGACCAACTGCATCTAAACACTCCGTGCCTCATGGATAAAGCGCCTCATGACCGGGTCATGTGGTGGATGATGGACGAGTAGCGTCCGGACACTATAATGCAATAAATTCAGAAATGTCAGATGTTGAAATCACTGTTACAAATAAAGCCCCATTTTTCTCAGTATTGTCTACAGAGTCTTCTTTCTGGTTTTGTATTTTTATATTTCAGCTTTTACTCTAGATTATAAAACACAGGAGCTTTCCAGGAGATAAGCATGCCTATATATCTGTATTCAGACTGTATGTACCTACAGTCAGGATGTATCAATAATCATAATGTATATCCCTGTAGCAGAATTCAAATTTTATGTATATGTAGTAGACGGTGAGTATCTGTACTAGACGGTGAGTATCTGTAGTATGGCTGTGAGTATCTGTATTAGACGGTGAGTATCTGTAGTATGGCTGTGAGTATCTGTACTAGACTGTGAGTATCTGTACTAAACTGTGAGTATCTGTACTAGACTGTGAGTATCTGTAGTATGGCTGTGAGTATCTGTACTAGACTGTGAGTATCTGTACTAGACTGTGAGTATCTGTATTAGACGGTGAGTATCTGTAGTATGGCTGTGAGTATCTGTACTAGACTGTGAGTATCTGTAGTCAGACTGTGAGTATCTGTAGTCAGACTGTGAGTATCTGTAGTAGACTGTGAGTATCTTTACTAGACGGTGAGTATCTGTACTAGACTGTGAGTATCAGTACTAGACTGTGAGCATCTGTACTAGACTGTGAGTATCAGTACTAGATGGTGAGTAACTGTACTAGACTGTGAGTATCTGTACTAGACGGTGAGTATCTGTAGTCAGACTGTGAGTATCTGTAGTAGGCTGTGAGTATCTGTAATAGACAGTGAGTATCTGTAGTCAGACTGTGAGTATCTGTAGTCAGACTGTGAGTATCTGTAGTAGGCTGTGAGTATCTGTAGTCAGACTGTGAGTATCTGTAGTCAGACTGTGAGTATCTGTAGTCAGACTGAGTATCTGTAGTCAGACTGTGAGTATCTGTAGTCAGACTGTGAGTATCTGTAGTCAGACTGTGAGTATCTTTACTAGACTGTGAGTATCTCTACTAGACGGTGAGTATCTGTACTAGACGGTGAGTATTTGTATTATGGCTGTGAGTATCTGTAGTCAGACTGTGAGTATCTGCACTAGACGGTGAGTATCTGTACTAGACGGTGAGTATCTGTAGTCAGGCTGTTAGTATCTGTACTAGACGGTGAGTATTTGTATTATGGCTGTGAGTATCTGTAGTCAGACGGTGAGTATCTCTACTAGACGGTGAGTATCTGTAGTATGGCTGTGAGTATCTTTACTAGACGGTGAGTATCTGTAGTCAGACTGTGTGTGTCAGTAGTAGACTATGGGCCCTATTAAATTTTGAAGCCCGCAGCGGCCGTGGTACAGCAAAGGCTGCTGGCTTGATATCTGGCAGAGTTACAGAGCAATTAAATTAGACAAGCCCGCAACATACGTGGCTGACTTCCAAATCCATAAACCATGCTACGGCTGTGAACATGATACATTACGGGTTTAGACAGAGCCAATAGTAAAAGAGATCGTCATTACGTCAATAAAACATGGAGGTTACATTTCAATCACTTACGGGTTTGATGTCCGAGTTACGATCGGACCCACATTCCAGAAATAATGCAATATGAAAATAATCAATATATATAATATTCCAGTCCATGTGAGTCCCATTATATGTATTAACACATTGATTGCCGGATCGATGTAACACGGAAATTATACATGAAATAAAGTATTTTTTATTCCAGGTTTGCGAGCTTCAGAGTGTTATAATACCTAACAGCAGTGTGTGTTTATTTGCTGTTACAGTGCTACGTATAAGACTTTAACCCCCGTGTGGGTCCTCTCTAGTACCCGGTGGCTTTTTTGGCTCCATTTGCAGGTTACGGGCTTGAACGCCAGTGAATTTCTTGTAATTTAATAGCATGATTGGAACATAACAGTTACGGGCTTGACAGATCAAAGGATTTGCGGCCGCAGAGTTCAAATTTTGACATCCCGTAGGGTTTTTTCGCCCTTACCCCTCAAGTCGTTGGCAGGTTGCTTTACGGGCCAATTTAATAGCAGCACTATCTCACTACATCAGCAGGTTCCTCTCCCTCCTGTCAGAGCTCATGTGGGTGCTGGAACTAAACAACCCTTTCCTAACCTGAGCCTGAGGGGGAGGGGGGGGGGGGGGGACTCCACCACAGGACCCCCCCAGACCCCATAACCCAGAATAAAACACCAGTGAAACCATCTCCCACAATAATTACTGAAACACGTATGCTTGTCTCTAAGTGTCTCACTATGCTAATTAATGCCACAATATGCTAATTAATTACAGTATGCTAATTAATTAGACTTTTAAAAAAAAAATATTTGCTTAATACCACAGGGTGGGTGCATCTTCACCATCTAATAAACTAATTAGCTCTTGGTACTAATTAGGATACTGGGTAACTAAATATCATGCACAAATAAATACTATGCCACTAATTAGCATACAGTGTCACTGCATAATATACAGTGCCTCTAATTAGCACACCTGATAGGTCTTATAGGATTAGTAGGTTACAAAACAATGGCTAATACAACATGTCGCTTGCCATTCAGTCTGTTTATAACAAGCCCAGAGTCCCAGAGGTTATTTGTCCTTTCAATGCAATTACACTGAAACAAAATGTCATTTATATTAGAGCTTGATGACAGGAAGTTATTAAAAACCTATTTAGAGAGATACAATGTAACAGCGGTCAGATCATGTTTAATATCGTGACCTTGTCCTATGTTCAGGAACCAGAGTATCCCTATTGTATGGCGGGTACCAGAGGCCTGGAGGGCTCCCTATTGTATGGCAGGTACCAGAGGCCTCCTGGGCTCCCTATTGTATGGCAGGTACCAGAGGCCTCCTGGGCTCCCTATTGTATGGCAGGTACCAGAGGCCTCCTGGGCTCCCTATTGTATGGCAGGTACCAGAGGCCTCCTGGGCTCCCTATTGTATGGCAGGTACCAGAGGCCTCCTGGGCTCCCTATTGTATGGCAGGTACCAGTGGCCTGGTGGGCTCCCTATTGTATGACAGGTACCAGAGACCTGCTGGGCTCCCTATTGTATGGCGGGTACCAGAGGCCTGGTGGGCTCCCTATTGTATGACAGGTACCAGAGGCCTGGTGGGCTCCCTATTGTATGATGGGTACCAGAGGCCTGGTGGGCTCCCTATTGTATGGCAGGTACCAGAGGCCTGCTGGGCTCCCTATTGTATGGCAGGTACCAGAGGCCTGGTGGGCTCCCTATTGTATGACAGGTACCAGAGGCCTGGTGGGCTCCCTATTGTATGGTGGGTAGCAGAGGCCTGGAGGGCTCCCTATTGTATGGCGGGTACCAGAGGCCTGGAGGGCTCCCTATTGTATGGCGGGTACCAGAGGCCTGGAGGGCTCCCTATTGTATGGCAGGTACCAGAGGCCTGATTGTCTCCCTATTGTATGGCAGGTACTAGAGGCCTGCTGAGCTCCCTATTGTATGGTGGGTAGCAGAGGCGTGCTGGGCTCCCTATTGTATGGCGGGTAGCAGAGGCCTCCTGGGCTCCCTATTGTATGGCGGGTAGCAGAGGCCTGCTGGGTTCCCTATTGTATGGCGGGTAGCAGAGGCCTGCTGGGCTCCCTATTGTATGGTGGGTACCAGAGGCCTGGTGGGCTCCCTATTGTATGGCGGGTAGCAGAGGCCTGCTGGGCTCCCTATTGTATGGAGGGTAGCAGTGGCCTGGAGGGCTCCCTATTGTATGGCAGGTACCAGAGGCCTCCTGGGCTCCCTATTGTATGGCAGGTACCAGAGGCCTCCTCGGCTCCCTATTGTATGGCGGGTACCAGAGGCCTGCTGGGCTCCCATTGTATGGCGGATACCAGAGGCCTGCTGGGCTCCCTATTGTATGGCAGGTACCAGAGGCCTGGAGGGCTCCCTATTGTATGGCGGGTAGCAGAGGCGTGCTGGGCTCCATATTGTATGGCAGGTAGCAGAGGCCTCCTGGGCTCCCTATTGTATGGCGGGTAGCAGAGGCCTCCTGGGCTCCCTATTGTATGGCGGGTAGCAGAGGCCTCCTGGGTTCCCTATTGTATGGCGGGTAGCAGAGGCCTGCTGGGCTCCCTATTGTATGGTGGGTACCAAAGGCCTGGTGGGCTCCCTACTGTATGGCAGGTACCAGAGGCCTGGTGGGCTCCCTACTGTATGGCGGGTACCAGAGGCCTGTTGGGCTCCCTATTGTATGGCGGGTAGCAGAGGCCTGGAGGGCTCCCTATTGTATGGAGGGTAGCAGTGGCCTGGAGGGCTCCCTATTGTATGGCAGGTACCAGAGGCCTGGAGGGCTCCCTATTGTATGGCAGGTACCAGAGGCCTGGAGGGCTCCCTATTGTATGGCAGGTACCAGAGGCCTCCTGGGCTCCCTATTGTATGGCGGGTACCAGAGGCCTGCTGGGCTCCCTATTGTGTGGCGGGTTAGTAGAGGCGTGCTGGGCTCCCTATTGTATGGCAGGTAGCAAAGGCCTCCTGGGCTCCCTATTGTATGGCGGGTAGCAGAGGCCTGGTGGGCTCCCTACTGTATGGCGGGTACCAGAGGCCTGCTGGGCTCCCTATTGTATGGCGGGTAGCAGAGGCCTGGAGGGCTCCCTATTGTATGGCGGGTAGCAGAGGCCTGGAGGGCTCCCTATTGTATGGCAGGTACCAGAGGCCTGGAGGGCTCCCTATTGTATGGCAGGTACCAGAGGCCTGGAGGGCTCCCTATTGTATGGCAGGTACCAGAGGCCTGGAGGGCTCCCTATTGTATGGCAGGTACCAGAGGCCTGGAGGGCTCCCTATTGTATGGCAGGTACCAGAGGCCTGGAGGGCTCCCTATTGTATGGCAGGTACCAGAGGCCTCCTGAGCTCCCTATTGTATGGCGGGTAGCAGAGGCCTCCTGGGCTCCCTATTGTATGGCGGGTAGCAGAGGTCTCCTGGGCTCCCTATTGTATGGCGGGTAGCAGAGGTCTCCTGGGCTCCCTATTGTATGGCGGGTAGCAGAGGTCTCCCGGGCTCCCTATTGTATGGCGGGTAGCAGAGGCGTGCTGGGCTCCCTATTGTATGGCGGGTGGCAGAGGCGTGATGGGCTCCCTATTGTATGGCGGGTAGCAGAGGCGTGATGGGCTCCCTATTGTATGGCGGGTAGCAGAGGCGTGATGGGCTCCCTATTGTATGGCAGGTAGCAGAGGCGTGCTGGGCTCCCTATTGTATGGCAGGTACCAGAGACGTGCTGGGCTCCCTATTGTATGGCGGGTAACAGAGGCGTGCTCGGCTCCCTATTGTATGGCAGGTATTAGAGGCCTGGTGGGCTCCCTATTGTATGGTGGGTAGCAGAGGCCTGCTGGGCTCCCTATTGTATGGCGGGTACCAGAGACTTGCTGGGCTCCCTATTGTATGGCGGGTAGCAGAGGCCTAGTGGGCTCCCTATAGTATGGCGGGTAGCAGAGGCCTCCTGGGCTCCCTATTGTATGACAGGTACCAGAGGCCTCCTGGGCTCCCTATTGTATGGCAGGTACCAGAGGCCTGCTGGGCTCCCTATTGTATGGCAGGTACCAGAGGCCTGCTGGGCTCCCTATTGTATGGCAGGTACCAGAGGCCTGCTGGGCTCCCTATTGTATGGCAGGTACCAGAGGCGTGCTGGGCTCCCTATTGTACGGCAGGTACCAGAGGCGTGCTGGGCTCCCTATTGTATGGCGGGTACCAGAGGCCTGCTGGGCTCCCTATTGTATGGCGGGTACCAGAGGCCTTCTGGGCTCCCTATTGTATGGCAGGTACCAGAGGCCTGCTGGGCTCCCTATTGTATGGCGGGTAGCAGAGGCCTAGTGCGCCCCCTATTGTATGGCAGGTACCAGCTCTACTGGGAAGTTATCCTATGTACTCACAACTATTTCACTAATATTGTACTTCAAAGCCTTTAACCCGTAACTTCTGGGTATGATCTCCATTCAGTTTTGTATTTGGTTCAATTACTTATTTTATTTTACTATTTTTTTAAAGGATACAAAAAGAAAACATTTACATAACCAGAATGGAGAAAAATAACAGAGGGAGTAATAACTTATTTAAAAGCCTGGGTGAAATCAATCGGCGCACTTAAGATGCCTGCCCCGCCCTTTTTATGCTCACGAACCTCTCCATAAAACATCTTCATTTATTCCATCTGATTTGAAAGAAATAGAGTAACAATGAGGGCACGGGGTAACTTAAAGCTATTTCATTGAGTAGAGAATATACAATAATGTAAGTAATCATTATAGAGTTTTCATTGAGTGATTAAGATATACTAATTAGTATTAATTAGTGTTAATTAGTAAGCAATTTTAACTAGTATCAATTAGTGTTAATTATTAATTAATATGATCTAGCAATATGATTGTTATTTAATGCTATTAGTCTAAATGTTTTCCCAAGTTGTGCTCTTTGGACCTTGAGGTTCCATATTGTTTGGCCAGTGTTTCCATAAGACGTTTACTCCAGAAGCTTTGGAGTAATCTTAAAAGGTTCCTGATAGAGGTTTGAGATTCGCAGTTGGGATTTGGGGTCTCGTGACCATCGTAGAGGCTCAGGAGAGATGTTGGACACTGGCAAAGGGACTTGAGGGAATCGAGGAGTCATTTTGGACGTTCCATCAATACTCATGATGTCAAAGAAACACCAGGAATGGAGATCGTTATACTTAAAATAAAACCAATTAAAGAGACCCTAGGACAAGGACAAAGGACAGAATGCCATAAAAGGGGCTCTGTATGGTCACGGCTATATGGTCAGTTCTAAAAAAAAAACTCTAAACTAGTTTGGGTAGTTTAAGAACCCTAACTTTGCTCAAGGCTGTTTGATGCAGCCGGCATATACTTAAGGGAAGCCATGTTTGATATGGTTATGGATTGCAAGAGCAAAGCATTTGTGGGCAGATTTGCATGGCCCTGCCAAGGTCCCCAGAATGCAGTGTAATAACTGTATTTCTTAGAATTCTGGGCATGAAATGTCCTATTTATATACTATATATATACATTGGGGGTGGGTATATTGGCTGAAGCCCAGGGACATTGGGAATTTAAACAAATAAAAAGGTCCACACCTGCTGCCTGTCCTGGGAGTAGAGTTGAATAGCACCACTCAGGGCCGCAGTATTTTTGTATATTTATACTGCATCCCCCTCTGATTCTTTTTTTTGGCTCATACGCCCATGATTACGGAGAACTAAGGGTGCCATGGATACATTTATACCCCCATTGGTACAGGAGGTGGTGAGGGTACTACTCTCCTTAGAGCTTCTAAACCAGGTGTTTGGTTGGTGGAGACACAAGACAGCTCAGTTTGATGGTTTAATGGATGGTTGTGTGGAGCAAGAGACCTCTGTACTTCCCGGAGAGCTACGAGCGATCAGAGTAGTTGACCTTCGTTAGCAATGTAGTGATGGAATTTTAGGGGACATGTTGGAAGTTCGATGAAGGTTTAATGTTATAAAATCTAAGGAGCAATGTAGAGAAGTCCCCCGAGTCAGGGCAGCACAGAAGGTTCTGAAGACAGAGGTTGAGGTGATAATAATGGTGGGGAAGATGTGCCGGAGGAGACATTGGCTTGTGATACAGGATGGTGAGGATTGATGTCTTTGTTGGTTATGTATCGATGAGGAAATAGGGAGCAGCAGATGGTAAGCGTCGGATGAGCCTGGATGAGGTTGGAGTTGGGTTTGGAAGACAAGTGGAGGCCAGTTAGGATACTTTGGCAGTAGTTGACCTTGAACGTAATAAGACCATGGATTATTGTCTTTGAGATCTAGTGAATGATTGGAGGAAGCTGATAAAGGAGAGTGTTACACCAAGATGGCGGATTGAGATGTTGGTCTGTTTGTTGCATTATCTTGAATGAGAAATAGTGGAAAAGGAGGGAAGGTCTATCACAAACCCCCATCATGAATATATTTCTCATGTTCTGACACAAAATAACCGGGAGGAGGACAGGTCTGGAAATGGCAGATTTAGGTTATTTAACTTAATGGGACGCATAATGTTCATACCGCCTATAAAACACACCCGAATTATGAAAATGAATGCCAATACTGTTCTAGTCCATGAGGTGGCCTGATATGTATTGATACCAGAGATCGATATAACCCCAAAATGACACATAAAAATAAATCTTATATTCTGCCGATTTGCGGGCTCGAGACTGTGCAATTAATTATAATGTCTATCATCGCTTTGCCTGTTATTTACAGTGCGACGAACAGGTGTTTAACCCCCTTGCGGGTCCTCTCTCGCACTCGTAGGATTTTCTCCTGAATGTGCAGTGCAGTGTCCTAGCCTATCAGGGACCACGTCGCAGCAGCATGTTACTGTAAGTTGCTGAGAGATGGTCACTGAATGGTTAGTATGAGACACGCACATCCAGCCCTATAGATCTTGTGTCTGCATACACTGCAGTGGGCAGCCCCATACAGGGACTATTTTCTTAGATTTTAGGCAGAAATTAATAAAATAAAGTACATAAAAGTAAATAAGTACAGGGGGATATTATATACGGAGTAAAAAAACCTTATTCTTATTCTTTGTTTAGTATAAATAGTTATTTTAAAGCATTTCATCTCCCTGTTTGTCACATATTAATATTTTTCTTTATAAAAAGCCGGAGCCAGAATGACACGTATAGAGCATAGCGAGCGGGTCCATGACATGTATACAGCTCAGCGCGCGGGTCCATGACATGTATACAGCTCAGCGCGCGGGTCCATGACATGTATACAGCTCAGCGCGCGGGTCCATGACATGTATAAAGCTCAGCGCGCGGGTCCATGACATGTATACAGCTCAGCGCGCGGGTCCATGACATGTATACAGCTCAGCGCGCGGGTCCATGACATGTATAAAGCTCAGCGCGCGGGTCCATGACATGTATAAAGCCCAGCGCGCGGGTCCATGACATGTATAGAGAACAGCACGCGGGTCCATGACATGTATACAGCTCAGCGCGCGGGCCATGACACGTATAGAGCATAGCGCGCGGGTCCATGACACGTATAGAGCATAGCGCGCGGGTCCATGACACGTATAGATCATAGCGCGCAGGTCCATGACATGTATAGAGCACAGCGCGCAGGTCCATGACACGTATAGAGCACAGCGCGCGGGTCCATGACACGTATAGAGCACAGCGCGCAGGTCCATGACATGTATAGAGCACAGCGCGCAGGTCCATGACACGTATAGAGCACAGCGCGCAGGTCCATGACATGTATAGAGCACAGCGCGCCGTTCCATGACACGTATAGAGCATAGTGCGCAGGTCCATGACACGTATAGAGAACAGCGCGCAAGTCCATGACACGTATAGAGCTCAGCGCGCAGGTCCATGACACGTATAGAGCACAGCGCGCAGGTCCATGACACGTATAGAGCACAGCGCGCAGGTCCATGACATGTATAGAGCATAGTGCGCAGGTCCATGACACGTATAGAGAACAGCGCGCAGGTCCATGACACGTATAGAGAACAGCGCGCAAGTCCATGACACGTATAGAGCTCAGCGCGCAGGTCCATGACACGTCCATCCCATACATTGTTATTGTCTTAGAAAGTACTTTGTATAACTTAGAGTTACTTTGGTTGCTAGTTTTAGAGAGATACATTGACTGTGCAATGTCGAAGAGGGTCCTGCTCTCCCACTCCAGAAGAGAGGCTGGGGGCCAAATTGGAAGAGCCTGGGGGCCATATGGCTGGGGGGCCACATGGGATGGGGCTGGTTGCCACATGGGAAGTGCATGAGGGCCACATGAAAAGAGGCTGGGGGCCACTTGGGAAGAGCCTGAGGGCCACATGGGAAGAAGCTGGGGCCCCATGGGATGAGGCAGGGGTCCACATTGGATATTTCTGAGGGCCAAATGGTGAAAGGCTGGGGCCACATGGAAATGCTTGAGGGCCACATGATAACCGGTGGGGCCACCTAAGATGTGCCTGGGGCCATATGGGAAGAGTCTGGGAGCCTCATGGGATGAGGCTGGGGGCCATATGGGATGAGGCTGGGATCCACATGGGATGAGGCTGGGGGCCATATGGGATGAGGCTGGGAGCCACATGGGATGAGGCTGGGGGCCATATGGGATGAGGCTGGGGGACCACATGGGATGAGGCTGGGGGCCATATGGGATGAGGCTGGGGGGCCACATGGGAGGACGCGTGTTGCCACATGGGAAGTGCATGAGGGCCACATGAAAAGAGGCTGGGGGCCACTTGTGAAGAGCCTGAGGGCCACATGGGAAGAAGCTGGGGCCACATGGGATGAGGCAGGGGTCCACATTGGATATTTCTGAGGGCCAAATGGTGAAAGGCTGGGGCCACATGGAAATGCTTGAGGGCCACATGATAACCGGTGGGGCCACCTAAGATGTGCCTGGGGCCATATGGGAAGAGTCTGGGAGCCACATGGGATGAGGCTGGGGGCCATATGGGATGAGGCTGGGATCCACATGGGATGAGGCTGGGAGCCACATGGGATGAGGCTGGGGGCCATATGGGATGAGGCTGGGGGGCCACATGGGAGGAGGCTGGTTGCCAAATGGGAAGTGCATCAGGGCCAAATGAAGAGGCTGGGGGCCCCTTGGGAAGAGCCTGAGGGCCACATGGGAAGAAGCTGGGGCAACATGGGATGAGGCAGGGGTCCACATTGGACATGTCTGAGGGCCAAATGGTGAAAGGCTGGGGCCACATGGAAAGTGCATGAGGGCCACATGGGATGAGGCTGGGAGCCACATGGTATGAGGCTGGGGGCCACATGGGATGAGGCTGGTTGCCAAATGGGATGAGGCTGGGGGGCCATATGGGATGAGGCTGGGGGCCACATGGGATGAGGCTGGTTGCCAAATGGGATGAGGCTGGGGGGCCATATGGGATGAGGCTGGGGGCCACATGGGATGAGGCTGGTTGCCAAATGGGAAGTACATGAGGGCCACATGAAGAGGCTGGGGGCCACTTGGGAAGAGCTTGAGGGCCACATGGGATGAGGCTGGGGGCCACTTATGAAGAGCTTGAGGGCCACATGGGAGGAGGCTGGGGGCCACATGGGAGGAGGCTGGGGGCCACATGGGAAGTGCCTGTTGCCCATGAACATGTATTTAACAGCAAGTAAAATAGTAATTTCTTTGAACAAAATTGCAAAGACAACAAAATGTCTAATGAGATTTCCATGATCTCTTCTTTATGATCCTTTCTCCCCCGACATGATGGTACAGAGCACATATGGCGACGGTTTTAATAATATATGTGTTATTTGGTCACTTTGCTCTTTAGAGGCTGCAGCTGTTCACTTCCTTTAACTCTTTCTCTGGAGAACAACATATGGTTCCATTGACGGTAAATATCACTTTAAATAAATAAACACAAAACCTGGGACGCTCTTCATGTAGAGAGCCCCCTCCGACATTTCTTATTAAGCCCCATCCCCCCCTCAAGATGGTGCGTTCTTCCTAATTAATGAACTCTCCATTGAAAGCACTGGCAGTTTTATCTCCCACATTCCGATTGTGCAGATAAAAGTTTCTTCTGCAGTCAAAGTCCTATCCTACAGGAAGTTGATCGATAGAAACCAAAATGGTAGATTACACTTTTGCTTTATTGATATTGTTTTACGCAATTTATTTGTTACAATTATTTAAAATATGAAAATAGAGTAAAAACGAAATATTATTAATTATTTTCTTAAAGGGGCAGTGGAAGCACATTAATAATCATTGTAGGGTGTTACATTAAATACTCGCTGCTCGTATTTTATGCATCAGAATAAACAAAATCACTAAAACTGCTTTATATTGATGTGCGCGGGTCCCGGCCCACAGCCCGGCGCCAGGGAAGAGCCTGTCCCTATGCGAACACATAAGAGATCTAATAGGCAGCTGAAAAAGACCAATAACAAATAAATACAGTGTTTTAGTCTAACTTCTTCTCTGTGTAACTCATCTAAAGGTCAGTGCCCCATTTATTAATGACTCCCCCCCACCATGCCGAGTGCTTCCTTGGCTAATGCTGATCCCTTTACACCGGATTAGCCGCCGTCTCCTCTCAGAGCTCTAATTCAGAGAGACTGCCATTAGGCATCCATACGGGGGCGGGTGTCACTGTCAGATCATGCCCCCCCACGCTCGAGGTGCACATTATTTAGCTTTGTTTCTGCTTATTTAAACACGACTCAGGATTACAATGAGCAGAAGGTGGGGGGGCGGCAGGTGGGCCCGACCCGCTCATTTAATGGCGATTAGTGAAGATTAAAGTCGCCATTCATCTGCTGACAAGAAAGGCTTCGACCCCCCCCCCACCGACATGTAGAGGCGCATATAATATCACGGCAGGGAGGGCGTCCCCGGGGAACACAGAGAGGGATATGAGACCTCTGCAATTCCTATGTTATTCCACTGAGCAGTGTGGGAGCTACTGCTGGTGTAGCAGGTGCACAGCACCAGGGCCCACGGCTAAAAGGAGACTCAATTTATTACCCATATTATTTATGAATAATTATTCACTAGTTTTGCCATTGCCAATAAGCCGCGTCTGACAATTATATTACAGAAATAAATATAAATAAAGAATAAAACAGCATCTCCAGTAAAACATTGTAACAATAATAATGCCCCATACTATATATATCATATTATAATATATTATATGTGTTCAGTCTCTCAGTCATGTCCGTGACCCTGTGGCACATCTTGTGTCTGGTTGTGCTAATCCATAAGGTTTTCATGGCAAAGATACTGGAGTGCGTTGCCAGTTCCTTCTCTGAATTAGTCTGACCTCACTGCTATGACCTGCCCATCTTGGGTGATCCTATATTGTATAGCTCACAGCTTCATTGAAGTACACAAGCACCTTCACCACCACAAGGTAGCGATAAGGGAGAGAGAGGGAGAGGGGTAGGGGGAAAGAGAGAGAGAGGGGGAGAGGGGAGAGAGAGGAGGAGGAGGAGAGAGAGAGAGAGAGAGAGGGGGGGGGGGGGGGGGAAGAGAGAGAGGGGGAAAGAGAGAGGGGGAGAGAGGAGGGAGAGAGAGAGGGGGAAAGAGAGAGGGATGGGAGAGAGAGAGGGGGAGAGAGGGAGAGAGAGAGAGAGGGGGAAAGAGAGAGAGAGGGGAGAGAGAGAGGGGGGAGAGAGCGGGAGAGAGAGGGGGAGAGAGAGGGAGGGGAGAGAGGGAGGGAGAGGGAGAAAGAGAGGGAGGGAGAGAGAGAGGGGGAAAGAGAGAGAGAGGGGAGAGAGAGAGGGGGGAGAGAGGGGGAGAGAGAGGGGGAGAGAGAGGGAGGGGGAAAGAGAGAGGGAGAGAGGGGGAGAGAGAGAGGGGGGAGAGAGGGGGAGAGAGAGGGAGAGAGAGAGGGGGAGAGAGAGGGGGAGAGAGAGGGAGGGGAGAGAGGGAGGGAGAGGGAGAAAGAGAGGGAGGAGAGAGAGAGGGGGAAAGAGAGAGAGAGAGGGGGAGAGAGAGAGGGGGGAGAGAGAGAGAGGGAGGAGAGAGGGGGAGAGGGAGGGGAGAGAGAGGGAGGGGAGAGAGGGAGGGGGAAAGAGAGAGGGAGGGGAGAGAGGGAGGGGGAAAGAGAGAGGGAGGGGAGAGAGGGAGGGGAAAGAGAGAGGGAGAGAGGGGAGAGAGAGAGGGGGGAGAGAGGGGGAGAGAGAGGGAGAGAGAGAGAGGGGGAGAGAGAGGGGGAGAGAGAGGGAGGGGAGAGAGGGAGGGGAGAGGGAGAAAGAGAGGGAGGGAGAGAGAGGGGGAAAGAGAGAGGGGAAAGAGAGAGGGGGAGAGAGAGAGAGGGAGGGGGAAAGAGAGAGGGAGAGAGAGAGAGAGGGAGAGAGAGAGGGAGAGAGAGAGAGGGGGAGAGAGGGTGAGAGAGAGAGGGGGAGAGAGAGAGAGAGGGAGTGAGAGAGGGGGGAGAGAGAGAGAGGGGGAGAGAGAGGGGGAGAGAGTGAGAGGGGGAGAGAGTGAGAGAGAGGGGGAAGAGAGAGAGAGAGAGAGGGGGGAGAGAGAGGGAGAGAGCGAGAGAAAGAGGGGGGAGAGAGAGAGAGAGAGAGAGGGAGTGAGAGAGGGGGGGAGAGAGAGAGGGGTGAGAGAGAGGGAGAGAGAGTGAGAGGGGGGGAAAGAGTGAGAGAGAGAGAGGGGGGAAGAGAGAGGGAGTGAGAGAGGGGGGAGAGAGAGACGGGGAGAGAGTGAGAGGGGGGAGAGAGTGAGAGAGGGGGAGAGAGGGGGGAAGAGAGAGAGAGGGAGTGAGAGAGGGGGGAGAGAGAGACGGGGAGAGAGAGAGGGGAAGAGAGAGAGAGGGGGAGAGAGAGAGGGAGAGAGCGAGAGAAAGAGGGGGGAGAGAGAGGGAGGGGAGAGAGGGAGAAAGAGAGGGAGTGAGAGAGGGGGGAGGGGAGAGAATGAAAATAAGTGTTAATATCTCATCCCAGTGCAACATCCATTAAAAAATAAATAAAGATTTATTTTTTTTCTAAAATACTTAGCCTACTTGTTATTTAGCAGACTTGGCCCGTGTTTTGGTACAATATTAAAATACCATGTTGGACCCGCTGACCTCCTTGATGGTTAGTTAGTAATTCCTGTAGGGAGGTTGGGGCTCTGTGCACTACTTGGCCACAGCCTCGAATGGTTATATGGTCCATTCCCCAACATAGTGGAGATAGTGGACCTTGTGACCGCGGCTGGACTGGGACATGTGGATGTCCTGGACATAGTGGTCTTGGTCCAGCCTTGGGGCGAGAGCCTGACAAATGAGGACCTGGAACAAATGATGCAGCGGGCGTTGAGGAAGCCCAGGATATCAGAGCCACCAAAAACCACTGTCAACCGAGTTACTCATCAAGGTTTCGTGGCAAATTAATAAATCCATGGACAATGTGGTGGCAAACGAGGAGCAGGATGCAAGACACATAGTTCTTTGGGATATGTCTTGCTACCAACATCTTCTAGATAGCTGTGGAAAACAAAGGCAGATGTCACAGTTTGTGACCAAGACCGCCAGGGTTAAGGATGACCCTGAAGAGTCAACTTCTGTCAATTATAGTGGA
The DNA here is from genome assembly GCA_027410445.1 of Discoglossus pictus. Taxonomy (NCBI): domain Eukaryota; kingdom Metazoa; phylum Chordata; class Amphibia; order Anura; family Alytidae; genus Discoglossus; species Discoglossus pictus. The sequence goes on along the minus strand of CM050167.1, from coordinate 396,285,358 downwards.
GTGTTTTTTTTTTATTTGTACAATTTTTTATTTGAAAAAAGTTTTTATATTGCTCTTATGTTTGCAGGTCATCCATACGTTCCCCTATGTTGGTGTTGTGTCCGTTTCCATACGTTCCCCTATGTTGGTGTTGTGTCCGTTTCCATACGTTCCCCTATGTTGGTGTTGTGTCCGTTTCCATACGTTCCCCTATGTTGGTGTTGTGTCCGTTTCCATACGTTCCCCTATGTTGGTGTTGTGTCCGTTTCCATACGTTCCCCTATGTTGGTGTTGTGTCCGTTTCCATACGTTCCCCTATGTTGGTGTTGTGTCCGTTTCCAATGTTCCCCTATGTTGGTGTTGTGTCCGTTTCCATACGTTCCCCTATGTTGGTGTTGTGTCCGTTTCCAATGTTCCCCTATGTTGGTGTTGTGCCCGTTTCCATACATTCCCCTATGTTGGTGTTGTGCCCGTTTCCATACGTTCCCCTATGTTGGTGTTGTGTCCGTTTCCATACGTTCCCCTATGTTGGTGTTGTGCCCGTTTCCAATGTTCCCCTATGTTGGTGTTGTGTCTGTTTCCATACGTTCCCCTATGTTGGTGTTGTGTCCGTTTCCATACGTTCCCCTTTGTTGGTGTTGTGTCCGTTTCCATACGTTCCCCTATGTTGGTGTTGTGTCCGTTTCCATACGTTCCCCTATGTTGGTGTTGTGTCCGTTTCCATACGTTCCCCTATGTTGGTGTTGTGCCCGTTTCCATACGTTCCCCTATGTTGGTGTTGTGCCCGTTTCCATACATTCCCCTATGTTGGTGTTGTGCCCGTTTCCATACGTTCCCCTATGTTGGTGTTGTGTCCGTTTCCATACGTTCCCCTATGTTGGTGTTGTGTCCGTTTCCAATGTTCCCCTATGTTGGTGTTGTGTCCGTTTCCATACGTTCCCCTATGTTGGTGTTGTGCCCGTTTCCATACGTTCCCCTATGTTGGTGTTGTGTCCGTTTCCATACGTTCCCCTATGTTGGTGTTGTGTCCGTTTCCAATGTTCCCCTATGTTGGTGTTGTGTCCGTTTCCATACGTTCCCCTATGTTGGTGTTGTGTCCGTTTCCAATGTTCCCCTATGTTGGTGTTGTGTCCGTTTCCATACATTCCCCTATGTTGGTGTTGTGCCAGTTTCCATACGTTCCCCTATGTTGGTGTTGTGCCCGTTTCCATACATTCCCCTATGTTGGTGTTGTGCCCGTTTCCATACGTTCCCCTATGTTGGTGTTGTGTCTGTTTCCATACGTTCCCCTATGTTGGTGTTGTGCCCGTTTCCATACATTCCCCTATGTTGGTGTTGTGTCCGTTTCCATACGTTCCCCTATGTTGGTGTTGTGTCCGTTTCCAATGTTCCCCT
>CM050167.1:396176484-396278984 GCA_027410445.1 Discoglossus pictus | reverse complement strand
TTTCGTCTTGCCACTCTACCACATAGCCCAGACATATGAAGAATACGGGAGATTGTTGTCACATGTACCACACAGCCAGTACTTGCCAGATATTCCTGCAGCTCCTTTAATGTTGCTGTAGGCCTCTTGGTAGCCTCCCAGACCAATTTTCTTCTTGTCTTTTCATCAATTTTGGAGGGAGCTCCAGTTCTCGGTAATGTCAGTTGTGCCATATTATCTACACTTGATGATGACTGTCTTCACTGTGTTCCATGGTATATCTAATGCCTTGCAAATTCTTTTGTACCCTTCTCCTGACTGATACCTTTTTAACAATGAGATCCCTCTGATGCTTTGGAAGCTCTCTGTGGACCATGCTGCTGTGGGATGTGACTAAGAACATTTCAAGAAAGACCAACTAGAGCAGCTGAACTTTATTTGGGGTTAATCAGAGGCACTTTAAATGATGGCAGGTGTATGCTGACTCCTATTTAACACGATTTGGAATGTGATTGCTTAATTCTGAACACAGCTACATCCCCAGTTATAAGAGGGTGTGCAGACTTATGCAACCACATTATTTATCTTTTTTCTTCCCTCCACCTAAAAGATTTCAGTTTGTTTTTCAATTTAGTTGTACAGTTAATAGGTCACATTAAAGGTGGAAAAAGTTCTGAAATGATTTATCTTTGTCTCATTTTTTTTACAGAAACCTGACATTTTAACAGGGGTATGTAGACTTTTTTTATATCCACTGTATCTGACATCAAATGGAGTTTCAGTCTACTAGACCGGAGTCCTGTTAGACTGAAAATCTAACCAACCATTAGGTGGGAGATGGAATAAGCAGGTGAACATGAGGTGAACATGAGTGACATGATGGCATAACATGAAGGTACATGAAGACCAAGGGCCTCATTCAATTGCTACGATTTTCAGCTGCGGGGCCGAAAAACTACGTAGCTATTCAATTGGCTTACGTTTGGGGCCTCCGATCGACTTGCAGCTTACTTCCGTCAAAGCCTTTGATCTTGCACGGCCGCAAGAAATCCCAATTCACTATTCAATTGCTACGATCAACCCCGTAATTCGCTAAAATCGAGCCGCAGCTTACTTACACCAAAGAGGTCCCGCAAGGCTGTTACTTACAAATCGTAGCACCAATTAAGCCAAATATAAGAGCCATCCTGTACTTTTATTAGACGTTAAAGTGATTTTACGTCATAGAATTCATAGCACAACATTCCCCTACCCTCAAATTGGCAACCAAAAATAGTTTATTTCATGTTAACTTTGCGTTATAAAGTCCCACAAGCTTCAACCTCCGAGCCCATTAAGAATTTTTAATCCAACCTCCGAGCCCGTAAGAATTTTTAATCCAACCTCCAGACTCAGAGGTTGAAGCCCGTCGGATTTCACGACGGGAATTTAATATTAAATAAAGTAGTTATTTATGCCGATTTGCGGGTTTGAGATTGTTGTGCTATTAATTCTAAGACCTAACATCACTTTATAGGATGGCTTTTTTATTTGCTTATGAAGAGCTACGTTTTGACAGTAAGACCTACAGCCTTGAATGACCTCCAAGCCCGTAACGGCCGCCAGACTGACTCGTGGTTCAAGCCCGCAAACTCGGGAACACTGTAAATGCAAATATATATTCAAGACAGAACTGTAAATTATAGGGTACACATTGTGTGACATGTGAATTAAAGGGACAACATTCTCCAGCTGGCACAGCCACAATACAATACTTGATATCACGTTTAATTCATGTACGAAGTCCCACAGGCTTAAATATCCGCCAAGCCCGTAAGTCGTTATTCAAGCCCGGACATATATTAAACGGGATATCAAGTATTGTATTGTGGCGATGTGCCAGCTGGAGAATGTTGTCCCTTTAATCATCATGTCACCCATTGTGTACCCCATCATTTACAGCGACTGTCTTGAAACACAACTTCAGGGCTAGCGGCAAATGCATACGCCTGATAACATTGTTTGCGAACGACGGTAACAGAGCCATTTTACTGCCCTTAATTGCATGAGGCGCCAAGACTAGTGATTTATTTCAATATAGTCTTTTGAAATTCAAAAAACTTTATTATGTACAGATTGCATATTTTGCTTATATTTTTAATTGCAATTTTTTCAGATTTCCATTTGTACCTTCTGCCCAATAGGATGCATCCTTATCTAAATGGGCTAGAGCTAATGCATGAACTGGCAGATCTATCTGCCACCTCTCCATTATGTAGAAACAAACTTCCTTATTCTTATGTGATCTGAGCACCCTAGGGGTGATTTGACCAGTTACATATAATTGTTTTATTCATTCCAATAGAGAAGTTGCACGGGGGCCCTCCATCCACAAACCCCGACACAGAGTGTTAGAATAACTTATGTTTCAATCTTTTAGCCAAGTTTAATTGATCCTTAATGTCATTTTCACGTAAAATTTACACTTTACTTCCAAGAGGTCAACATTTTCTCAACTTCTGAAATCTCCCTGTATAGTGTCCTCCATGCTGCCACCTTACACACATGAGGAAGTAGACATATTACAGTCATGTTTTCTGTAGACTGCTCCTAAGGGCAAAAGATCTCCATATAAAAAAATAATAATTTGAGCCAAGAATGATAACCAAGTTATCCATTTTTGACCACCATATATTTTTTTTTATAAGAATGTATATTGGACCCAGATGTGTTTATATTTGTCCCTTTAATACATCGAGTTGACATTAATATATATAATATATATATAATGGATGCCCCCTGAAGGTTTTGACACCAATTAAAACCACAAAAACCAAGCATTTCTTGTTGAACATTTTATTTGCTCGTCGCAGCACACACTGTAAGTTTTGGGAAATGGAATCCAATGTCTTTCAAGGTTGAGGTTTTTATGGACCTTTTTGGAGTAAAACAATTCTTTGCAGTAAACATTTAAGCCATTGGAAATATTCAACAATACAGATAAAAAATAAAAAAAAGTTGTACAAGCTAGACCTGTTATATAGAAATGTTTCCCTAGACATACATACAAGAACAAAAGAAAAACATTTTTTATACAGGTAAAATTTCATATTTTTGTATAAAACGACATGGAGAAATTCAAATAATCTTATACCCCGGGCACCAGGAGAGGCCGTCAATCCTGTCCTGTGCACGAGGGGTTAAAGATGGCACGGGGTAAATGGTTGCGGACCTTGGGAGGCCACTACAATACATACTCAGTAGGATGGGAAGTGGTCTGGATTTTGGAAGCAAAGTTTTGTCAAGAGTGGGGAACGTAGAAAGAGTGGAGCATCTACAGAAAGAAGAATGTGGCCAACCCAACACCATGGTGCCATGTAGACAATTTAGAGCTGACCTGGTTGGGGATTTGACTTCATCTCATCCTCCTAGGGATGTCCATTTATTAAAATTTACTCTGAAATTATCAAGCCAGCGTTGAGTAACATGGGTTGGTTAATTGACCCTACCAAAAAACACACACAAAAAAAAATCATGACCCAAATAACCATGGCATCAACAATGGCAAAGCTTTGGAGGTGTCGGCCTCAGAATCGATCGTTTCCCCTTTAAAATCATCAGCTTTTTGAATCTGACAACATTTTTGATGGGAAGTCATTTATATAAAAATATAAACAATTACAACTAAATCCAGTCTAGGTCACAACCTAAAAGTGATCGAACATAATTGGAATTAAAACATACGGCTACATTGATAATCTTTGTAACTTGGTTTGATGTCCACAAGATGAGGAGGTCTCTTATTGATCGTTTTGCAACTAGGGGGAATTTCTGTGCCCCCAATAACTCAAATATAGGCAACATACGATGATCAATATTAACAACACATACATAGATCTACATGATTTGATCACTTAAAAAAAACTTATAGAAAGCTTAAAAATACTTTGACCTAATCATTAACATAACGACTCTTTGTAAAGTAAAAAAAACAAAAAAAGAAAATGTTCAAAATAGAAATCTAAAATACATTACACATTTTATGGTGGCTAAAATTTGTTACTGAAAATAAGACCTGGACTTTGTCTCCATCGCAGCCCAATTCCTCCAATTATTCTATAAGATTCCGGTTAAGTACACAAAATAATCCAAGTGAACCTTGAAAGATGAGTGACTATCTTAGAGGACCACTGTAATATGCTAACAAGGAGCTAAAAGTTTTAATTATGCATTGAGCATTAACTAGAGCATCAGCCCCTCCTGGAGCAGATGGGGACAAACAAACCGATTGGATAAAAGTCCCCAAATCATTCGAAGGTTACCCCCACCACCAAAGTGTTTTGTTAAGGGAAACCATACATCACATTAGGTGTTCAGCCAATGGGGACCATTGTATTGATATAAATGTGAGCCTGGGCCCAGTTGCCTCCCCATTGACCTTCGTTTTCTAAAATAAAAAAATATGGATTTAAGTATTAATCGGTGCCTCGTTAGAACATCTAGTTTCTGTTACAGCATTACGGTGGCCCTTTAAAAATGGTACCATGTTTGAATAAACATGCAAAGGACCAAAGACCCCAATATGTGATGAAGATTTTACCTTTAACCCATTAGTTTCTAAAGGTCTTGCAATACATTGTTATATAGCGATTGAATGGATTGTCAGCTAACTAGACCGGCATCCTGTTAGAGACTGAAATGTAACACATTCGGTGGGATGGCGCGAGCAGCCCGACCAACAGGTGAATATGAGCAAAGATAATTATCCAGATCCGAAAACTAAGATAAAACGTTTCCACTACTTAGGTGTCTTCTTCAGCTCTCTACAGACAGGCATAGGGTGTTCTTGCAAGTTATTCTAAGATCATCTTTATTTTTTTATTTTTTTCATTTTTTGGCTGTACGGACAAGTCGGCAAGCTCGGACCGTCCAAATACAGAATACAGTCATCCAATCAGAGGCTGCGTCTTCGTAGTATCTGATGTTACTTGAAGCTCTGAGTTTATATGGTAAAAGGACAAAAAGTGGTCTGCCCTGCAGTATATAGTAGGCAGATTACTCGCTAAATATGGCGTACAAATGCAAGCTCTAGTCTGAAGGATCCCTTTAATAAGACTATAGTGCCCGCGTACACGCTCTCGCATTTCTCCATGTAGTTCAGGTCGAGTTTGTCCGACATCTTATCACCCTACTATAAAATAAAGATTTATTGCGTCACTAAAGCTGCCGATCTTGACATGGGAACAAAAATGTGATTTGGGGGTTTTAATCCAGGTCATCCCCAATCCCAACAATGGGATTATTAAAAGCTAATAAAATCTTTGCTTCCAAAGTCTTTGTTTTATTGCCAACTCTAGGGGGGGGGGGGGGTGGGGGGTCTTCTAAACAGTCCATAAATAACAATCAGTCATCTTTTAACACTTCAGTGTGCTGCATGCTCTTTCCAGAGCGGAGGGGGTTAAATACAAATTTGTTTGGTGTTTTTATTTATTGAAATAAATTAAAAAGTTAGAAGAAAAGGAATGAGACCAGCACATGGGTAAACACACAAGCCTGGGCGATAAAAGAAGAAGTGTTGTTGACTTGTTAGCCGGAGACCCCCGTTACTGCTCTGGGCTCCATACAAGGACGCACTTTGCAAACGCCCAGCGGCATCTCCACTCAGGATGCTGTGAACGTGAGGGAGGCAGGATTTGACATCAGGACTATCTAGGTGGGCTGAGTCATTGCTCCAAGGTCACCACCTCTACTGCCTGTCCATCCACCGTGACAGAGTCCGATATCCTGGTAACTGGTGCCATGGCCACCTGCACGGGTCCATTGCCCTGGGTCAGACTTGTGACCACAGTCTGATACATACTGACGGGAATCTGGACCAAGCCTGGAAGAAAGAAAGACATGTAAGAGAAGACTTAATGACATGGCAGTAGGTAAGGAGGTCAGTAAGATTCACACATCCTTAAAACTGTACCAAAAGAAAAATGCATTTAAGAGGTTGTAGATTCAAATAAACCTTCCAAGCAAGGTCACAGCTACAAGTATTTTCTCCACACTTTGACGAGCTTTTACACAGGATCAGGAGAGAAAACATCCCAGGATACGATCTGTGAATGGCTGGGAAGCCACCATGGGATTCTAACATTAAAGGAGAACTGGTAGAGGGTGGATGAAGTATTAGTACCAGACGTAAATGTTGGGTTATTATTGCTTTGGTATATAGTCAGTTTGTTCTATCGTGCTCTAGAGATTAAATCCCCATAACAATCATTGCAGATGAGTCAATGCAATAACTTCCTTGCACACACTTCAAGATGCCTATTAAGGGCATGGACTGGATCGGTTTTACCATGGTGCAGCGACTATGGGCCGTCAGTAGGTCGGTTCTAAGGGTTTGCTAAAATACATTAACAAGGTCTCATAATCTGGTGGATGTCAGGAAATAATAACCCATCAGACACCGGAGTGATCCATCCAGGAGGTGCCATCACTACCGAGATGTAGGCATAGGGCTATGGCGCGCCTCACAAACTGGCTAGTATCCCTATGTCTCGTGTCAGCGACCTCCCTACTGATGGCTATGGTGCGCCTCACAAACTGGCTAGTATCCCTATGTCTCGTGTTCGCGACCTCCTGACTGAAGGGCTATGGTGCGCCCCACAAACTGGCTAGTATCCCTATGACTCGTGTCAGCGACCTCCTGACTGAAGGGCTATGGTGCGCCCACAAACTGGCTCGTATCCCTATGTCTCGTGTCAGCGACCTCCCAACTGATGGCTATGGTGCGCCCCACAAACTGGCTAGTATCCCTATGTCTCGTGTCCGCGACCTCCTGACTGAAGGGCTATGGTGCGCCCCACAAACTGGCTAGTATCCCTATGACTCGTGTCAGCGACCTCCTGACTGAAGGGCTATGGTGCGCCCCACAAACTGGCTAGTATCCCTATGACTCGTGTCAGCGACCTCCTGACTGAAGGGCTATGGTGCGCCCACAAACTGGCTCGTATCCCTATGTCTCGTGTCAGCAACATCCCAACTGATGGCTATGGTGCACCCCACAAACTGGCTAGTATCCCTATGTCTTGTGTCAGCGACCCCCTGACTGAAGGGCTATGGTGCACCCCACAAACTGGCTAGTATCCCTATGTCTTGTGTCAGCGACCCCCTGACTGAAGGGCTATGGTGCACCCCACAAACTGGCTAGTATCCCTATGTCTTGTGTCAGCGACCCCCTGACTGAAGGGCTATGGTGCACCCCATAAACTGGCTAGTATCCCTATGTCTCGTGTCCGCGACCTCCTGACTGAAGGGCTATGGTGCACCCCATAAACTGGCTAGTATCCCTAGGTCTCGTGTCCGCGACCTCCTGACTGAAGGGCTATGGCGTGCCCCACAAACTGGCTAGTATCCCTATGTCTCGTGTCAGCGACCTCCCGACTGAAGGGCTATGGCGTGCCCCACAAACTGGCTAGTATCCCTATGTCTCGTGTCAGCGACCTCCTGACTCAAGGGCTATGGTGCGCCCCACAAGCTGGCTAGTATCCCCATGTCTCGTGTCCGCGACCTCCTGACTGAAGGGCTATGGTGCGCCCCACAAATTGGCTAGTATCCCTATGTCTCGTGTCAGCGACCTCCTGACTGAAGGGCTATGGTGCGCCCCACAAACTGGCTAGTATCCCTATGTCTCGTGTCCGCGACCTCCTGACTGAAGGGCTATGGTGTGCCCCACAAACTGGCTAGTATCCCTATGTCTCGTGTCCGCGACCTCCTGACTGAAGGGCTATGGTGCGCCCACAAACTGGCTAGTATCCCTATGTCTCGTGTCAGCAACATCCCAACTGATGGCTATGGTGCACCCCACAAACTGGCTAGTATCCCTATGTCTCGTGTCAGCAACATCCCAACTGATGGCTATGGTGCACCCCACAAACTGGCTAGTATCCCTATGTCTCGTGTCAGCAACATCCCAACTGATGGCTATGGTGCACCCCACAAACTGGCTCGTATCCCTATGTCTCGTGTCAGCAACATCCCAACTGATGGCTATGGTGCACCCCACAAACTGGCTAGTATCCCTATGTCTCGTGTCAGCAACATCCCAACTGATGGCTATGGTGTGCCCCACAAACTGGCTAGTATCCCTATGTCTCGTGTCAGCGACCTCCCGACTGAAGGGCTATGGTGTGCCCCACAAACTGGCTAGTATCCCTATGTCTCGTGTCCGCGACCTCCTGACTGAAGGGCTATGGTGTGCCCCACAAACTGGCTAGTATCCCTATGTCTCGTGTCAGCGACCTCCCGACTGAAGGGCTATGGTGTGCCCCACAAACTGGCTAGTATCCCTATGTCTCGTGTCCGCGACCTCCCGACTGAAGGGCTATGGTGTGCCCCACAAACTGGCTAGTATCCCTATGTCTCGTGTCAGCGACCTCCCGACTGAAGGGCTATGGTGTGCCCCACAAACTGGCTAGTATCCCTATGTCTCGTGTCCGCGACCTCCTGACTGAAGGGCTATGGTGTGCCCCACAAACTGGCTAGTATCCCTATGTCTCGTGTCAGCGACCTCCTGACTGAAGGGCTATGGTGTGCCCCACAAACTGGCTAGTATCCCCATGTCTCGTGTCCGCGACCTCCTGACTGAAGGGCTATGGTGTGCCCCACAAACTGGCTAGTATCCCTATGTCTCGTGTCCGCGACCTCCTGACTGAAGGGCTATGGTGTGCCCCACAAACTGGCTAGTATCCCTATGTCTCGTGTCAGCGACCTCCTGACTGAAGGGCTATGGTGTGCCCCACAAACTGGCTAGTATCCCCATGTCTCGTGTCCGCGACCTCCTGACTGAAGGGCTATGGTGTGCCCCACCAACTGGCTAGTATCCCTATGTCTCGTGTCCGCGACCTCCTGACTGAAGGGCTATGGTGTCCCCCACAAACTGGCTAGTATCCCTATGTCTCGTGTCAGCGACCTCCTGACTGAAGGGCTATGGTGTGCCCCACAAACTGGCTAGTATCCCCATGTCTCGTGTCCGCGACCTCCTGACCAAGTCTATGGTGTGCCTCACAAACTGGCTAGTATCCCTATGTCTCGTGTCAGCGACCTCCTGACTGAAGGGCTATGGTGTGCCCCACAAACTGGCTAGTATCCCTATGTCTCGTGTCAGCGACCTCCTGACTGAAGGGCTATGGTGCGCCCCACAAACTGGCTAGTATCCCCATGTCTCGTGTCCGCGACCTCCTGACCAAGTCTATGGTGTGCCTCACAAACTGGCTAGTATCCCTATGTCTAATAGACTTGAACAGCAACCATTCCAGGAGCAAACAACCAAATTATAAGTAAAGGCTATTATATGAGTGTCTGAGACCTCCTTACTCCGGGGCTATGGTACGAATGCCCTGTGTGTCATGGTAGTATATGCCAGATACAAAGCCACGATAAGTACCAAATGCAAAGTTCCAAAGACAATTTAAAATACATATACCACATCCATACTACTAAATATAAAAATAAATTTTTCGCCTAATGTCCTCAATGGGACCAACTGCCTCATTCCAGTATCCCACTATTATTGGGCTAGCAATTATTCAAAATGACTAATGTCCCATTCTTAAGATTATTTATATATATATATATATATATATATATATATATTGCAAAAAAAATGTAAGTTATGTACACACAGAATGTGGAAGGAGCATATTATCTGTACATAAAACATGGAGCAGACCACTCCGATATACACAGATTACAGGTCACGTTTAGACGGATTGGAGAATCAGTTTAGGAGCGCAATAGACCGCTGTGGGTCTTCAGCAACAGATTGTTGGGCAGCATTCTTCCAGTAGACAGCCCTGCATTAGAGCGCAGAGGACAGACAGCGATTAAGCCCTTGACATGTATTAATCAGGGCTGTGATTGTCCCGACACCGCATCTGCTCAGGCGTGGGGCTTTGATTAGGCTAATCTAGTCTGCACATGTTCATAATCCAAAGAGGGGGATTAAGACCCTTTCAGTTTTATTAAAAGGACAGTCACGTCTGACACTCAATTTTCAGGTTATGTCCATTTTATTGTTTTTTTCCCCCTCAAATGTAGCAGAAGCAAAAAGATCATACGACATGCTATCAGGAAGCGGCGTGAGCATGCTATGTGGCCTTTTGGCAAAACATGTGTGCGTGTGTATGTGCGTGTGTATGTGCGTGTGCGCGTATGTGCGTGTGTGCGTGCTTGTGCGCGTATGTGTGTGTGTGCGTGCGCGTATGTGTGTGTGTGCGTGCGCGTATGTGTGTGTGTGCGTGCGCACACACACTTCCATGATCAACACACTGTAAGATTATATTACGATATACAGCGCTAAACAGAACATATAAAATGAATATAGAGAGGAGGTTGTAATTACAATGTATTATATGTTACAGTGCTTTATTATGTCTTAAAATAGATAAGTGAAAAAAAAATGAATGAGAAGCAGCAATGGATGTACGGGCTTTATATAAGACGCGCTTCCATTTGACAGTATTGGTAATTTAGTATATTTAGTACTGTGTATGTATCTGCTCTCATGTCCTTCAGATCTGACACTATTAGCATTTTTTTATAGCGCAGCACTGAGCAGGATTGGCGTGGACTCCAAATAATATTCATTAATAGACACAAAAGGAATACAACTGGCATAAAGGCAGCAAATGAACCCCTCAGGATACAGGCTACCAGGTACAATTGCTGGAAGTAGTAGTTGGAAGGCACAATAAAGTACAGGAGCCTTAATCTCAATCATTATTGCCGCAGCACTTAATGCATTTCAAAATTTTGTTTTCAAAATGAGTCATCAGAGGCGTCCAATCAAACGCTGCACCAGCTGAGTTATGGACTGGAATGTGAGGATCGGGTTTACAGAAGTGTCATCTTTGCATCTGAATATGAACATATAGATTTATACTAATGTAACAATACCCTGACTGGACATAAAGGAGGCCAATCTGTAACCTTAACACTATACATGAAGGACATCTTCATGAAGGACCTGGCAGCCGTAGGTAGTTACATCATGTAGAAAGGATTGTACTGATGTATGTGCAGAATACAAACATGATGCATGGCTGAGAAGCGTCAACATCCCAACATGGCCACTTCCATCCAACATCAACTGGTCTGTTCATGTAGAACATAAGCACCACTGGCCATGACATGGATAACGCAACATCCCAACGTGGCCACTTCCATCCAACATCAACATAAGCACCACCGGCCATGACATGGATAACTCAACATCCCAACATGGCCACTTCCATCCAACATCAACATAAGCACCACCGGCCATGACATGGATAACTCAACATCCCAACATGGCCACTTCCATCCAACATCAACATAAGCACCACTGGCCATGACATTGATAACGCAACTCCCAGTGTGGCGATTCCAATTCAACATCAACTGGTCTGTTTATGTGCAATATAAGCCCCGCTGGCTATGATGCTGACAACACCATTATGGTCAATCCCATCCAACAACTACCGGTTTGTTGAGGTAGAACATAAGCAGCACTGGCCAGGATGTTGATAACACCCCAGCGTGCTCATTTCCATTTATTATCACCTAGACTTTTCACTGGACAGATATTGATAACTGAACACCCCACTGTGGCCATTACCATTCAATATCAACTGGCCTGTTCATGTACAAATGAAGGGGATCATTTGGCATATGGTGGACAACATGAGGTAGCAACGTATATAACCAACCCTTGCATACTATGCATGATAGGATTACTATGCGGTCTTCTTGTACGTCTAACCAGGCCCTGTTGGAATTTCTATATTTAGATTGTTATTAAACTTGTTGTTTTTTTCTGCTCTTTCGTTCCAAGATGGCATCTAGAAGTCTGGCCAAAACAAGTGTCAATTTCACACAAATCATGAAGTTGTAGGCGTGAAAGTAATGCGTGTTTCTGTCTCACACCCAACCACAGTATGTCCTGATCTTGTACTTGGTGAGGGCCTCGGGGCATCTTTGCCAGACCCACTTGGTGTCGGTTACAATCTGCTCCGAGCGGTGGCCGCCTTGCAGAGGCGCTCAGGTCTGCACTGCGGAACAATGGGCTCGATTCATCCTGCAATGCTCCTACACAGCTGTTTACTGGCTCCGGATTACTGCAATCACATGGGCTGCTTTACAGTGCAGCAAGCTGTCAGGGGCTGGGAAGGTCACGGGGAGGAGAGGGGAATCAGGACAGAGGCTCTGCTCCATCCCTCCGCACTGCGGTATAAAGGGAGGAGGATCTGCTGCCCGCCCACGGCGGAGAAACATGGCTGCAAATAGCGCTAAATGGCGGTTTTAACTCTTTCCGTGCTGCAGGAGCGCCTACATCAATACATTTGGAGCCTCTTATTTCAACTCATGGACTACTGGAAGGGGAAAGAACTTATGCAGCATTTTGCACAAATCAGCAGTAATATCGGGGACAAATAGTGAAGGAAATGATTTAAATAGAATGGTTTTAAGAAATCTAATGTATAATATCACCTGTGTAGGGTCAAAAGCAACAGGTTTCTCTCAATTGGTGCCATTTACATGCACGGAGAGATCCAGAAAAAAACCTTAGGCTGGTGCAAGTGGCAGTAACAATTACATATGTATGTATGTATAATATAATATAATATAATATAATATATCGCACACATACTGGGTCCCATCATTTCCAAGTCTCACAAGACCCTTTACAAGTATTGTACATGAGCGATTACAGAATGGTGGACAAATTGGCCTTTACCATGTCAGAGTCACTGCTCATATCCGTCCCGATGGGCCCGCGCCGCCCGCACATGGAGGTTTGCCTCTTAGCTACATGTTACTAAGGGAGCGTCAATCATATCCCAGTGGAAACTGATCACATTAACATCTTTCATGCTGGTTTCAAAGTCTTTACACATACTGATCCCATGGGCTACTGAGAGGGGAGAGGACCTGAGTGGTGTTCTGCACAAATCTGCAGTAATATGGGAGATAAACAAATGTAAAAGAATATTAGTGAAGGAAATATTACAAATATAAGTTTGGAAGTCTGCGAGTTTCCAATCTTGTGGTGTACTTTGGGGAAAGCTCTATGGACACTGGATACTAAGTTCAAAGACAGGGCCTCATCCTCTGCAACGTGTTAATATTGCTGTTTTTGCCTTGTACGTACCCATGTTGGCGCCTTACAGATAAACGATAATCAAATCAGGTAAAAGAAAAGCATGATCAGACATCCCCAGCTACGGCTTCCAAATGGATAGAAATAATAACCTGTACGTTTTAGTAACCAGAACACGGGATCAATGCACTCAGGCGCTAGATGAGAGACCACGGGGGGCATGGACGGCCATGGAGGATGAGTTATAATTAAACACAATTCAAAGGAGGATGGACAAATAAGGGATGATTTCATGAGTGTATATATATATATATATATATATATATATATATATATATATATATATATATATATATATATATATATAAAGTATTCATTTGGTTGACTTAAATTGCAATTAATGTGATTTTCAGGGATTTCTATTTTCATGGCGACGCACGCAGCGAGATTACTAGTGATTGTAGCCTGAATGGAGCATCCACTTCCCAAACAGAGAGGCCCTCCAGGACCGGAGCCAGCTTCCCTTTCAGATCATATTACTGCTCCTCTATGACAAATGCCTGCGGGTTCTTATTAATTGCTTACAAATATAAAAACCTTCTCTTTGATGTGTCTGGGGGTGGGTGGGAGAGCAGAGGAAACCTCTGTACAACTCATGACAAATCCTTGTGGCAGAGGAGGGGTTAAGCCGTGTTTTACTGATCTAGCTTATTTAATGCTTCAAAGGAAACATATTGCTGTCACTGAGGGAGGGGTCATCATAGTGCTGTCACTGAGGGAGGGGGGCCTCATAGTGCTGGCACCGAGGGAGGGGGGCCTCATAGTGCTGGCACCGAGGGAGGGGGGCCTCATAGTGCTGGCACCGAGGGAGGGGGTCCTCATAGTGCTGGCACCGAGGGAGGGGGTCCTCATAGTGCTGGCACCGAGGGAGGGGGTCCTCATAGTGCTGGCACCGAGGGAGGGGGTCCTCATAGTGCTGGCACCGAGGGAGGGGGTCCTCATAGTGCTGGCACCGAGGGAGGGGGTCCTCATAGTGCTGGCACCGAGGGAGGGGGTCCTCATAGTGCTGGCACCGAGGGAGGGGGTCCTCATAGTGCTGGCACCGAGGGAGGGGGTCCTCAGTGCTGGCACCGAGGGAGGGGTCCTCATAGTGCTGGCACCGAGGGAGGGGGTCCTCATAGTGCTGGCACCGAGGGAGGGGGTCCTCATAGTGCTGGCACCGAGGGAGGGGGTCCTCATAGTGCTGGCACCGAGGGAGGGGGTCCTCATAGTGCTGGCACTGAGGGAGGGGTCCTCATATTGCTGGCACTGAGGGAGGGGGTCCTCATATTGCTGGCACTGAGGGAGGGGTCCTCATATTGCTGGCACTGAGGGAGGGGTCCTCATATTGCTGGCACAGAGGGAGGGGTCCTCATATTGCTGGCACAGAGGGAGGGGTCCTCATATTGCTGTCACTGAGGGAGGGGTCCTCATATTGCTGGCACAGAGGGAGGGGGTCCTCATATTGCTGGCACCGAGGGAGGGGTCCTCATACTGCTGGCACTGAGGGAGGGGTCCTCATACTGCTGGCACTGAGGGAGGGGGTCCTCATAGTGCTGGCACTGAGGGAGGGGTCCTCATACTGCTGGCACTGAGGGAGGGGTCCGCTGTATATCTTGTTTAGTGTCTTGGCCCTCCTGTCCACCTCTCCCCAAGTCACGGCACGTGGGTAGCACTCAGCGCCATGTCTAAGAGTCAGCCGACAGCTGGTGGGGGTCAATCTCCTGGGGCCGATTATGGTATAGGCTTCACCTGCTCCTGGGCGATGGGTGGGATCTCTGCATTTAGGGTGGGATTCCTCATGGTCATTAGGGATTTACACACAAGACTTTGGGTGTGGTGGGATTCCTTTGTAAATCTCAGGGATAAAGAACCGGCCCCACGTGCAACATGTCCAAGATGGTCTAAATAACTCTCCATCAAGACGTCTATACATAATATACACACGGCAAGAGACCGAACCCAAGTCACTTATACATACTAGGCGGGCTTAACTTAGCGTACAAGGCAATGTTTACAGAAGGGTTTTATTTTATCCGCATAGTGCAAGATAATGTACATTATGTCTATATATAATGCCTAGGGATTATTTCCAAATCATATGTTCTCTCCTTTATATAATAAAATAAATGTAATTTTCACTAATAATTTGACACCATAGTGTTTGGTTCCTCCGAATGTGAGCTGGTGGGAATGCCAGGCACCCGGGGTGATATTCTTTAGTGTGCAGGTCTGTGTGTACCCGGATATTATACACACAAACAATGGCGCACGCGCTCTCCTGGTGGCAATACATGCGCGTGCACTAACGGTGCCTGTATCCAGAGGGGTTGTCTTCTTATCTGGTTCCTAGCCTGATAACAGATATTTCCCCCATTACTAATAAATAACGGTCACCGTGTGACTTAGATTGCAGTCATAGTATGGCGGTCACACGCAACATACAGTATATACACGTGATATGAGGTCATCAGACCGGCCGCGCGGGGGCACCGTGCTGGGAAACAGAGGCGCCAACCTGCGCGAACACTCAGACCTTATGCATAATAATAATAATAATAATAATAATAATAATAAGCTTGGTTTATATATGGAAAAATAAAGGCAAAGAAAAGAAAGGGATGAAAATTAAATTTAAAAAAAAGGGAAGAGAGAAAATGTAATTGAGATGTTGATGTATGACAAAAAATAATAAGAATTTTAATTGGTAAAATAGTTTACTTTTAAAAAATCTAATTATATTTAATAATTATTTATCAACCGTCTTTCTTGTGACAATAAAAATAGGAAAAAAAATAATCCAAAGTAAAAATGGTAAAATAATGCTATATTTTATTTCATGGGAAATTATTCAATATTTGGAGAAAATGTAAAACTGATTTTTTGTTGTAGTTATTTTAAACAAATAAATAAATAAATAAGTAAATAAACCCAGGACAGATGGGCCAGAGATAAAACCCTTGTGTATGCGCCCCATACGGGTGTAGCGACTGAAAGCCCCCGGACCCTCTCAAAATATTTTGTCCACTATCTAATTATTAAAAAATAAATAAAAACGACTACAGAGCTCCTTGAATTAGACAAACAATTTATTTAAATAGGACATTAATGGGGGATATGTATGAAAATGTGCCGAGGGGCCACATCCCGCCAGTGTCTGGGGCAGGACGCACGTGATCTGTGGTGCAGCGTCTGCCGGTATAAATAGGATGACTGGAAGCGACGCGCGGCCGCGATAAACATGCGAGGAAACCACCAAGGACAAATCCTGCAGCAGGGCAGGAGCTAGTGTTGGTGCAGCAGGTGCAAAGCACCAGGGCCCACAATAATGTAGGGGTTACTCAGTTACTTTATTAGATGAATACGGCAAATAATTACTTTATAGGAGGGTGATATGATTACTATAGGATTGATCTGATTATCTATTTATTTTTGGCTCCAGACATGGCCCCCTTGCTCACCACGTGTTAGGGAGTACGTCTGGGGTTTGCTGCTTCTCCTGTCCTGGGTAGAATTGCCTGGTATTTTGGGTCTGGGTTGCCCTAGCAAGTGGGACCAGACTGATATACTACAGGATCACAAGTGGCTGGGAGGAGTGGGTTACGTCCACAGATCTATCCTATTAAGGTCACTTCCTTCTACAATTGAGCCTCTATTTGTAGTTTCTTGCTTTGTGATGCATTACAAGCCTCTGCCAGTGAAGGGGTTAAACTTCTTTATAAACAATCTTGGGCACAACCCTAAATCCTGCAGAGACTTGTGTAAGAAAGTGACTACAAAAGGACCTATAAACCCTGTCTTGGTAATGACATGTTTAGGGATCCTCTATATACCAGGAGGGCCCCTCGGACGTATTCTATAAAGGGCCACGGTGCTCAGTTACTCTAAATAGTATTTTAAATAAGGGGAAAATAAAAGTAAAATTCTAAATACATATAATATTTTCATTTTATTATTTGCCCACTCTATATATAAATCTTTACATGATAACTTTTATAATTCTGTACTATGGTGGTCCCATTTTCTTTGCTCAGCTGATCCTGTTACTTTCTCAGGACGGTGTGTACATGTAAACCAATGTGTTTCCACTTATGGTTATTGAAAGAACCAAAGTACCCCCTCCCAGTATGCTCCTATCACAGCTGTACTCCGTAATCCTGACCTGAAGAGCTAGCACTTTACCCTAACAGTATGCTCTCAGTAATCCTGGCCTGAAGAGCTAGCACTTTACCCTAACCGTATGCTCTCAGTAATCCTGGCCTGAAGAGCTAGCACTTTACCCTAACAGTATGCTCTCAGTAATCCTGACCTGAAGAGCTAGCACTTTACCCTAACAGTATGCTCTCAGTAATCCTGGCCTGTGATGTCTGATAATCTGGGCTCCCTGTAATCTGTCCCGGGCGGCCTCTGCTGTAGGATGATGAAAATATTCAAGGAATGTGACAATATACTTTTATTACAGATTAAATATACAGAAACAGGACATTCGTTTTAAATAATGTTAATTTAGCAAATCATGCGAGCGCGTACGTGCAAAATGCATATGATAAAGAGCTAGTCTCAGGCCAGGATTTGTACCCAGGGACAGTCGATACTCACACCAGTGAGGGGACGCCGCACCCCTTAGGGTCTATAGAAAAGTCATAAATATATCTAGATGATCTGATCACCTTCCTATAAATTATCTAATGAATATTGTCATTTGCTGAAGTAACATAGAGCCCCTAACCTGCTGTGGGCCCTGGTGCTTTGCACCTGCTGCACCAGCCCCACTGTCTCATACACATACTGGATTAGTAAATTCTGAGATATTCATGATCAGATAACTATTATGGAGAGGTCCCGATACCTCCTGAACCCCCAGATTAATCTAAACATGTCGGGTATCAGAAAGAGCCGACTGCGACCTATCCGTGAAGATTAACCCTTTAGGAGGATTACACGCTGCTCACTTCCTATATCTAAGAGCAGCTTAGGTGAGACTGTGCTGGTACTTAGACTATTAAAGGGATATGGAAGGTATATATTAGGTATATATTATCACTGTACATCTATTTGATTTTAGGCACTTCATAAAATAAAAGTACACAAAAGTCTATGCACTAGGCTGCCCTCTGCAGCATATGCAGACACAGACTCTGTAGAGCTTCATGTGTATTGTAGTGTCCCAGCCTATCAGGGACCATGTCTCTGATCGGCTGCATGTTGCTGAGAGATGGTCACTGATTGGTTAGTATCACACACGTCATAGCCTGTACTACAGCGCCTGTGTGAGCTGCAGAGGACGATTTTTTTATTTATTTTAGGCAGTAAATATCGATGTTATAAACAAGTCTTAATGGATTAAACTGCAAAAAGTAAATCGATACCCCGGGGTATTAGATACCTAGTAACCTTCCCCTTAAGCAGATCCGTTGCACAGTTCAGGGGGGATCAGACCATGCGAGGAGTGAGGCGAGAGCGGAAAACTCGCACAAAAAGGGGGAAAAATTGTAAGTTTAATAGTTTTAGATACTATCTATCCCTCTCTCTTCTAGCTCACGTCACCAAATACCCCTGTAGCACATCCTCCTGGAGGTCTCGCCAACTCCTCTTCAATAACGTCCACTCCTCACATATATCTCACGGTCCTTTTCTATTTTGACGCTGCACAGATCCAGCACAGTGGGGTTGAGCTCTGCGCCACAGCACCACCTGGTGGTAGAAAAAAATGACTGCAGGCAAAGAACTATTCCATCCTCCGATCTGGCTCAATGTGCACAGACAGAAGAGGCCTTGAGCTATGGGAGGCGGCCCTGGGGGGCCGAGTGTCCGCACCGCACATATCGATGGCCGCGCTGTCGAAGCACAGTTCAAGTTGCGCCACGTCGGAGGATGGAATAGTTCTTTGCCTGCAGTACATTGTAATGCAGAGCTCAACCCACCTGTTCGAAAGACTAGATCCGATCTCACTGTTGTCTTGGGATTCTACTGGATCCTGCGATTCTCCTTCATTCCTCATATAAAATAAATCACTAAATCTTGTCATTTTTTTTTTCTGTTATTTTGTCCTATTTGTTGTTTGCTTCACAATAAAAAAAATAATTAAAAACATCTTCCAAGTTGGGGCATGTTCTGTAAATTAAATGATGCAAATCCTCAAACAATCCATGTTACTTCCAGGTTGTGAGGCAACAAAACACGAAAAATACAAAGGGGGTGAATACTTTTGCAAGGCACTGTATATATATTCTATATGCACGGGGTTATTTGTATTAGTGGGGTATAGAAATCAGTCTATGATCCCCGAAGGGATGCCTCCTATCTGGAAGGCTCAGCAGAATGCTGAAGTCCCAAAAGCTTCCCCCAATAGGCTGCGCAAGTTACATAAACGTCGCAATGTATCAATATTAGAAACATTAACCCTTGTTGTATACGACACCGCAGCATAATTATGTGGCCTACATATAATATTTCACATTATGTAGATGACCTGCAGCCCAAATAAGTATTGTATAAATCAAATTACAAGGCTTCGAAGATTTACAGCAAAACACCCGGATTAATATAAAGGCTCAGTAGCCCGATCTGTGTATACCGTGCCCACAGCATGACATTTACCACGTACGTGACCCACTCCAACAGAGCTTGGATAGTCATCTCTGCTTATATAAAATTGTTTTAGTAGCCAAACAAATAAATACATGTACATGAGAAATGCTGGTCCAGTACTCTGTGGTCTCAGCAATGTATCGCCTGAATGGCAGAGTTCGATGAAAAATACAAAAATACCAATGGATTCAACATCTTTTCCAATAAAATATTTAATACCGGAGGAGAAAGTGTCCAAGCCGATGTGAAGGAATATGGAAGGGCCCTGGGTGTCACTATGTATATAATATCCCTGGGTGTCACTATGTATATAATATCCCTGGGTATCTATTTACTGACATGTACATTATTTTATTAAGTGGCTATACGCTCTGTTTTTACAGCATGGGTCTGCCCTCTGCAGCATATGCAGACACAGACTCTGTAGGACTGGATGTGTGGTGCAAGTTGCTGAGATGGTCACTCATTGGTTAGTAGGAGACACGGCAAAGCAAGAATAGCAGAATGTGTGTCTTCATGAGCTGTAGAGGGCAGCCCAAGCGGATAATATTTGTTCGATTTTAGTCCGTAAAAAACAGAGCTTATAAGCACTTCTTAATAAAATAAAGTACATGTCAGTAAATAGATATCCAGGGATAATATGTACATAGTAACCTCCAGGAACCTTCCATATTCCTTTAAGTATCCCAATCTTGTTTATTGTACTGTATTTTGCTGATTGAATGAACATCCTGGATGATCCCTCTCTTACCGTTGGCATCCTGTACTCCAGTAAGTGCTCCGACGGCGGCTGCGGTCTCCCCGGAGAGCACGATCTGTCCTCCGCCCTGCAGCGTGGCTTCTGCCAATGTGGCTACGGCATGAGCTGCGGCTTCACTGCAGTGGGACAAACAACACGGACAAAGCGGGAAACGGATATGAAACAGCCAGAAATCCTCAAAGTCAGGGCAACGGGGTGTCTAAATGAACATTTTATGCTTATATATATATATATGTATGTAAATAGTACATTTGTGATCACAGTTGAAAAAACTTGTTTCATGCTCAGAATTCTGAGACATACAGTTATTACACTGCATTCTGGGAACCTTTGCAGGGACATGCAAATGTGCCCACAAAGGATTCGCTCTTGCAATCCATAACCACTTTTAAACATGGCTTCCTTTAAGCATATGACCACTCTATTACAAAAGCTTTGAGCAAAGCGAAGGTTGGAATATACACAAGCCAGGAATCCTACCCACCCAAAGCTTTTTCACAGCTGCATCATCAGCGTGGGGCCGGTTCCTAGCTTGTGTAGTAGATTTTTCGAGGCGTAGTTTACCACTATATATATACACATACATAAATGTGAGGACCGGCAGCCAGTGGAAGCGCATACGTAATTACACTTCGCACTTTCCGGTTACACCTTGCAGAACATCAAAGAGGCCATGACGGCTTGCGCTGGGTAATTGCAAAGTCTGGCAAGAAGCAGGGCGGGGCTCAAACTTTATAAGGGGACATGAAAACACCCAGCATGTTACAGACACTTAGACTGTAGGAAGAAGGTGGAGATGGGACCCTTTGATACTAGGACATTTGTAACCGGTTTTAGCCCAAGAACAAACAGAAGGAAAGTTTTGATCAGGATGAAAGGGAATGGGAGCAAAGAGGGCAACATGAAATAAAACCCGTCACTCCACGGGAAGTGGGTTTAATGAGCATTTAAGAATTTCCCAGGAATTCTTTACTTTAGAAAAAATGAACGCAGCACGGTCAGTTTGAACAGATATAACCTATATGTGGTGTACATATAATGGTAAAGTGTTGGGATATACCATAATATTGCTGCACTTATATGTAAATGAGCAACTCACACATATTAATTAGCTGCTTTGCTAATAAGGATTCCGGGCTGTTAGTCAGTCTCTAAAGTGTCCAAAATAAAGACCCCCAGTGTTATCTGGCAGTTAGAGTGCATGAAGAGTGGGAGAGGGGTCTGAGGCACATATTCATATACTAAGCTGCAAAATCAATTCTAAAAATATTTCAGAAATGATTTAATGTAGGGAAAAACGGATAGAACAATGTATAGCCAGTTTGTAATGCTCTATAGGAGAGTCCTTTTAATGAAATAACATGAGAGGAGAACGCTGCTTTGGAGAAATAATCTATATGTCGTGTCACTATACTGCAATCTACACTGCACAATGCAACCTCACACACCCAATCCCATGTGTGTAACCAGGTAACCGTTACACCTCACATATTAATACTTGTGCTACAAGACTAATACTGGCAAAGAATGCTTAGATTTGTAGATTGAAATTGGAGACGCTCAGAACGGGCCAAGAAAAGTAGGCCAGGTCCCTGAGACCATCCGAGGAAACCAGACATGGAGACTCCGATGTCAGTTACTTAATCTGTGGTGCCCCCTAGTGTTAAACTATAGGCATCACATCTAGTCTCAAGGCCCTGGCCAATATCTCTTCATTCCTTGAGCTATTTGGTACATTTATTAAAATTACTTTAAATAGAAACATCTGCTCCATCAGTTTAAGAAGAGCAACTTAAAAGTGATTGTACCTTAAATAAGAGGGCGATATATTTAAGAGGATTTGGACACCATGACATCCGTTTCCTTACCTAGGCCAGGATGTCTGGAAACATGCCAATGCCCGGCCACAAGATGCCAATGCCCGGCCACAAGATGCCAATGCCCGGCCACAAGATGCCAATGCCCGGCCACAAGATGCCAATGCCCGGCCACAAGATGCTAATGCCCGGTGCTAGGCCACAAGATACTAATGCCCGGTGCTAGGCCACAAGATACTAATGCTGGGTCACAAGATACTAATGCTGGGTCACAAGATACTAATGCCGGGTCACAAGATACTAATGCCCGGCCACAAGATACTAATGCCCGGCCACAAGATACTAATGCCCGGCCACAAGATACTAATGCCCGGCCACAAGATACTAATGCCCGGCCACAAGATACTAATGCCCGGCCACAAGATACTAATGCCCGGCCACAAGATACTAATGCCCGGCCACAAGATACTAATGCCAGGCCACAAGATACTAATGCCAGGCCACAAGATACTAATGCACGGCCACAAGATGCTAATGCTGGCCCACAAGACGCTAATGCCCGGCCACAAGATACTAATGCTAGGCCACAAGATACTAATGCCCGGCCACAAGATACTAATGCCCGGCCACAAGATACTAATGCCCGGCCACAAGATACTAATGCCCGGCCACAAGATACTAATGCCCGGCCACAAGATACTAATGCCCGGCCACAAGATACTAATGCCCGGCCACAAGATACTAATGCCAGGCCACAAGATACTAATGCCAGGCCACAAGATACTAATGCACGGCCACAAGATGCTAATGCTGGCCCACAAGACGCTAATGCCCGGCCACAAGATACTAATGCTAGGCCACAAGATACTAATGCTAGGCCACAAGATACTAATGCTAGGCCACAAGATACTAATGCCCGGCCACAAGATACTAATGCCCGGCCACAAGATACTAATGCCCGGCCACAAGATACTAATGCCCGGCCACAAGATGCTAATGCTGGGTCACAAGATACTAATGCTAGGCCACAAGATACTAATGCCAGGCCACAAGATACTAATGCCAGGCCACAAGATACTAATGCCCGGCCACAAGATACTAATGCCCGGCCACAAGATACTAATGCCCGGCCACAAGATACTAATGCCCGGCCACAAGATACTAATGCCCGGCCACAAGATACTAATGCCCGGCCACAAGATACTAATGCCCGGCCACAAGATACTAATGCCCGGCCACAAGATACTAATGCTCGGTCACAAGATACTAATGCTAGGCCACAAGATACTAATGCCCGGCCACAAGATACTAATGCCCGGCCACAAGATACTAATGCTGGGTCACAAGATGCTAATGCTAGGCCACAAGATACTAATGCTAAGTCACATATCTATATTTTCATTAAAATGTCACACTTGTCCGTTTTAACTTTAAGAAAACTTTTCTGTATGTGGAAGGGATGCTGAGTTTGCCGGGCTAATAAACACTTGCCTCCCTTGGCTGTTTTATACACTGGTAACAAGCCCCCCGGGAGGGCCAATCACACACCGCCAGCTCAAGAGAAAAGAGCTTAACTGCTTCCGTGCCACAATGTCTGTGGTAGCGAAGTGTTAAATGATCAGAGCAAAAACCAGGGGGTTCTCTATACGCCCCAAAATGATTGCAGAACATATGCACCCCCATTAATATGTAAAGCACCACGACTCAAGCCCACCAAATAAAGATTTGCATTTTTTAAAGAGACATTGAAGGTCCCTGGGTAGTACTAGGTATATAATATACTTTTATGTATTTTATTAAGTGCTTATAAGCGCAGTTTTTACTGAATAAAATCACACAAATAGTCCCTGTATGGGTCTGCCCACTGCAGCATATTCAGACTTTGTAGGGCTGGATGTGCCGTGTAATGTCCTAGCCTATCATGGACTACATCTCAGATAGATGGTCAATGATTGGTTAGTATGAGACAACACAAGTACAATATAGTCTGTCTTCATGAGCTGCAGAGGACAGACCCTGAGGGACTGTTTGTTTAATATTATGCAGTAAAAACAGGGCGTATAAGCAAGTCTAAGTACATAGATACGGAGAGATATTATAGACCTGGCGGTGATGCGATGGAAGCGCCGCATACGACCTCCCCGCTCATTAATAAACTGATGTAGTTTGGGAAAAACTAAAAATGTAACAAACTAACAACATTGGCAGCTTTGTAAAAATAAAATAGTTATATTTAGCTAAATCTGCTTGTTTTATGGGGACTTCATCTCAAACTGCTAGTCGGCTTGTAGCTTGAGGGAAGGGAACACTTTGTTGTTCTGTCAAGTGACAAAGATGTAGCAAAACTGAATAGAGATCTGAACTGCACCTGCCTCCTACATTCTTTGGAACAAGGACACATTACATGCAGCACAACATGGCCTCCTACGGCACATACTGAGCATAACATTATTAGCTACCTGTTTAGCGACATGGTGACTGTGGCGCCGGGGGGCATGTCATGGGACGCTGCCACCGCGGCTTCTGCTAGAGATGCCACCGCCTGGGTGGCCTCAGATGCCTGAGTCGTCTGGATGGTCATCTCGCCACCTTGAAGGGTCGCCCAATTCTGTTCTACCTGTAGAAGTTAATAAAAGGGGTTAAGCCAAGGGTTAGAGGCCAGATATTCATGCATGTACACACGCAGCACATATGGTACACGTCATGGTCATGATGTGCAGCACGTACCATATTATCTGTAATACAATCTGCTAGTAAATGAGGGTTATGAACCTCTATGTTTGTGTCTACACGCCTGAGCAAAGGCTTATGGGAAATGTAACTCATCATTAAAGTAATACACAGTACTTATATGTGGTGCGCTATCGTATTAAGGACTAAGGAGAATTGTTTTAGAAAGAAAAAAAAATGTAACTCCTATTATATATACAGTGTTAACCACCTCCATTGTTGTATTACAGAGACCTCCCCAATCTGTAATGGCCCAACTTCCAAGATTTCTTCTTGCTTGAGAGGAGATAAAGTCATTTGTCTAAGGTATAAGTGCAAATAGAGATTCACTGAGTGACAATGAGCTAATTGCAGCATCTCAGGCCTCAACCAATTGAAAAAAAACACAACATATAATTACACATAGGGTAGGTATTATAAGAAAGCGAAGGGGATGGTCAAGACAGCATAAAATTTCATAAATATTTGGTTTATTTAAAGGTTGTTTTTTTTTTTTTTTAGAAAATAATGTATTTACAACAGGTAGAGTTTCCCTGTAACCCTTTGAATTCCTTCTTACCATTCCGGCAAACACCAGGTATTATAATTTTAGTTAAAGTTTTATATATAAGGAATCCCCCCTCCTTCCTATAGCTACAAAAAAACATCAGTTAAGTAAATGTGCGCTCATACGTGCGGACGCGAAATGTAGGATTGCGAAACGTGGGAAATATTACTTAGCCGACACAAAAAGGTACTACACATGAATTCTTCTTTGGCATCAACAGTCAACCACCTACAAATGAAAGGTGATCGGGGGGGAGGAGGCAAGATCGGGAGGGGGGGGGAGGAGGAGGCAAGATCGGGAGGGGGGGGGAGGAGGAGGCAAGATCGGGAGGGGGGGGGAGGAGGAGGCAAGATCGGGAGGGGGGGGGGAGGAGGAGGCAAGATCGGGAGGGGGAGAAGGAGGAGGCAAGATCGGGAGGGGGAGAAGGAGGAGGCAAGATCGGGAGGGGGGGGGAGGAGGAGGCAAGATCGGGAGGGGGGGGGAGGAGGAGGCAAGATCGGGGGGGGGGGGAAGGAGGCAAGATCGAGGGGGGGGGGAGAAGGAGGCAAGATCGGGGGGGGGGGAGAAGGAGGCAAGATCGGGAGGGGGGGGGAGGCAAGACCGGGGGGGAAAATACACAAGACCGGGAGGGGGGGGGGGGGGGAGGCAAGACAGGGAGGCAAGACCGGGGGGAGGAGGGAGGCAAGACGAGGGGGAGGAGGGAGGCAAGACCGGGGGGGGGGAAATACACAAGACCGGGAGGGGGGGGGGGGGGGAAGGAAGGCAAGAGGGGGGGGGGGAGAAAGGCAAGAGGGGGGGGGGGGAGAAAGGCAAGAGGGGGGGGGGGAGAAAGGCAAGAGGGGGGGGGGGGAGAAAGGCAAGAGGGGGGGGGGGAGAAAGGCAAGAGGGGGGGGGGGAGAAAGGCAAGAGGGGGGGGGGGAGAAAGGCAAGAGGGGGGGGGGGAGAAAGGCAAGAGGGGGGGGGGGAGAAAGGCAAGAGGGGGGGGGGGGGAGAAAGGCAAGAGGGGGGGGGGGAAGGCAAGAGGGGGGGGAGGAAGGCAAGAGGGGGGGAGGAAGGCAAGAGGGGGGGGAGGAAGGCAAGAGGGGGGGGAGGAAGGCAAGAGGGGGGGGAGGAAGGCAAGAGGGGGGGGGAGGAAGGCAAGAGGGGGGGGAGGAAGGCAAGAGGGGGGGGAGGAAGGCAAGAGGGGGGAGGAGGAAGGCAAGAGGGGGGGGAGGAGGAAGGCAAGAGGGGGGGGGAGGAAGGCAAGAGGGGGGGGGGGAGGAAGGCAAGAGGGGGGGGGGGGGAGGAAGGCAAGAGGGGGGGGGGAGGAAGGCAAGAGGGGGGGGGGGGGAGGAAGGCAAGAGGGGGGAGGGGGGGAGGAAGGCAAGAGGGGGGGGGAGGAAGGCAAGAGGGGGGGGGAGGAAGGCAAGAGGGGGGAGGGGGGGAGGAAGGCAAGAGGGGGGAGGGGGGGAGGAAGGCAAGAGGGGGGAGGGGGGGGAGGAAGGCAAGAGGGGGGAGGGGGGGAGGAAGGCAAGAGGGGGGAGGGGGGGAGGAAGGCAAGAGGGGGGAGGGGGGGAGGAAGGCAAGAGGGGGGAGGGGGGGAGGAAGGCAAGAGGGGGGAGGAAGGCAAGAGGGGGGAGGAAGGCAAGAGGGGGGAGGAAGGCAAGAGGGGGGAGGAAGGCAAGAGGGGGGGGAGATCAGGAGGGGAAGGTAAGATCAAGCCAACTGATTCGTCAGTGCTCTAGAATATTCATATTAATGAATACATCAAAAAGTAGTAAACTTATAACATAGGTCAATATATATTCATAAAAATGAAATAAAGATGTGGAATCCATAGATCTTTATGACTGGAAATAAAATTATTTTATTGTAATACACCCAGCGGTCATGTGAAGGAGACCCGGAAGTGAACACAGAGCATCCAAGAGTTAAACAGACAGACTGCCAGTATGGTGGCCCACACTTCTTCTCTATGTAGCCTGATCTGACAGGCTGAATTAATGCTGAATAAAGTGAGAGGGGCTCTAAATGATTGTAAGCTGTTTGTCTCAGTGACGCACTATATGTTCACTTACAAAGCACTTTTATTAATGGGGTAGGTAACACAGAGCGCCAAAACATGATTCGTCGAGCACAGCCCCAGCAGACTCATTTGTGTCATGGAAGCCCTTCTGCCCGAGCCAGCACCCCGGGGCCAAGCTTGCCTACCCCGGATCTATCATTATTGGGGCAATCTTAAAGGGCAAAAGGAGGTCTGACAAGTCTAAAGATTGGCATATTTACCAAATCTGTGTGATGAGGCAAATATAAATACTTTCAGCACGGCTATAATTCTGGATTGTGAATATACGACAGGACAGTACAAATCAGGGAAAAGCATGTCAACCTCAGGTAATATGGTATATATGTTACAGTCAAAGTAAATAATCCACGTAACCTCCACCAGCATTAAGTACACGGCCAGGAAACTGAAGACAAACTAGGAATGGTCCGATTTCCCTCTACTAGTGATTATACTTTAGTCTGTGTCTGGAACAAGATATTAATATAAAATATTAGTGTGAAATAATTATTTGTATAATCAATATATCCAAATACAAAATACTTTATGTATTTACTAGTTTGTATTTTACACATGTAAATCACAAATTGCGTCTGGCTCGTGATCCTGGCGCTCTATAAGGCTTTACACAGAATGGTGGATTACGTACTTTGTCTGTAACATATAAAGTCCTTACCTCTCCATCACTGACCGTAGAGTAATTAACTTGTGCAACGTGTACAGTAGTTGGTAATTCTGAGGCGTCTGCGAGAGTGGCAACTGTAGCACCTGTGCCAACCTGTGAGACATGAGGAGGAGAACAGTTAGATGGTGGGAAAGTCCTCCTTAACTGACCACTGTCACATCTGCGGACAATTCATCTACACACATTGATATTACTTCTCTTTAAAAAGTTATTGGATAACAAGAGCGGAGCGTTTATTGGCACATTTGCATGTTCCTGCCCAGATTCCCAGAATGCAGTGGAATAACTGTATTTTTCAGAATTCTGAGCAGGAAATAAAACATTTTAACTTCTATAACACATTTAAATGTGAACACAAATTATATAGATATATAATCCAACAGAACGGTTCATTCCCACTCCCTAACTCATTACTCTATATTTAAAGGCATGATCATCAACATTTGTGTCTTGTAAAGACTCCCCACTGTTAGGTCGCAGCTTGCAAGGCGTGCTCCTCTTTCAGAAGCACATAAAGTCAGTTTCCTGTTATAAAACTTCAAACAGCGATTCGCTGGGTGGTAATGAGTAGTCTCAGCCTTCAAGGTTTCCACCTACTGGACAAGAAACGTACTGACAGGTCAGAGCTTGGATTCAACGTGGAAGGCTCCTGGGCGTTACTAATATATAGCATCCTGGGTATCTGCTTACATTTATATACTTTATCTTATTAAGAAGCGACTAGAAGCTCTTCATAAAAATTAAATGGTCTCTGTATGGTTCTGCCCTTTGAAGCTCATGAAGATACAGACTCTGCTATACTTGCGGTTTAATGTCATACTAAACAATTAATGACCAGCTTAGCAAAAATCTACACGTGGTCCCCGATAGGCTGAGACACTACACATCCAGCCCTACAGAGTCTGTGTCTGCATACGCTGCAGTGGGCACAGAGCTTATAAGCACTTGTAACAGTAAATACACAGGGATATCATATACCTAGTAACATCCACCCAGAACCTGCCATATAACTTTAAAGGTTTTTTCTCATAATTATTCTTTGCCCCACAGAAGCAGGGTCCACAAATATGGAATTGATAATAGTGGAAAAGTCCGTGAGTGTGTATATAAATGGCATTAAAACTAATCCATATTGTATTATTTGTGATATATAGAAGGTAAATAGAATCAGAGCGACAGAGGATCTCCCGCTGTGCGACACAGTAAGGATGGCCCACCTGTATGAGGGACACAGTGCCATCCGGGTTACTGATGGTCTGCACCACCGTCTGCGAGGGCACCAGATGTGCAATGCCGTGCGTTGTTGCCACTTGATGCGTTTGATGATCTTCGAAGGCGTACAAGAGATCCTCGCGGCCGTGCTGCTTGTAACAGTTCTTCACTATTGTCCTCAACGCCTGAGTCCAGGAGACCTGAAGGAGAGGAAGACGCTTTAAAGGATCACTGTGGTTTGGGAAAATCTTTATATCTTTATTACTCCTCTTTATAGCATAGAATGGATTATGTACGAGTTAGGAGATTACTAAATGAATCTCATCGGTGTAGGGCTGGTACCGAATTAAGTTACGCGTGTGTGATGTCATTCGGGATTCCCTTATGGCAAGAAGCGCCGACAGTGAAGGCATAGCGCTACCACTGAACCACCAGTGAATATCACCCAGATATCTGTAAGTTTGGGGCGGGTGGTGCAAAAAGGGGGGCCGTCGGGTCTGGGCCCGCTACAGACATTAAAAAAAAAAATTAATTAGGCTGCAGTGATCAGGGCCCCGGTGCCCTACCCCTGATGACATATTATGTTGCAGTGAGCAGGGCCCCGGTGCCCGGCCCCTGATGACATATTATGCCACAGTGAGCAGGGCCCCGGTGCCCGGCCCCTGATTACATATTAGGCCGCAGTGAGCAGGGCCCCGGTGCCCGGCCCCTGATAACATATTAGGCCGCAGTGAGCAGGGCCCCGGTGCCCGGCCCCTGATTACATATTAGGCCGCAGTGAGCAGGGCCCCGGTGCACAGCCCCTGATAACATATTATACAGCACTGAGCAGGGCCCGGGTGCACAGCCCCTGATAACATATTATACAGCACTGAGCAGGGCCCGGGTGCACAGCCCCTGATAACATATTATACAGCACTGAGAAGGTGCCCCGGTGCACGGCCCCTGATAACATATTAGGCCGCACTGAGCAGGGCCCCGGTGCACATAAGCGACTCACTGCATGGCTTTAGATGCCCCAGCGATATAACCCAGAGATCACTTACCCTCTGTTTCTGCTCCTCGGTACGGACGTCACTTCGGACATTGGCCCACGGGATATCGTCTGGCCACCAGATGGGTTTACAGCTTTCCTTTCCCCAACCAGGTTTACCTCGCCCCGTGGAGTACTTGAGCATTTCGGGTATGAACGCTCGTAACTGAGCCTGCGGGAAATAAAGGAATTAGGAATGGTTACTAGCCTGAAATCAAAGTATATCATCAACCTGAACTGGAGGGATGATGTATAACCCTGTATATAACACGATTACCTATATAATACAGGGCCAGCAGAAAGAAGAAGATCACCTTAAAGATAGAACAGGGTTTTTCATGGCCGCCAGACTAAACTCCCTACCAAGGGGTGCTGCAATATATACCTCTGTTCAGAATTGCACCCAATGTCCGATAACCAGAATATATAGGATATTACCCAAGGTACAATCCGGCTGCCAGTTATTGGGATTGAGACAATTGGCCATGCTTCATTGGTCTCACTTGATATACAGATCGGAGATGAACTTTACACCAATTAATATGTAACATACAAACAGCCTGTGAAATGAAACCAGGTTTAAAAAACATTCAGTTTAAAAAAAAAAATCATAAAAATCCAGGTTTAAATATATAAGTTTTCTTATTTGTAATATTAAACGACACAGAAGGGTCCTGGGTGTTACTGGGTAAATAATATCCCTGGGTTTCTACTCTTATGTACTTCATTTTATTAAGAACTGCCTAAAATCATACAAATAGACCCATACAGGGACTGCCTTCTGCAGCTCATGAAGACACAGACTCTAAAATAAAGTCTCATACGAACTAAAAACAAAAAATAGAGGAGCTATGGACATAACCCTCTCAGAGCGGCCCATCACAGGGAGAAATATCCAGTAGTATATCAGTCTGGTCACTCACTAGAGCGATCCAGCCCCGAAATGCCAGGCACTTCTACCCAGGACAGGAGAAACAGCAAACCCCAGACGTACGTTTCGGCCTACAGGATATGTCTCCCTGTGAAGGGCACAAGTGGCTAACAGAGGCTGCTCTCATGGGTTATGTCCCTATTAAGGTTAGTTTGTTCTCTGATGGAGCGCCTCTCAGTTTGCGGTTTTGTTTTCTCATACTAATCAATGACTATCTCTCCGCAACATACCCCTCAGAGGGCAGACCCATACAGGGACGATTTGTTTTTACTGCCTAAAAACAGATCTTATAAACAGAGATATTATATATCTCATAACACGCCGGGACCTGCCGTATCCCAGATACTCCGTGGCGCATTACAAGATGTTGTATGGTGACCACAGCGCTTACACAATTGTATTTCACAAAAATTGCAGAGTTTTAACAAACAATGATACATCTTGTAAGCCTTCAGGACTTCCTAATTGTAGACTAATGAGGAAGATGAAAGTGGAGGTGTGTATTTTTGGAATTTGACCCCTACCCCTTTCTCATGTGAACACTAAGAAGCAAGCAGCCAGCAATAACCACCAAGTGCTATAACCTCTCTCATTTTTTAATGGTTTCCTTCATACAATGGTGACCCCGTCCTAGCGTTTTTGGCTACCTTACACACACGCTCTATATCTGACATTGCTCTCTCACGTCGCCTCCATACTGCGCCCGTAGTAACATGCCCAAAGGCCTTCCAGATGTGCCGTGTGCTCTCCGGGGTAATGATCGCACAAACGCAACTCTAAGGAAACATTTCACAGCTGCAGGCTCCAGAGGAACAGACCCGACCCCCACGGGAGCTGAACATTACAGCCAGAGCTTGGCTTTGGAAGATACTTCACACTTGTATATTTCCACAGAACGTACACGCGCACACACGCACGCACACACACACACACACCTATTACACAGGACATGCAAATGATGAATATTCCTGACCCTTGTTCATTGCCTCAGTTCTCCACCATATTCATTATCGAATGCCCACTTCTATAATCCAATCCATCAGGGATGGCCTCAACACAGGAATCTAGACCACTCCATCACCAGACCATCAGCATCTAATCCAGAAGTGGGCAACTCCGTCCTATGAGGCGCCAGCAGTCCAGGATTTCATTATCTCTCATTTTATGTAATTTCCACCTGGGATCAAACAGAGAGAGGCTGAAATTGTGGACTGATTGCGGCGCTCGTAGGATGAAGTTTCACAGCTATATGATTAGGGTGGGAAATAGGCTTCCTCATCGATCATAAGATCTTCAAGGCTTCTGCCTCAAGCTCTGAAGTTTGTTTGAATGGCTTTTATTTTGTGACCAGGAAATTCTTTTTAGAGGGTGGGATGGAGATGGGATGGATATAAGTGGGTATCACGCCTTGGTAAGTGGGATCTAAGTGGGTATCACGCCTTGGTAAGTGGGATCTAAGTGGGTATCACGCCTTGGTAAGTGGGATCTAAGTGGGTATCACGCCTTGGTAAGTGGGATCTAAGTGGGTATCACGCCTTGGTAAGTGGGATCTAAGTGGGTATCACGCCTTGGTAAGTGGGATCTAAGTGGGTATCACGCCTTGGTAAGTGGGATCTAAGTGGGTATCACGCCTTGGTAAGTGGGTATCATACCTTGATAAGTGGGATCTAAGTGGGTATCATGCCTTGGTAAGTGGGATCTAAGTGGGTATCATGCCTTGGTAAGTGGGTATCATGCCTTGGTAAGTGGGATCTAAGTGGGTATCATGCCTTGGTCATGTCACTGCCACTAACATCATTTGGTCCCAGCTGGGTCTCAAGCACAATAATAAACATGTTTAAGGTGAGCTCTAATTATATAGTAACTGTATAATGTATATTATAAAGTGTAGTTCTTCAAAACCGCAAACTGTAAACACAGTGGTCCTTAAGGGATTAGGAAAACCTTCAAGTGTTTGTAACAAAGTGCCACTAGCAGACCCATACAGGGATTTTTGTTTGTTTTTACTGCCCAAAAACAGAGCTTGGAAGCACTTCTTGCTAAAAATCCATCTTTCCCTCAACTCTGACCAGTTTCCCAGTCCCATCCCCACAGCATGATGCTGCCACCGCCATGTTTCACTGTGGGGATGGTGCTCTTTGGGTGATGTGATGTGTTGGTTTTGCGTCAGACATTGCGTTTTTTTTGATCACCAAAAAGTTCAATTTTAGTCTCATCAGACCAGAGCATCTTCCTCCATACATTTTGTGAGTCTCCCACGTGCCATTTTGTTTTTTGCTGAAAGTAATGGCTTTCTTCTGGCCACTCTGCCATAAAGCCCAACTCTATGGGGCGTACGGCTTATTGTCGTCCTATGTACAGATACTCCAGTCTCTGCTGTGGATCTCTGCAGCTCCTCCAGGTTACCTTAGGTCTCTGTGCTGCCTTTCTGATTAATGCCCTCCTTGCCCGGTCCGTGAGTTTTGGTGGGCGGCCGTCTCTTGGCAGGTTTGCTGCTGTTCTTTTTCCATTTGGTTATGATAGATTTGATGGTGCTCCTGGGGATCATCAAACATATGGATATTTTTTTATAACCTAACCCTGACTTTTACTTCTCAACAATATTGTCCCTTACTTGGAGAGTTCCTTGGTCTTCGTGGCAGTGTTTGGTTAGTAGTGCCTCTTGCTTAGGTGTTGCAGCCTCTGGGGCCTTTAAACAAGGTGTGTATATGTAATGACAGATCATGTGACACTTAGATTGCACACAGGTGGACATCATTTCACTAATTATGTGACTTCTGAAGGTAATTGGTTGCACCAGAGCTTTTAATGGGCTTCATAACAAAGGGGGTGAATACATACACACGACAATGTTTCTGTTTTCTATATTAAAAAAATATATAGTTTTATGTATATATTTTTCTCATTTCACTTCACCAACTTAGACTATTGTGTTCTGATCCATCACATAAAATTCAGATTAACAAAACACTGAACTTAAGGCTGTAATATAACAAAATAGGTAAAAAGTCACGGGGGGTGAATACTTTTGCACGGCACTGCAGATGTGGGAGTCTGCCAATTAATTATAACGTATGACGTGAGCATGCTCAATGAAGCTGAAACCACTTTTACTTGGTATATATTTTTCATGCAATTAAACTTATCTTGTTTAGAGCTGCTCTTTAAAATGTACAAAAAAAAGACTTGTGTTGCACGACCCTTTAAGAAGGGATTTTACAGCCTTATTTAGTCTCCACCTCTTACAAATAACTGCTGGCGCAACGAGTTCTGAGGCACAAGGCCTTGTTGGAATTAATCCTCTGAAGACACAATCAGCGGCTCTAAGACTCGCTCATCTGTGAGAATCGTCTTAATTAGTGGCAGGTCAGGAGACGCTCAGATCTGCACCAGCAAAAAGCAAAGGTGCCAGCAGTTACGGGGTTAATGGTTTTCCATTATTTGATACCAAACACTAGTGAGAGCATTACAAGGCCCCCCAGCCAGAAATAGAGGGGGCTTATGTCCATCTATAGACCCCCAGGCCAGAAATACAGAAGAACTAAAGTCCCTCGATAGATTACGGTACTAGACCCCCAGGCCAGAAGTAGACCGGTACTAGACCCCCAGGCCAGAAGTAGACCGGTACTAATGTCCGGTACTAGACCCCCAGGCCAGAAGTAGACAGGTACTAATGTCCGGTACTAGACCCCCAGGCCAGAAGTAGACAGTTACTAATGTCCGGTATTAGACCCCCCAGGCCAGAAGTAGACAGGTACTAATGTCCGGTACTAGACCCCCCAGGCCAGAAGTAGACCGGTACTAATGTCCGGTACTGGACCCCCAGGCCAGAAGTAGACCGGTACTAATGTCCGGTACTAGACCCCCAGGCCAGAAGTAGACAGTTACTAATGTCCGGTACTAGACCCCCAGGCCAGAAGTAGACAGTTACTAATGTCCGGTACTAGACCCCCCGGCCTGAAGTAGACAGTTACTAATGTCCGGTACTAGACCCCCAGGCCAGAAGTAGACAGGTACTAATGTCCGGTATTAGACCCCCCAGGCCAGAAGTAGACAGGTACTAATGTCCGGTACTAGACCCCCCAGGCCAGAAGTAGACAGGTACTAATGTCCGGTACTAGACCCCCAGGCCAGAAGTAGACAGGTACTAATGTCCGGTACTAGACCCCCCAGGCCAGAAGTAGACAGGTACTAATGTCCGGTACTAGACCCCCCAGGCCAGAAGTAGACAGGTACTAATGTCCGGTATTAGACCCCCCAGGCCAGAAGTAGACAGGTACTAATGTCCGGTACTAGACCCCCCAGGCCAGAAGTAGACAGGTACTAATGTCCGGTACTAGACCCCCAGGCCAGAAGTAGACAGGTACTATTGTCCCTCTATAGACCAAAATCACCTAGTTCTTTTTCATTATCACTTAAGTCAACTTGCAAACAATGTTAGATTGTCACCGGACGGTAACTGCAGGTAAGGAAGCCATAACCCATATATGACACTCAAGTTACCTGTTGCAAGATCTAAGCTACCATTTTACCTTTTTAATGGAACCACTGAAGCTCTAAATCAGTTCCCATAGACTTAATTCCCTCTCTAGATATTACTTTATTATTATTAGAACCATTTTATCCAAAATCCAGCCTGGCACTAGATACATGCAACACACAGGTAGGGAAGAGGGTCCCAGGGCAGCAATTAGTCATGAAGGTTGTATCACCCCTAGCCAGGGTCAGCCTCCCTCCCGCACACACCTGTGCTCAGTCCCTTTAATGAACCTGGCTGATGAAAGGCTGTTATGTTCCTATAGGTGCTGAGCTCTCCCTAAGGAAACGCCACACAGCAGGGCCTGGTAATGAAGTGATGCAAACATGGAGGCCCCCGTATGTAAAGCAGACGTCCCCTCCCCAAGGGGAGAAACAGAGGCATTGTGATGAATGCAATACTTAGTACTCATATCAAAGTCACTGCCTCTCAAGTGTTAACCCCTCTGCTGCCAGAGACCTAAGCAATCATTTATCTTAAAATAGTAAGGATAGACAATAGTGGGTACCAAGATTTGTGCGGAGAGCTTTAATATTTATTAGCATGGGAAATCCATTTATCATTCGTTTTCAACAAAGGCTGAAGGTGCACACACAAACTGGCCTGATCATTTTATTTATTTTATTTTTTAGATAGATTTGTAGGTTGGGGGTCTTTGTACATTTTTGTATGGTTTTGAAAAGATCATCAGAAACCCCTAAATACTCAGTATTTTTGAATCTGGTTGGGACACTGCAACATAATGGGGCTACACTACCATCACTAAATAATTGGTTAACACAGGAAGAAATCCAAAAGAGATTGGAGAAAATAAATGTTAATAAAGCCCCGGGTCCTGATGGAATACATCCAAGGGTACCAAGGGAGCTGGGTTCTGTAATAGCCAAACCATTATATCTAATCTATTAAGACTCACTCACTACAGGGTCTCTACCGGATGACTGGAGAAAAGCGGAGGTGTTACCTATATTTAAGAAGGAAGCAAGAGCAAATCCAGGGAATTATAGACCAGTGAGCCTCACTTCTGTAGTGGGGAAGCTTTTAGAAGGGTTAATAAGGGACAATATACAAGAATATGTCTATTTGAACAGGATCATAGGTAGCAGTCAACATGGATTTATGAGGGATAGGTCGTGTCAGACCAATCTAATTAGTTTCTATGAGGAGGTTAGTCGGAACTTGGATCAGGGCAACTCAGTGGATGTAGTCAAATTTGATACAGTGCCACATGGAAGACTATTGTGCAAACTAAGGGATACAGGAATTGCAGTAAATATCTGCTCATGGATCGAGAGCTGGCTAAAAGACAGGAAGCAAAGGGTTGTTGTGAATGGAACATACTCCGATTGGACTAATGTGATAAGTGGGGTTCCTCAAGGTTCAGTATTAGGTCCTCTCCTTTTTAACATATTTATTAATGACTTAGAAGTAGGACTCGAAATTAGTGTCTCCATTTTTGCTGATGACACTAAGTTGTGCAATGTAATAAAATCAGAAAATGATGTGCTTTCCCTACAAAAGGATTTGCATAAATTAGAGAAATGGGTGGCTAAATGGCAGATGAGATTTAATACAAATAAATGTAAGGTTATGCATTTGGGAAGGAACAATAGCCAAGCAATTTATAATCTTAATGGAGCATATCTAGGGGTATCAGATATTGAAAGGGATTTGGGAGCTTGTGGACAACCACCTAGGTAACAGTGCTCAAAGCCAAGCAGCAGCTGCAAAGGCAAATAAAATATTAGCATGTATTAGGAAGGGTATAGAAGCCAGGGAAGAAGATATAATTCTGCCACTATACAAATCTCTAGTACGCTCTCATTTGGAATATGGAGTACAGTTTTGGGCACCACTTCATAAAAAGACATTTTAGAGCTGGAAAAAGTACAGAGAAGGGCAACAAAACTAATAAGGGGAATGGAGGGGCTAAGTTATGAAGAAAGACTAACAAAATTAAACTATTTTTGCTAGAAAAAAGGCGTCTACGAGGGGATATGATTACCTTATATAAATACATCCAGGGTCAATATAAGGCTTTGTCAAGTGAACTTTTTGTAGCAAGAGATTATCAACTGACAAGAGGACATCCCTTGAGGTTAGAGGAAAAAAGATTTCACCTTAAACAAAGAAAAGGGTTCTTCACAGTTAGGGTGGTTAAACTGTGGAATTCTCTACCAAAGGAGGTGGTGACAGTGACTTCAAAAATGGGTTAGATATATTTTTGAATAAAGAGGGCATTCAAGGCTATCCTAGATAACTAGCGAAGGAATATTGATCCAGGGAGAAATTTGATCGCCAGTTTCTGGGGTCAGGAAGGAATTTTGCTTTTTTCCCCCTTATGAGACAATTGGCAAAGTTTCAATGTTTTTTTTTCTTCTATTTGCCTTCCTCTGGATCAATTAACAATTAATAATAAATAGTCCACATTAAAAAGATCAATAGAGATCTAAAAAGGTTGAACTTGATGGACTAACTCTTTATTCATCCTCCAATACTATTAATAATTATTTAACAACTAATTAAGAAGTAATCCGCATATTGCAGATCAGAGGAGATCTTAACAGGTTGAACTTGATGGACTGAAAGTCTTTTTTCAACCTTAATTACTATATTACTAGGTAAAATAAATAAATATATTTCATGCAGTCCAAGGGGCTCTAAGCAGTTTTCTCCAACACCGCAATTTAAAAGCATCAATCTCAGTTCCTGGCAAATAGATAGTGAAGAAGTAGAGGCAGAGACAGATTTTATTTTGCTGGGATCCAGGATCTCCTCAAATGGTTACTGCAGCCATGACATTAAAATATGTTTGCTTCTGTGGAGAAAAGCTATGGCAAGTCTGGACAAGGAATTAAAAAGTAAAGATATTACACTACCAACAAATGTCTGTACAGTTAGAACTATGGTATTCCCAGCAGTAATATACGGATGTGAGAGCTGGAGCATGAAGTCTGAGCGCTGGAGAATTGACGCCTTTGTATTGTGGTGTTGGCGGAAACAGCTTAGAGTCCCTGGGAGAAGATCCAATAAATTAAGGAAATCAAGATAAACTGTTCACTGGAAGGGTGGATCATGAGGCTGAAGCTCAAATATTTTGGCCATATCATTCCCTAGAGAAGACTCTGATGCTGGGAAAGACTGAAGGCACACAGCAGAGGTGGAGATAGGCGAGATCATTAAAGCAATAAACATGAGCTTCAGGGAGATGAGAGGGCAGTGACTGAAAGATGTGCCTGGTGTGCTGTGGGCCACCACCGAATGACTAAAACAAAAGCATATGGCTAACCTATTAGTAACTATATGTATTCTGGCTGCAGTGAATGCCATAATAGGTAAAGTAATCAAACACAAATTTCAGGGAAGAATACACGGAATGGATATTATTTTGTGTGGACCTCCAGCCTTCTCTAAATTAATTACTACGTCT
The DNA here is from genome assembly GCA_027410445.1 of Discoglossus pictus. Taxonomy (NCBI): domain Eukaryota; kingdom Metazoa; phylum Chordata; class Amphibia; order Anura; family Alytidae; genus Discoglossus; species Discoglossus pictus. Next base: position 396,239,541 of record CM050167.1, on the reverse strand, counting down.
ACTTTCCGATTCTGTATGCTTTTACGGGTTATATCACTGTTATTGAGAAACAATTGGGAAATTAGTTACTACAGATCTTGGCTTTAGTCAAAAACCTATTTGGAAATGTTCATAAGTGATCCGGAATTTTCTGGAGGTCAGTCACTCATGAAATTAGGTTTATATATTTATTTTTACTTTTCAAAGATGCTTTGAGAATCTACCCAGCCCTGCGTCTATGGCGGGGCGCCGCCACTCTACCCAGCCCTGCGTCTATGGCGGGGCGCCGCCACTCTACCCAGCCCTGCGTCTATGGCGGGGCGCCGCCACTCTACCCAGCCCTGCGTCTATGGCGGGCGCCGCCACTCTAGCCAGAGTCATGAAGACCCTAACTAGACAAGAGTATGGTTTAAAGCACATCACGTTTCCTTGTGCATTTCCAACTGTGCCCAATTTTGACCCTACTCTGATCTTCCTCTCCTGCAACGCCACATAAGATAGAAGAAGCGCGTTTGACTAATCTAATCATCACATCTAATCAAGTAACTACAAAACATCTATTTTTTTCAGCCAAAATAAAAAAGTGAATTTCAAAATTATTTAGTAAAATATCTTGAAACAAAAACGAATAGGAGCGCCTTTAATGATGATCGGCTGAATTAATTGTTCACAAAAGGACTTGAAGGTTCCTTGAGTTATAATTGCATCACCTCCACCCTTCATCTTCTGAGTGCAATTATTTTTCTTCATAAATTGGATTTTTTTCTGGTACCGCCTGTCCTTGTTGCTTCCAGGAACCAGATTTTCCTTCTTGAATAGATTTGACAATTTCCAACACACGGTCTCATATGATTAAATAATCCTAGTATATTTGTGTGCTAGTCCACTCGTTATATTTATTTTACCAATTAAATTAAATATTTTCGGGCTGCATTTCTTGACATTTCAAAATTGACAAAGTATGTTGTGCTGTTTCCCCATGTCCCTGTCTTGTCTAGGCACGAGTCTTAAGTGCAAATGTAATCTACAAGTGACTCGGCAATGGCTCCTGTTGCTGCAAAACTCATAAGTGCACAAATTAAAACTTATACTAATTAAGCCCACACAAAGGGAAATGAACACAGTTTTTATGTATTTAAGAAGAGTCTGCTTTAAACACTAGCAAAGTTATATTTTGCATGAAAAAACAAAAGATTATTTCAACTGGCTGATTTGCAAAAAAGGTGTGTGTGACATAACATAACACTGCGCACTGCGATTTAGATCTAAGGAGGAAGATCTGTCAATCAGATATTTCATTGCATGGAGGAATCTGACCGCCTCTTCCTAATTGGCTGCCTCAGCAGGAAGAGGAAGCACTCTGCATGTGAACTGCTGTGAGTTGTAATTCTACAACGTGCTTTGAGCAATGTGTTACCCAGCATGCACTTGGCTCTTGGGATACTACAGAGCAGTTTAAATTTCATACATAGAGCCAGGTAAGGGGTGTGCATGGTCCTGGATAGAGGGGTCTCTGTGTGCAAAGACCTGCATATTACTGCTTGTGACTTGTATAGCTGTGTGCATGGTCTGGATAGAGGGGTCTCTGTGTACAAAGACCTGCATATTACTGCTTGTGACTTGTATAGCTGTGTGCATGGTCTGGATAGAGGGGTCTATGTGTACAAAGATCTGCATATTACTGCTTGTGACTTGTATAGCTGTGTGCATGGTCTGGATAGAGGGGTCTATGTGTACAAAGATCTGCATATTCCTGCTTGTGACTTGTATAGCTGTGTGCATGGTCTGGATAGAGGGGTCTCTGTGTACAAAGATCTGCATATTACTGCTTGTGACATGTATAGCTGTGTGCATGGTCTGGATAGAGGGGTCTCTGTGTACAAGGATCTGCATATAATTGCTTGTGATGCATATAGCTGTGTGAATGGTCCTGGATAGAGGGGTCTCTGTATATACGGACCTGGATATTACTGCTTGTTACTGGTATAGATGTGTGCATGGTTTGGATAGAGGGGTCTGTGTACAAGGGTCTGCATATTACTGCTTGTGACATGTATAGCTGTGTGCATGGTTTGGATAGAGGGGTCTTTGTGTACAAGGGTCTGCATATTACTGCTTGTGACATGTATAGCTGTGTGCATGGTTTGGATAGAGGGGTCTTTGTGTACAAGGGTCTGCATATTACTGCTTGTGACTTGTATAGATGTGTGCATGGTTTAGATAGAGGGCTCTTTGTGTACAAGGGTCTGCATATTACTGCTTGTGACATGTATAGCTGTGTGCATGGTTTGGATAGAGGGGTCTGTGTATACATTACAATACATTATAAACCACAAGCTAAAAAATAGTAAAAGAGATGTTCATTTAACAGCTCTTTCTGTCTGATTTATCACAGACATCAATGGATACACACCCCTGCAACCTGATTGTTTGAAGTAATTAAGAAGGATGAGCAGAAAAAATGTCAACAGATAATCCACTAAAATGTAAATTTGTGGTTATTATTAGTAAAAAATGCACATATTTCAAAAATGTAAAAAGTATTTCAACATGCTTTTAGGAAATCTTTACTGTAGTACGGTCCAGACTGTGCTGAATTAACTTGCCCTTTAACAAATAGTCCTTGCAAAGGTCCTCCCCTAGCAGTTCATGCACAGTGTTTCCTTTGGTACTCCATGCCAATCACAGACTTCCTCAGCAGAATATTTTGAAATGCTGGATGGTACATCTAGTACTCCCACTTCTGGATCATTACCTTGTCGTGGTGAAGGGCTTGTGTGCTTTAATGTAGCTTTGAGCTATACCATGTAGCAGAGAGGTCAGACAAATCACGGTATACTGGAGAAGTAACTGGCAACCCATTCCAGCATCTTTAACAAGATAATGTAATGGAGAGATATCTCAAGGGCTACGGTCATATGGTCACCGAGAGTCAGACATGAATGAAGGACTGAATAATAATAACAACAACATCATCATCATCAAGTACCACAGAGACATTGTGTGGATAAACTGTTGGGAGCAGACCTTTGTTGGGACTATTTAGAAGGTATCACTAAGTAAAAATAGGGCTTTTAAGCACTTGTTAATGATGTTTAGATGCAAACACTATAATTTATCTTTAAAATACCTAATCTTTCTAGCTCAACTGATTTTAAACTTTTTTTTTTTGCAACAACCAGTTATTTATTTATTTATTTATATGTATACGTCCCATTTCTATAATAAACTGGACCTTTGTTGTGTTGCTTTTTGCCACGCATGTGTCATATACACGTTCTGTGACGTCTTACCTGTGTCATCTTATCCACAGACACCGGGATGCCGTCTATAGTGAGAGGGGGCAGGTCCGAGTTGACGTCCTGCTGCACCGGGGCGTGTTCTGCAAGGGCTGATTCCAGGTCCTCCAGGATCATGCTCTTGTACTTCCGGACCTAGGAGAGAGCGCAGGGCAATCAGAGAGCAATCCCAGAGCTGGGTAACCTGGCAGCCCCAGGGCACAGCTGACAATCAGCACTAAAAATACACATTCGCCTGGGTCTCCGGTGGCAGGGAGGAAAGGAAATAATGATGAAACCTGGAGTAACAGCAATAAGTGCTAAGACCAGGCAGAATAAGGTTAACCCCTTGTTGATTACATATTTAAGTTTAAAGATACTCACAGAAATCAGACACACGGTGAGCACTTTGATTTAAAAAGGGACGGTCATGACAAAATCAAGTTTTTTTTTAGGTTATTCTTAAAAGAACATAAAAAACTTGCTATATATTGTGTTTACTTCTAAAGTGAATCAATCCTGAGACATTGCATGTTATGGCTGTAATATTTACAAGATGAGCAGCTCATGCATATTAAGTAGCTGCTGACCGTTCACAAGTGAGCTAAAACAGGCAGAGACCAGGCCTATAAAACAACCCTACTTAGGTGGTGTTTGTTCTGAGATTGAGCGTTGCAGACTCTATTTTAACTTTATAGGGAATCCCAAATATAACAAGCCCCCTCAATCTCCTCCTCAGGCGACTCGCCTTCCTTGTTGGACTAAGCAACAATACCAGCCTGCCCTAACTCCACATTAATTATCTCAAGAGGTTGCCCGACTGAGCACCCGACAAAAGGTACAACTACAAAGAGAAAGCCCAGTCCCAAACCGCAGCAGAGCGTCAGGACTGGCACAGAGCATAGCAGAGCGTCAGGACTGGCACAGAGCATAGCAGAGCGTCAGGACTGGCACAGAGCATAGCAGAGCGTCAGGACTGGCACAGAGCATAGCAGAGCGTCAGGACTGGCACAGAGCATAGCAGAGCGTCAGGACTGGCACAGAGCATAGCAGAGCGTCAGGACTGGCACAGAGCATAGCAGAGCGTCAGGACTGGCACAGAGCATAGCAGAGCGTCAGGACTGGCACAGAGCATAGCAGAGCGTCAGGACTGGCACAGAGCATAGCAGAGCGTCAGGACTGGCACAGAGCATAGCAGAGCGTCAGGACTGGCACAGAGCATAGCAGAGCGTCAGGACTGGCACAGAGCATAGCAGAGCGTCAGGACTGGCACAGAGCATAGCAGAGCGTCAGGACTGGCACAGAGCATAGCAGAGCGTCAGGACTGGCACAGAGCATAGCAGAGCGTCAGGACTGGCACAGAGCATAGCAGAGCGTCAGGACTGGCACAGAGCATAGCAGAGCGTCAGGACTGGCACAGAGCATAGCAGAGCGTCAGGACTGGCACAGAGCATAGCAGAGCGTCAGGACTGGCACAGAGCATAGCAGAGCGTCAGGACTGGCACAGAGCATAGCAGAGCGTCAGGACTGGCACAGAGCATAGCAGAGCGTCAGGACTGGCACAGAGCATAGCAGAGCGTCAGGACTGGCACAGAGCATAGCAGAGCGTCAGGACTGGCACAGAGCATAGCAGAGCGTCAGGACTGGCACAGAGCATAGCAGAGCGTCAGGACTGGCACAGAGCATAGCAGAGCGTCAGGACTGGCACAGAGCATAGCAGAGCGTCAGGACTGGCACAGAGCATAGCAGAGCGTCAGGACTGGCACAGAGCATAGCAGAGCGTCAGGACTGGCACAGAGCATAGCAGAGCGTCAGGACTGGCACAGAGCATAGCAGAGCGTCAGGACTGGCACAGAGCATAGCAGAGCGTCAGGACTGGCACAGAGCATAGCAGAGCGTCAGGACTGGCACAGAGCATAGCAGAGCGTCAGGACTGGCACAGAGCATAGCAGAGCGTCAGGACTGGCACAGAGCATAGCCCTGACGCTCTGCAATGCTCTGTGCCAGCCCTGACGCTCTGCTATGCTCTGTGCCAGCCCTGACGCTCTGCTATGCTCTGTGCCAGTCCTGACGCTCTGCTATGCTCTGTGCCAGTCCTGACGCTCTGCTATGCTCTGTGCCAGTCCTGACGCTCTGCTATGCTCTGTGCCAGTCCTGACGCTCTGCTATGCTCTGTGCCAGTCCTGACGCTCTGCTGCGGTTTGGGACTGGGCTTTCTCTTTGTAGTTGTACCTTTTGTCGGGTGCTCAGTCGGGCAACCTCTTGAGATAATTAATGTGGAGTTAGGGCAGGCTGGTATTGTTGCTTAGTCCAACAAGGAAGGCGAGTCGCCTGAGGAGGAGATTGAGGGGGCTTGTTATATTTGGGATTCCCTATAAAGTTAAAATAGAGTCTGCAACGCTCAATCTCAGAACAAACACCACCTAAGTAGGGTTGTTTTATAGGCCTGGTCTCTGCCTGTTTTAGCTCACTTGTGAACGGTCAGCAGCTACTTAATATGCATGAGCTGCTAATCTTGTAAATATTACAGCCATAACATGCAATGTCTCAGGATTGATTCACTTTAGAAGTAAACACAATATATAGCAAGTTTTTTATGTTCTTTTAAGAATAACCTAAAAAAAACTTGATTTTGTCATGACCGTCCCTTTTTAAATCAAAGTGCTCACCGTGTGTCTGATTTCTGTGAGTATCTTTAAACCTAAATATGTAATCAACAAGGGGTTAACCTTATTCTGCCTGGTCTTAGCACTTATTGCTGTTACTCCAGGTTTCATCATTATTTCCTTTCCTATATATATGTAATATAGGAGGAGCTTCTCAATCCACACCTGCAATATCACACGGCTGAGCCAAAGCGGTTGAGGTTATTAAACTAGTACTGTGAACATCCATGATAAATGGGACGGTTTCCTAAATGGTTTGGCCCATTACAATCTGTAGCAGGCCATTAGCCAATCTAGTTTGATAAGTGACATCAGCAAGCCAGCCAATTGGTGGAGAAAGCAATCGCTCCTATTAATGATCAAGCACTCGGTGTGATAATTAGTTATATTTCTCTGTACAGCTCCGAGTCATGTATTGGGTTGCTATTTCTTGGTTTCCTTACCACATTCTCCAGAGGTGCTGCTCCAAATACTTTAAACACAGGGTTGGGTTTGGAAGGAGAGATGCAGAGGACGATGGCCTGCTGTCCCACGCGCGTGGTGTACTCATCTAGCGTCGCCCGCAGCTTCCTAACGGACAGAAATACACGGACAATTACAGCAGTTGTCACACAAATCTGACTGGCCCACAACTGGCCAGCGGTACACGTAACATGTGAAGGGACTTTATTGCCTAAAATCAATTAGTTCCTGTACGGGCCAACGTGCTGCAGAGGCGTGGTCACCGATAGGCTAGGGATCTCCAGCCCAGTGGGCAGACACGTACAGGGATTATTTGTTTGAATTTAGGCAGTGAAAATAGAGCTTATAAGAACTTCTTAATAAAAATAAAGTAATAAAAAATACACACACAGGGATATTATATACCTAATAAAATGCAGGAATCTTCAATGTCCCTTTAAGAGGATTTAAAGGAAAATCCCAGAGGTTACTAAAAATGATGATTTCATGCTCTTGGGATACACAGCTGCTAGTGGTAGTTTGTTAACCAATAGTATTTAATGCAGGAGATGTAAGGCAGACTGAGAACTAAAGGAAAAGCCCAAGAAGTTCTGAAGATGGAGGCCCAGAGAGCAGGCCTCTCCTTACACAGGAGAGAGATTGTGCGTTACACCATTATCCGTTACATCAGCACACACCCTGGGAGCACAAAATTATACTATAAAATGTTGTACGGCTCCTAACTTGTATTCAAAGTTATGCTCTTTTTGGAGCCAGGAAAAAAAACAAAAAAACTACAATCCATATTCTATCAATTATAATTTGTATTACCTGGAGCCAGAACAGTCCTAATAACTGCACATTACGTTTATAGTTACGGTAATTACGTTCATCCATAGCAGCTCCTTACAGTGTTATAATATCTGAAGATAAGATTGTCCTCTATTCTGTGCCCCTGTATTGCGCTACGGAATAAATCAGATTGATATAACTATGGTTTCCGTATTCTGTCAGACCAGACACACAATTTATGGGCTATTAAAATCCACAATCAAATAAGCAATTTGTCCTTAGGAAATCTGGTCTTAATTTGTGGATATAAATTTGCTGTTATAGGACGGAGTTGGCAATTACTTGTAATTCTCATTTTTGAGTACATACGTATCTATGTACATCTATCATATTCGTTGTTGTTCAGATGTGTCCGACTTTCAGTGACTATCGAAGCAGCTAGTTGTGCCTACCCATATGGCTTTCTTTACTGGAGTGGGTTGCCAGTGGACCATGACATGGCTGACCGCACCATGACCTGCCCATCTTGCTTGGCCCTCCATGGTACAGCTCACAGCTTCACTGAGGTACACAAGCCCCTTCATCTTAATGTAATGAAAAACCCGTGAACATGTGGAAGCTCTTGCTCTCCAGACTCTACTTGTGCCCATTGGCTTTGAACCTGAGCCGTTTGTGGTCTATTTTGTTATCTGTCCAAAGTGGAGGGCGGAGGAGGGCGGATTGTTACTTTTTTGGGGTTAAGATAAGCTGTTAGATTCTGAGTGTGTAGGAGGGAAGTGACAGATACTGACAGGAGCAAGTACATCAGCACTTTATCCACCCCTGCATGCCTTGAGCAAGAAGTATAACTATCACTAGTGACTTGCCTGTCAAAAAATGACGGGGCAATAAAAAAGTGTGGAAATGCTGTTTGTCACACAATGTGAGTCCAATGTGTGCCTCAAAGGCTCGCCTCGCAAGGATCGCAGCGCGCTCATTGCACCCTAAGCCCTGAGTGTCGCCTCGATGTGCGAGGCAATGTCTCGCCTCGATGTGCGAGGCTCACAGTTGCGGCCCTATGGGCCGCCAACAGAGATCACTGCACACCCTAATTCCGTTGTGTCGCCTCGCTTTGTGAGGCTCACAGTCCAACGAGCGCCTTCGCATGTCGCATAGAGCGCCTTAGTCCCGCATGTCGCCTCACGAAAATGTATCGGGTGTCAGTGCATATTAAAGTGATTTCAATATTTAACTGCTTTGAGTGTCCTATCCCTGAGCATTATTCATAAAGAAAGGGCAGTGTAAAATATGGGATTTTGTCCTTTTTGTGTTTGTAATAATAAATAAATATACCTTACTATAATGAATACATTAATATACGTTACCTATTTGTAATTACAGTGCAGGTAAGCTTTTAGCGTTTGGCACCTTCATTCCTCCACAACACGTTGTAATATCCAGCAATCAGTATCCTGAAGAGCTAACAATCTGTTTGGCTTTTTTTTAAATGTACAGGGAGACTGTTGTCAGCAATGTGCTACGTGTGCAGTGTAGATAGGCTGCGTGCGCGAGGGCAAATAGTTTGTTTAGGCGGGAGAACCTCCATTTCAAAAGCGTAATGTGCACGTCAGTGTTGTGAAATGACGGCGAGAGTCTATGTCTTACGCCGTTCACGAGTATTTTCCGTCCTTCCTAATAGTGTATTTTTGTACCCTGTACGTCCCTGGCAAAGTCTTAGGCGGCTGGCAGTGTTTTGCGCAGTTCAGGGTCGTGTAGCCTCATATTACATTTTGTTACAGCTGCCATTTTTTCTAACGCTTAAGCAATTTTCAAGTGCCGAAACGCTGAAAATTAGTCATAAATTTGTGTGCAACCTCACTCCCAGAAGTCCTCCCCCCCCCCCCCCCCCCTGTGGGCGAGTGTTTTTTTATTTGTATATTTTTTGTTGTTTACGATTTGCGCGGTTCGGCCGTTAACGTTGTATTTTTGCGAGCTCGGGTTTCTTTGGCTAAGGGATCGCGAGGTACTCACACAACCAAAACACTTACTTTGTGCGGCAAACAGCATTCCCTGACTTACAGTTCTATTGCCGTCATTTTTTGGCAGGCAAGTCGCTAGTAATAAATAATAATGATACAAATAATTATAATCATAATAATATTAATCCATATGTGCAGAACAGCCAGAAGTGTCAGCATCCAGTGACTCAAACCCAATAAAGGCAATGGTATTAAATAAATAAATGAATGAATGAAAGGCCGCTAGCAAAGTGAGTCTGATACCTAAGAACTGTTTGGCTTCATTTTTAAACAGATTTGGCTGCAGCATTAACCGGCATCAAGTTCGACCTGTAGACCAGTTTGGGCAAAATATATCCACAAATAAAAACCTAATACAGGCTCTCTCGTCTGTCTCTGTTGGGAAAAACTCACCGTAGGAGGCGGGTCTGCTGGCGCTTGCGTATGGAAGGGTTAGATTCAAAGATGTGAGGTCTCTTCCGCTTCTTCCCTGTGGCTACTGCGGCTGCAGCTGCCATACCCACCGGACCTGCAAATAAAGGGCACAACATGAGCTATGCAACCTACTAGTGCATTGGGTAGGACCGTCATCATGAGCTATGCAACCTACTAGTGCATTGGGTAGGACCGTCATCATGAGCTATGCAACCTACTAGTGCATTGGGTAGGACCGTCATCATGAGCTATGCAACCTACTACTGAATTGGGTAGGACCGTCATCATGAGCTATGCAACCTACTACTGCATTGGGTAGGACCGTCATCATGAGCTATGCAACCTACTACTGCATTGGGTAGGACCGTCATCATGAGCTATGCAACCTACTACTGCATTGGGTAGGACCGTCATCATGAGCTATGCAACCTACTACTGCATTGGGTAGGACCGTCATCATGAGCTATGCAACCTACTACTGCATTGGGTAGGACCGTCATCATGAGCTATGCAACCTACTACTGCATTGGGTAGGACCGTCATCATGAGCTATGCAACCTACTACTGCATTGGGTAGGACCGTCATCATGAGCTATGCAACCTACTACTGCATTGGGTAGGACCGTCATCATGAGCTATGCAACCTACTACTGCATTGGGTAGGACCGTCATCATGAGCTATGCAACCTACTACTGCATTGGGTAGGACCGTCATCATGAGCTATGCAACCTACTAGTGCATTGGGTAGGACCGTCATCATGAGCTATGCAACCTACTAGTGCATTGGGTAGGACCGTCATCATGAGCTATGCAACCTACTAGTGCATTGGGTAGGACCGTCATCATGAGCTATGCAACCTACTAGTGCATTGGGTAGGACCGTCATCATGAGCTATGCAACCTACTAGTGCATTGGGTAGGACCGTCATCATGAGCTATGCAACCTACTACTGCATTGGGTAGGACCGTCATCATGAGCTATGCAACCTACTACTGCATTGGGTAGGACAGTCATCATGAGCTATGCAACCTACTACTGCATTGGGTAGGACCGTCATCATGAGCTATGCAACCTACTAGTGCATTGGGTAGGACCGTCATGAGCTATGCAACCTACTACTGCATTGGGTAGGACCGTCATCATGAGCTATGCAACCTACTACTGCATTGGGTAGGACCGTCATCATGAGCTATGCAACCTACTAGTGCATTGGGTAGGACAGTCATCATGATCTATGCAACCTACTAGTGCATTGGGTAGGACAGTCATCATGATCTATGCAACCTACTAATGCATTGGGTAGGACCGTCATCATGAGCTATGCAACCTACTACTGCATTGGGTAGGACAGTCATCATGAGCTATGCAACCTACTAGTGCATTGGGTAGGACCGTCATGAGCTATGCAACCTACTACTGCATTGGGTAGGACCGTCATCATGAGCTATGCAACCTACTACTGCATTGGGTAGGACAGTCATCATGAGCTATGCAACCTACTAGTGCATTGGGTAGGACCGTCATCATGAGCTATGCAACCTACTAGTGCATTGGGTAGGACAGTCATCATGATCTATGCAACCTACTACTGCATTGGGTAGGACCGTCATCATGAGCTATGCAACCTACTACTGCATTGGGTAGGACCGTCATCATGAGCTATGCAACCTACTACTGCATTGGGTAGGACCGTCATCATGAGCTATGCAACCTAGAACTGCATTGGGTAGGACAGTCATCATGGGCTATGCAACCTACTACTGCATTGGGTAGGACCGTCATCATGATCTATGCAACCTACTACTGCATTGGGTAGGACCGTCATCATGAGCTATGCAACCTACTAGTGAATTGGGTAGGACCGTCATCATGAGCTATGCAACCTACTACTGCATTGGGTAGGACGTCATCATGGGCTATGGGACATACTGCATTGGGTGGGGGGTCATGTGCAAAACTGCAGTTCAAATTTCTTATTGAAAAGATAGACAGCGGGGGACTTCAGTGGTCTGATCATATTTACTGAACATTCTTTTAAAATAAACAATTAGAACTGAAAATGGGATAATACTGTATTTATATAACTGAACTAAAAGCCTAATTGTTTACCTAACTGTGCCGAGCTGCAAACACTAAATCTATATTAGATTATAAATTAAATTCTACTTATTTCTAGAATAATTTTACCAATGACCAATTAGTTCTCCAAAAGATCAGTGTCAAGGAGACCTCAGTGTCCGTTCTCCCTCTGGTGGGCACAAGGAAGTATTACACCTGTATATCTAATGCTTTAAAGCAGTGGTTCCTGACCCCTTCGGGGGGTCACATGACGATTTGCCAGGGGTCACCTAAAAATGTGTTTTTCTTTTGTCGATTGTAATCTGTAATTTTATTGTTAGGGGTCGCCACAACTTGGAAAATTTTATCAAAGGGTCCCAACACTAGAAAGGTTGAGACGGTCAGCCCAAAAAATGTTTTGGGTTATTCTTAAAGAGCATTAAAAACTGGTTTTATGGCGTGACTAATGTTTTTGTAAAGTGAATCAAGTCTGAGATATTTCTTGCGGTCGCTCATTATACGCTAATTAACAGTTCACGCATTTCAATCAGCAGCTTTGATGTGCTAATTAGGATTACAGTCTACTTGGCTGCCTCTGTAATGGTCAAAATAAAGACCTGCAATGTTATCAAGCATATATAGTACTTTATAAGAGTGGGGTCAAAATCAATTCTAAATATTTCAGAAATGATTTACTATAAATAAAAACTGCTGGTACAACATACATCCAATTTTTAATGCTCTTTAAAATAAAATCAACTTCCTGTTGGGTGACCGCGTCCCTTTAATTGGGCATTGATCATTAATAAAATTCCCATTTAATAATTTAGGAAGCAATAATCTATATTAATGTTCCTGTTACAGTTCAGATCCACACACTATAAGGTCAAAGGTGACGTGGCTTTGTCTAGCAGGAAGTGGACACCAAGTGCACCAACAAACAATGACCCGCAGCTGCTAGTGACTTGTATGTAAGTGTAATATATATATATATATATATTACGGGCTTCCCATGGCAGACTATCAGCCTTTAGACCGGTCTCTAAGCCGAGCTCTTCATCCTGACCTCATCGGGGTTGAAAAGAAAGAAAAAAACCTGATACTTTAATCTATGAAAATGGAAATTATGAATATCGATAATATAGATAATTAAATAGGAATTGTAATAGGGTTATCACTGCATAACTAAAATAACTAGCCCCCATTACAGCGGTCCTTTAACTGCCGCATTGCATTTGTAAAAGATTCAGTCACGCTGATAAACAGGTAAAGACAGGTAAAATATTAAAGGACCTCTGTAATTTGGTAAAAGCTTCACATGTTTGTGAAGTATCCAACAAAATAACACGACAGATATGAGAGACAGCGACATTGAAATGTTTGAGAAATCTTGTGTTTAGATGACTATCCTGAAGGCTTCTAGTCTATCTGTAGCTTGAGATGGTAAGTTATCTAGGAACATCCATAAAAGGACACACTGTAGGGGTCACGTTTTTCTTATGACGTCTGCATTAGACGCCCCCAGATGTCTGCACACAGTACCCCCCTGTGCCAATCCTCAGAGACCATTACTGGTATACAGATAGGACAAAAAACATGGAATTCAGTTGGACAAGCAAAACAGAGGAGGGTGCGCAGACATATGTCTCAAAGACAAATTAGTGAGCACTTACTGCTCGTCTCAATGGGGTCTCAGGTTACCTCTCGGGAGCGCGTTATATGGAGGGGTCGTATTTAGCTCCTGGTCCAACAGCAATTGTCCAAATGACGATACTTTGAACCAGCATCCGATAAATACAATTTTGAAGAGTATTTTTATTTACATGCAGTGCAGTTATACACAAAATGATGTTACTAAGCAAGCAATATGTCGGTGTATGGAATTACTTTTATGTTCTTTATTTTAGGGGAAAAAAATGCTGTTTTTACTGCCTAAACATACAAATTGTCTCTGTATGGGTCTGTCCCTTCCATCGTATGCAGACGCAGTCTCTGTATGTCCAATCTAGTGCCCTAGCCTATCAGGAACCACGTCTCAGCAGCATGTTGCAAAATGTTGCTGAGAAATGACTTGGTTAGTATTAGAAACTGCGTTCAGGGCAGACCAATACTGGGACTATTTGTATGATTTTAGGCAGACAAAAAAAACCCAGAGCTTATAAGAACTTCTTAATAAAATAAAGTACATAAAAGTGACTGCACAGGGATATCATAAATAGTAATATCCAGGAGCCTTCCATACCTCTTTAATGCCATTTGACAACCTGCTCAGGGTAATGTAGTAGAAGATTGGCAGAGTTGGCGAGATGTCTTCCTTTCAGTAAGACGCTGACAATCGTGTTCTTATCAAGCCCCGACCTACCTGCAGCTGCTAAATGCGCGGTGATCTCATCGGCCGCCGTGGAGTTGAGGATGTCGGAGTCATCGTATGAGTTGTCATCGGGAGATGATGGAGAGTCTTCATCGGCGCTAAGCATACTGTGGTCTGTGTATGTGGCCACATGGACCTGCTGTACCTGCGTGTGCGCCACGGTGTGAGCTTCAATGGTGGTCAGGCTGTCAGTCTGGGTAACTGTATGGTCTTCCATGTTTGTCTAATCTGAAGACAGAAAATAAAAGACATATATTTTATGAGAACAGACGAATTATCCTAATGCAAAAAAAAGTAAAATATAAATACGCATGCTCGGACATACCCGGCCAGATTTAGGAGCCGTATATAGTTTTTAAAATTGATGCTAAATTAATGGCGTTATGATCAATTGATGCCTGAATGAGTTATGAGCGCTGTACCGCGCGGTACCTAATGAATATTATTAGAATCAGATTATCTAAGTGAATTATTGATCAATTTGAAAAATGTAAAATGTTCCATCCTCCATCCTTTTGTGGTCCTTTAAAAAGCCTGAGGAAGCACTGTTCGGCCTCCAGTCCCAAAACCAAGTCAGTATTATTGTCACAAACATTAATTGTAGGGAGAGGTGCGACAGAAAATGCCTGAAAAAGCATCCGATACCCAGGAAAAATAGCGTTTACATTCAATTACTAATGTCACCCCTCACAAGGCATAGTGTAGACCGACAAAGTAGAGGAGCATGGATCCTAAAAATATCCCCTAAATGCCCCAATAACCATAATACCCCATAGTCATCCCCATCCCATAATTAGCTACCTCCCTATAGTCACTTTTCCCCAGATAATCTTTTACTATCTAAAAAACGGAAAAAAAACTAACAACTATTTACTTAATGACTATAAGAACATACTAAGGAGTCAAAAAGATTCTCACTACAATAAATACTATTATGCCATCATTATCTCCCAGTATATATTTATATATTTATATATATTTATATATATATATATATATATATATATATATATATATATATATATATATATATATATATATACACACACACATATATATATATATATATATATATATACACACATATATATATACACACACACACCTCTATTTGTCAAATTCAATATTAGTCACATTTTGTTCAATAAAAACTGCTCTGATAACCGAAAAATCCAATATTTATCACAAAAATGAGCATAAATTCCCTAATTAATAAGGGTATTCTCTATTTGTCCAGTATTAGTCTGTCCCTTAGAACAGATTAATGACTAATATAGAGGTGTGGGTGTGTCTCATATCTTGTGCATAATCCATTTTATACTATTTTAATGCAGCGTAATACAACAAGAATATTCCTAAAAGGAGCCATGTATAAAGTGGATTTAAGAGTGAACATGTATATATAGTAAGATTGTCACAAACAAATCTTGAGACTGTGGGAGGGGTCGCTGGCTCCTTCTGTACGACTGCTCCTTTAATTGCTGCAGAGCGCAGGAGACATTCCCAGTACATATGCCCCAGTGGTTGGCACTCTCACCAGAAGATACAATTGGTCCCAGTGAGCGACGCTCTGCTATGGGAAGAACCGAATAGAAGAGCAACATCGACCGCTGCCGGAAAATAAATGCAAGCGACTCAAGGTCTGCACTGTGCTTAGTAAGAATATTACTTCATGTTTATCAAGGATGCGGGTTATAACGTGAGCGAAATCATCTATATGGGGTCACAGGGACACTCCTTATCGCGCGTCTCATACCAAATCCTTTTATTGTGTAATTCTGTATATTTGTAACTCTAAGTACCCGTCACATTCCTGGTGTGAGCTCCACCTCCGAGAAGTAGGCAGAGCATCCTAGCCAATGAGCTGTGAGGGTGGTGTCCTAGCCAATCAGATGTCCGTATCAAAGACGCCTCCCGAGCTTCTTTGTCTCAATCAGTGTGGGGGAAACAGATACATTGTTGTCCATGCCTCTGATTGGCCACAACTTATTATTAATTTTATGATACTTTAGCTTGGATTTTCGGGGGGCCTTTCCTTCTCAAAATTAATGCTTTTGCAAACTTTCAGGTAAAATGTATTATTCTTTCATGTAAAAATGTTTTCATACACAACGGATTCTCCTCTATCAGATGCATCAGAATCCAGGAAACTCCCAGATCCCTTTGTATTGGACACAATATAATAAAGAGCTTTAGCTGAAGAAAGGAACATGGAAGGAAACCCCAAGTTGGGCTCGACCTCCGTGCTAGCCGCTCCTAACAGGGTATCAGTCTAAAACATAAGGAATAAGGACATTATCATTGAAGGTTAGAAAAGGACATTACTACCATGAAACCACACTGATCTTTGCCATCTAGAGCGGCCTTTCCAATCTACTCATAAAAATAATAAAAAAAAGTTTAAAAAGGTGTATTGATTTTATTTTGTATTTTTTAAATAAGATTGAACCGACGCAGTTATTGCCTAAATGTTTTACACGATGCCAAATCTGGGCCCTCCGCTGGGTCACTACGAGCGGACGGTCAGCTTTAGTTCTTGCGGCTCTGATGCAAGACATGGTTGAAGGAACATGGAAGGTACCTGGGTGTCACTAGGTATATAATATCCCTCGGTATCCATTTACTGCCCACTGCAGATCATGAAGACACAGACTCTGGTTACTATGAGACCGCAATATGCAGCCAAGACGTGGCCCCTGATAGGCTAGGACACTGCACATTCTGCCCTAGAGTTAGTGTCTCATATGCTGCCAAGGGCAGACCCATACAGGTACTATTTGTTTGATTTTAGGCAGTAAAAACAGAGCTTATAAGCACCTCCTAATAAAGTACATGTCAGTAAATAGATACCCAGGGATATTATATATCTAGTAACACTCGGGAACCTTTCCTGGCTCTTTAACTATTTCTTGTGTAAATTTAAATATGACCCTATTTTTATCCATTATAATAATATATCTCCCAGTAGGGCGACTGTCGCTCAAGTGATAAACACTGAACCGGAGAGTACGCTTCTTTATAAATAAAAGATATTGGTGTCTTGGGTCTATTTTCTATCTTCATTGTGAAACCATCTCCCCATTTGCTCCGTGTCTGGCTCCTATTACATCTCCTTATCTGTCTTTAACATGAGCCTGTGAAATTGGAGAGTCTTGGCTCAAACACTCCTTGTCAAATATTACTCCAGTGTCAGCAAGGAGCTAAACAACTCACCCCTAGAAAAGCAAATGGGTAGGGGGGGGGGGTTCACAAAGAGTACAAAATATTACAACATACCACACAGAAACCTAAAGTGATCATTTGATAGTGCCCGTGCCAACCAGATTAGGACCCCATGGTATCTATTAAAGACCCCCTTGGTATGGGGTTCATTTTAAACACTGAAATCAACCCATATACGTTGGGGGTCCCTATGAACCCCCATCATACTCTTATGGACAACCATGGACCTTATGACCCCAAGCACCATCTTGGACACAAATTATTACTCTAATTTAAAGAAGTATACACAAAACATCTTCATTATACCAAGGTTAAGGCATCTGGGAATGAAGATTGGAAGTACCCATGAAAAGAGGCTTCAAATTAAATGTGGAAAAGATGTCAAAATGTAATTGTTCAAGAATTGTCCTGGTTTTTAGTTGGGGATATAGCCCTAAAACTATCAGCTCTGTAGATAATGAGGAATGTGGCTTAGCCACAAAGGCAATGAGATGTACCTCGGGCAATTCCTAAATGGAGATGTGCAAGCCCCTTGTATAGAGAGACAATCACAAGAACATAGGGGTGGTAGAGAAGAAGACAGAGAAATGGCATTCTTCAAACTTTATTTGAGGAGTAGGAAAAAATGGTAAATTTACTAAAGCAATAAAAGAATAAAGCTGGGGGTCCTGATTTGTGGCTGCCACTGAAGTATGGCATAGACATTTGGATTCATTTATTATATCCAATCTCTGAAGGAGAATTGATCTTCATTTGCTTGCAAGTAAAAGTAACTTGTCATCACATCATTCTGCAAGACTAAATATTATACGATTCATCCTTAGATGTAATTTTTTTGGTTGAGATTATCTATCTATCTATAAAAATCAGCCAAAAAAGTACATCCAGGGATGAATCTTCACAATCTTTCCATCAAAAAGTGAAATGAAAGATCACTCCATTCAAAGCTTGAAAATCAAATTACTCGAGATTTCAAAAACATCCAGGAGAGAAAAACATTTGAAATGAAGATCATCACTTTCTTCAACACTGAAGACATAGGACTTAATATTGACTGGAATTTTTTATCACATTATCAAAACTTCTTGTAACCCTGCCACATGTCTGCTCATGTCTTATTATTGTTTTACTACTCCTTATAGCACTTTAGTCCCCAGGATGCGTCTAGTCCTGATTTATGGGATGGATGGACAAGGTTACAGGTTCCATGAAAGAAAAAGTATCTGTGTCCTAAGTGAGGATCCCTTGAGATGTTTACTAGATGAAACAGACACTACAAGTGAGTGACTGGATGTGACCATGGAAGGAGATCACAATGCAGTATAACCGCACAGTAGAAGGCACTGAACAGAGGGTGTGAAGGGAGATCTCTATTTTTGATGTCATGTGTTAGATGGCAGGAGGCCAGCCATGAAGAGATATCAAACACACCCAGCTGCTGATACAGATTAGTAAAGAGGGAAATTGGACTGGGAAGGGAAGCAATTTGAAGGTTTTTGACCCCCCCTAACCTACCCCTATGAACCAAGGTACCGCCCGGGTATCCCCTGGGATTCTCCCCTCAATATCCAGAAGCCATTAGGCCACCTCCCCCTATCCCTTATGTTGGGAGGATTCATTAACCCCATGGACCCCTACCGGGCCTCTAACCATAACCACATGGACCCTTATGACTCTCCTCCATGGTTCCTAAAATTAACCCCTACACCATGGGGTCCTTATGGATTTTAATTGTGGATTGGTTTAAATAACAAATTCTGATTGCCTTTTCAGCCAATCTGAATACCAAAAAACAGCATATAAAGTAAGGGTGTGGTCACAGAACTTGGCATGGGAGCTCCTTAGACAACAGAGTCTTCTATAAACAGGGCTGAAGAGTGAGGACCAGGGCATCGGGAGATTGTTGCTGGAGGGTCATCAAGGTGGAGGGTAAGTATAATGTTCCACATATAGGTGAATCTTTTTTATTTATTTATATATATATATATATATTTTTTTTTTTATTGTATTCTGTGGTTATTTTTTAATTTCAATGTTTATAATTTTGTAAAATTCTCTTCAAATACTGTTTTTAGCGTGAATTAATTGAATTAAACCTTATTGTTTAGATACTTCACTGGCCGTTAAAGGACCTCTGCACAATGACAGATATATTTGTTTAAAAACCGAGTCGAAGAGTATATTTAAGCAGGGGAAAAAAAAAAAAAGATGTCTCTGCTGGGCCCCAGGGGAATCCATGATACATAAGTGGAAGTTGTGTGTGTGTGTGTGTGTGTGTGGTGGGGTGGCGTTTACATTTCTTGAAGAGATATGTTTGAGCCTCCTGATACTGCTAAGCCTGAGAGGGGAGCGGTGTGGTGCAAGTTTCAATCTTATCCAATTTTCTTTATACCACCTCTCTTGACGGATAGCCAACACAGACCCTCCAGTCTCAGCTAAGGTCAGATTTTCCCAAAAAATGTTTTAATGTTGAATTTTGTCTTCATAAAGGATCGAACCATCTCAAGCTTCACTCCCAGGGGCATGGTGGGAACAACAGAATATCATTTATGGCCATTTTGCAATACCAAGCCATATTTTTGACTTGTACTTAACCCCGTATAGCACTACAGGATATGATATGCCTTTATTTAGAACCATTGTGTATATAATGATCCTGCTCATAATGCGTTCGTCTCGATGATGGAAGATATTCATGGTCCTGCAACCCAGATATAAACAAAGGAAGTTTTGCCAAAACTACAATAACTACCTCATCCAATACCCATCTTATGTCATGTAGCAACTTTCTAGTAAACTACATGGTCATGTGATGCTGCATGCTACCGTAGACGCTGCAATATGGCAATTCACAGATTACTGCACACCCACCTCAGTTATACACGGAGGTCTGGGAGAAGTGAAGGAGATAGGCCAACTCCCTACAAATGAAATAATTATAAGAACTAATAATAAATAACAAAAATGGAGGGGTTTATGACACCCTACCCACCCCCCGAAATACCCCTTCAATAACTGCTACTCCCTATGAGCCCAGATGTCCCCTGGGAGCCCCCCTCAATATCTAGGAGCCATCAGGCCACCTCCCCCCACCCCATGTGCTGAAGGTGTCCCTGTTTCTTGTAAATTGCCTCAGGGTTTGGTCTCCCTAAGTGTAATTGGAGACGTGGACTCCTTGCTCACTACGCCTTCGGGAGATCATCTACATTTCATTAAGAAACCATTTCATCTTGCCCAACCGGCAAAAATGATGTTTCCATAATTCTGCAAAGAATTGCCTGGCATTTTGGGACTGAATCACCAAGTGAGACCAGACTGATATATCCGGATAATGAGAATAATAATCATTATATTTGTGGCACGATCACCTCTCACTAACAAACCAATAGATGAAAGTGATCTACTATCACTATATTTATTAATTCATTATTCTTAGATTATTTATAATTATTATTGATTACTTTTTATTCATTAGTTATTTCTTTTTTTAGATTAGTTTAGCTGTAGGCTAGGTTTCTCTAGTTAGAATTGGGGTATGCCGGTAGGGCAACCTTCCAGGTAGGAGGGACCCACTGAGGTACCTTTTTCTTTATTTAGGTTTTATAATTCTACATATTTAACAGCAATCTGTCACTTTACTTTTGGTAGTGGCTCTGGTATAGGTGTATCGGGGCAGTACAATGGACCATGTTTATCTTTACATTTGGCTTATATTGTGCTATAAAAGGTATCGCATTTCCCACAACTAGTGATTATTGCTTCATGGTTTTAGGTTTTAATCATCCGTGTTTTCTTTTTTTATGGCATTTTATGGAGTTCTTAATAAAAGTGTTTTGTCTTTGGTAGTTATTTTTTTTTACTTATTGGGGGTGGACATAGGGACTGTAGTATTATATATTGGGTCTTTATTTTAGCCAGTACAGAAAAATACTGTAATCCTAATTAGCAAATTAAAGCAGCTAATTTATATGCAAGAGCCAGTCATTTGCATATAAATACAGCTAAACACAGAATTTCCAGGATAATACAACATAGCCAGTTTTTCCATTTAAGGTGGGTCCATTTTCAGATCCGGCACGTCTAACTTTTTTTTCCGCCTTCATATAATTATAGGTCAGGGGGCACACCGACTTTCTGGCACACGGCCAATACGCGCCTACGCATGTGCACCAAAAATAGCACTCCCGACATCTGCGCTCTCCCTGTCACTAAGCTTCGGTCAGCCCTCTCCCCTGCACCTCGTTTTTAGCCTTCAGCACGGTACTCTCTCAATACCCCTGGCCCTGTACCCCAGCCTCCTCCCCTGTACCCCATGTAAACCCTGAGCCGTGCTGGAGGGTGTACATTGTGGCTCCTGTGTGACTGACATTAAAGTCAGACAGGAGCCACGAGGTACACCATCCAGCACAGCTCGGGGTCTAGAGAGGGCAGGGGGTACAGGTGAGAAGGCAAGGGGGTGGACAGAGGAGAAGGCAAGGGGGTGGACAGAGGAGAAGGCAAGGGGGTGGACAGAGGAGAAGGCAAGGGGGTGGACAGAGGAGAAGGCAAGGGGGTGGACAGAGGAGAAGGCAAGGGGGTGGACAGAGGAGAAGGCAAGGGGGTGGACAGAGGAGAAGGCAAGGGGGTGGACAGAGGAGAAGGCAAGGGGGTGGACAGAGGAGAAGGCAAGGGGGTGGACAGAGGAGAAGGCAAGGGGGTGGACAGAGGAGAAGGCAAGGGGGTGGACAGAGGAGAAGGCAAGGGGGTGGACAGAGGAGAAGGCAAGGGGGTGGACAGAGGAGAAGGCAAGGGGGTGGACAGAGGAGAAGGCAAGGGGGTGGACAGAGGAGAAGGCAAGGGGGTGGACAGAGGAGAAGGCAAGGGGGTGGACAGAGGAGAAGGCAAGGGGGTGGACAGAGGAGAAGGCAAGGGGGTGGACAGAGGAGAAGGCAAGGGGGTGGACAGAGGAGAAGGCAAGGGGGTGGACAGAGGAGAAGGCAAGGGGGTGGACAGAGGAGAAGGCAAGGGGGTGGACAGAGGAGAAGGCAAGGGGGTGGACAGAGGAGAAGGCAAGGGGGTGGACAGAGGAGAAGGCAAGGGGGTGGACAGAGGAGAAGGCAAGGGGGTGGACAGAGGAGAAGGCAAGGGGGTGGACAGAGGAGAAGGCAAGGGGGTGGACAGAGGAGAAGGCAAGGGGGTGGACAGAGGAGAAGGCAAGGGGGTGGACAGAGGAGAAGGCAAGGGGGTGGACAGAGGAGAAGGCAAGGGGGTGGACAGAGGAGAAGGCAAGGGGGTGGACAGAGGAGAAGGCAAGGGGGTGGACAGAGGAGAAGGCAAGGGGGTGGACAGAGGAGAAGGCAAGGGGGTGGACAGAGGAGAAGGCAAGGGGGTGGACAGAGGAGAAGGCAAGGGGGTGGACAGAGGAGAAGGCAAGGGGGTGGACAGAGGAGAAGGCAAGGGGGTGGACAGAGGAGAAGGCAAGGGGGTACAGAGGAGAAGGCAAGGGGGTACAGAGGAGAAGGCAAGGGGGTACAGAGGAGAAGGCAAGGGGGTACAGAGGAGAGAGCAGGGTGCTGAGGGCTGAAAACTCAGTGTAGGGCAGAGGGCTGACCGAAGCTAAGTGACAGGGAGAGCGCAGATGTCGGGAGCGCTATTTTGAGCGCGCATGCATCAGCGTGTATTGACTGTGTGCCAGAAAGTCGTGCCACCAGGTCAGGGTGATGCCACAAAGCAAGAATCCAATGCTGTCTGGTCTCCTCCCCATCTCAATATTGTGCTAGATGCCTCTTAATATGACCGCCCCATTTCACCAAACTTTTTTCAAATAATTTGAAGCAATTGGAAATATGATCGTTATTACACACTCAAATGTATCCTGATTGGCGGAAATGTGTAAGCCAATTAAAATCCACAATAAAAAAAAAAAACATATATATATGACCATGTCCTATATATCGCAAAGATAAAAAAAGTGTAATGTACTTCAACACGTTTTATTTGAAACCTAAAAAAAAATACTTCAAATCAATATCACTTTTGAAATTGGCCTTTATGGGAGTAATGTCTAAATTAGACCAACTATATGGAAATGTAGCTAAGGTTACTGTACAGCAAAAATACAACTTGGACACGCGAGGCTAGTACAATGTGATGAATACTTAAAGTATTAGGCTGAAACCACATTTCAGAGAAAGCAATGTATGTTAAATGTAATCTAACCGCGGCAACAAGTTGATTTCATTAAATAATTGACTTTACACTGTACTAGCAGTTTTTCTCTACAGCAATTCATTTCTAAAATATTTAGAATTGATTTTGCAGCTGCTGTATAGCAATGTGTGGCTCAGTTTACCAATATGCAGCCAGTTCTTAATGCCCTTTAAACTTAAATCAACTTTCTGCTGAGGTGACAGAGTCCCTTTAAAACTCTGCCCCTGCTTGGAGAGAGAACAGCGAAACGGCATCAAAATCCAGCTATAGAGGAACAACTTGTCTTGTAATGATCAGCAATTATAGAAAGACTCAGAACGGGCCCAGTTATTACAGACACAGAGGGTACAAGTACAGCGATCCCTGGCTTAATGCTGTAGATGGTTCCTAGCAATAGGAGTGTGAAGCAAAACAGGTCTGAACGGGGTCATGTTAGCATGGGGTAAATAGGGGAAGTCAGGAAAAAAGACACACAATTGTAATTTGAACTTTGTTTTATATGAACCTCAAACAAAAAGCAAATATAACACCAACACAAACGGACCATCAGCACAAATATAAACTTTACATCTGATGTTGAAGCTTCTGGCTCATCCTGGATTCTGTTTCTTTTTGAATCCAAGAATGAAAAGGTCCGGCAGCAAAACAACATCATAGCGAAGTGGGCGTTATACAGCGAGGCAGGGCGTTATACAGGGAATTACGGGTCAAAACGGCATCATAGCGAAGTGGGCGTTACACAGCGAGGCAGTGCCTTATACAGGGAATTACGGGTCAAAACAGCATCATAGCGAGGTGGGCGTTACACAGGGAATTACGGGTCAAAACAGCATCCTAGAGAGGCAGGACGTTACACAGCGAGGCAGTGCGTTACACAGGGAATTATGGGTCAATTTTAAAATAGACAAAATCACAGGCAATTTTAAAATTTATTTTATGGTGAGGTCAGGGTTAAACGGGTCTGCCTGTAAATGAGGGCTAGACAAATCCCAGGAGCCTAAAATGTTACTACGGACTCTTAACTTCTTACACACATCACATATATAGTTGTGGTAATTGCGAATGTTGGTCACGCAATGTTAAAAGTTATGGGCTTGCGCATGCGCAATGAGCGCCAAAGGCAGCCATCGCAATAGTGCCATTTCAGGGTCCTCTGTCCCATCATACACGCTATGTGACCGTTGACGCTCCACCGATGGAGGATAGAAAGAGATTAAAGGTGATGATAGCAATGCACGAGATCGGCGACGAAGGTGCTTATTGTGAGGCATGTACAGGGTGATGTATATATGGGGTGCAGCCGAGGTACTGAATAAAGATAGAACATGTACAGGGTGATGTGTGTATGGGGTGCAGCCTGAGTACTGTATACACATAGAACATGTACAGGGTGATGTGTGTATGGGGTGCAGCCTGAGTACTGTATACACATAGAACATGTACAGGGTGATGTGTGTATGGGGTGCAGCCTGGGTACTGTATACAGATAGAACATGTACAGGGTGATGTGTGTATGGGGTGCAGCCTGGGTACTGTATACAGATAGAACATGTACAGGGTGATGTATATATGGGGTGCAGCCGAGGTACTGAATAAAGATAGAACATGTACAGGGTGATGTGTGTATGGGGTGCAGCCTGAGTACTGTATACAGATAGAACATGTACAGGGTGATGTGTGTATGGGGTGCAGCCTGGGTACTGTATACAGATAGAACATGTACAGGGTGATGTGTGTATGGGGTGCAGCCTGGGTACTGTATACAGATAGAACATGTACAGCGTGATGTGTGTATGGGGTGCAGCCTGGGTACTGTATACAGATAGAACATGTACAGGGTGATGTGTGTATGGGGTGCAGCCGGGGTACTGTATACAGATAGAACATGTACAGGGTGATGTGTGTATGGGGTGCAGCCTGGGTACTGTATACACATATAACATGTACAGGGCGATGTGTGTATGGGGTGCAGCCTGGGTACTGTATACATATATAACATGTACAGGGTGATGTGTGTATGGGGTGCAGCCGAGGTACTGTATACAGATAGAACATGTACAGGGTGATGTGTGTATGGGGTGCAGCCTGAGTACTGTATACACATATAACATGTACAGGGTGATGTGTGTATGGGGTGCAGCCTGGGTACTGTATACATATATAACATGTACAGGGTGATGTGTGTATGGGGTGCAGCCCGAGTACTGTATACAGATAGAAGATGTACAGGGTGATGTGTGTATGGGGTGCAGCCGGGGTACTGTATACACATAGAACATGTACAGGGTGATGTGTGTATGGGGTGCAGCCGGGGTACTGTATACACATATAACATGTACAGGGTGGGGTGCAGTCTGGGTACTGTATACATATATAACATGTACAGGGTGATGTGTTTATGGGGTGCAGCCTGGGTACTGTATACACATATAACATGTACAGGGTGATGTGTTTATGGGGTGCAGCCTGGGTACTGTATACACATATAACATGTACAGGGTGGGGTGCAGTCTGGGTACTGTATACATATATAACATGTACAGGGTGATGTGTGTACGGGGTGCAGCCTGAGTACTGTCTACACATATAACATGTACAGGGTGATGTGTGTATGGGGTGCAGCCTGGGTACTGTATACAGATAGAACATGTACAGGGTGATGTGTGTATGGGGTGCAGCCCGAGTACTGTATACAGATAGAAGATGTACAGGGTGATGTGTGTATGGGGTGCAGCCGGGGTACTGTATACAGATAGAACATGTACAGGGTGATGTGTGTATGGGGTGCAGCCTGGGTACTGTATACAGATAGAACATGTACAGGGTGATGTGTTTATGGGGTGCAGCCTGGGTACTGTATACACATATAACATGTACAGGGTGGGGTGCAGTCTGGGTACTGTATACATATATAACATGTACAGGGTGATGTGTGTACGGGGTGCAGCCTGAGTACTGTCTACACATATAACATGTACAGGGTGATGTGTGTATGGGGTACAGCCTGAGATGGTTACTGATGGGTTAGTATGAGACAGCAGAGTCTGTGCCTTCAAGAGATGCAGACCCATAAAAGGACTAGTTTGATTTTAGGCAGGGAAAAAACAAAGCTTAGAAGCACTTCCTAATAAAATAAAGTCCATGTCAGTAAATATATACCCAGGGATATTATATACCTAGTAACACCCAGGAACCAGCCATGTCCCTTTAAGAACTGCAATTCTATCCATGTATACTCTGCATTTCTGTAATAACTAGGGACAGTGTATAAAGATACCGACTGCACAAAGCGCATGCACACGGGTAGTTGTAGGATCTGTAACACACATATGTAGTGTAATCAGATAAAGACCTTTGTGTTCTGCCACTTATATGTTTTGTTACAAAATGTTTTGTTGAAATATAAAAATAAAACATCAGAAAAGAACAGATATCACATATATAGTTGTGAGCGTAGGGGCCGTTGCTCACGCTGGCGGGCTCGCGCAGAGAGCCCGCGGCCCTCGCGTAGCGAAGGCTGTGGGCAAGGGCCTCAGTTGCTGGGATGGAGCGCCATCCCAGCAACTGAGGCCCTTGCCCGCAGCCCTCGCATAAAAACTTATTTTAAAAAAGATGCTATGTGCTTATATAGAGCCCTATTCAATTGCCCGATTCGCAATTTAATAAGGCTGTAAGGTGATTCCGCGTTTCCTAAGTGTTTGTAGGCTAAGTCCCGCGTGTTTCATTGGCTCGCAGGCGATGAGCGGGCCCAATTACAGTGAGTTGTAGTGCGTTAACGATGAGCGCTTTTGGAGCTCATCGCCCAAGTGCTGTGCAGTGCCACGCGATGCTCAAAGGCAAACGAGGCAAGCCGTTTATGAGCGGCTTTGGCGCTCATTGTCAAAGTCGTACGCACCACGCAAAGCGTGACGACATCTCGTAGTTCGACAATTATAATATGTGATAAGACATTTCAACGTTTGTTTTCACCCTATAATGGCGCACACACATACAGACGAGGTAAGTTACTGAGGTCTTTAAGTCGGATATGTACGTAATTTGGATCCCTGGTGAACGAAAGCAACAATATAATGGCTTATGTGGTAATAATAATAATAATAATACCCGGGTACTGTAATAGTACGTTGCAGAAACTATTGTGCTGTTTCTTTCAATTCAAACAAACAGATCATAAAAAAAATAAAAAAAATAAAATAAATCACAAAAAGCCTTGGGAACCGGTTCTTAAGTATAATATTATTATCACCCTTTAGTTCCAACATTATGTAGCGATGTACGGGGCAAAAACAATATTAACACTTATTATATATATAAAAAAAAAATGCTAAACTTCCCCATTATGTTAGTGTTAGCTAAACTTCTTATCTACATACATCCATCACCCTGTACATGTTATATCTGTATACAGTACCCAGGCTGCACCCCATACACACATCACCCTGTACATGTTATATATGTATACAGTACTCAGGCTGCACCCCATACACACATCACCCTGTACATGTTCCCTCTGTATACAGTACTCAGGCTGCACCCCATACACACATCACCCTGTACATGTTCCATCTGTATACAGTACCCAGGCTGCACCCCATACACACATCACCCTATACATGTTCCATCTGTATACAGTACCCAGGCTGCACCCCATACACACATCACCCTGTACATGTTCTATCTGTATACAGTACCAGGCTGCACCCCGTACACACATCACCCTATACATGTTCCATCTGTATACAGTACCCAGACTGCACCCCATACACACATCACCCTGTACATGTTCCATCTGTATACAGTACCCAGGCTGCACCCCATACACACATCTCCCTATACATGTTATATGTGTATACAGTACCCAGGCTGCACCCCATACACACATCACCCTATACATGTTCCATCTGTATACAGTACCCAGACTGCACCCCATACACACATCACCCTGTACATGTTCCATCTGTATACAGTACCCAGACTGCACCCCATACACACATCCCCCTGTACATGTTCTATCTGTATACAGTACCCAGGCTGCACCCCATACACACATCACCCTGTACATGTTCTATCTGTATACAGTACCCAGGCTGCACCCCATACACACATCACCCTGTACATGTTCTATCTGTATACAGTACCCAGGCTGCACCCCATACACACATCACCCTGTACATGTTCTATCTGTATACAGTACTCAGGGTGCACCCCATACACACATCACCCTGTACATGTTCCATCTGTATACAGTACCCAGACTGCACCCCATACACACATCACCCTGTACATGTTCTATCTGTATACAGTACCCAGGCTGCACCCCATACACACATCCCCCTGTACATGTTCTATCTGTATACAGTACCCAGGCTGCACCCCATACACACATCACCCTGTACATGTTCTATCTGTATACAGTACCCAGGCTGCACCCCATACACACATCACCCTGTACATGTTCTATCTGTATACAGTACCCAGGCTGCACCCCATACACACATCACCCTGTACATGTTCTATCTGTATACAGTACCCAGGCTGCACCCCATACACACATCACCCTGTACATATTATATCTGTATACAGTACCCAGGCTGCACCCCATACACACATCACCCTGTGCATGTTATATCTGTATACAGTACCCAGACTGCACCCCATACACACATCACCGTGTACATGTTCTATCTGTATACAGTACCCAGGCTGCACCCCATACACACATCACCCTGTACATGTTCTATCTGTATACAGTACCCAGGCTGCACCCCATACACACATCACCCTGTACATGTTCTATCTGTATACAGTACTCAGACTGCACCCCATACACACATCACCCTGTACATGTTCCCTCTGTATACAGTACTCCGGCTGCACCCCATACACACATCACCCTGTACATGTTCTATCTGTATACAGTACTCAGACTGCACCCCATACACACATCACCCTGTACATGTTCCCTCTGTATACAGTACTCCGGCTGCACCCCATACACACATCACCCTGTACATGTTCCCTCTGTATACAGTACTCCGGCTGCACCCCATACACATCACCCTGTACATGTTCTATCTGTATACAGTACCCAGGCTGCACCCCATACACACATCACCCTGTACATGTTCTATCTGTATACAGTACCCAGGCTGCACCCCATACACCCATCACCCAGTACATGTTCTATCTGTATACAGTACCCAGGCTGCACCCCATACACCCATCACCCAGTACATGTTCTATCTGTATACAGTACCCAGGCTGCACCCCATACACACATCACCCTGTACATGTTCTATCTGTATACAGTACCCCGGCTGCACCCCATACACACATCACCCTGTACATGTTCTATCTGTATACAGTACTCAGGCTGCACCCCATACACACATCACCCTGTACATGTTCTATCTGTATACAGTACCCAGGCTGCACCCCATACACACATCCCCCTGTACATGTTCTATCTGTATACAGTACCCAGGCTGCACCCCATACACACATCACCCTGTACATGTTCTATCTGTATACAGTACCCAGGCTGCACCCCATACACACATCACCCTGTACATGTTCTATCTGTATACAGTACCCAGGCTGCACCCCATACACACATCACCCTGTACATATTATATCTGTATACAGTACCCAGGCTGCACCCCATACACACATCACCCTGTGCATGTTATATCTGTATACAGTACCCAGACTGCACCCCATACACACATCACCCTGTACATGTTCTATCTGTATACAGTACCCAGGCTGCACCCCATACACACATCAACCTGTACATGTTCTATCTGTATACAGTACCCAGGCTGCACCCCATACACACATCACCCTGTACATGTTCTATCTGTATACAGTACTCAGACTGCACCCCATACACACATCACCCTGTACATGTTCCCTCTGTATACAGTACTCCGGCTGCACCCCATACACACATCACCCTGTACATGTTCTATCTGTATACAGTACTCAGACTGCACCCCATACACACATCACCCTGTACATGTTCCCTCTGTATACAGTACTCCGGCTGCACCCCATACACACATCACCCTGTACATGTTATATATGTATACAGTACCCAGGCTGCACCCCATACACACATCACCCTGTACATGTTATATATGTATACAGTACCCAGGCTGCACCCCATACACACATCACCCTGTACATGTTCTATCTGTATACAGTACTCAGACTGCACCCCATACACACATCACCCTGTACATGTTCTATCTGTATACAGTACTCAGACTGCACCCCATACACCCATCACCCTGTACATGTTATATGTGTATACAGTACTCAGGCTGCACCCCATACACACATCACCCTGTACATGTTATATGTGTATACAGTACCAGGCTGCACCCCATACACACATCACCCTGTACATGTTCTATCTGTATACAGTACTCCGGCTGCACCCCATACACACATCACCCTGTACATGTTCTATCTGTATACAGTACTCCGGCTGCACCCCATACACACATCACCCTGTACATGTTCCCTCTGTATACAGTACTCCGGCTGCACCCCATACACACATCACCCTGTACATGTTCTATCTGTATACAGTACCCAGGCTGCACCCCATACACCCATCACCCAGTACATGTTCTATCTGTATACAGTACCCAGGCTGCACCCCATACACACATCACCCTGTACATGTTCTATCTGTATACAGTACCCAGGCTGCACCCCATACACCCAGTACATGTTCTATCTGTATACAGTACCCAGGCTGCACCCCATACACACATCACCCTGTACATGTTCCCTCTGTATACAGTACCCAGGCTGCACCCCATACACACATCACCCTGTACATGTTCTATCTGTATACAGTACCCAGGCTGCACCCCATACACACATCACCCTGTACATGTTCTATCTGTATACAGTACCCCGGCTGCACCCCATACACACATCACCCTGTACATGTTCTATCTGTATACAGTACTCAGGCTGCACCCCATACACACATCACCCTGTACATGTTCTATCTGTATACATTACCCAGGCTGCACCCCATACACACATCACCCTGTACATGTTCTATCTGTATACAGTACTCGGGCTGCACCCCATACACACATCACCCTGTACATGTTCCCTCTGTATACAGCACCAGGCTGCATACTTGGGACTATATACATCATGTATACAGTATGTGTGTGTATAGATAGTCATATGGATAGGTAGATACATATACACACACACAAGGCCCCGTCTCAGGCCGCACTCCCCGCTGAGCCTCACACACAGGCCCCTATTCACCACACACAGGCCGCAGGGCTCCCCTCTCTCCCAGGCCCGGGCCTTCTCTCTCTCCCCCAGGCCCTGGATCTCTCCATCACAGGCCCTCATACCCAGGCCCTATATTGGCCATTACACCCAGAACCCCTCTCCCCGGCCGGCCCTGCTGTGTGCGGGGCGGAGCCGCTGCTGTGTTGGCCCCGGAGCCCGAGCTCCGTGATGCGGCTGCGCCAGCAGGGCTGATAGCTGGAGATTGCGCGGTAGGGCACTCACCTCAGAGCGGCTGCGCTACAGCGAGCCTGCGCCGTGACACTCGAGCGGGGACCTGGGCAATGGCTGCGGGAGCCCGCGCTGCACTGCCAGGAGCGCCGCGTCACCGGCGTCGTGACGTCACTCCACAATCGTACGTACGACAGGGGCCGGCGGCCATCTTGGGAAGGGCACTGGTACCTGCGGTTGCTAGGATACAGAGGGAATGAAAGTAGTCACGAGGGATGGATGTCCAATCAGCATAATGATAGAGAATATAATAGTGTCTGTAATTATGCTGTTCCTGATAATACTCCCCATTGTGAGATGTAATTAATCACCCCAGACAAAACAGCAGGACCTTCAATGGAAAAACAGCCAGGGTCAAAAGTTTAACACAAGCTTATATATATTATTAATAATAACCAATTGCAATAATTATTGCGTTTCTACAATAATGGGGCCTAGGCCTTACATGGACACCAAAAAGGTCCCATTTATTAAAACAATTAAAAGTGTGCGTACAATAGTAGGAGTGCCATAAATCAGATATTATTATTATTATTATTCATTTGTAACGCGCCAACATATTCCGTAGCACTATACGTGGGTTACAGACAAGGCAAAAACAATAACAGATTGCAAAAGATGGGGGGTCCGGTCTTTGAGCTTAGAATCCGGTGTCCAAGGGACTTTCTCCAAAGCACCGACGCAAGACTGAAAACGCGCAGACTTTAATCTAAATATATATATATAAATAAAGGAAATGGTACCAGCAGTAAGGCAATAGTCATAGAGATGTATAATTCGTTGTTACAGCACCTCTGTCGCTATTACCTGGGCATGCTTGTCTTCTTTATCACAGCCACTGCTAATCTTGATGCATTGCTGCTGATAAAGCCACGACCCGGGGAGACCCAGTGGATCCTACTATTTAACCATAACATAACATTGCTAACTTTCACTTTTTAACCCATTAATAAAGACACTGCAACTAGGTTGGGGATCAAACAGGCCACAGCTGTATATTTATTTAACACATTAAATATATACAAACACAACTAACAACTAGGAGCAGGAGCCTGGGCAGACGTGGTGACCTCGCGCTCTGAGCACGCGCTCAGGGCCCTACCCTTTCCTTGACCACGCCCTTGAGGCAAGGAACGGGTGGTAAAGGACCCCCTATTTCAGAACCTGGCCCAGGCGACTCCCCCACCCGCCACAGAGCGGCCGGGGAATGCCTTATGCGGCCGTTATCCCCTCCTTTTACAACTAAGGGCCCTATGAATACCCTACCAGAAAACCAGCATCTTGACTTCAAAACCCACATCTGATGGACACAATCTGACCAGAAAAAGAGGCCTGAATCCTCATGCTCGTACTCTGTGTGCCGAAGTGCCACAAACCCCTGCTTCCTCGCAAAGCTGGACATCAACCTATTCACCTTCTGCCTCGCTTTGTCCACACGGTTTCCTGGCACTCCTCCACACCCTTCTCCTGATTATTTCCAGCCAGATAATGAACAGCCCTTGAACCTGTCCATCCAACTCAGTAAGTCCCTCTTCATGTCCTTCATCATCTTCTTCTTTGGAACTGAGCCAAGTCATTACCGCCGGAGTGAATCAAGATGAAGGAGGAATGATCCCAACGATGGGCGTGAGCCTCCACCAGCCCAACCACTTGCGACCAGAGCAAGCCTCGAACCCCGATCCACCGTATTTGCATGACCTCATTGGCACGCGATTAGTTGTGGATCCTTTCTTGCACCTGCGGCAAACCTGTGAGCCCAATGCACGTACGAGTGCCCGATGATCCACAGCTGTCTCCGACCACCTGCCAACAACGACAGAGTTAGACTGTCAATCACGTCCGGCTTGCGCCAGCTGTTGGTCACACGTAAGTCATGTAGCATCTGTATTCCCATCTCCCAATCCTTTTTATTGTCTCCGCTGGTAAACCTAAAGCTAGGGTAGCCACCTGACGCATGACAGATGCCGCAGACTCCCCGGGCACTTGCATCTTAGCAGGTACCACAACAAGATACATTCCATCCTTTCCTCCGTGGCAATCCCACCAGCTGCCACGACCAACTTCTGCCACTTTTCCTATACCTTCTTGTAACCGCTCCATGTGGAAGGTGACAAAGATCTTCTGACCAATGAGGCTATATCTCTGCTCCAAGTTTCCATATGCATGGTGGGATGTCTTCTCCGTGCTTCCTCGCGTCTGGTGCCAACAGCCTGAATCAATCCCACTGTGAAAGAGAAAGGACATCAGCAATTCCGTTGGAATATCCCGGCACATGTTTTGCCCTACACCATACATTCACCAGGAGGCAACCCAAAATCAGATGCCGAATGAGCCGAATCACTGGTACTAACCCTGCCGTAGTGTTGGTAATGGCGTGGACCACGGACATATTATCTGTATAAAAGGTGATCTGCTTGTCTGGCAACTCGCTTCCCCAGAGGTGGAGTGCCACTACTATCGGGAATGCCAGATTCTTTGTCAAACCCACTATGACCCATGACTCCGGTCAAGGACTTGCACACCATCTTCCTCCAAAGTACGCCCCCATGTCCCTTCCGCCTGCAGCGTCTGTGTACAGCTCCACGTCCTCGTTAGACAACCTCTCCTGATGTATCAGCGTTCTTCCATTAAATGTGCAGAGGAAATTGATCCATACTTTGACGTCATCTTTTATTGCCGATGTGATGCTGATGAAGTGATGTGGACTCCTTACCCCCGCCGTTGCCAAAGCAAAACGTCGGCTGAATATTCTTCCCATACGAATTATCCTGCAGGCGAAGTTCAACTTCCCCAGTACCGTCCGCAATCGCCTCAGCTCCTCTAAGAAGTTCACCACCTTGTCCATGGGCAAGCTACACTCCATGCGCTGGGACTCTATTTGAATAAAAGGAAAGCCTTGTCACCAGTCCTTCTGTCTTGACCCTCGCCAAAGGTACCCCAAATTCACCTGCTATGCACGTGAATGCATCCAGGATTTATGCACAAGTATTGCCTCTTGCCAGGCCCACAAACAGAAAATCGTCCAGGTAATGCTTGATGCTGTTTTGGCCGGATTACCTCTTCGCCGCCCATTCCAAGAATGAACTAAACATTTCAAAATAAGCACATGATATGGAGCACCCCATCAGCAGACAGAGGTCCACAAAGTAGCTTCCTTCGAAACAGCAACCCAACAGGTGATGGCTGTCCAGATTAACCGGTAACAGGCGAATGGCAGCCTCTATATCCATCTTTGCCATCAATGCATCCTGCCGAGTCAAAAGAGGCGTAAGACGCTGATGACAGACTTTTGTCAATGCCATCGTTGACCGACCCCCCTGCTGGATGTGATAGGTGGCGTATCAACCTAAATTTGCCCGCCTCCTTCTTGGGTACCACCCCCAGCAGTGATATCCTGAGGTGCCTCAAGGGATACCCTTCAAAAGGGACCCGCCATCCTACCTAATTGAACCTCCTTCTCACGCACCACCTCCAGAAATTCCGCGGGCGACCTCAGGTTCAAGGGCTCGACATATGCTATGTCAGCCCTGCATGGAATCCTGAAGCCGGACCGAAAGCCTTCGGCCAACAGCCCGACCGCCTCAGCCTTGCCCCTCGCTCTACCATAGTGTTCTAGCCACAGTGGCATTGCGTGGAGCAAGACCGGTGTCTTGCCCTTTTCCAGCGGGCTCGCCTCCCCGTCCCCCCTCTTTTGCTCTGATGCCTCTCACCAGCGGGTGTTCTCTCCCGCAGTTTCAGCATGCATGCCTGAAACTACAATTGGAGGACCATTTGCATATTCCTTCATTGACTCCCGCCGGCCGCACTCCGAAAGGGCAGCGTCCCCCGCATTAAGCCAATACACCACCGCCTTCTCACTCCACGCCATTGCCGGCCTTGATGCCATGCATTGCCTGAAGTCCTCATCGTACCTCCACCACACAAGTCCACCATAGGTGCGGTACGCACTCCTGATGTTTTCAAGGTACACAGAGGAGTAGTGCTCGGGAAATTTTTCCCCAATAACACACGCCATTATGGAGAACGCTTGAAGCCAGTTGTCAAAAGTTCTCGGCAACCTTCTGAAACTCGCTCTCTTGTCCCGGGACCAACTCCCCTAAATCCGCCTCCGGTACCCATACATTATGGCTCTCCAGGAAACCTTTTAAGCCAAACATCAGTTGTGAGTCACCGCCCTCCACCTAGCTGTCAGCTGTTGACTAACTCCATGAGACTTGCAGTCTCACCTGTGTCGCGTGCTGAGGGCGTACTCCTCCTCGCCACCGCCTCTCTCATTCAGGCGTGCGCTCCCTCCTGTGCCTGAGTTTCGATTCCCCCTCTGAACCTGAGCATGCACAGCTGCATCGACATGATCTATGTCTGCGTGACCTAGACCTCTCCATAGATCTCCTGGTAAAGCAAGATGATAAATTACTCACCCGCCTATCCCTCCCATGCGGGATCCTTCCTCCCTCTTCTTCGGAAGAGAGATTCCCTCCTGCTGTTGACAGGTCCAGCAGGGTAAAGTCAATAGGCCCAATCACTTCATGTCGTGAGACGTCAGTACTACCCAAACTGTCCTTTAAGGATTTGATTACGTCGCTCGTACCATCCGTCACACCACCCCTACCAGTGTACGTAGTGGTCTTAAGTCTTGCGTCTGGTCTATAAAAAGGGAGTGCGCTGCGGTGGATCGTCGATCCCTGGCCCAGTGCTGATCCTCACTCCTTGCGTCCAGTGGTCATGTTAGCGATCTCCTGGCAGCCAGCTCTGCACTGTCTGCTCGCCGTTCCTTCAATAAAGAAGAATAAGGTGTCTTACGTCTCTGTGCCACTCTTTTTCAAGCTAGGGCTGTAGAAGTCTGGTCAGAACTCACCACTTTAATCTTACCCCTGCACTTAGGCTTAAGGTGTGTCATGCACTTAGGTGGAGTATCTTCTAAGATTTGCTGGCTCAGAGGTGTGATGCATGGCGAAGGCTGGGCGGCCATGCCTGCATCTGCGGCACCTCCAAGCGCAGCTGCAGCGTCCAGGGAAGGCGCTGATTGACCTCTTATTATTATTATTATTTATTTATAGATAGATGTAATCGTATGTATGGGAGAGATACAAATAGGTGCATTGAATTATCAACGTAGATTAGGGATACCTTGGTTTCCAGACCCCCATCTTTCTCTTATCTAAGCTTCCTATTCATCTGCTCAGAGGGGTGTCATCCTGTGGAAGGACATTCATGGTTGGTTTATTACAGAAAATCTTGGAGCGCAAAAAACAAAACACATTTACGCCACTTTAATAAAAGCCTATCTAGCATGAAGCAAGTGCTAGCCCATCACTTCTCATTGCCCCCAAGATGAGACTTTATGCACATTATAGTATTACTAGCGAACTGCCCGTCAAAAAATTACGGCAATAAAATTGTAAGGAAGGTAATGCTGTTTGCTACACAATGTAAGGCCTTTAGTCCTCGGAGTACCTTCAGCGCTCATTGCGAGCCTCTCCCCTCATGTACTTTTGGTCGTCTGAGCAACTTCAGCGCTCATTGCAAGCCACAATTATATCTTTTTTTATAATAATTAATTAATTAAATAATAAATTAATATACTTTACCTATTTGTAATTAATATATCCAGAAATCAATATCCTGAAGAGCTAACAATCTGTTTTGATGTTCCTGCAGCATACTATGTACATTTGGACTGTTGCTGACCTGAGGTGTAAGTGTCAGCAATGTGGCAAGTGTGTAGTGTAAATAGGCTGTGTGCGCGAGGGCAAAGCGTTTGTTTAGTTGTGTAAAGCGGCATTTTAGAAGTTAGTGTTGTAAAATGGCGGCGATTGTCTATGTGTTACGCGGGTCTCGAGCATTTTCCGTCCTTCCTTATAGTGTATTTTGTACCTCGTACGTCGCTGGGTAAAAGTCGTAGGTGCCTGGCGGTATTTTACGTGTTTAGGGTTCATGTAGCCTCATTTTCGTTTTTTCGCCTGTCATTTTTCTCTCGCTTAGGCGATTTTTGAGTAGCGAAACTCTGCAAATTCAACAAATTTGAGTGCAACCTCACTCCCAGACATCCTGGCTGTCCCCCGTGCTGTGTGCGATTTGATTGTGTTTTTCGATGTGCGCGGTTAGGCCGTTAACTTTGTATTTTTTTTCTCTAAGTGTTACGGGACGTAACTTTTGTGCTACAGGTCTTGCACTGTGAATGGTGTATTTGAGTTTTCTGTTGATCTGTAGTCCCGAGGGTCGTAGGTATGATGCTTAGGTAGTGCGGGTGGTAGGGAAGAGCGCCTATGGCGCTCCCAGCCAAAGTCGTGCGGGGTCTTAGGGATGAGTGCCTCTGGCGCTCATCTCCACCAGCACAAGATACGCCTTCAGTGCTCCTTGCCTGGTCGCAACCACCTCCCTCACTTAGCAAGCCCGCAGTTTTAATGTTACGTTACCACATTTTTTGTTAAGCCCGTGCTGCTGAGAACTATATATGTGATTCACTACACTGCACAGGTATTCTATTGCTTAAAGCTGTATTTACTCACTGAAACCTCCCAAACAGCCCCAGCAAAGCTCCCCAGCAGCTCATGCACACAGTGGGCCTCATTCAATTGTGATTTGGCCAATTGAATAGGGCTCTAAATAAGGAAATAGCATTTTTTTTTTAAGAGGTTTTTAGTTTGTGAAAACCTTGCTTTTGGATAGACGTTTACTAACTAAAAACTATACTATATAACTAACTATACAAATTGCAATTGAATGAGGGCCAGTGTTTCTAATGGTTCTAGGTGTACTAATCAATCACATACTGTCTCTCAACAGCAAGTTGTTTAAATGCTGCTGAAAGCCAGTCTGTCATTGGCTAGTACACCTAGTTATACTCTGTGCATGAGCTACAGGGGGTGGGCATCTGTTGGGACTGTTTGAACGGTTTCAGTGAGAAACAATATAACTTTATTATGTTTAGATCTGCAAAGAAACACTTACCGTATGTTGTTTTTTTGTTAAAGGTATCTGGAGGTTTTCTGGATTATGAGGCATCTGATAATCATCTGCAGCTACCTCCTCTTCTAGTAAATTATTATATTCATTTCTGTGATATATTCAAGCACATAGTTTTTTTCTTGTGGTTTAGTGGATTTAATGCTTATTCTGACTTCTAGTTGTTATGTGCACCTCACGCTGTGATTCCTTTTGTCTAGTGCTGACCTCCCCCACTTAATTAACACATGTATTCCTCCTATTCAAGGTGCCTGGGACCCTGCAACTTTGCTCCGCAAACTTAGAAACAGCCCAGACCAGCCACCCCCCCCACCTGCCCCTCTCCCACCCTGATTATTTGTCATTTATTGAATACTTGCACCTGGTCTTGGCCATTATGTTCACTTTCACTTTCTTCTTCACGTTAAGCTCCAGCGTGATTCTCAGACTATCCTCCTCAGCCCTGACCCCTCACTCAGTCCCTCCTCTCATCTGCCATGCCCAGCCCCCAGGGCTGCTATCTCTGTCCATACATGTGTTTGAACTTTGCCCCCTGCTATGTCTAAAATGTACCACCACCACTTTGCAAATCTAACCTCTGACTTTCCCACAGGCTACATTACCAAACCACTAGGGGCAGATAACATATTACATATTAGAGCCAGTCACCTCTAATGACTCTCTATAAGACCCCTTCCCTCTACCAGTAAATGAAAACCCTTTCCAAGTTTACATACCTTCCCACCTAAGCTAACCTTCACCTCCTTCCTGACCCTGCTACTCCTTATCTGTTTTTCTTCCCCACATTTCTGTCTCTTCCATTCCCTTTAGATTGTAAGTAGCGAGTTTCTAATCTTGTAGGGTGCTTTGGAAAAAAACACTTTATACAAAGATTCTAAGCTCAAAACAGGGCCCTCCATATTCTTCAGTTGGTAATATAGTATTTTTCCCTGTTCTCTTCCCCTGTACAGCGCTACAGAATATGTTGAACAATGCACATAGATTAGATATAATGGGAACATAATATCTAAAATGGGAAATCCTTTTAATTATAACAACAATAATAGTAGTAGTTATAGTATAATTAATAATATTAATCAATTAGTTTGAAATGTACCAATAGTAATAATATAATACATAAATACCAATAAATATTTATAAATATTATTAAATATAATTATTAAATTGTTGTTATACTATTTATTATTTAGCATTAATATGTGTATTATTATTAACGTTCTATTACTATTCAACTACTATACATATATATTCACATAATTTACTTGATACCATATTCTGGTAGTATTATAATAATCTTAGAGACTTGTATAACTTCTAAGCCTCTGATATTATTATGATTTAACCCAATGGGCATGCTCTTACTGGTCCACTGTGTTTGTGACCTCAGACAAGACACAGGGTCAGGAAACTTGTATTTTAGTTCCCGTTTCATGATATTTTATGAACCAATACAAGGGAAGGAAATGTATTCTTTATATTGCTTGATAATAATTAAGGGTCATTTTGCAAATATCTGAATACAAACAAAATATATAAAATAAACAGATATTTTTTATTTAGTGTTTTATAAATGTTGCAAAAATATATATACATTTACATTGGCATCATCTATATTTATTACTGAAACCTAAAGGAAGGAATCCAGTCCCAAGATCTGCAATGTCTGCAGTGTCTGGGTATGGCGCGGGTCCTGCATCTCGATGACCTCAGTTATCTTGAGCACAGGGTCCATATGTCTTGTAAATGGTTATTTATAGAGCACTGGCATTGGCTACTTCTTTTTTCCTTTTTTGCCCTTCTTTTTGGGCTCGCCCGGCCAGCTGAAGCCCCGGAATCCCAGGCAGTCCACTGCATTATGGGAGATGTAATAGGCATTCAACATGGCAGCCGGGCTCAATATGTCCACTTCAGGAGCTGGCACTTTGCTCTTTTTTGACTTCTTAGACTTCTTGCCCTTGCCCTTTGCAGACCCTTTGGGTTTGGCACTTTTGGTAGGCTGCAAAATAAGACACAAATATTAGGCACAGAGAACATTTTGTGACTACCTAGAGCAAGGGAAGGCAAGATTGGTCCTGGAGAGCCACATACAGGAGTACCGGTGAGACTATCGCTTCTTCACTCATCCTGCACAGAAATGGGATCCTCAAATCCAGGCCTGTGTGTAGCCCTCCAGGACCAAAGGTGCCCACCCGTGTATAAATACCCAACCCTAGTACTGGTGCGGTCTCTGAATGTTATCTACCAGTCTTCAGGAACAAAGTGGGATGAGGAGAGCCTAACACTTCAAAACGTGATTAATGGGTGGGAAAGATTAGGCTGAAGACTACAGACAAACAGAGGGAGGGGGCCGCACTTTAAGTTGTATTTATCTGGTCTCGGTCATGATTCTGTGTTATTCACA
Source organism: Discoglossus pictus (assembly GCA_027410445.1). Lineage (NCBI taxonomy): Eukaryota > Metazoa > Chordata > Amphibia > Anura > Alytidae > Discoglossus > Discoglossus pictus. Next base: position 396,198,185 of record CM050167.1, on the reverse strand, counting down.
AACCAACAGATGTATCCCGGCCCAGGAGGGCTCAGTGTGAACGTGTCCTGGTAATTATATGGTTTATATTAATTAACAGAACCCAAAATACTTCCATATTTCCCAACTCATACCATAGACTTATATTGTTGTTATACTATAATCAAATTAGTATTTGTTATTATTATTATTTTTAATTAATATTAATTAAAATAAATAGTATTATTATTATCTTTACACACACACACATATATATATATATATATATATATGTAACTCTCTCTAACCTAACACCTGCTGCTTGTATCAGGCCCACATTACAATGCGTCATTCTATACACAGACTTATTTCATTATAAAATAGTTTCCACACCCCCAGAGCTGCCTACATAGGTACCTGGTACTAACCAATAGAAAACACTGCATGTATGTTTTTTTTAATCCTATACTATCCTTTCTAGCCAACAGCAGCACTAGAGCAACCCTGCCTCAAGCTGCTACCTCGGATGGGAACAAAAGACTACACAGCCCATAATGCTTTGCTGCAGAGACTGATCCCCAGATAGTGCAACAATGTTGTAACTGCCTCTGATTGGACAAAACAAATTATGAATTTTATGCTAATTTAACTAGGATTTTCAGGGGCATTTCTCAATATCAAGTAATTTTTTTCTCATACACTGCTTCTTCTCCTCTACCATTCAGAATCCAGGAAACTTCCAGATACCTTTAAGTAATATGTCTCCCATTGAGAAGATATACACTATATATTACAAACCTATCACATACGCCACCCATTACCCCATGCAATACGCCACTTAAATGTTCGCTATTGATGAATTCACATACGCCATTTGATAAATTTACCAATTTCAATGCTGGACACTAGCGGCACATTGAGGTGAACGGAGGCGAATAAATACGCCAAGTGCAATCTGGGCCAAACTGTCTTTGTCTTAATAGTAATTTGACGACTGCAAGGAAAGGAACTGTAGAGATATTATATTATATGAATTAAAAGTATTTGGGAAAAGGTAACAGGATAAATTAGTGAAAGTTTATTAGATACAGACAACTAAAAATATAAAACAAAGATAATGAAACGTGTTAAAAGCCCAGAATATGTACAGAATCTTTTATAATTGTGGTACTTCATACACAACTGAATAGAAATGGTATCTGCATTCAAAGTGCCCGGCAAAGTAACAAATTAGGTTAGGAAAAATAAAATAAATATATAAATGAATGGAATAGTAAATACATTAAATAATGCATTTACATATTTTGTTTACATTGTAAAGTCATTTTCCCCAGGTCCATACAACTATAACTAAATTAGCCCAATGCAGCTTATAATTAATTGTCCTATACAATATTTTGCTGCAGAATATACTATAAGGATCTTAGACTCGTTCATTAAAAGGCTCAATCTGTAAAGTGTGTTCTTAATCCATAAAATTCTCAGTTTCTTTGCTTTCTTCTTAATTTGACCTTCAATGTATCAAGTTACTACATGTGCTTCTTCATCCATAAGACAGTCTTATGTTACTAATGCTTTTGAAGACTAGGGAGGTTTCCTATGGGACCTGCAGTCAAAAAAAACATTTTAATAATCATTTATTCCATATTTTAAGTGCAATTTGTCCATTCCCAGAACTATGTGAAAGCGCCTGGCATTTCTGTAGCAGTGTAATGAACGCTTGGTGGCTGCGGCACATCTCCATCCGTCTCTCCATTGGCTTCCAGTAGTACCCAGAATATAATGTAACATCATGATCCTACTGTATGTCTCTGCTCTCAACAGCCCTCATCGCTCTACTAATGATATCATATTAGATATAATAGGATTGAGGAAAAAGACGCTTTAAAGGACCAGTGCAAGACATTCTGGGACTGGTGAATCTACTGGTCAAGTATGTACCAAACTAACAATATTAGCATATGTAAAACTCATGGACATAAAACATTTTTGGGGAAAATCTGAATTTTTGAAGAGATTGTTTACGAGTACAGGAATCCATTGTGTGTGTGTTACATAAAATTCTGAGAGCAGGATTATTGGGGGAGTGTTTATAGTTAGTTGGGGACTGGTGGTGGGGGAGGAAACAAACAGAAGTCCAGAGCCTTTGTTTGATAACTGGACAAGATTTAAATTGACACCACACTCTTTCCCCTTCACAGGCCCAAAATCACCATTCAGTGCAACTACACGTCTCCATAAATGCAAACTCCACTCTCATACATTCAACCTCCACCACAGAAGTCAAATTGTAAGGCAGGCAATGCTGTTTGCGGGAATAAGTCCCCCCCCCCCCCCCCCCCCCCCCCGTGTCTCCTTCCCCCTCTCTCCCCCTGTCTCCTTTGCCCCCGCCCTCCCTCGCCTGTGCCTCTTTAACCCCTCTCCCGTGTCTCCTTTCCCCCCTCTCCTGTACCTCCTTTCAGCCTCTCCCTCCCCTGTATCTCCTTTTCCCACCTCTCTCCCCTGTGTCTCCTTTCCTCCCCTCCCCCTCTCCTGTTTCTCCATCCCAGCCATGTCTCCTTTCCCCATCTCCGTTCCCTGTATCTCATTTCCCCCCATCCCTCTCCTTTCCCCCCTCTCCCTCTCTTGTTCCTCCTTTCCCTGTCCCTTTCCCGTGTCTCCATTTCCACTCTCCCTTTCCCCCTCGTGTCTCCTTGTCCCCCTCTCCCTGCCTTGAGTCTCTGTTTCACCTCCTCTCCCTCTCTCGTCTCCTTCCCCCCTCCTCTCCCTCCCTTGTGTCATCCCCCATTTCCCTCCCATGTCTCCTTCCCCCCCTCCCGTGCCCTCCCTCGTCTCCTTTCCCCCCCTCCCGTGCCCTCCCTTGTCTCCTTTCCCCCCCTCCCGTGCCCTCCCTTGTCTCCTTTCCCCCCCTCCCGTGCCCTCCCTTGTCTTCTTTCCCCCCTCCCTTGTCTCCCCCGTCTGGGACCTGGATGGAATCCTGCCAGTAGCACCGCACACCTCCTCTGCTGTTCCCGTCCTCCAGCTGGAACTACTTTCTGGATCGCGGCTTGATCCCGTAAGTAGTTCTGGCCGGAGGACGGGAGCCGCAGAGCAGAAGACGGAGTGCGGCACTGCTGGCAAGATTGCATCCATGTACTTGGTTGGGATAGGGTGTCTCAAGTCCTCCACTGGCAGGTACCAGGTACTAAGTCCTGCGGCCCTCGTGGGTACGGGCCGCAACGGCTCGCCATCGTAAGCGTTCCCAACACTGACAACTATAATAGTGATGTTACATGGAGAGACTGAGCACACAATCATCTTCAGTGATCACAGGGATAAAAGGTTATTGATCACTTCAGATGCACTGATATCCTTTTCTTATGTGTGTGCTGCGCTGGACGCCATTTTTATAAATCCCTTGTAAGATCAATACACACAAATATCTATTGGATGCTGGCATTAGTCATAAAGCTGTAACATAATACGGATCCCTTGTCCTTATGCTAAAACAGTGATATTCAGAAAATCCATAAACCTATCTTGTGCAGAAGAGGACAGTGCGGTGAAATATGATCATTGGGTGACATCACTCACTGCGGTTACGCCTGACGCACTGCTCAACATGCCATTATTTTGGAAGGTAGTTTGCTCAGTTTGTGTTCCTACCATATAATACAGGCAGCACTAAGGGCCGTGCTCATCAGTTTATACCATCATTTAGATTATGGCGAGCAAAAGAGTGATACAGAGTACAGGAAATATAAAGTACATTTGTAATCACATTTGACATCTAAAAACAAGTTATAAACTTATTTCCTGCTCAGTATTCACAGAAACACAGTTATTGCACTGCACTCTGGGAAACTGGCAAGACATGCTAATGAGCCAACAATGCATTTTCACTTTTAATCCAATAGCACTTTATACATGGCTCCTTTTAGGGATATGCTTGCTGTATATAATACTGAGAGCACTATGGGCAGTGTTCATTATAATTAGCATGGCAGTCTGAAAGAGATAAGAATGAGCAAGCTGAGGTCTGCAATGAGACAATTGGCAATGTTTATAAGACAATTGGCAATGTTTCAATAGGATCAGAGGAGATCTAAAAAGGTTAAACTTGATGGACTAAAAGTCCTTCTTCAACCTCAACTACCATGTAACTATAATACATCAATGACTGCTGTATATGTGAGAGGAGCCTTTCCATTTCAGTTATTGCTGGAGGGATCGGGCTCTGAGCATTATTTTATGCTCATCATTTACACCGCTGCTAATGTTTGTTATATACTTCACTAACATGTGAGGCTTTGTCCTAAAATATACTGGTCCTTTAGAGGAGTTTTATTTGTTTATCTAATAAATGATTTTTAAAACTTACATTTGAACTTTAACCTCCAAAACAGAAGCAGGGCTATGGGATAGGATATGCCTAGGAGACTGCCCTAAATTATTTTCTCACAAGCTTAGAGTTTCTTGGAGGGAAGGAGGAAGATGAAGACTACTATCAAGACAGCCTCTTAGGCAGATTCCCTCCCACCCCAGGACACCTTAAAGGAGGGAGAGTGAAGAAAACCTGCTGGTGTCTGAAACACTGAAATTGAAATGTATGTTTTAAATGCAACAACCAGCAACAACCAGTGATCTACATCCGGCCACTTTGCAAATGATAAAAAAATGTATAAAAAATAAGTGCTCTCAGTGTTCTCTCCAGAAATTTTTACCAGCCGGGTGTAGCCGGGTAGGTATATAGATCTTTAAAGACGGAGCGATGTAGAATTGACGCCTTTAAATTGTAGTGTTGGGGAAAACTGCTTAGAGTCCCCAAGAAGCTCTCTGCTCACTGCCAAGTCAAAGGGTAAATTTCTCTATTCTTATTCTCCTGGATCTCTCTGCTGTCTTTGACACAGTTGACCACCCTCTTCTCATACAAATTCTCCACAATCTTGGCATCCGTAACACAACTCTCTCATGTTTCACATCTTATCTAGAAAATCGATCTTTAGTGTCTCCTTCTCTCGCACCTCTTCTTCGCCCTGTTCTCTATGTACCCCAAGGTTCAGTCCTAGGCCCCCTCCTTTTCTTGATCTATATATCCCTTGGTACCCAAATAAAATCTTTTGGATTTCAGTATCATATCTATGCAGACAATACCCATATCTACCTCTCAGCACCAGATCTTTCCCCCTCTCTTCTAGCACAAGTTACCAACTGCCTCTCTACCATATCCTCCTGGATGTCTGCCCATCATCTCAAACTCAGCATGTCTAAGACTGAGCTCTAATCCTTCCACAGCTTCCATTCCTCACATATCTCTCACTATTGACAACACCATCATCACACCCACCTCTCAGGCCAGTTGTCTTGGGGTTCTACTGGACTCTGTTTTCCCTTTTATTCCTACCATACAATCACTCACAAAATCTTGTAGTTTTCACCTAAAAAAAAACTGTCACAATCTTACACGAGACACAGCTAAAATTCAAATTCACTCTCTCATCTTATCTCGCCTCGACTACTGCAACTCTCTCCTTGCTGGCCTCTCCATCACCCATCAGTCCCCATTCCAATCCATAATGACACCTCCACTAGACTCATCTACCATACTCATGCTCAGTATCTGCAGCGCCTCTCTGTCAGTCACTCCACTGGCTTCCCGTACCCTCCAGAATAACATTTAATTTAATAACATTTTTGATCCTAACGTATAAGGGCCTCAGCGATAATGCACCCTCTTATATCTCTGCTCATGTCTCAACATACTCCCCACCTGTCCTCTTCATTCTGCTAATGACCTTCTTTCCACCTCTCTTATGCCCTCCTCTGATTCCGCCTTCAGGACTTTTCTTGTGCTGTCCCTATTTTTTAGAACTCCTTGTCTCACTCTACTAGACTATCTTCCTTCAAAACCTCATTAAAAACGCACCTGTTTAAAGAAGCTCTTCACCTTCAGCCTTAATATGCACAATGGATCTAGCACCCTCCTGTAGCACACCCAACCCCTTTAGACTGTACGTTTGGGAGTTTTCAAGCTTGTTAGGTGCTTTAGGGAAAGGCTTTTGTACGTTTGATTAAAAGCTCAATAACAGGACCCTCTATCCTTCTGCATAGTGTACATAATGTTTTTGCCTGTACTTAACCCCTGTATATCGCTACGGAATATGTTGGCGAGTTACAAATAAAGTATAAAAATAATAATATAGGCAATTAAGTTAAACTGTTCACTGGAAGGATTGATCATAAAGGTCGGATATACTGCACATACCATGGGAAGACAGGATTCCTTAGAGAAGGCAGATGCTGGGAAAGATGGATAGATGAGGTAATTGAAGCAATGAACATGAGCTTGAGGGAGGGAACTCAGCAGAACAGTGGCTGACAGTTGTGCCTGGCGTGCTGCTGTCCACAGGGTCACGGAGAGTCTGACATGACTAAATAACACAATAGTCTTTTAAATACATAAATTAAAGATTTGACTACAGTGATTTAACTAATTAATCTGCCAAACTGTACAAATCTCTATACTTCATTATTCTCATCCAAAAACCTGAAGGCAAAGGATGGGGCTGGTAGTGAGACAATATTTATATTACCATTTTGTAGGCAAGTTCCAAGAAAGGTACGACTATATCTCCATGATCTTCGTCCTACAAAATAAAAAATATATAATATAGACAGAGATAAATTCTTCTACTGAGTTAGGGAATAAAATCACCAAAATTTAACAAAAGATGGCCCCTTGAATACAAGACCCCTTATTTATATTCTATCTGCATCATCCCTGGCTCTAAACCATCATTACATGCGTGATGTAGTAATAGTCTTTTTTTATTTTATTTGTTCATAATTTACTATGTTTTGTTAGAGTCACTTTCATAGATGAATAACATATTAATGCACTCTCTACCTGTGTAGTGATAGACCATATCATATTTGGGTGGACATTATTTTTGTTTACTATAGCCAATAAATAAGTACTGTATGTATTTATTATCATTAACATTTTCCATAACTCCAATAATACTAATATTAATGGGGAAAAGTGAGAAATAAACTGAATAACAGAAGAAATCAGGAAATGATAGCTAATAAAGTAATAAAATAAACAATATGTTAATAAGATGATCTAATTGTAAATAATATAATAATGTGATACAATAATACATTAGTAGCATGATAAAATAATAATATCAGTATTAATTTAATAACATAAAAGAAACAATCTACTAATAACATGATACAATAGTTATAATATAGTGAATAAAGTTATAAAATATGTTCGGATGATGGAATAATAAATAATATAATGGATAAAGCAAGATGGACAGAAATATCTAAAACTTAGTAACCAGAATTATTTTCTAGGAGCCAGACAGGCTGTTTTCTAGGAACCTGGAGGAACTTCCTTCATAGACAAAGATTACACTGTGGAAAAATATTTAGGAGCCAGCAATTCAAAGTTCAGGAGCCCAGACATCTGGGAAACTTCCACCCCTGGATTAAGGTGCTAAAATAATACATTAATAATATGATATAAAAAGGGAAATAATAAAATTAATATTGTGATAAAGTAGTACACTGGTAAGATAATAAAAAAAAAATAATAGTCATTAGATTAATAATATGATAGAAATGGAAATAATAATGTTTACAAGGATACAGCAAAGTAGTGTGATTATAATAAATAGAATGAGAGAACAAAGAGTATCAATTATTTTATCACATTATTTTGTCATGACTACTTTTTAAAGTTTTTAATAATCACTGTAATATTATAATCTTATTAAAGCAATGTTTAATATTGTAATCATACTTATGTATTCACTTTTTCTCACACTATTAAAGTATTGTTGCTTTAACATATTATTTTAGCATATTATTGATTGAATTATGTCTTAGTTTATCATACTAATGCTTTGTTTCTTATTTTATCATATTGTTATTAATATATTATTTCATCACAATCCATTGTATTATTCCTTTTTTTTCATATTATTAAGCTATTGTTTTTTTACTTTATTTATTGTATTATTTATTATTTTATCATCTTAATAGTGTATTTTACCTAACTGTATTATTTTGTCATATTGTTAATATATTATTTTATAGCAATATTCACTTAATTATTTCCTTTTCTATCCTATTATTAATCTATTATCTTATACTTTATCCACCATATTATATATTCTTTTTTATCTCACTAATATATTATTTTATCACAATATTCCCCATATTATTTCCATTTTTTCATAATACTAATCTTTTATTTTACGCTTTATCCACTGTATTATTATTTCATATGGTATAATATAATATTAATGTATAATTCTTTTACATTATTATCATATTATTATTTTTTAAAAATAATATTTGTCCAATGACGTTCTTCAAAGCTACTAGAAAACAGCCTGTCTGGCTCCTAGAAAATATTCCTGGCTCCCAAGTTTTAGATATTTTTGTCCATCCTGCTTTATCCATTATATTATTTTCTGTTCTATTTATAACATTATTTCCTGTATTATTTCCTAATGTATCATGTTATTAGTAGATTGTTTCCTATGTTATTAAATTAATATTAGTATTATTATTATATCATCCTATTAATGTATTTATTTGATCACTTTATTAGCGATCATGTTCTATTTTATCCTGTTATTCAGTGTATTTCCTATTCTACCCCATTAATATTAGTTATTATTACTTTATCATTTTACTAATGTATTATTTTAATACCTTATTTATATTTTATGTATTTTAGAATGTAATTATATTTGACCATGTCATTATTTGATTATTTCTTCTTCTATTCCATTAATATTAGTATTGTTATTGCATCACCTTATTAATGTATTATTTATTTTATCATGTTATTAGTACAGTGTTTCTAGATTTATCCCATTAATTAGTTATAATTACTTTAGCGCTGTTCTAATGTACTATTTTATCACCTTATTAATGTATTATTTATAACTTCCCCTGTATTATCATGTTACTATCAGTATATTTCTTCTTCTATCCCATTAATATCAGTATTATTATATTATCACCTTACACGGTGTGTCTCCTCCTCCCCCGGGCCCGGTGTCTCTGGTGTTTTGCTCCCACTTCAGGCCTAGGCCTTGTTTTCATTCCTGGCTACCATGGAGATAAGTACAGGCACTGAAGCGCGCGACCGTTGCTATGGAGCACAAAGCGCCACGCCCCTTGTCTTGTATTACCATACAGACTTCCGGGAGCCGGACACGTGACAGTACCAGGACCATGCGAGCTTAGAGCGCGGGAAAACCCTGTACATAAAATGAATGGACTGCGAGTACTCACGTTGAACACTAGATGGCGCTCACATTCCTGGATAATATTAATTAATAGTAACCCTAACCATAACAAACCTAATCCTAACAACCCTAACACCTAACCCTAACCCTCCTAACACCTAACCCTAACCCCCCTAATACCTAACCCCCTAACCATAACAACCCTAACTCCTAACCCTTAACCCTAATACCTAACCCTAACACCCCTAACCTTAACAACCCTAACACCCCTAACCTTAACAACCCTAACACCCCTCACCCTAACACCCTCACCCTAACACCCTCACCCTAACACCCTCACCCTAACAACCCTAACACCCCTCACCCTAACAACCCTCACCCTAACAACTCTCACCCTAACAACTCTCACCCTAACAACTCTCACCCTAGCCCCGCCTTCTCTAACACCCCTAAACGTAACACTAACACTCCTCAACCTAACATCGCTCACCCTAGCACCTAACCCTAACACCCCTCACCCTAACACCCCTCACCCTAACACCCCTCACCCTAACACCCCTCACCCTAACAATCCTCACCCTAACACCGCTCACACTAACACCGCTCACACTAACACCCATCACCCTAACAACCCTCACCCTAACAACCCTCACCCTAACACCCATCACCCTAATCCTAACAATCCTCACCCTAACAACGCTCACCCTAACAACGCTCACCCTAACAACGCTCACCCTAACAACGCTCACCCTAACACCCATCACCCATCACCCTAACCCTAACAATCCTCACCCTAACAACGCTCACCCTAACAACGCTCACCCTAACACCCCTCACGCTAACACCCCTCACGCTAACACCCCTCACCCTAACAACCCTCACCCTAACAACCCTCACCCTAACAACTCTCACCCTAACAACTCTCACCCTAGCCCCGCCTTCTCTAACACCCCTAAACGTAACACTAACACTCCTCAACCTAACATCGCTCACCCTAGCACCTAACCCTAACACCCCTCACCCTAACACCCCTCACCCTAACACCCCTCACCCTAACACCCCTCACCCTAACAATCCTCACCCTAACACCGCTCACACTAACACCCATCACCCTAACCCTAACAATCCTCACCCTAACACCGCTCACCCTAACACCCATCACCCTAATCCTAACAATCCTCACCCTAACAACGCTCACCCTAACAACGCTCACCCTAACACCCATCACCCTAACCCTAACAACGCTCACCCTAACAACGCTCACCCTAACACCCCTCACCCTAACACCCCTCACCCTAACACCCCTCACCCTAACACCCCTCACCCTAACAACTCTCACCCTAACAACTTTCACCCTAACAACTTTCACCCTAACAACTCTCACCCTAACAACTCTCACCCTAACAACTCTCACCCTAGCCCCGCCTTCTCTAACACCCCTAAACGTAACACTAACACTCCTCAACCTAACATCGCTCACCCTAGCACCTAACCCTAACACCCCTCACCCTAACACCCCTCACCCTAACACCCCTCACCCTAACACCCCTCACCCTAACAATCCTCACCCTAACACCGCTCACCCTAACACCCATCACCCTCACCCTAACACCGCTCACCCTAACACCCATCACCCTAATCCTAACAATCCTCACCCTAACAACGCTCACCCTAACAACTGTCACCCTAACAATGCTCACCCTAACACCCATCACCCTAACCCTAACAATCCTCACCCTAACAACGCTCACCCTAACAACGCTCACCCTAACAACGCTCACCCTAACACCCCTCACCCTAACAACCCTCACCCTAACACCCCTCACCCTAACACCCCTCACCCTAACACCCTCACACCCCCAAAACCTAACTCTAACACTCCTCACTATAACATCCCTTACCCTAACACTGCTCACCCTAACACCTAAGCCTACCAACACTCACTCTAACAACGCTCACCCTAGCAAACCTACCCCTAACACCCCTCGCCCTAACACCCCTTACCCTAACACTGCTCACCCTAACACCTAAGCCTACCAACACTCACTCTAACAACGCTCACCCTAGCAAACCTACCCCTAACACCCCTCGCCCTAACACCCCTCGCCCTAACGCCCCTCGCCCTAACACCCCTCGCCCTAACGCCCCTCGCCCTAACGCCCCTCGCCCTAACGCCCCTCGCCCTAACCCCGCTCACCCTAACCCCGCTCACCCTAACCCCGCTCACCCTAACACCTAACAACCCTCACCCTAACACCGCTTACCCTAGCAAACCTAACCCTAACACCCCTCACCCTAACACACATACCCCTAACAACCCTCACCCTAACACTGCTCACCCTGACACCCCTAACACCTAACCTCCTCACCCTGACACCGCTTACCCTAACACCCCTCACCCTAACACCCCTCACCCTAACACCCCTCACCCTAACACCCCTCACCCTACCATCTCTCACCCTACCATCTCTCACCCTAGCACCTAACCCTAACAACCCTAATACCTAACCCTAACACGCCTCACCCTAACAACCCTAATACCTAACCCTAACACCCCTCACCCTAACAACCCTAACACCCCTTCCCCAACCCTAACAACTAATCCTAACACCCCTCACCCTAACAACCCTCACCCTAGCCCTGCCTACTCTAAAACCGCTCACCCTAACACACCTCACCCCTAACACCCCTAACACCCCTAACACCCCAACACCCCTAACACCCCAACACCCCTAACACCCCAACACCCCTCACCCCAACACCCCAACACCCCTAACACCCTTAACACCCCAACACCCCTCACCCCAACACCCCTCACCCCTCACCCAAACACCTAACCCAAACACCTAACCCAAACACCTAACCCAAACACCTCTAGCACCTCACCCTAACACCCCTCAACCTAACACTCATCACCCTAACACCACTCACCCTAACACCCCTCACCCTAACACCTAACCCCAACACCCCTCACCCTAACACCTAACCCCAACACCTCTAGCACCTAACCCTAACATCCCTCCCCCTAACATCCCTCCCCCTAACAACCCTCCCCCTAACAACCCTCCCCCTAACAACCCTCCCCCTAACAACCCTCACCTTAAGAGCCCTCCCCCTAACACCTAACAACCCTAAAACCTAACAACCCTAACACCTAACAACCCTGACAACCCTAACGCCTGACAACCCTAACGCCTGACAACCCTAACGCCTGACACCCCTAACCCGCTCACCCTGACACCCCTAACCCCACTCACCCTGACACCCCTAACACCACTCACCCTATCACCACTCACCCTAACACCACTCACCCTAACACCACTCACCCTAACACCTAACCCCAACACCCCTCACCCTAACACCTAACCCCAACACCCCTCACCCTAACACCTAACCCCAACACCTCTAGCACCTAACCCTAACATCCCTCCCCCTAACATCCCTCCCCCTAACATCCCTCCCCCTAACAACCCTCCCCCTAACAACCCTCCCCCTAACAACCCTCACCTTAAGAGCCCTCCCCCTAACACCTAACAACCCTAACACCTAACAACCCTAACACCTAACAACCCTGACAACCCTAACGCCTGACACCCCTAACGCCTGACACCCCTAACCCGCTCACCCTGACACCCCTAACCCCACTCACCCTGACACCCCTAACACCACTCACCCTATCACCACTCACCCTAACACCACTCACCCTAACACCACTCACCCTAACACCTAACCCTTAAAACCCCTCGCCCTAACACCCCTCGCCCTAACACCCCTTGCCCTAACACCCCTCGCCCTAACACCCCTCGCCCTAACACCCCTCGCCCTAACAGCAAACCCTAACCCCCCTCAACCTAACAACCCTAATAACTAACCCTAACACCCGTCACCCTACCCCAAAAACCCCTAACATCACTCACCCCAACACCCCTCATCCTAACATCACTCACCCCAACACCCCCCATCCTAACATCACTCACCCCAACACCCCTAAAACCCAACCCTAACACCCCTCACCCTAACATCGCTCACCCTAGCACCTAACCCTAAAACCTAACCCTAAAACCTAACCCTAACACCCCTCACCCTAACACCTCTCACCCTAACACCTCTCACCCTAACACCGCTCACCCTAACACCGCTCACCCTAACATCGCTCACCCCAACAACCCTAACACCGCTCACCCCAACACCCCTAAAACCTAACCCTAACACCCCTCACCCTAACATCGCTCACCCTAGCACCTAACCCTAAAACCTAACCCTAACACCTCTCACCCTAACATCTCTCACCCTAACATCTCTCACCCTAACACCTCTAGCACCAAACCCTAACACCTCTAGCACCAAACCCGAACACCCCTCGCCCTAACAGCTAACCCTAACCCCCCTCAACCTAACAACCCTAATAACTAACCCTAACACCCCTCACCCTACCCCAAAAACCCCTAACACACCTCACCCTAACACCTCTCGCACCAAACCCTAACACCTCTAGCACCAAACCCCTAACAACCCTCACCCTAGCCCCGCCTACTCTAACACCGGTCATCATCCTAACACCGCTCACCCTAACCCTAACACCCCTAAAACCTAACCCTAACATCGCTCACCCTAGCACCTTACCCTAAAACCCCTAAAACCTAACCCTAACACTCCTCACTATAACACCCGTTACCCTAACACTGCTCACCCTAACACCTAACCCTACCAACCCTCACTCTAACACCCCTCACCCTAACACCTAACACCCCTCACCCTAACACCTAACACCCCTCACCCTAACACCTAACACCGCTCACCCTAGCAAACCTAACCTTAACAGCCCTCACCCTAACACCCCTAACACCCCTCACCCAAACACCTAACAACCCTCACCCTAACACCCAACACCGCTCACCCTAGCAAACCTAACCTTAACAGCCCTCACCCTAACACACTTAACTCCTAACACCGCTCACCCTAACACCGCTCACCCTAACACCGCTCACCCTAACACCCCTCACCCTAACACCCCTCACCCTAACACCCCTCACCCTAACACCCCTAACACCTAACCCCCTCACCCTAACGCCCCTCACCCTAACGCCCCTCACCCTAACGCCCCTCACCCTAACGCCCCTCACCCTAACACCCCTAACACCTAACCCCCTCACCCTAACGCCCCTCACCCTAACGCCCCTCACCCTAACAACCCTCACCCTAACAACCCTCACCCTAACACCTAACAACCCTCACCCTAACACCGCTCACCCTAGCAAACCTAACCTTAACATCCCTCTCCCTAACACTGCTCACCCTTACACCCCTAACCCCCTCACCCTAACACCCCTCACCCTAACACCTAACAACCGTCACCCTAACACCTAACACCGCTCACCCTAGCAAACCTAACCTTAACAGCCCTCACCCTAACACCCCTAACACCGCTCACCCTAACACCTAACCCCCTCCCCCTAACGCCCCGCCCCCTAACGCCTCTTTCCCTAATGCCCCTCACCCTAACACTGCTCACCCTAGCAAACCTAACCTTAACAGCCCTCACCCAAACAGCCCTCACCCTAACAGCCCTCACCCTAACAGCCCTCACCCTTACAGCCCTCAACCTAACAGCCCTCAACCTAACAGCCCTCAACCTAACAGCCCTCACCCTAACAGCCCTCACCCTAACAGCCCTCACCCTAACAGCCCTCACCCTAACACTGCTCACCCTGACACCCCTAACACCCCTTACCCTTAACACCCCTTACCCTGACACCCCTCACCCTGACACCCCTAACAGCCCTCACCCTAACAGCCCTCACCCTAACAGCTCTCAACCTAACAGCTCTCAACCTAACAGCTCTCAACCTAACAGCTCTCAACCTAACAGCTCTCAACCTAACAGCCCTCACCCTAACAGCCCTCAACCTAACAGCTCTCAACCTAACAGCTCTCAACCTAACCCCCTCACCCTTAACACCCCTTACCCTTAACACCCCTTACCCTTAACACCCCTTACCCTTAACACCCCTTACCCTGACACCCCTAACAGCCCTCACCCTAACAGCCCTCACCCTAACAGCCCTCACCCTAACAGCCCTCACCCTGACAGCCCTCACCCTGACAGCCCTAACACCTAACCCCCTCACCCTAACACTGCTCACCGACACCCCTAACACTGCTCACCCTGACACCCCTAACACCCCTTACCCTTAACACCCCTTACCCTTAACACCCCTTACCCTTAACACCCCTCACCCTTAACACCCCTCACCCTTAACACCCCTCACCCTGACACCCCTAACAGCCCTCGCCATAAGCCCTCACCCTGACAGCCCTCACCCTGACAGCCCTAACACCTAACCCCCTCACCCTAACACTGCTCACCGACACCCCTAACACCCCTTACCCTAACACTGCTCACCCTGACACCCCTAACGGCTAACACCCCTTACCATAACACTGCTCACCCTAACACCTCAGCCTCTCACCCTGATACCCCTCACCCTGACACCCCTCACCCTAACACCCAACAACCCTCACCCTAACACCTAACAACCCTCACCCTAACACCGCTCACCCTAGCAAACCTAACCTTAACAGCACTCACCCTAACACCCCTAACACCCCTCCCCCTAACGCCTAACAACCCTCACCCTAACACCACTCACCCTAGCAAACCTAACCTTAACAGCCCTTGTAACGGATCTACTGGCACCCCGACCGGGTACCTCCGTTGATAGACGCGTCCTAGTTTGCGTCGAGGCCTACAAGCACCGCACCGGACTCCACAACCACCACAGACTCCACAAGCGACGTAGCTTAGCTGGAGCCGCGCCGTCTTCCTTCCACCCTGTATGAATCTCCAGCATCCAGGAGTGGGGAAGACCTCTCCTTCAAGGATAGTACATCAGGAACAAGCGTTCAGTAGTTACAGCTCAAGGGAGTATGCAAAAGCATAGCAATCCCCAGTATGATAGAGCAATCCCCTCCAAGAACGAGATGAGACAATGTTTTGAAGGGTAAAGTAGAACTTTTCTTTAATGACAGGGGATCTCCTTTTATGCAATGGTGCCCTCTGAAGGGCTACACCCACATAATTATCACAGCCAATTAGATACATGGTTCAACCCCCACGTCTCCTCCCCTCAGATAACAGGTAACACAATTAAAACAGACACAATTTTAACCACATTCTGGATGTACCCCAAAAACAGGAGGTACACCTTTAAGTCCATCACCGTTCAATAGCTCTCACCTAGGGGAACAACATATTAAAAAATGGCATGAATCAGACCAGGGGTTCAAAAGTTAGTAAAAGTATCTTACTGGCAGCGTGGCAATCCACATCCCCCATAGTTGGCCACACAATACACATAGAGGGACAATAGGTGTGGTCACCCCTCCCTGAGGCTCCCTGGCAACTTTGATATAATCAGACATTGATTAAATCAGCCTTCTTTGTTCTTATCTGAGAATGAAAACACTTTATACAATCGACTCCCTTATCTATGGAGTCTCTGTAATAGGATTATCTATTAGCCTAGGTCTGCAAAAGTCTGGGCTAATATTCTGCAGAGCATAAACCAACATACATATAATATAACAGTAGGATCATATTTTAACCAAGAATTAAATAACCATAAAACAGGGTAAAACAGTGATGGGTTCCGTTACAGCTGGGGTCTGAGTGCACAAAACTACAGAATAGCGCTCAGATCCTCTTCACACAGTTCAATTGCCATGTAGCTAAAGTCTTTCCCATAGTCTTTCATTATAAGAATGGGCTCCATGGCATAGCTATCTGTGGTATCATGGTTCACACAGGGCAAGTACCGAATGACCCCCCTGTATGTAAAGGGCCAGAATGAGTGACATACACTCTGTTATGGCCGAATACTGTGTTTAAAGGGCAATATGTCCCCGGGCCATAGTCGCAGGGCAGGAGGCTGGCAAACAGTCCTCTCCAAGACAAAGTGGCGAAGGGCACTTCGTCACACATCTCCCCTTTGGGGGGAAGTCCAACCAGGCACCTGACCTTCTGCCGGTCAGTGCCTCCGTTAGACGATCCACCAACCCACAATAAACCAGTGCTAGAGCAGCCCCCCCACAACAACAAAGTGCAAGAGCAGCCCACCCACAACAAACCGTTACTGCACCTGGATATTTTGCTGTGGTGATGGGGCAACACGCTGAGGGGACTTGAGGGGCAGAGGCCAGCGGCACTCTGCCCTGATGCCAGCTCTTCTGCTGGTATAACCTGCAGGACATCCTGCTCTGTACAAGGGACAAAGGGAGGGCAGAGGCCGACTGCACTCTGCCCCGCTGTCAGCTCCTCTGCTGGGGTACTTGGGACATATTCCGGCTCAGTAGCCAGGGAAAGGTGTGGGTCAGTGGGGGTTAACATTTCCTCTGTTAACCCTGGGGCCACATTAGGAGTTAGCTGGGGAGGGGAATTTGTACTTACCCCCTCCTCCGGTTGTCCCAGTGAGGGTAGTTGGGGATCTGGACAGGCTGTGGGCGTAGAGACCACGGTCCCATCTGCGCCGTCTGGGAGATTGGTGTCTCCCTTGGTTAGGGTAAACTGTCGCTGGGGGGGAAGGACGACACCTTCTGCCCCCTGTGGTTCACACTGCCGCTGGGGGGGAAGGACGACACCTTCTGCCCCCTGGGGTTCACACTGCCGCTGGGGGGGGAAGGACGACACCTTCTGCCCCCTGGGGTTCACACTGCCGCTGGGGGGGAAGGACGACACCTTCTGCCCCCTGTGGTTCACACTGCCGCTGGGGGGAAGGACGACACCTTCTGCCCCCTGGGGTTCACACTGCCGCTGGGGGGGAAGGACAACACCTTCTGCCCCCTGGGGTTCACACTGCCGCTGGGGGGGAAGGGCGACACCTTCTGCCCCCCGGGGTTCACACTGCCGCTGGGGGGGAAGGACGACACCTTCTGCCCCCTGTCGTTCACACTGCCGCTGGGGGGGAAGGACGACACCTTCTGCCCCCTGGGGTTCACACTGCCGCTGGGGGGGAAGGACGACACCTTCTGGCCGCTGGGGGGGAAGGACGACACCTTCTGCCCCCTGGGGTTCACACTGCCGCTGGGGGGGAAGGACGACACCTTCTGCCCCCTGGGGTTCACACGGCCGCTGGGGGGGAAGGACGACACCTTCTGCCCCCTGGGGTTCACACTGCCGCTGGGGGGGAAGGACGACACCTTCTGCCCCCTGGGGTTCACACTGCCGCTGGGGGGGAAGGGACGACACCTTCTGCCCCCTGTAGGGCCGGTAGAGAGACCTCGGTCCTATCTCTTCCTGCCATCTGGAGGTCATCCCAGGACCAGTCAATGAAGTCTGGTTCTGCTTGTCGGATAGGTTGGGGCTGCACGAAGCTGAGCAGGTGTTGGTAGTCCTGCTCCAGCTCCCACTCTCTTGTTACCAGGTGGGTCATGTCTTTGCTCACCTCGCCTTCGTCATCCCAGACATACATGCCCATCCGGTAGTCGTAGATGTCCCAAAACCTAGACCCCTCCGTGCTGCCAAGATCAATGTCGTCCTCCAAGGCATCCCATAATAAACCCGGGCCATCATAATCATCTCCCTCCGTTAAGTCGTGTTCAGCCGTCCAGGGGGGTAAGTCGAACGGTATGCCACCAGAGGGCCTGGTATGCGTTGTCTAGCCAGATCTCTCGCCGTACCAGGGTCTCTAGTCTTGTCACCCACTCATCCAGGGGCTGCTCTCCCAATAGATACATCCGCATTGCCACACGCTTCTGTAGCCGCTGCTCATCACTGGGGAGACTCTCACCTCGCCGCCATTGGGCATCTTCCAGGGCATCATACCAGAGTTCCTTTCTGTTTGCATCCCTGGAGTCCGCGGCCTCCTCCTCATCCTCATCATGGAACGCTGTCCGAAAACTAGCCGGTTCCATCCTGCTGTAGCCAGGGGCGCTGTACGGATACTAGCGTTGCCCTCAATTTGTAACTCCAAACGTTACCGGTGTCTCCGTGCTGCTTTTCCTCTTACTAGGACGCCATCCCACCACTGCCACCAATGTAACGGATCTACTGGCACCCCGACCGGGTACCTCCGTTGACAGACGCGTCCTAGTTTACGTCGAGGCCTACAAGCACTGCACCGGACTCCACAACCACCACAGACTCCACAACCGCCGTAGCTTAGCTGGAGCCGCGCCGTCTTCCTTCCACCCTGTATGAATCTCCAGCATCCAGGACCGTGTGGGGAAGACCTCTCCTTCAAGGATAGTACATCAGGAACAAGCGTTCAGTAGTTACAGCTCAAGGGAGTATGCAAAAGCATAGCAATCCCCAGTATGATAGAGCAATCCCCTCCAAGAACGAGATGAGACAACGTTTTGAAGGGTCAAGTAGAACTTTTCTTTAATGCCAGGGGATCTCCTTTTATGCAATGGTGCCCTCTGAAGGGCTACACCCACATAATTATCACAGCCAATTAGATACATGGTTCAACCCCCATGTCTCCTCCCCTCAGATAACAGGTAACACAATTAAAACAGACCAATTTTAACCACATTCTGGATGTACCCCAAAAACAGCACCGTTCAATAGCTCTCACCTAGGGGAACAACATATTAAAAAATGGCATGAATCAGACCAGGGGTTCAAAAGTTAGTAAAAGTATCTTACTGGCAACATGGCAATCCACATCCCCCATAGTTGGCCACACAATACACATAGAGGGACAATAGGTGTGGTCACCCCTCCCTGAGGCTCCCTGGCAACTTTGATATAATCAGACATTGATTAAATCAGCCTTCTTTGTTCTTATCGGAGAATGAAAACACTTTATACAATCGACCCCCTTATCTATGGAGTCTCTGTAATAGGATTATCTATTAGCCTAGGTCTGTAAAAGTCTGGGCTAATATTCTGCAGAGCATAAACCAACATACATATAATATAACAGTAGGATCATATTTTAACCAAGAATTAAATAACCATAAAACAGGGTAAAACAGTGATGGGTTCCGTTACAGCTGGGGTCTGAGTGCACAAAACTACAGAATAGCGCTCAGATCCTCTTCACACAGTTCAATTGCCATGGAGCTAAAGTCTTTCCCATAGTCTTTCATTATATGAATGGGCTCCATGGCATAGCTATCTGTGGTATCATGGTTCACACAGGGCAAGTACCGAATGACCCCCCTGTATGTAAAGGGCCAGAATGAGTGACATACACTCTGTTATGGCCGAATACTGTGTTTAAAGGGCAATATGTCCCCGGGCCATAGTCGCAGGGCAGGAGGCTGGCAAACAGTCCTCTCCAAGACAAAGTGGCGAAGGGCACTTCGTCACAGCCCTCACCCTAACACTGCTCACCCTAACACCTAACACCCTCACCCTAACACCTAACACCCCTCACCCTAACACCTAACACCCCTCACCCTAACACACCTACTCCTAACAGCCCTCACCCTAACACTGCTCACCCTGACACCGCTAACACCCCTTACCCTAACACCCCTCACCCTGACACCCCTAACACCCCTCACCCTGACACCCCTCACCCTGACACCCCTAACACCCCTTACCCTAACACCCCTCACCCTGACACCCCTCACCCTAACAACCCTCACCCTAACAACCCTCACCCTAACAACCCTCACCCTAGCCCTAACCCCCTCACCCTAACACCCCCAAAACCTAACTCTAACACTCCTCACTATAACACCCCTTACCCTAACACCTAACCACTCTAACACCTAACCACTCTAACACCTAACCACTCTAACACCTAACCACTCTAACACCTAACCACTCTAACACCTAACCACTCTAACACCTAACCACTCTAACACCTAACCACTCTAACACCTAACCACTCTAACACCTAACCACTCTAACACCTAAGCCCTCTAACACCTAAGCCCTCTAACACCTAAGCCCTCTAACACCCCTCACCCTAACACCCCTAACCCTAACACCCCTAACCCTAACACCCCTAACCCTAACAGCTAACCTTAAAAACCCTCACCCTAACACTCCTCACCCTAACACCCCTCACCATAACACCCCTCATCCTAACACCCCTCATCCTAACACCCCTCATCCTAACACCCCTCATCCTAACACCTCTCATCCTAACACCTCTCATCCTAACACCTCTCACACCTCACCCTAACACCTCTAGCACAAAACCCTAACACCCCTCACCCTAACACCCCTCCCCCTAACACCCCTAAAACCTAACCCTAACACTCCTCATCCTAACACCTAACCCTAATAGTGCTCAATCTAACACCCCTCACCCTAACACCCCGATCCCTAACACCCCGATCCCTAACAGTGCTCACGCTAGCAAACCTAACCTTAACACCCCTCACCCTGACACCCCTCACCCTGACACCCCTCACCCTGACACCCCTCACCCTGACACCCCTCACCCTGACAGCCCTCACCCTGACACTGCTCACCCTGACACTGCTCACCCTGACACTGCTCACCCTGACACCCCTAACACCTAACCCCCT
>CM050167.1:396115732-396176385 GCA_027410445.1 Discoglossus pictus | reverse complement strand
GTCACTCTCCCTGTCCTGTTCCTGTCCCTCCTCATGTCACTCTCCTGTCCTGTTCCTGCTCATCCTCATGTCACTCTCCCTATCCTGCTCCTCCTCATGTCACTCTCCCTGTCCTGTTCCTGCTCCTCCTCATGTCACTCTCCTGTCCTGTTCCTCTCCCTCCTCATGGCACTCTCCCTGTCCTGTTTCTGTTCATCCTCATGTCACTCTCCCTGTCCTGTTCCTCTCCCTCCTCATGTCACTCTCCTGTCCTGTTCCTGCTCCTCCTCATGTCACTCTCCCTGTCCTGTTCCTGCTCCTCCTCATGTCACTCTCCCTGTCCTGTTTCTGTTCATCCTCATGTTACTCTTCTGTCCTGTTCCTGCTCCTCCTCATGTCACTCTCCCTGTCCTGTTCCTGCTCCTCCTCATGTCACTCTCCCTGTCCTGTTCCTGTCCCTCCTCATGTCACTCTCCCTGTCCTGTTCCTGTCCCTCCTCATGTCACTCTCCCTGTCCTGTTCCTGTCCCTCCTCATGTCACTCTCCCTGTCCTGTTCCTGTCCCTCCTCATGTCGCTCTCCCTGTCCTGTTCCTGTCCCTCCTCATGTCCCTCTCCCTGTCCTGTTCCTGCCCCTCCTCATGTCACTCTCTCTGTCCTGTTCCTGCTCCTCCTCATGTCACTCTCCCTGTCCTGTTCCTGCTCCTCCTCATGTCACTCTCCCTGTCCTGTTCCTGTCCCTCCTCATGTCACTCTCCCTGTCCTGTTCCTGCCCCTCCTCATGTCACTCTCCTTGTCCTGTTTCTGCCCCTCTTCATGTCACTCTCCCTGTCCTGTTCCTGTCCCTCCTCATGTTACTCTCCCTGTCCTGTTCCTGCTCCTCCTTATGTCACTCTCCCTGTCCTGTTCCTCTCCCTCATCATGTCACTCTCCTTGTCCTGTTCCTGCTCCTCCTCATGTCACTCTCCCTGTCCTGTTCCTGTCCCTCCTCATGTCACTCTCCCTGTCCTGTTCCTGCCCCTCCTCATGTCACTCTCCTGTCCTGTTCCTGTCCCTCCTCATGTCACTCTCCCTGTCCTGTTCCTGTCCCTCCTCATGTCACTCTCCCTGTCCTGTTCCTGCCCCTCCTCATGTCACTCTCCCTGTCCTGTTCCTCTCCCTCCTCATGTCACTCTCCCTGTCCTGTTCCTGTCCCTCCTCATGTCACTCTCCCTGTCCTGTTCCTGTCCCTCCTCATGTTACTCTCCCTGTCCTGTTCCTGCTCCTCCTCATGTCACTCTCCCTGTCCTGTTCCTCTCCCTCCTCATGTCACTCTCCCTGTCCTGTTCCTGTCCCTCCTCATGTCACTCTCCCTGTCCTGTTCCTGCCCCTCCTCATGTCACTCTCCCTGTCTTGTTCCAGTCCCTCCTCATGTCACTCTCCCTGTCCTGTTCCTCTCCCTTCTCATGTCACTCTCCCTGTCCTGATCCTGCTCCTCCTCATGTCACTCTCCCTGTCCTGTTCCTCTCCCTCCTCATGTCACTCTCCCTGTCCTGTTCCAGTCCCTCCTCATGTCACTCTCCCTGTCCTGTTCCTGTTCCTCCTCATGTCACTCTCCCTGTCCTGTTCCTGTCCTTCCTCATGTCACTCTCCCTGTCCTGATCCTGCTCCTCCTCATGTCACTCTCCCTGTCCCGTTCCTGCTCCTCCTCATGTCACTCTCCCTGTCCTGTTCCTCTCCCTCCTCATGTCACTCTCCCTGTCCTGTTCCTGCTCCTCCTCATGTCACTCTCCCTGTCCTGTTCCTGTCCCTCCTCATGTCACTCTCCCTGTCCTGTTCCTGCTCCTCCTCATGTCACTCTCCCTGTCCTGTTCTTGTCCCTCCTCATGTCACTCTCCCTGTCCTGTTCCTGCTCCTCCTCATGTCCCTCTCCCTGTCCTGTTCCTGTCTCTCCTCATGTCACTCTCCCTGTCCTGTTCCTGTCCCTCCTCGTGTCACTCTCCCTGTCCTGTTTCAGCCCCTCCTCGTGTCACTCTACCTGTCCTGATCTGCCCATCTTTATGTCCCTCTCCCTGTCCCGTTCCTGCTCCTCCTCATGTCCCTCTCCCTGTCCTGTTCCTGCTCCTCCTCATGTCACTCTCCCTGTCCTGTTCCTCTCCCTCCTCATGTCACTCTCCCTGTCCTGTTCCTGCCCCTCCTCATGTCCCTCTCCCTGTCCTGTTCCTGTACCTCATGTCACTCTCCTGTCCTGTTCCTGCCCCTCCTCATGTCACTCTCCCTGTCCTGTTCCTGTCCATCCTCATGTCACTCTCCTGTCCTGTTCCTGCTCCTCCTCATGTCACTCTCCCTGTCCTGTTCCTGTCCCTCCTCATGTCACTCTCCCTGTCCTGTTCCTGCTCCTCCTCATGTCACTCTCCCTGTCCTGTTCCTGCTCCTCCTCATGTCACTCTCCCTGTCCTGTTCCTGTCCCTCATGTCACTCTCCCTGTCCTGTTCCTGCTCCTCCTCATGTCACTCTCCCTGTCCTGTTCCTGTCCCTCATGTCACTCTCCTGTCATGTTCCTCTCCCTCCTCATGTCACTCTCCCTGTCCTGTTCCTGTCTCTCCTCATGTCACTCTCCCTGTCCTGTTCCTGTCCCTCATGTCACTCTCCCTGTCCTGTTCCTGTTCCTCCTCATGTCACTCTCCTGTCCTGTTCCTGCTCCTCCTCATGTCCCTCTCCCTGTCCTGTTCCTGTCCCTCATGTCACTCTCCTGTCCTGTTCCTGCCCCTCCTCATGTCACTCTCCCTGTCCTGTTCCTGCTCCTCCTCATGTCACTCTCCCTGTCCTGTTCCTGCCCCTCCTCATGTCACTCTCCCTGTCCTGTTCCTGCTCCTCCTCATGTCACTCTCCCTGTCCTGTTCCTGTCCCTCATGTTACTCTCCCTGTCCTGTTCCTGTTCCTCATGTCACTCTCCTGTCATGTTACTCTCCCTCCTCATGTCACTCTCCCTGTCCTGTTCCTGTCCCTCATGTCACTCTCCCTGTCCTGTTCCTGTTCCTCCTCATGTCACTCTCCTGTCCTGTTCCTGCCCCTCCTCATGTCACTCTCCCTGTCCTGTTCCTGCTCCTCCTCATGTCACTCTCCCTGTCCTGTTCCTCTCCCTCCTCATGTCACTCTCCCTGTCCTGTTCCTGCTCCTCCTCATGTCACTCTCCCTGTCCTGTTCCTGCCCCTCCTCATGTCACTCTCCCTGTCCTGTTCCTGCCCCTCCTCATGCCACTCTCCCTGTCCTGTTCCTGCTCCTCCTCATGTCACTCTCCTTGTCCTGTTCCTGCTCCTCCTCATGTCACTCTCCTGTCCTGTTCCTGTCCCTCCTCATGCCACTCTCCCTGTCCTGTTCCTGCTCCTCCTCATGTCACTCTCCCTGTCCTGTTCCTGCTCATCCTCATGTCACTCTCCCTGTCCTGTTCCTGCCCCTCCTCATGTCACTCTCCCTGTCCTGTTCCTGCCCCTCCTCATGTCACTCTCCCTGTCCTGTTCCTGCCCCTTCTCATGTCACTCTCCCTGTCCTGTTCATGCCCCTTCTCATGTCACTCTCCGTGTCCTGTTCCTGTCCCTCCTCATGTCACTCTCCCTGTCCTGTTCCTGCTCCTCCTCATGTCACTCTCCCTGTCCTGTTCCTCTCCCTCCTCATGTCCCTCTCCCTGTCCTGTTCCTGTCCCTCCTCATGTCACTCTCCCTGTCCTGTTCCTGCCCCTCCTCATGTCACTCTCCGTGTCCTGTTCCTGCACCTCCTCATGTCACTCTCCCTGTCCTGTTCCTGCTCCTCCTCATGTCACTCTCCCTGTCCTGTTCCTGCTCATCCTCATGTCACTCTCCCTGTCCTGTTCCTGTCCCTCCTCATGTCACTCTCCCTGTCCTGTCCTGCCCCTCCTCATGTCACTCTCCCTGTCCTGTTCCTGCTCATCCTCATGTCACTCTCCCTGTCCTGTTCCTGCCCCTCCTCATGTCACTCTCCCTGTCCTGTTCCTGTTCCTCCTCATGTCACTCTCCCTGTCCTGTTCCTGTCCCTCCTCATGTCACTCTCCCTGTCCTGTTCCTGCCCCTCCTCATGTCACTCACCCTGTCCTGTTCCTGTCCCTCCTCATGCCACTCTCCCTGTCCTGTTCCTGTCCCTCCTCATGTCACTCTCCCTGTCCTGTTCCTGCTCCTCCTCATGTCACTCTCCCTGTCCTGTTCCTGTCCCTCTTCATGTCACTCTCCCTGTCCTGTTCCTGCCCCTCCTCATGTCACTCTCCCTGTCCTGTTCCTGTCCCTCCTTATGTCACTCTCCCTGTCCTGTTCCTGCCCCTCTTCATGTCACTCTCCCTGTCCTGTTCCTGTCCCTCCTCATGTCACTCTCCCTGTCCTGTTCCTGCCCCTCCTCATGTCACTCTCCCTGTCCTGTTTCAGCCCCTCCTCATGTCACTCTCCCTGTCCTGATCTGCCCCTCCTCATGTCCCTCTCCCTGTCCCGTTCCTGCTCCTCCTCATGTCCCTCTCCCTGTCCTGTTCCTGCTCCTCCTCATGTCACTCTCCCTGTCCTGTTCCTGCCCCTCCTCATGTCACTCTCCCTGTCCTGTTCCTGCCCCTCCTCATGTCACTCTCCCTGTCCTGTTCCTGTTCCTCCTCATGTCACTCTCCCTGTCCTGTTCCTGTCCCTCCTCATGTCACTCTCCTGTCCTGTTCCTGTCATTCCTCATGTCACTCTCCCTGTCCTGTTCCTGCCCCTCCTCATGTCACTCTCCCTGTCCTGTTCCTGCTCATCCTCATGTCACTCTCCCTGTCCTGTTCCTGTTCCTCCTCATGTCACTCTCCCTGTCCTGTTCCTGCTCATCCTCATGTCACTCTCCCTGTCCTGTTCCTGTTCCTCCTCATGTCACTCTCCCTGTCCTGTTCCTGCCCCTCCTCATGTCACTCTCCCTATCCTGCCCCTCATCATGTCACTCTCCCTGTCCTGTTCCTCCTCATGTCACTCTCCCTGTCCTGTTCCTGCTCCTCCTCATGTCACTCTCCTGTCCTATTTCTGTCCCTCCTCATGTCACTCTCCCTGTCCTGTTCCTCCTCATGTCACTCTCCCTGTCCTGTTCCTGTCCCTCTTCATGTCACTCTCCCTGTCCTATTCCTGTCTCTCCTCATGTCACTCTCCCTGTCCTGTTCCTGCCCCTCCTCATGTCACTCTCCCTGTCCTGTTCATGCTCCTCCTCATGTCACTCTCCCTGTCCTGTTCCTGTCTCTCCTCATGTCACTCTCCCTGTCCTGTTCCTGCCCCTCCTCATGTCACTCTCCCTGTCCTGTTCCTGCCCCTCCTCATGTCACTCTCCATGTCCTGTTCCTGCTCCTCCTCATGTCCCTCTCCCTGTCCTGTTCCTGTCCCTCCTCATGTCACTCTCCCTGTCCTGTTCCTGCCCCTCCTCATGTCACTCTCCCTGTCCTGTTCCTGCCCCTCTTCATGTCACTCTCCCTGTCCTGTTCCTGTCCCTCCTCATGTCACTCTCCCTGTCCTGTTCCTGCCCCTCCTCATGTCACTCTCCCTGTCCTTTTCCTGCTCCTCCTCATGTCCCTCTCCCTGTCCTGTTCTTGTCCCTCCTCATGTCACTCTCCCTGTCCTGTTCCTGTCCCTCCTCATGTCACTCTCCCTGTCCTGTTCCTGTCCCTCCTCATGTCACTCTCCCTGTCCTGTTCCTGCCCCTCCTCATGTCACTCTCCCTGTCCTGTTCCTGCTCCTCCTCATGTCACTCTCCCTGTCCTGTTCCTGTCCCTCCTCATGTCACTCTCCCTGTCCTGTTCCTCTCCCTCCTCATGTCACTCTCCCTGTCCTGTTCCTGCCCCTCCTCATGTCACTCTCCCTGTCCTGCTCCTGTCCCTCCTCATGTCACTCTCCTGTCCTGTTCCTGTCCCTCCTCATGTCACTCTCCCTGTCCTGTTCCTGTCCCTCCTCATGTCACTCTCCCTGTCCTGTTCCTGCCCCTCCTCATGTCACTCTCCCTGTCCTGTTTCAGCCCCTCCTCATGTCACTCTCCCTGTCCTGATCTGCCCCTCCTCATGTCACTCTCCCTGTCCCGTTCCTGCCCCTCCTCATGTCCCTCTCCCTGTCCCGTTCCTGCTCCTCCTCATGTCACTCTCCCTGTCCTGTTCCTGCTCCTCCTCATGTCACTCTCCCTGTCCTGTTCCTTTCCCTCCTCATGTCACTCTCCCTGTCCTGTTCCTGTCCCTCCTCATGTCACTCTCCCTGTCCTGTTCCTGTCCCTCCTCATGTCACTCTCCCTGTCCTGTTCCTGCTCCTCCTCATGTCACTCTCCCTGTCCTGTTCCTGTCCCTCCTCATGTCACTCTCCCTGTCCTGTTCCTGCTCCTCCTCATGTCACTCTCCCTGTCCTGTTCTTGTCCCTCCTCATGTCACTCTCCCTGTCCTGTTCCTGTCCCTCCTCATGTCACTCTCCTGTCCTGTTCCTGCCCCTCCTTATGTCACTCTCCTGTCCTGTTCCTGTTCCTCCTCATGTCACTCTCCCTGTCCTGTTCCTGTCCCTCCTCATGTCACTCTCCTGTCCTGTTCCTGCTCCTCCTCATGTCACTCTCCCTGTCCTGTTCCTGCTCCTCCTCATGTCACTCTCCCTGTCCTGTTCCTGCTCCTCCTCATGTCACTCTCCCTGTCCTGTTCCTGTCCCTCCTCATGTCACTCTCCCTGTCCTGTTCCTGTCCCTCCTCATGTCACTCTCCCTGTCCTGTTCCTGTCCCTCCTCATGTCACTCTCCTGTCCTGTTCCTGCCCCTCCTCATGTCACTCTCCTGTCCTGTTCCTGCTCCTCCTCATGTCACTCTCCCTGTCCTCTCCCTCCTCATGTCACTCTCCCTGTCCTGTTCCTGTTCCTCCTCATGTCACTCTCCTGTCCTGTTCCTGCCCCTCCTCATGTCACTCTCCCTGTCCTGTTCCTGTTCCTCCTCATGTCACTCTCCCTGTCCTGTTCTTGTCCCTCCTCATGTCACTCTCCCTGTCCTGTTCCTGTCTCTCCTCATGTCACTCTCCCTGTCCTGTTCCTGCCCCTCCTCATGTCACTCTCCTGTCCTGTTCCTGTCCCTCCTCATGTCACTCTCCCTGTCCTGTTCCTGTCTCTCCTCATGTCACTCTCCTGTCCTGTTCCTGTCCCTCCTCATGTCACTCTCCTGTCCTGTTCCTGTCCCTCCTCATGTCACTCTCCCTGTCCTGTTCCTGTCTCTCCTCATGTCACTCTCCCTGTCCTGTTCCTGTTCCTCCTCATGTCACTCTCCCTGTCCTGTTCTTGTCCCTCCTCATGTCACTCTCCCTGTCCTGTTCCTGTCTCTCCTCATGTCACTCTCCCTGTCCTGTTCCTGTTCCTCCTCATGTCACTCTCCCTGTCCTGTTCTTGTCCCTCCTCATGTCACTCTCCCTGTCCTGTTCCTGTCTCTCCTCATGTCACTCTCCCTGTCCTGTTCTTGTCCCTCCTCATGTCACTCTCCCTGTCCTGTTCCTGTCTCTCCTCATGTCACTCTCCCTGTCCTGTTCCTGTTCCTCCTCATGTCACTCTCCCTGTCCTGTTCTTGTCCCTCCTCATGTCACTCTCCCTGTCCTGTTCCTGTCTCTCCTCATGTCACTCTCCCTGTCCTGTTCCCGCCCCTCCTCATGTCACACTCCCTGTCCTGTTCCTGCTCCTCCTCATGTCACTCTCCTTGTCCTGTTCCAGTCCGTCCTCATGTCACTCTCCCTGTCCTGTTCCTGTCCCTCCTCATGTCACTCTCCCTGTCCTGTTCCTGTCCCTCCTCATGTCACTCTCCCTGTCCTGTTCCTGTCTCTCCTCATGTCACTCTCCCTGTCCTGTTCCTGCCCCTCCTCATGTCACTCTCCTGTCCTGTTCCTGCCCCTCCTCATGTCACTCTCCCTGTCCTGTTCCTGCCCCTCCTCATGTCACTCTCCTGTCCTGTTCCTGCCCCTCCTCATGTCACTCTCCCTGTCCTGTTCCTGTCCCTCCACATGTCACTCTCCTGTCCTGTTCCTGCCCCTCCTCATGTCACTCTCCCTGTCCTGTTCCTGTTCCTCCTCATGTCACTCTCCCTGTCCTGTTCTTGTCCCTCCTCATGTCACTCTCCCTGTCCTGTTCCTGTCCCTCCTCATGTCACTCTCCTGTCCTGTTCCTGTTCCTCCTCATGTCACTCTCCCTGTCCTGTTCTTGTCCCTCCTCATGTCACTCTCCCTGTCCTGTTCCTGTCCCTCCTCATGTCACTCTCCTGTCCTGTTCCTGCTCCTCCTCATGTCACTCTCCTGTCCTGTTCCTGCTCCTCCTCATGTTACTCTCCCTGTCCTGTTCCTGTCCCTGCTCATGTCACTCTCCCTGTCCTGTTCCTGCTCCTCCTCATGTCACTCTCCCTGTCCTGTTCCTGCTCATCCTCATGTCACTCTTCCTGTCTTGTTCCTGTTCCTCCTCATGTCACTCTCCCTGTCCTGTTTCTGCCCCTCCTCATGTCACTCTCCTGTCCTGTTCCTGTCCCTCCTCATGTCACTCTCCCTGTCCTGTTCCTGTCCCTCCTCATGTCACTCTCCCTGTCCTGTTCCTGCTCCTCCTCATGTCACTCTCCCTGTCCTGTTCCTCCTCATGTCACTCTCCCTGTCCTGTTCCTGCTCCTCCTCATGTCACTCTCCCTGTCCTGTTCCTGTCCCTCCTCATGTCACTCTCCCTGTCCTGTTCCTCTCCCTCCTCATGTCCCTCTCCCTGTCTTGTTCCTGCCCCTCCTCATGTCACTCTCCCTGTCCTGTTCCTGCTCCTCCTCATGTCACTCTCCCTGTCCTGTTCCTGCCCCTCCTCATGTCCCTCTCCCTGTCCTGTTCCTGCCCCTCCTCATGTCACTCTCCCTGTCCTGTTCCTGCTCCTCCTCATGTCACTCTCCCTGTCCTGCTCCTGTCCCTCCTCATGTCACTCTCCCTGTCCTGTTCCTGCCCCTCCTCATGTCCCTCTCCCTGTCCTGTTCCTGCACCTCCTCATGTCACTCTCCCTGTCCTGTTCCTGCCCCTCCTCATGTCACTCTCCCTTTCCTGTTCCTGTTCCTCCTCATGTCACTCTCCCTGTCCTGTTCCTGCCCCTTCTCATGTCACTCTCCCTGTCCTGTTTATGTCTCTCCTCATGTCACTCTCCCTGTCCTGTTCCTGCCCCTCTTCATGTCACTCTCCCTGTCCTGTTCCTGTCCCTCCTCATGTCACTCTCCCTGTCCCGTTCCTGCTCATCCTCATGTCACTCTCCCTGTCCTGTTCCTGTTCCTCCTCATGTCACTCTCCCTGTCCTGTTCCTGCTCCTCCTCATGTCACTCTCCCTGTCCTGTTCCTGTCCCTCCTCACGTCACTCTCCCTGTCCTGTTCCTGTCCCTCCTCATGTCCCTCTCCCTGTCCTGTTCCTGTCCCTCCTCATGTCACTCTCCCTGTCCTGTTCCTGTCCCTCCTCATGTCACTCTCCTGTCCTGTTCCTGCTCATCCTCATGTCACTCTCCCTGTCCTGTTCCTGCTCCTCCTCATGTCACTCTCCTGTCCTATTTCTGCTCCTCCTCATGTCACTCTCCTGTCCTATTTCTGCCCCTCCTCATGTCACTCTCCTGTCCTGTTTCTGCCCCTCCTCATGTCACTCTCCCTGTCCTGTTCCTGTTCCTCCTCATGTCACTCTCCCTGTCCTGTTCCTGTCCCTCCTCATGTCACTCTCCCTGTCCTGTTCCTCCTCATGTCACTCTCCCTGTCCTGTTCCTGTCCCTCCTCATGTCACTCTCCCTGTCCTGTTCCTGCTCCTCCTCATGTCACTCTCCTGTCCTATTTCTGCTCCTCCTCATGTCACTCTCCTGTCCTATTTCTGCCCCTCCTCATGTCACTCTCCTGTCCTGTTTCTGCCCCTCCTCATGTCACTCTCCCTGTCCTGTTCCTGTTCCTCCTCATGTCACTCTCCCTGTCCTGTTCCTGCCCCTCCTCATGTCACTCTCCCTGTCCTGTTCCTGTCCCTCCTCATGTCACTCTCCCTGTCCTGTTCCTGTTCCTCCTCATGTCACTCTCCTGTCCGGTTTCTGCCCCTCCTCATGTCACTCTCCCTGTCCTGTTCCTGTCCCTCCTCATGTCACTCTCCTGTCCTGTTTCTGCCCCTCCTCATGTCACTCTCCCTGTCCTGTTCCTGTCCCTCCTCATGTCACTCTCCCTGTCCTGTTCCTGTTCCTCCTCATGTCACTCTCCTGTCCTGTTTCTGCCCCTCCTCATGTCACTCTCCCTGTCCTGTTCCTGTCCCTCCTCATGTCACTCTCCTGTCCTGTTTCTGCCCCTCCTCATGTCACTCTCCCTGTCCTGTTCCTGTCCCTCCTCATGTCACTCTCCCTGTCCTGTTCCTGCTCCTCCTCATGTCACTCTCCCTGTCCTGTTCCTCCTCATGTCACTCTCCCTGTCCTGTTCCTGTTCCTCCTCATGTCACTCTCCCTGTCCTGTTCCTGTTCCTCCTCATGTCACTCTCCCTGTCCTGTTCCTGTTCCTCCTCATGTCACTCTCCCTGTCCTGTTCCTGTCCCTCCTCATGTCACTCTCCCTGTCCTGTTCCTGCTCCTCCTCATGTCACTCTCCCTGTCCTGTTCCTGTCCCTCCTCATGTCACTCTCCGTGTCCTGTTCCTGCCCCTCCTCATGTCACTCTCCCTGTCCTGTTCCTGTCTCTCCTCATGTCACTCTCCCTGTCCTGTTCCTGTCCCTCCTCATGTCACTCTCCCTGTCCTGTTCCTGCTCCCCCTAATGTTACTCTCCCTGTCCTGTTCCTGTCCCTCCTCATGTCACTCTCCCTGTCCTGTTCCTGCTCCTCCTCATGTCACTCTCCCTGTCCTGTTCCTGTCCCTCCTCATGTCACTCTCCGTGTCCTGTTCCTGATCCTCCTCATGTCATTCTCCCTGTCCTCTCCCTCCTCATGTCACTCTCCCTGTCCTGTTCCTGTCCCTCCTCATGTCACTCTCCCTGTCCTGTTCCTGCTCCTCCTCATGTCACTCTCCCTGTCCTGTTCCTGCCCCTCCTCATGTCACTCTCCCTGTCCTGTTCCTGCTCCTCCTCATGTCACTCTCCCTG
This sequence comes from Discoglossus pictus, assembly GCA_027410445.1. Taxonomy (NCBI): domain Eukaryota; kingdom Metazoa; phylum Chordata; class Amphibia; order Anura; family Alytidae; genus Discoglossus; species Discoglossus pictus. Next base: position 396,165,332 of record CM050167.1, on the reverse strand, counting down.
TCCTGTTCCTGCCCCTCCTCATGTCACTCTCCCTGTCCTCTCCCTCCTCATGTCACTCTCCCTGTCCTGTTCCTGTCCCTCCTCATGTCACTCTCCCTGTCCTGTTCCTGCTCCTCCTCATGTCCCTCTCCCTGTCCTGTTCCTGCTCCTCCTCATGTCACTCTCCCTGTCCTGTTCCTGTCCCTCCTCATGTCACTCTCCCTGTCCTGTTCCTGCTCCTCCTCATGTCCCTCTCCCTGTACTGTTCCTGTCCCTCCTCATGTCACTCTCCCTGTCCTGTTCCTGCCCCTCCTCATGTCACTCTCCCTGTCCTGTTTCTGTCCCTCCTCATGTTACTCTCCTTTCCTGTTCCTGTCCCTCCTCATGTCACTCTCCCTGTCCTGTTCCTGCCCCTCCTCATGTCACTCTCCCTGTCCTGTTCCTGCCCCTCCTCATGTCACTCTCCCTGTCCTGTTCCTGCCCCTCCTCATGTCACTCTCCCTGTCCTGTTTATGTCTCTCCTCATGTCACTCTCCCTGTCCTGTTTCAGCCCCTCCTCATGTCACTCTCCCTGTCCTGATCTGCCCCTCCTCATGTCACTCTCCCTGTCCTGATCTGCCCCTCCTCATGTCCCTCTCCCTGTCCCGTTCCTGCCCCTCCTCATGTCCCTCTCCCTGTCCCGTTCCTGCTCCTCCTCATGTCACTCTCCCTGTCCTGTTCCTGCCCCTCCTCATGTCACTCTCCCTGTCCTGTTCCTGTCCCTCCTCATGTCACTCTCCCTGTCCTGTTCCTGCCCCTCCTCATGTCACTCTCCTGTCCTGTTCCTGTTCCTCCTCATGTCACTCTCCCTGTCCTGTTCCTGTTCCTCCTCATGTCACTCTCCTGTCCTGTTCCTGCCCCTCCTCATGTCCCTCTCCCTGTCCTGTTCTTGTCCCTCCTCATGTCACTCTCCCTGTCCTGTTCCTGTTCCTCCTCATGTCACTCTCCCTGTCCTGTTCTTGTCCCTCCTCATGTCACTCTCCCTGTCCTGTTCCTGTCCCTCCTCATGTCACTCTCCTGTCCTGTTCCTGCCCCTCCTCATGTCACTCTCCTGTCCTGTTCCTGTTCCTCCTCATGTCACTCTCCCTGTCCTGTTCTTGTCCCTCCTCATGTCACTCTCCCTGTCCTGTTCCTGTCCCTCCTCATGTCACTCTCCTGTCCTGTTCCTGCTCATCCTCATGTCACTCTCCCTGTCCTGTTCCTGTTCCTCCTCATGTCACTCTCCCTGTCCTGTTTCTGCCCCTCCTCATGTCACTCTCCTGTCCTGTTCCTGTCCCTCCTCATGTCACTCTCCCTGTCCTGTTCCTGTCCCTCCTCATGTCACTCTCCTGTCCTGTTCCTGCCCCTCCTCATGTCACTCTCCTGTCCTGTTCCTGTTCCTCCTCATGTCACTCTCCCTGTCCTGTTCCTGTTCCTCCTCATGTCACTCTCCTGTCCTGTTCCTGCTCATCCTCATGTCACTCTCCCTGTCCTGTTTCTGTCTCTCCTCATGTCACTCTCCCTGTCCTGTTCCTGTTCCTCCTCATGTCACTCTCCCTGTCCTGTTCCTGTCCCTCCTCATGTCACTCTCCCTGTCCTGTTTCTGCCCCTCCTCATGTCACTCTCCTGTCCTGTTCCTGTCCCTCCTCATGTCACTCTCCCTGTCCTGTTCCTGTCCCTCCTCATGTCCCTCTCCCTGTCCTGTTCCTGTCCCTCCTCATGTCCCTCTCCCTATCCTGTTTCTGCCCCTCCTCATGTCACTCTCCCTGTCCTGTTCCTCCTCATGTCACTCTCCCTATCCTGCTCCTCCTCATGTCACTCTCCCTGTCCCTTTACTGTCCCTCCTCATGTCACTCTCCCTGTCCTGTTCCTGTTCCTCCTCATGTCACTCTCCCTGTCCTGTTCTTGTCCCTCCTCATGTCACTCTCCCTGTCATGTTCCTCTCCCTCCTCATGTCACTCTCCCTGTCCTGCTCCTGCCCCTCCTCATGTCACTCTCCCTATCCTGTTCCTGCTCCTCCTCATGTCACTCTCCCTGTCCTGTTCCTCCTCATGTCACTCTCCCTGTCCTGTTCCTGCTCCTCCTCATGTCACTCTCCCTATCCTGTTCCTGCTCCTCCTCATGTCACTCTCCCTGTCCTGTTCCTGCTCCTCCTCATGTCACTCTCCCTGTCCTGTTTCTGTCCCTCCTCATGTCACTCTCCCTGTCCTGTTCCTGTTCCTCCTCATGTCACTCTCCCTGTCCTGTTCCTGACCTCCTCATGTCACTCTCCTGTCCTGTTCCTGTCCCTCCTCATGCCACTCTCCCTGTCCTGTTCCTGTCCCTCCTCATGTCACTCTCCTGTCCTGTTCCTGTCCCTCCTCATGTCACTCTCCCTGTCCTGTTCCTGCCCTCCTCATGTCACTCTCCCTATTCTTTTCCTGTTCCTCCTCATGCCACTCTCCCTGTCCTGTTCCTCCTCATGTCACTCTCCCTGTCCTGTTTCTGCCCCTCCTCATGTCACTCTCCCTGTCCTGTTTCTGCCCCACCTCATGTCACTCTTCCTGTCCTGTTTCTGCCCCTCCTCATGTCACTCTTCCTGTCCTGTTCCTGCCCCTCCTCATGTCACTCTTCCTGTCCTGTTCCTGCCCCTCCTCATGTCACTGTCCCTATCCTGCCCCTCCTCATGCCACTCTCCCTGTCCTGTTTCTGCCCCTCCTCATGTCCTCGGACAGGGACCATCATTATTAGAGGAGACCTTGTGGGAGCTTGGGTGGGTGCGTCTGCTTCCATTATGTGAGTGGAGAGATCGTCTGGGCACCCACGGACTTCTCCCCAAATCTTCCTCCCAACTCTACAGTAAAGCTGGATCTGCCAAACTCATTTACTTGCCCGAGCGATGACATCACAGATTCCTTTCCTTGGTGGCGGCTTGCCGGGCTGTATTCACCAGTATCAGTTAGTATCTGCTGTGATGCTGAGGGACCCTCACTGCAGATGTTCTTTACCCGTTTGGTTGACCATCCATAGTCCTGGAAAAGACCCCCAGTCACCGTCTACTGTTAATCTCACTCAATTTGGTTAGAAACTGTTCCATGGAATGTTCCGTCATTCAGGTCGGACGCTGTAACGCGTATATTTCTGCACATTTGGTCGCCTAAAATAAGTTAATAAACTGATCTACAGCAGGAATTCGGTACCGGCCCCACACTGATGAGATCCTAAAGATCGAAACAGCCGTCTGTGGGTCGGTTTCCTAACTCTGCATTCTGGGTATGGAAGCCGCGACGTCAGACATATGGCCGGTTTACAAAGGTTTTTTTTATTTGAATGTTAATGCATGGTGAGCTAATTTGCATGTCCCCACCCAGATTCCCAGAGGGCAGTGCACACACTATTTCTTGAGATTTTGAGGAAATAAGTTTATTTTAGAAATGTAAATGTATTACTTGCTGTACTATGTCCAATAGAGGGTTCTCACATCGTAAGCAATGAATTTGTGGTGTAATATCCATCCCCAACCCCCCCATTCATACCCCATCTATCCATCCATCCCTTTATCCATCCTATCCCTCTATCCATCCATCTCATCCAACCCTATATAACAGACCATACATTAGGCAGGAAAAGTGTCAAACAAATATAAATTAGAAAAAATACAGTTACATAGTAATTGAGGTTGAAAAAAAGACTTTTAGTCCATCAAGTTCAACCCTTTTCGATCTCCTCTGGATCAATTAACAACTAATCTACATATTCAGATCAGAGGAAGATAACAAAAATAAAACAAAAAAAACACAGTGAAACTTTGGCAATTGTCTCAAAAGGTGAATTATTATTATTTATTTATTTTTTATTCTTTCCTGATCCCCAATACTGGCGATCAGACTCCTCCCTGGATCAATACTCGCTCTCTCCCTAAATATCCAGGAAACCCCGATTGCCTTTTTATTTAAAAAAAATATCCAATTCCTTTCTAAAGTTATCCATCAAATATGTTGTCATCACCTCCTTTGGTAGAGAATTCCACAGATTAACCACCCTTACTGTGAAGAACCCTTTTCTTTCTTTAAGGTGGAATCTTTTTACTTCTAATCACAAGGGATGTCGTCTTGTCAGTTGAAAACCTTTTGGCACAAAAGCATCCCTGACCCTGGATTGTTGTATTGACCCTGGATATATTTATATAAGGTAATCATATCTCCTCTTAGACACCTTTTTTTGAGAGAAAATAAGTTTAATTTGGTTAGTCTTTCTTCATAACTTAGCCCCTCCATTCCCCTTATTAGCTTGGTTGCCCTTCTCTGTACTTTTTCCAGCTCTTCCTTTTTATGTTTTGGTGCCCAAAATTGTCCTCCATATTCCAAATGAGGGCATACTAGAGATTTGTATAGTGGCAGAATTATATTTGCTTCCCTGGCTTCTATACCCTTCTTAATACATGCTAATATTTTATTTGCCTTTGCAGCTGCTGCTTGGTATTGAGCACTGTTACCTAGGTGGTTGTCCACAAGCACTCCCAAATCCCTTTCAATATCTGATACCCCTAGATTTGCTCCATTAAGATTATAAATTGCTTGGCTATTTTTCCTTCCCAGATGCATAACCTTACATTTATTCGTATTAAAATCTTATCTGACATTTAGATGCCCATTCCTCAATTTTATGTAAATCCTTTGAGGGAAAGTACATCATTTTCTGATTTAATGACCTTCCACAACTTTGTGTCTTCAGCAAAAATGGCGACACCACACTCCAATCCATTAATAAATATTTTAAAAATAAGAGGATCTAATACTGAACCCGGAGGAACCCCACTTACCACATTAGTCCAATCGGAGTATGTTCCATTTACAACAACCCTTTGTTTCCGGTCTTTTAGCCAGCTCTCAATCCATGAGCAGATATTTACTGCAATTCCTGTATCTCTTAGTTTGCACAATAGTCTCCCACGTGGCACTGTATCAAAAGCCTTTGCAAAATCTAAAAATACTACATCCACTGAGTTGCCTTAATACAGGTTCCTACTAACCTCCTCATAGAAACTAATTAGATTTGTTTGACATGACCTATCCTTCCTAAATCTGTGTTGACTCCTACAAAAATATGTCTATTTGAACAAGATTATTAATAGATTATCCCTTATTAACCCTTCTAAAAGCTTCTCCACTACAGAAGTGAGGCTCACTGGTCTATAATTCCCTGGATTTGCTCTTGCTCCCTTCTTAAATATAGGCATCACCTCTGCCTTTCTCTAGTCATCTGGTAGAGACCCTGTGGTGAGTGAGTCTTGATAGATTAGATATAATGGTTTGGCTATTACAGAACCCAGTTCCCTCAGTACCCTTGGATGTATTCCATCAGGACCCGGGGCTTTAGTAACATTTTTTTCCCCAGCTTCTTTTGGATTTCTTCCTGTGTTAACCAATTATTTGGCAAAGGTAGTGTAGCCCCAGTATGTTGCAGTGACCCAACCACTGGTACCTCCCTTGTGTATACCAAAGAAAAGAACCTATTTAGCTCATCCGCCTTTTCCTGGTCACTAATTATCAGACGGCCTGTGTTACATTGTAATGTTCCTATAGCTTCCTTCCTCGCCTTCTTCCCATTAAAATATATTTATACGAATGTTTAAGTTTGGTCATATTCTCCTTTACATATAACCTGGGCCAGATAATGAACCTGCTGCCCTTAGATATACTGCTGGTCTCACTCATCCAGTTTATTTCGGGGTAGTTGTTATTTCCCATTATTAGAACTTGCCCGTGCTTAGCTGCATTTCCAATATGTAACAATTTTATTTCCTCACTTTCAGGTATATTTGGGGGTTTACAGCATACTCCTACTAATATTCTTTTGGAATTTGCTGCTCCGCTATTTTACTCTACCCACAAACATTCAACTTTATCACTAGGTCCACCATAAATATCTTCTCTGACCATAGACTTAAATTCAGGCTTAACATACAGACAAAGCCCTCCTCCTTTTTTTACCATTGCCCCTCTCTCCTAAATAGGTTATAACCATCCAGATTAACAGTCCAGTCATGAGAATCTTCCCACCATGTTTCAGTAATGCCCATTAAATCCCCTTCCTCTTAACGTGGCCATATCACATCTTCTCCTCAACAAACAAACAGCACCCTGCCTTCACCCTTTCGCAAACCTATAGCCATTATAAACTCATTTAACCCTGTAACTGAGGATGAAGTTGCTAATCTTCCATCAACCTCCCGTCTCACATCTTGTCCACATGATCTTATTCCATCACAGCTCAGATGACCCGACCCGACCCGACCCCCCCCACACTTATCCCAGCTTGCACACATCTATTCAACATTTTCTTAGACACTGGAAAGTTTCCATCACCTTTGAAACAAGCCAACTACCTCCTTGATCCCTTCCAGTCTGGCTTTCGGTCCCAACACTCCACAGAGACACCTCTCACAAAAAGTTACTAATGACCTGCTCAACGCCAAATCAAAGGGTCATTTCTCTATCCTAATTCTCCTAGATCTGTCTGCAGCCTTTGGATAAGAGGATGATCAACTGTGTCAAATTCTCCAATCTTGGCATCCGTGACACTGCTCTCTCTTGGTTCACATATTATCTAGAAAATCGAACATTTAGTGTATCATTCTCTGGCGCCTCTTCATCTCCTCGCCCTCTGGTCGGTGTACCCCAAGGTTCTGTCCTAGGCCTCCTTCCTTTTCTCCATCTATACATCCTCCCTTGGTGCCCTTATACAATCTTTTGGATTTCAGTATCATCTATATGCTTATGACGCCCAAATCTACCTTTCTGCACCTGATCTATCCCCCTCTCTGCTAGCTCATGTTGCCAACTGCCTCTCTAGCACATCCTCATGGATGCCCGCCTGTCAACTCAAACTTAACATGTCCAAGACAGAACTCCTTGTCTTTCCACCCTCTTCATCAGCTTCCACTCCTCACTTATCTCTCACTGTTGACAATGCCATCATCACTCCCACCTCCCAGGCCCTCCGTCTTGGGGTCCTACTGGACACTTTCCTCTCTTTCAATCACATACAAAATCTTGTCACTTTCACCTAAAAAACATCTCTAAAATACATCACTACCTTACACAAGACTCAACTAAAATTCGTATTCACTCTCATCGGATCTCGCCTCAATTATGGCAACTCTCTCCTTGCTGGCCTTCCTATCACCCGTCTGTCTCCACTCCAATCCATTTTGAACGCATCCGCTAGACTCCTCTACCATACTAAAGAATCAGTGTCTGCAGCACCTGTCACTCAGGCACTCCACTGGCTTCCCATAGTCTCCATAACACAATTCAAAATCATGGCACTAACATAAAGCCCTCCACCATAGCGCACCCTCCTACATCTCCGCTCTCATCCCAAAATATACTCCCACCCGCTTTCTTCGCTCTGCTAATGACCTTCTTCTCTCCTCCTCTCACCCAGACATCCTCACTAGCCGCATCTCCACGCTCCAGGCTAGGCACAGACATCCTCACTAGCCGCATCTCCACCCTCCAGGCTAGGCACAGACATCCTCACTAGCCGCATCTCCACGCTAGGCACAGACATCCTCACTAGCCGCATCTCCACGTTAGGCCCAGACATCCTCACTAGCCGCATCTCCACCCTCCATGCTAGGCCCAGCTAAACTGTGCTCAGTGAGCACCAACCCCCTTTCCACTGTGACAATATCACAAAGTGCTGCAATTCTCCTCTCCAGTCTGAACTTCAGGATAGGCAACAATGCTCACACCTGTCACAGAGGTATGGGCCCTGGATCATCTATTCCAGTAGTTCATACATGTTACAGGATGTGCACTGCAATACTCACCTTTTCTTTGCACTACCTCCTTTTATTTAAACTCCTACACTTATACTAGAACTGCACTTATACTAGAAGTGCTCGCAAGCTCACAAGTTCCCTCCTTCCCCTGTTTAGTGGGCAGGTGAGTAGTAAGAACCTAATATAAATCACAAGTAACCAAACATACTTTACTGTTCAGGAGAAATAACTTGGAGTCCTCCATGACACTTGGGTGAAGTTTGTGTGTGAGACATTTACATCTCTGCAGGAGCAGGACTTGTTACTTTGCTGATGCTGCTCTCTGGTGGGATACAGACCCCAAACCCCTCTCCCTAACAGCTTTCATTAACTAAATGCCCACAAGCTATCAGGAAGCCCCCAAACCCCTATACCCGGCAGTCTGATAGACATCTCTTTATGCTCACAGCTTATGCTGCGCACACAATACAAAGCAATAGTTCAAGATCTTACTGAAAGTGTCAAAAAGAACATCTCCAGAAGATAAAATGGGCCCATACTGTATGACCAGTGTATGTCCCGCCCCGCCCAATGACCTCGCCTTTTCAGTGTTCCTCCTTGACACATAAACACACCGCTCCAGTTGATACTTTGTAACATTTTATTAATGTCTCCAGATTACAGATTCCTTATTGCTGATCTAATACAATCACTCATACGTTAAAAATTTAAAAGACCCTTTTTGAGAACATTTGTCCGGAACATTCTGCAATAAGAGGATGATAAAGATTAACCCCTGCGCTGCCGGGAGGGGAGGGGGGCGTGGAGCTCCCAGGCAGCGCAAGGCGGTCAGATCATTACTTATATTTAACACAAATGCCCAGAATTTGTCTTTAGCGGTAACACAATGTGCTGGTATCACTGACATCCTGACCTGTGAGATATATAAGCAGGATAGCAGGTGCAGGGTCAGAGACATCTTAAAGAGACAGGACATGTTTAACAAAAAGCCAGGAGGAATTCTAGTTATCTTACACTTGTAAATTCATTTCTTATTTATGTGTACTTCTGATTCGCCTTGTGGCTCCTGGGCTTCTCTCAAGTGGTTATCTAAGGAAATTAGAGCCGATGCCACTATATGTCTTGGTGGATCTCGGAGGTCACTTGGAGCCAAATACAAGTTTCTTTTTAACACTTCTGGGTATTTCTGCCTCGGGCCCATTAACCATTTCAGGTCAGTAGGAAATGTAAATGCCAGCAATAGTGGATGTGCTGAAGATTAGGCATCCATATGTGGGCACTCTGAAGCTCCCAAGATAGCAGGAGCTTAGGTCATTGGTCTAAAGCGCAAATAGGCCCGCTAACAGGCCAGGATTTTGGGATTTTTCTGCTGGTGAATCAACTTGCCTGTGGCAGCAGTTACTGATCTGTGCTAAAGGGGACATCGCCTGAAATCCTGTCCTGTTAAAGGTCCTGCATCATGTAGGTCCGCGGCACCGGTCCCGTTTGGTGTAGGATAGTAAAGTAACAGAAAATGATGAATATCTGCGGTCGTAAATCACTAAAATACAGGAAACCGCTGTGAAAGCGTCTCCCATTAACACATCAGAAGCCATGGGCAAAAGGAAGCCATTTAGTCATGGCCTGGGGGTGGGTGTCCAACTGCTAATAGTACTTCCAATTGCAAATGACTGTTTTTTGACACCTTTGACCTTTAGTGTTACATGTGGAGTTGTGACCTCACAGGAATAATCTATATAATGGGTATCTGTAATTAGAATAGCTAATTATGCTAATTACTGCACAAGGACACCAGTATCAGTAGATAACGGCGCCCTCTGTAGGTGAGAACGGAATCAAGAGGACCCCAGGAGGGCGAGGCGCGACCATGTACTCTGCTGCTTCCATTTTGTGCTCAGAAATTCCTTGGCTAGAATTAACCCTTAAAACTCCACTGAAGTCTTTGCAAGTAAAGCCGGGAAAGAAGCAGAAAATACAAAAAAAACACCTTTAGAAATCACAGCTTTATGTGGGAATGTGAGGCGCCTGGGGGAGCGCGGCGCGGGAAATAATATACCCCTCCCCAGTCATGCCAGGGCCGGCGCGTGCTTGAAATCAGCAGCGTCCGGTCATTCGGGTGGTCTTCAGTCCGGCTTTATATCTAATTCTAGATACAGTTTAATAAATGAGAGGTCAACATAAGGCCCAGAGTGCAATGTACTGCGTGAGAGACAGATATATATTATATATATAGTTTCCCTCCCCTCTGTCTAGCATACTATGCTACTAATGATACTGTCACTTTAATGGAAGGTTACACAATAAGACGTCTCAAGCTCATAGGGGGGTGTAGAGACTGAAGTTCATCTCCAGATTACTAGGCGGCCCCCGCGATTATTTGTACAATACTACGGCATTACCGGAGTAACAATAATGGGTGTGATACGGTGCCATTTGGGTAACACTGTGGTTGCGTTTTCTAAGTTCGTTTTGCCGTGACCCCCCTTCTGATTGGGCCAGGCCATTTTCTGGTTTTACTAGGTATTAAAATAAAGGGATAACGCTACCAACTCATGATTTAGACTTTCCATTTCCCACTACAGGTGCCGCCATTTTGTTATCAAGTCCTCCTTTGGGAGCCAGGCCTCCATCTTATATAGGGCCACATACTGTAAGATAACAAGATGGTGGTCGGGGAAAATAGACGGCCAAATCAACGAGTAAGTGGCGTCATCCCTTTAATGTAAGAGGTTGAACACTGAATGAGTTTAACCCTGTCTCTGCCGGAGAGCAACGCAATGCACTTGGTACCAAACATCTTGTGATTGGGTCAACTTTTTGGGTCATTCGTGAGCTTTAATTAATTACATGGCTATGAACAGGTGCTCACGGCTATCACAGTATAGTAAATGGCTCCTTAGTGTCAGTGGATTATTTAGGAGCCATTCGAGCAGCCTGACAGCCGCAGACCATCAGGACACAGAGGAGGAAAAACAAACCGAAAAAACTCCATCACCGATAAAAACCACAAGTAAAATATATCTAGGTCGTTTTGCTTTTTCTTTAAGACGTTCACCCAAAGGAAAAAATATATTAAAAGAAATAAAATGCAAGTTAGCCCAAAATAAATTCATCTTTACACCCAGATTCATGCGAGTAACTTGTTCCCCATCCCATCAGATGCTGGGATATAAGCCTATAGGTACAGCGTATGATTGGGGGAGATCCCCCGCCCCCTGCGCCAGATCCCAGCGACGCACAGAGGCAGCAGTTACAGTATTCTAGGCGGCTTCTCCTCAATAAATATCCTAAGGTGATGAGTTGCTAATATGGCAGATAGTCCAGCTCGTGTGGTTAGACCTGGCTGTGAAGGCGCAGCCGCTTCTTCCTTTATAATTTATTTATTCCAGATTCCCCCCATTCTCCGCTGCTCCTAGTCCATGGCGGGCGGCGGCGGCGCTCAATACCTGGAGAGGACAAGAAAATGTGGAGATATTCAGGGAAATAAAGAAAAACAATAAAACAACATGTTATGGATATATTAACAATCATATTCATAAAATACAAAAGTATATTGCTAAAATAATAATAATATTATTTAAAATAATAATAATAAAAATAATAATAATATTTTAAAAAAATAATAATATTTAAAATACAAATAATAATAATATTAAAAAAATAATAATAATAATATTTAAAAAAAATAATATTTAAAAAATAATATTTAAAAAAATAATAATAATATTTAAAAAAATAATAATAATAATATTTAAAAAAAAAATAATAATAATAATAATAATATATAAAAATAAATATTGTTTTGCCTCCAGTATTGTTATTTAGCAACACTTTGGGAATAATAATAATAATATAAATAATATTAAAATAATAATAATAATAATAATAATAATTTAAAAAAAAATAATAATAATATTTAAAAAGAATAAAAAAAATAATATTTAAAAAAAAAAAATAATATTTAAAATAATAATAATATATAAAAATAAATATTGTTTTGCCTCCAGTATTGTTATTTAGCAAAAAAAAATAATCACACAATGTACATTGTAAACACTCCATCTAATCTGTCCCAGCCTGTAGTGTTGGGATGCCTCTAAGCTGTGATGCAGGCTGCCATGACGGCACCAATGGATTCTACACTGAGCCGGGACACCAGGGGCACGTTCAGGTTTCATTATTTAGTGCCCATCACAGACATAACCCAACTGCTGTAGATGGCGTCCATACTAGCAGCACAATCTGGGCATTATCCGCCATCTTGGTTGGACTCGCGCACCTGTAGTAGTTTGGTTTGAATGGCCCGTTCTTGTTGAGCCCAAGGTACTTGGCCTGTTCGTCTGAGAGCTCGGTCAGGTGGGCATCGAAGGTGGGCAGGTGAAGGCTGGCCACGTACTCATCTGGACAGAGAAAGAACATCAGTTGTGCACAAGACATTGCGAGTGTATACACGGAGTAGGTTTCTTATGTGGCACCAAACCAACATGGAAGCCAAGGGGTCCCCAGTTTGTGTTAGATACCCCACGCACTCACCCATTTTCTTGGGCAGCAGGTAGACATCTTGCTTGTACCGCCCTTCAGGAGCATTGTAGAGTTCTATTAGAGCCAGTGCCTGGAACCAGAGGAGGAGGTTACATATAAAGACTGGCTCGTCTTAAGAGCGTCCTACAAATATGGGGTCTCAGAGAAGGTTCTTATGAACACAGCATTTAGTGTATTAAACTATTATATACAATAATGCTTTATGGTGGGTAATTCGCTACCTTGGTGGATCTGCATCTATTTTACGCTACTGTTTGTTCTGCCTCATTTTGTCAACACAACTGAATAGAGATCTCTTCAACCAAAGTCCTTCCCATGTGACAGAAGTAAAAAAAAAAAAAACTGCCTGTCCCAGTGAAGAATAATATGACTTTCATTGACCCTTATATATTAGAAATAAATAAGATGTAGAGTCCAGTGAATGAAGACTCCTTGTCTAGCTCCAAGGCCAAGATGGTCCAGTAGAGGGCAGAGTAGAGTCACAGTACATGGAGAATCCTTACATTCAAACGGTTTGACCGACCTCGTTACAGGAGCGCTCTTATAACGCTAATTATATCCAATGAGCAAAGCCACTAGATGCCCCTCCTGCCATGTTTTGGGGGGAATCACATTCAATACAAATCAACCACAATGTTAAGCTTTTTACTCTCTAAGGACCTTTGGCGCTCATCGCCTAAGTGCTCCGATTTAATGTCTCGCCAGCAATGATTGCCTTTGGCGCTCATCGCCTAAGTCGTATGCACCACACAAAGTGTGACAATGTCTCGTAGTTTGACAATTATAATATGCAATATATATATATATAATTCTTGCTTTATTTGTAACGCGCCAACATATTCCACAGCGATATACAGTGATAAGCTCAAATAAAAATATTAACACAAAGCGAGAAAAAAAAAAAATGAAGGGTCCCATCTTTGAACTAAAATTTAAAACGTACACATTGCTTTCCCGAAAGCACTTAGCAAGATTGAAAACGCGCAAACTATATATCTCCACACACACACTTTGGACTTGCTTATGGTCAGTTGCGCACACCCACCTGAGTGGTCGCAGTGATGGACAACACGAAGGTTGGGACAGTAGAGCAGCTCAGGTTCAGCAGACGGCCCTGCAAGGAGACAACGTCATGAGAGCACGTAATACCACAGAAAGGAAGATGGTGGCAGAGGAATACGTGGAGTAATGAGAGGGTAACCCAGCTCCTCAGCAGGAGAATAAACCAAACAATGTTAGAGGAACACATTTATATTATTGTAATCTGGATCCTTCTATTCGTCTTTCTTGGGTCTTTGATTCGGACATTACCGGAGCCATGGCCATCTATGGGCAGTAGACTCCTTACAGCAAGCAATGGTCACATTATAGACCACAGGTCAGTACCTCTGCTAGGAGCACGATTCTCTTGCCGTCTGGCCAGATCACATGGTCCACTTGAGACCGGACGCGCTCCCAAGTCAGCTCCGGGGTGCGTAGACTCGCCTGGAACAAACAGGAGTTAGAGAGGACATGTAGCACACAAATGGCAACTCCAATGTGGGATAGATCTTCTGGTCACGATATGTTAGGTCAGATCATGCTAAGGGATAGTATGATGTCCATGTAACGTTACTGCGACACGCCATGAGGTTGGCTGAAACGTCACTCGAAGCTAGAGAATAGAGCCCCCCGGTGCAAAATAATTGTGGGCCCCCCTTGTAGCTTCTCTATACACCACTTGGTGTCTACACAAAAGTAAGAAATAAATGTAGATAACAGGTCACCTTGTTATACAGTACTTAGCAGCCATTCTCATCTAATAAATGTATATTCCCCATTTAGTGGCGCAGCTACAGCTGGTGCAGCAGGTGCAAAAGCCCTGCCACTAACCTACCCCCTACTCACCACATCTATCTCCGTATTGGAATGTCCCATGTTGCAGACGATGCAGCCATTCTTCATTCGGTCCAGATGTTCCCTTGTTACAACGTTCTTGTTACCTGAGAATTATTCACATCATATTAATTCTGAGACCTCATAGGGACCTGTCCAAGAAATGCTACACAGACCCTTGACAGGACATTCTGGTACGTGTGCAACATCTCCAATATCAAGTGGTTCCAAACAAAATGGCGGATGGCTCATAACTCAATTACTTTCTTAGATGGAAAAACAAATACAGGAAAAAACTAACTTTTATACAGATTGCCAATAGCCCAGTAGAGGTCATCTGGTGCTGACCACTCACCTGTGCAAGTGATGACAATATCCACCTGTCTGATGACCTCATTCAGTTTCACCAGTCTGAAGCCGTCCATGCTGTTGGGTACAAAGAAGGGGTCAGTAATCCGGGACTGGAAACATCGTAATAATATAAATGGCGAACCATCCGTAACCCTTTAACCAACCAAGAAACGTGAGCCAAAGTTACTCTACAGCGATGGTTCTCTTGAACCTAAATGCGTTACCTCTATGTTTTGCCAATTTACTTTTTACAGCTACCAATTTAGATAACTGACGGGGTCCGGCTTTGGCATTTGTCCAATAACCTGGTACTTACCAAGCCTGCAGGGCACAGATGGGGTCAATCTCCGTCACATAAACAATGGAGCCCATCGCCTTGAGCGCTGCACAACACCCCTTGCCAACCTGGGAAAGGAGGAGAAGAATAAGACGGACATCCTTGCAATAAATTGGTTTCTGCAACTAAATATCATCTAGCGGATCACACTTGGTAAGAATAGAACAGATACGAGGAGCTAATGTCATAATCCAGGGAAAGACGGGTGAAATTAAAGTGTTTGCTTCTGGGGAGGAAACTATGACAAGTGTGGACAAGCTATTAAAAAGTAACACGATCAATAAAGGTCCGCATAGTTAGACCTCTGGTATTCCTAGTAGTAACAAACGGATGTGAGAGCTGGACCATAAAGATGGCGGGGCGCTGGAGAATTGACGCCTTTGTATTGTGTTGGAGAAAACTGCTTAGAGTCCCTTGGACTGCAAGAAGATCCAATCAATACTACAGGAAATGAAGCCAAACTGTTCACTGGAAGATTTGATCATGAGGCTGAAGCTGAAATATTTTGTTCATATCATGACTTCTCATAAGATCCCCTAGAAATGATGCTGGGAAAGATTGAAGGTACACAAAGGAGGGAATGGCAGGGCAGACACGGATGGATAAATGAGGTCACTGAAGCAATGAACCTGAGCTTGTGGGAGCTCAGAGAGGCAATGGCTGACAGCTGTGTTCTATAGGGTCATGGAGAGTCAGACACGACTGACTAAACAAACACTAATGACAGACTATAACCACAACACCCATTAAAATAAAATAAACATACAATAAAATAATAATTCCTTCAACTGTATGATAAAAAAATACATATTCTACAATACATTTTGGTCTAAAAGCAGAAAAAGGTAGCCATAAAACTAGATTTTAATTATAAAAAAAAGTGCTGCATGCTGGAGGCATCCATGACACTGAGGAAGGCTGCGTGTGGACCTTTTTGTAGCACAGGGCTTGCATTTATTGGCGTCCGCTGCCTGCCCCACAAACACATTACAAAGATGTAACGGACCCCCCGCCTTCCCATTGTTTGGTAGATAAAAATGGCTTCCAGGAAGCACTCAAGTCAGACAATATGGAAGTGTACTATATACAGATAGAATCTGCCAGCTCACGGGCGACACGCCTGATAATGGTCACGTTTAAGTGGAGATCTGCAGTCACATTGTATCCTCATTGCCGTGTAAGGCTCCTCCACTATGTCTTAAAGCACCAAAGAAATGCAGTGTAAAAACCTCCAGCTTTTAATAATAATAAAATACAATTATTATAACTCTGTGCGTGTGCGCATGCGTGTGCGCGTAGAAATGGTCCGGGGACCCCTTGTCTTGGAGACACTCACCTCTCCGTACCCACAAACCACGACTTGCTTCCCCCCAAACATCATGTCTGTTGTCCGTTTAAGGCTGAAAAAGAAGAGAAAGAGTCTTAAGATTGTCTTAAGATGAGGAATAAATGCCACACCTTCCTTGGCTCAGGTCTGAGTTTTTATTTATTAGTATAAAGGGACATGGCAGGTTCCTGGGTGTTACTAGGTATATAATATACCTGGGTCTCTATTTACTTTTATATACTTATTTTATCAAGTCCTTATAAGCTCTGACTGCCTGAAATCAGACAAATAGCCTCTGTATAGATCTGCCCTCTGCAGCTCATGAAGACACAGACTCTTCTGCACTTGCTGTGCATCGTAATAACCAATTAGTGATCATCTCTGCAACGTGCCCCTATCCCTTTGCCTACAGCAGCAGTTGGGTAAGCGCGTGCATCTTCCACACTTCCTGCTGGCTTGGAGACTGAGTAGGTGTGTTAGATTTTTTTCCCTCTAATAACTATTCAAGAATGGAAGGAGGGGATATGCTGATTTATTGGTTGATTCAGATAAGATTCAAGCACAGGACACATTTGCCCTCCCTCCAACAAGCTCAGCAAGTCCTGTAACCCCTCCTTGTGCCCGGATGAGGAAGTCTGATGGTAATGGCAGCTTCCACGCACTAGCAGAGACTGATTGTATGCACAAACAATATGGAGTTTTCGCTACTCTACAGGGGTCCTTCACACAACATGCCCTCAGTACAGAGACCAACATTTACAGCAGGACCTCTTGTTCTGCTCTCACTCCTCCATGATCACATGACCCAGACATTGGCCGCACATTTGCTGCAGGTTATTACACTTTAATCTGATGCGAGTGATTTTCCACATTAAACTGTTTCCAGTCATTTTATTACCGCGATTGCGCCACAATATTATCTAATGAGCCATTAAAGGGACAGCCAGGTTAACCCTTGCACCACTAACTTCATGCAAAAAAAAAAAATGCTTTTCTGCTTCCTTTTACACACACGTCGTAATTGCGATTTGTCTGTAATGCTCACAGATTGCGGCCTGGCACACGCGCAATGAGTGCTAAAGTCGCGAGGCCCGTAAGTTAGAGGGGGGGAGGCTCCCAACGGCTTCCGCGTTACAAGCTTGAAAAAAAGTAACTATTTAAAAACTGTCGCCATTTTTTTTTTTAAGCCCATAACTCGGCAGCTGTTGGAAGGACGCCAAAAAAGACGCCAATTCAAACGGAAATTAGATTGCACCCTCACGTATGGGCTCCCTGCTTCCCCCCCCCCCCCCCCCGAGGCAGGGAGTTCATAAGTGAGGTTGAAAGATAATTTGCTATTCAATTGGCGTCTTTCGGCGGCCTCCCAACAGCATCCGAGTTACAGGCGTCAAAAAAAATGGCGGGCGTTAAAAACTTTTTTTTGAAGCACGTAATGTGGAAGCACTCTGCCGATTTGGGGAAATTGATCAATTTATCCAAACCCGCAAATGTTTTCAAAATAGTAAATGGCAACAGGAGCACAAGGAAGGGAGAGAGAAAGACACAGGGGAGGGAAAGAAGAGAGAGACACAGGGGAGGGGAAAGGGGAGAGAGACACAGGGGAGGGGAAAGGGGAGAGAGACACAGGGGAGGGGAAAGGGGAGAGAGACACAGGGGAGGGGAAAGGGGAGAGAGACACAGGGGAGGGGAAAGGGGAGAGAGACACAGGGGAGGGGAAAGGGGAGAGAGACACAGGGGAGGGGAAAGGGGAGAGAGACACAGGGGAGGGGAAAGGGGAGAGAGACACAGGGGAGGGGAAAGGGGAGAGAGACACAGGGGAGGGGAAAGGGGAGAGAGACACAGGGGAGGGGAAAGGGGAGAGAGACACAGGGGAGGGGAAAGGGGGAGAGAGACACAGGGGAGGGAAAGGGGAGAGAGACACAGGGGAGGGGAAAGGGGAGAGAGACACAGGGGAGGGGAAAGGGGAGAGAGACACAGGGGAGGGGAAAGGGGAGAGAGACACAGGGGAGGGGAAAGGGGAGAAAGACACAGGGGAGGGAAAGGGAAGAAAGACACAGGGGAGGGAAAGGGGAGAAAGACACAGGGGAGGGAAAGGGGAGAAAGACACAGGGGAGGGAAAGGGGAGAAAGACACAGGGGAGGGAGAGCAAAGTTACGGGCGTGCTCAAAGCGAGGCATGTAAAATAGAGAATGGGGAGGGTCAAAAGTTTAAAGAGGGGTTAGACTCTCATGTGGAAACAGCAGCGTTGGGTTGGACCTTTCTTTGCTTTTCTTGGTTTCTGATCATTGGTAGAAGATGCAATAAAAACTAAAGAAATCTTGTATACAAAGACAAGGTGATATCCAAGTCATTGCAGCGCTTATTAACGGGGTGTTTGCAAAGCTGTAAAGTAATTAGTGCATGTAGATTAGCAGACGAGTAATCGCCCAGCACCCTCGGGCTCCACAAGGACAATATTTACAGACTTCACACAATGGGCGTTTGTAAGGAAATTAAATATTAGTCTGTGTGAGTTTCAAGGTGATCAGAGAGGAGAGGAGAGATCACCCCAAGGGGGGGGGGGATCAGAGAGGAGAGGAGAGATAACCCCAAGGGGGGGATCAGAGAGGAGAGGAGAGATCACCCCAAGGGGGGGATCAGAGAGGAGAGGAGAGGAGAGATCACCCCAAGGGGGGATCAGAGAGGAGAGGAGAGGAGAGATCACCCCAAGGGGGGATAAGAGAGGAGAGGAGAGATCACCCCAAGGGGGGATAAGAGAGGAGAGGAGAGGAGAGATCACCCCAAGGGGGGATCAGAGAAAAGAGATCACCCCAAGGAGGGATCAGAGAGAAGAGGAGAGATCACCCCAAGGAGGGATCAGAGAGAAGAGGAGAGATCACCCCAAGGAGGGATCAGAGAGAAGAGGAGAGATCACCCCAAGGAGGGATCAGAGAGAAGAGGAGAGATCACCCCCAAGGAGGGATCAGAGAGAAGAGGAGAGATCACCCCAAGGAGGGATCAGAGAGAAGAGGAGAGATCACCCCAAGGAGGGATCAGAGAGAAGAGGAGAGATCACCCCAAGGAGGGATCAGAGAGAAGAGGAGAGATCACCCCAAGGAGGGATCAGAGAGAAGAGGAGAGATCACCCCAAGGAGGGATCAGAGAGAAGAGGAGAGATCACCCCAAGGAGGGATCAGAGAGAAGAGGAGAGATCACCCCAAGGAGGGATCAGAGAGAAGAGGAGAGATCACCCCAAGGGGGGATCAGAGAGAAGAGGAGAGATCACCCCAAGGGGGGATCAGAGAGAAGAGGAGAGATCACCCCAAGGGGGGGGATCAGAGAGAAGAGGAGAGATCACCCCAAGGGGGGGATCAGAGAGAAGAGGAGAGATCACCCCAAGGGGGGGATCAGAGAGAAGAGGAGAGATCACCCCAAGGGGGGATCAGAGAGAAGAGGAGAGATCACCCCAAGGAGGGATCAGAGAGGAGAGATCACCCCAAGGAGGGATCAGAGAGGAGAGATCACCCCAAGGAGGGATCAGAGAAAAGAGATCACCCCAAGGAGGGATCAGAGAGAAGAGTGGAGAGATCACCCCAAGGGGGGATCAGAGTGGAGAGATCACCCCAAGGGGGGATCAGAGTGGAGAGATCACCCCAAGGGGGGATCAGAGAGGAGAGATCACCCCAAGGGGGGGGATCAGAGAGGAGAGATCACCCCAAGGGGGGGGATCAGAGAGGAGAGATCACCCCAAGGGGGGGGATCAGAGAGGAGAGATCACCCCAAGGGGGGGGATCAGAGAGGAGAGATCACCCCAAGGGGGGGGATCAGAGAGGAGAGATCACCCCAAGGGGGGGGGATCAGAGAGGAGAGATCACCCCAAGGGGGGGGATCAGAGAGGAGAGATCACCCCAAGGGGGGGGGATCAGAGAGGAGAGATCACCCCAAGGGGGGGGATCAGAGAGGAGAGGAGAGGAGAGATCACCCCAAGGGGGGATCAGAGAAGCATGGAGAGGGGGGGTTGGGAACAGGACAACTACCCCCCCCCCCCCCCCCCCCCACACACACACCCAAATTACATTTAAAAAGCTCTTAGAAAATGTTATAATTACTGCACTAATCAACGGAGTAAGATCCGGTCTTGCATCGCTGCTACATACAGCACAAGCATGTGTAACAATAATAATAATAATAATAATAATAATAATAATAATAATAATAATAATATAGTTTTATAAATATTTAGTAATATATTTGTGTTATCTGTATTAGTATTATATTTATTATTAATATCTTTGTTCGTTAAGTATTATCAATTAATCCTCATTATTATCATTATTAATAATAAAGATCCCTAGAAATCTAGTATAAGTAACCTGTACAGAGGTCGGATCATTCCCATGGGACCGCGCCACCTCCTCTCGCCCCCACACACGGCGCCCCCCCCCCCTCCCCTTTTACTCATTAACCGACTGATACGAGAGAACAAATCTCGTCTTATCTGGCGACTCTTTCCATTCACACTCTGCAGATGTCTCCCTTAAAGGGCCGGTGTAAGCACTTTTCATGTTAAGCCTATTTTCGCTCACCATTAACATAAATGTTTTGCAAATAGCAGCGAATCAAACAACTAGAGAAAAAGATTACTTTAAAAACAGTTTACACCCCATTAATGACCACGCTGTACCCCTCCCCACTTCTCCTATCCTTTAATTAATGATGATGTGAATAATAAGTTTAACATTTACCAAGTCCATACACCGGCCCTTTAAGTGGACCACTGTATACAAGGAAAAGCTTCACATTTATGAAACAGGCAAGAAACTAAACACAAGTATTTGTAGAGAATGTATGAGACTGCCCAATGCAGCATATGCAGACACAGACGCCTCAGTGTCTCATATGAGCCAATCAGTGACCATCTCTCAGCAACATTCTGCAAGATACTACGGAGACGTGGTCACTGATAGGCTAGGACATCACACTGCACATCCAGCCCTACAGAGTCTGTATCTACATACGCTGCAGTGGGCAGACCCATACAGGGACTTTGTAAAACAGAGCTTATAAAAAGTACATATCAGTCAATGGATACCCAGGGATATTATATACATAAGTGTTTAACCCTTGCAGTGCCCTTAGACAGGACATTTGCAGCCACCCCCGCCCAGTCATGGCGCCCTTACCCATCCAGGATGGACTCTCGGCAGCAGTACAGGTTGTCAAACTTCTGCTTGGTGACCGAGTCGTTGACGTTCATGGCGGGGACGCAGAGCTTGCCGGCTTTAGATAACTGGTACAGACTGCGGGAGGAACCATACAAATAGGTTACATCGGGGTGTAGAATAGATCTAATGGGCCATTGCTGCCTCCCATGTGGAGGAGGGTATCTACACTACAATAAGACACAAGCACAGAATATTCAAATATATCAATACATGAATTGAATGCATTAAACTTATATTTAAGTTGGGCAAATAATTGACAATAGTTGCTTATTGGGGGCCCAGGGAGGAAATGGGGAAATCCCCCCTGGTGTCTGAGCATGCCCAGTCTTTCATATGGCTTTAAGCAGATTCAGAGCCCCAGGGGTAATGACTAACACATGATTTAAAGTAAAAGTAGATAATGCTCACGCCCCACACGCACTCACCGATGGACGCCGGTGACGCTCTCTTCCACAATTCCCTTGATCTTCTTGAACATGTTGGGATACTTCTTGTAGATCCAGTGTGTGAGATCCCCTCCGTCATCCAGGATCTGCAACACAGGATAATGCTAGGGGTAACCAGCAGGTGGCGCTAGAGCTCCGTTACTGCACTAAGACGCCATGTCCTGGCACGGTGCATGTCTAAGATTTCTAACTAACTTTCTCGTCACTCTTTTCTTTGTAGTTAAGAAAGCAAAAGAAAAACAGCCTTCTCAATGTTTAAAGGGACTCCCCAGCAGGAAGATGGCAGCATTTTAAAGAGCGCTAAAAACTTGCTATACATTGTACTAGCAGTTTTCCTCTACAATAAATTATTTAGCATTGATTTTGTAGCATCTGTACGATATGTGTGGCTGATAAGGGTGGGAGAGGGGTCTAACTGCCAGACAACACTGGGGATCTTATTTTAGACACACACAATCAGACTATAATCTTAATTAACACCGCTAATATGCATGAGCTGCTCATTTGCATATAAATACAACAACCACCTGGAATTTCAAAGAATTGATTCACTTTCTAATAAAATAAACAAGAACATAAGGTGAGTACTTCCTGCTCTTTAAGAATAACCTAAATAAAACACCACCTTGATTTTATGGTGACTGTCCCTTTAATTACACGCTTATGTATGATGGAATATTTATCAGGGACCTTGCGTGTTTCATACACGCCAGGCTGGTCCGGAGTGAGAAGTGCTGTACGCCCCTCCCACTGGTCTGTCACATGCTCGGTCCTCTTAAGGTGGAATACTACAGTTACCACCATATAGATCAACAATTCTATCCTAGCAGAAAGATTGTTATACAGACTGGGGGGAGGTGACCCAGGGGTCAGGGGGGTAGGAGATCAGAATAGGGGAACTGGGTGGGGGGGGGGGTGGAGATCAGAATTGGGGAACTGGGTGGGGGGGGTTGGAGATCAGAATAGGGGAACTGGGTGGGGGGGGGGTGGAGATCAGAATTGGGGAACTGGGTGGGGGGGGTTGGAGATCAGAATAGGGGAACTGGGTGGTGGGGGGGGGGAGATCAGAATAGGGGAACTGGGTGGGGTGGGGGGGGGGGTTGGAGATCAGAATAGGGGAACTGGGTGGGGGGGTGGGTTGGAGATCAGAATAGGGGAACTGGGTGGTGGGGGGGGGGGGAGATCAGAATAGGGGAACTGGGTGGGGTGGGGGGGGGGGTTGGAGATCAGAATAGGGGAACTGGGTGGGGGGGGGGGGTTGGAGATCAGAATAGGGGAACTGGGTGGGGGGGGGGGGGGGGGGGTAGGAGATCAGAATAGGGGAACTGGGTGGGGGGGGGGGGGGTAGGAGATCAGAATAGGGGAACTGGGTGGGGGTAGGAGATCAGAATGGAGGACCTGGGGTAATCCACCTTAAGTCTATGACAGATTAGAGGGAGGGGTGTACAGCAGTTCTCACTCTGGACCAGTCTGGCGCTGATGTAACACGCAAGGCCCTTTATGAGTACGGGATTTCTTTATAAAGAGCTTACAGTCAAAATAATAAACACATAGATGTCTATAGCAAAGGAGAAGCAAAGGGCGGCGATAACGAGACGTGACAAACACACATTACTATCTAACACTTCCTGTAACATTATCCAACTCTACTTGTTAAAGTGACAGTGTCTTATCTTTAAAGCCAGAATTTAAATAACTAGAATGGATAACTGGCAAAACCCTCCATCCTTGGCAATGTGTATTATCGCTACTGTTTTTTTGTCTTGAACTTACCCCTATGTAGCGCTACGGAATATGTTGGCGCGTTACAAACATACATAATAATTTATTTTTTATTTAATTCTGAAAATGTCTCTCCACCTGTACCACCTGCACTAAGGTCAGTACTGTGTAAGTGTCAGAAATGTGTGTAGTGTAAATAGGCTGTGTGCGCGAGGCAAATCCGTTAGGGTAGCTGTGTGCGTCCGCATTGTGTAAGTTAGTGTTGTAAAATGGCGGTGAATGTGTATGTGGTACGCGGCAGTGGATGATGTAGCGTCCTTTTTATTAGTGTATCTTGTACCTCGTACGTTTTTTTCGGAAAATCCGTATGTGCTTGGTGGTGTTTCTCGTGTTTAGAGTCCTGTAGCCTCGTTTTCTTTTGGCAGCCATATTTTCTCTCGCTTAGGTGATTTTCGTGTGTCTACACTCTGGAATTTGGACTTAAATTGAGGAGTAACTTCACTTGCAGAGGTCCTGGGTGCCCCCCCTTTCTGTGGGTAAGCTTTGTATGTGTTTGTTGTTTGTATTTATTGTGTTTTTAATGTTTTGAGGTGGGTGCGCACGGTTCGGCCGCCAAGGTCGTATTTTTGCGAGTCCCAGGGCTCATATTTGTGGATGGTAAGGCTGTAAATTTTGCGGTGTAAGTCCCACCTGCGGCTCATTGCAGCCGACGTGGGAGCCTCCTCTGCAAATGCGCCCCCTTCACGAGGGTCTGCATTTGCGTGCCTAAAGTCGTAGGGATGATCACCTACGGCGCTCATCAGCAGTGCAAGGAGCACCTTTGGCGCTCCTTGCCAGCAACTGCGGCCCTCGCTTCTCACACACACATGAATCACTCATCATTATATTGTTACGGAGGGCTGTAAAACATTGTATGTTGTGCCACCAGGATCAAGGTGATGGCAAGCCAGATTGGAATTACAGGAAGCGAAAAAATCTTAAAGGTCTGCCCCAAAAAGTAATAAAAAAAAAAAAGATATGAGTAAGCCAGAGTACCGAGGAGCCAGACAAACTTCTATTAGGGTCAATAAATGGTGCGACACACGCATAAAAAATATTAAAAAGGACCTCAGTAACATTTTAGGCGCCGTGGCTCCCTGGCACCAGGGATGTTGTCCATCTCGGTCTTACTCACCATATTAGGCTGCCAGCCTTCTACATTCACGCAGCGGTCAATGCACCACCAGAAGTCGTCTTCTGACTCGCCCTTCCATGAGAAGACGGGGAACCCTGAGGAACAACAGGACAAGTTAGTGCCGGACCTAAAATAAGTGCCACCTAAACAGATCTTATAATCACATCATGGAGGGTATATAAAAGATGTAACATCTGTAATCTGAGCGAGCCACAACTTGGCATCTTGGTCGGTTCTATTGGGTCTGAGGCTCAGTTCATAGTTATGTCCAATAAATCCCCAGGAACCTTAGTCTTGGCCAAGTGATGTCTACAGAGTTCCTCGGCACAAAGGGATCCTGGACACTAAGGAGGGAGGGTATGTCTTACAGATGCCCCTCAAGTGGCAGATACAGCTACTCCAGCAAATGCTCTAATATTTATATATTTATATGTATATTTCCAATTTATAGATGAACCTGCCACATTCCCTCCCATGTTTTATTGCTTTTCTACTTCCCAATATGTGAGATATTTAGAGCCCTAATTTATATTACTCTGATATTCTCTTATCTATAGACCTGCAAACTTGACCGATCATTACTTAAGTTATTACGCCGGTCACTTTGAATCTTAATGCTTATCTTAAGTATTGATAAAGAGAACTGCAAGTCCCAGAAGTCATTCTCGAGAACCACAAAGATACCACAATATACTTCAATACTGATTATATTACATTTACACTACACTTGCTTTTAAGAAGTCTCCAGAGCAATACTGGAGTCTGACTCACAAGGAAATATTTTCTCAGCTTCTGCACCCCCCTCCTGCTCTCATTAGATGGACATGAAGATCATTTGTGATTTAAGCCACACCCACAGGGAGGGGCTTCACACTGCCAGTGCATGAGATACACAGCATGTCACTGCCTGCTTGTTAGCAGTACGAGTCAGATAGTGTGAAGCCCATCCCACTGGGCGTGGCTTCAAATCACAACTGTTCAACATGTCAGCTCATGAGAGAGCATGAAAGGGGTGGAAGCTGCAGAAGGTGAAACGGTTACACCTGGGGACTTCTTAAAAGTAAAGGAAGTGTACGTTTTATAACAATTACATTGATGAGAATGAACATTAAAACATTATATATTTATGCCCGAAATAAATAGCAGCTGAACAAAGGGCAGTGACTGCAGCACCCCAATGAACAGTCTATGGTCAGCCAATACTGTGGTCACAAAAAAAAAAAAATTAAAATATATATCACTAAAGCCGTCACACGTACCACTTTCTGCCAGGGCAGCTGCCACCTCATTGAGGGTGGAGTAGATGTTGCAGGCGGCCCACCGGCACTGAGCTCCCAAGGCCCCGAGGGTCTCAATTAGAACCTGCAGCAAAGAGGGAGAGTGTCAAGATCAGACTTTTCCAGCATTTAAAGTGACAGAGCCAAGGCTGGGAATATAGCATAACTTAATATAGGCGATAAGTACTTTATCAGTTTAAATGTGATTAATGTATTTATATTTATTTTGTCAATGATACATCATTGCTAATAATTGCCAATTATGCAGAGAGGCTTTGAGTCTATTGTGCCATATGTCCAAGCCATTAACCTCCCCATCACTAATTTAAGAGTTTTTTGTTTTTTTTTAATAAATGTGTTTTTGTTACTGGCTAATAATCCTCCATAAGTAACGAGGACCTTAAGACCCAAGGAGGTCACATGTAGTACTCACCGCAGTCTGCGCTGTGATATGAGTGCAGCCCACGATCTTGGCACCGGCCAGCGGCTTCTCGCCCTGCGCTCTCTTACGCAGAGCCATTAGGGCGGGCATCTCTGAGTGGGGAAAACAGGAGCGGAACAAGTGGTTAGAGGAACTGGGTCACCAACAAGCCTGACCCAGGGAGCTCTTACGGAGCTCGGTGAGGGCTCACACAGTACCTTGCTCCGCAATCTCGATCTCTCTGCGCCCAAACTCCGCCTGCTTGATGTTCTTCACGCAGAAGTCGCTGCTGCCCTTGGAGTTCTTCTGCTGCTTGTCGCGGGGGGAGGTCTCATCATCAGAACTGTCTGTGTAGGAAGCAGCTAGTGAAAGAGGATATAATCAGCACCGGCAATGGGCTTCCGCCTCTCACCGTGCAGCATGGGGGAGTATGTATATAGGGCCTTCTAATGGCCGGGGCACAACTAGAGACTACGTCAGGTCCCAGTCACACTCTTACCTGGAATCATTTTCTTTTGCTGATCCAATAGATATTTTCTTTTATTTATAAAAATTGAGAACGATCAAAATCGATAGTGTAGGACTAACTACTTATGCTTAGGGTGCTACAAGCAAATCTATGATCCCAAGGGGATACCTCCTATCTGGAAGGCTTAACATGGTTTAAAGTCCAAAAACCAACACAAAGGCCGTTTTAGACATTACGCTTCTCGCACTCTACCTCTAGGCATTACAGTCCTATACTACCAATGTCTGTCAATAGCTTGGTTTTATTCTCTATAAATAAGACACATTTTAATTTTTGCTTTTAATTCACCATATGTACTTGGGTGTCAAGCACCAGAAAAAAGGCTAACCTTTGCTGATCCAATAGAGGGGGGAATTCACCAGCAGAGACCCCCCAAGTCTAAGGGAAGGAAGAATGCAAACCCAAATATTAGGAGCTGGTGAACTCTCCCACTATGGATCAGGAAAACCCGACTGACTGCCGATTGGTGCCAAACACTCCCACCTACGGATCTAGCCACATGTAGTGCGAGCCACCACTCAGAACCAAAGATGGAGGAGAGAGACCATTACTCAGTGGGTCGCAAGTACAAAGTCATCATGGACTGGAAGTGTAGGGTCGGACACACAGGAGGCACATAAGGTTATACTGACAAATAATCCCATTGGGGATATTAGCTAGACCAAAATGGCAGACTAGGTCTACTGGATTTTAAAGGAGCATTGCAGTAAAATATATGTACACAGTCTTTTCAATATGTTTGAGAACGGCAACATGTTTTAGAAGCAAAAAAAACAGCTTTCAATTGGTCCTATTGAATGCTCTAGTAGTTTTAGCTGCCACAAAAACATCTTCTGCATTCAACGTCTTCTCATAAATGAATTAGATCAGCAGAAGACAAAATGGTAGATTCCAAGGCATAACTGCCTATAAAAAAGGTAATTGGAGCAATATTTATTAATTCTAACCATTTTTCAAGTGTAGTTCATCAAAAATATTTATATTCTACAATGCCAACAAAAAGGCAAAAGCACAACATGTAAATAATGCATTTAGAACAAAAAAAAATAAATAAAAAAAAAGTTAAATCAAACAAAGCTCAATAAGGAAAAAAAAAAAAAAGTCATAACAAGATTATAAAATGTTGGAGTGGATCAAATTACACGCTGGACTGCGCGCCAATGCCACTATATGTTGTCAGGTAGAGGCCACTCCAGGAGCTAATTGACCGGATTAGGGGGCCGCAGAAATATTTCCCTGAAGGTCAGACTCCAGCCCGGCTTGACCTGCAAATCCCTGGGAGACTGGAGTCTGGCATTTTCCGGGCTGGATTCCCAGGTTGACCTAAAGCCCCAGAAATCTGCGTTTAATAATAAAAGGAATGACATTGAATATCTGCATGAGAATGAGAAGAAACGCGGAGAAAGATCAGCCGACTGGAGATAGATTTAAGGGAAAAAATGCTGATCTTGTGACTTGCCCATGTCCATAAATTTACCATGATTGGCAGTGCCAGCGACCTTCACCAGGCGAACATCCACGACATTACCAGGCATTTAGTTTGAGGAGCTTTTTATGTAATGATGATGTGAGCAAAAGGTTACAGTGATGAAACATCCAATAAAATAGATAAGGGTTTTATGAGTAACATTATCACTTTAGCACGGATGTAGGCTGCTCCTCTCTGCGACTCGCACGTGTTGCTGTGCCCTGAGTTGTACGGGTTGGCCAATGCACCAACAAAAAAAAAAAGGAGTCTTACCCCAACACATTACTTCAAAAATGCCCATTCTGGCTCCCAACATGAGCAAGGTCTAAATTATAGATATATGTTGCTCTTTTAATAGTATTTAGTAAAAATTAAGGTGTTTTATAAATAAGAGTCAATAATAAAAATTTACTAAAACATTTCTCATTGGCCAACAATCCCAGTGTTTTGGGCGGCTGGGAACCTGGTTCCCTATATTTATGTCTCCTCTCCTTATCCTGTCTTTCCCCTTTTCACCCGAGCCAGCCATCTTGACTCCATTTGCCCTTTGTCACCTCCCTCTTCCTGGACTCACAGACTCCTTCTCCTCATTCCCTTGTGTTCCTCTCCATACTTTCACCTTCCTTTTGCTTCTTCTACCCTGTTTTAGTCCATTACCCTTTCTCTTTCGTCGCCTCTAAATACTCCCTCATATTCTCTCTCCCTTCTCCATTTCCTGTTCCGTAGTTCCTCTTCTTCCCGTCCTTCCTCATACTAGTAACTGTAAACCCATTTGATTTACCTTTCTGACTTGGCTTTCAAGAGCGATTCTGAAACTGGTCTAGGGCACCAGATCCTCAACAAGACCCTACATTTGATACATCGCTCCGACCCTATGGTAGACATTTCCTTGGCATATGGATAGGAGTGAGAGGGCAGAAACCACTCCGTGTCACCCTAACCAGGTCTTCTCATTTTGGTGCTTCTTGTACAGAACCTCTGCTGCCCATCCTGTATCTCAACACCAAAATATCATTTCTTACATATTGTGAGGTGTCCCTCTATGCTGGCGAGATACCAGGATATCATCTTCCTTCTTACAACTGGTCTACAAGTGAAAAGGTTGTGATATACAAGACATTGAATGAAGAGAAGGTGAGGAGGACCTTGTTACAGATAAGGGCCAAAGAGGGCCACTGTCTCCTATACAGGACCATACTCGCAGGCCTATGCATGTACTGTAAAATAAATAAGTGAATAGGTCGCCTTAAACCATTTGGAGAGACACTTACCAGAGCTATAGCTATCAGTTGAAGACTGGGAGATGGATCGGGACAGCGAGCGGCGGCCAATCTTGGTGGGACGTTTGTTGAACTCCCTCTTCTGGTCCGCAAACTGGATCTGCTGCGAGAAACACAAAGTGAATTAGATCGGGAAGACCAAGGATGGATCTCCAATGGACCATGAACGCAATGCACAGATTCCACAAACAAGACCTGGCCATAAGGACAACGCAATGACTATAAGCATAGCCAAGACTGAACTAGATTACGAAAGCTTGGTATTTACATACAAGACGTAACCAGAGAAATGTCCATTGGAAACCCAGTGCCAGATTAAATAAAGATTAGACACCTTAAAATGGCAAGAGACTTGGAGACGGAGAATTGCAAGATCATGTGTAGATGAAGCGCCAATAGATGGGCCTATGTAGGGGAGACCAATGGCCGGGTCAGATCATGTGTAGATGAAGCGCCAATAGATGGGCCTATGTAGGCGAGACCAATGGCCGGGTCAGATCATGTGTAGATGAAGCGCCAATAGATGGGCCTATGTAGGCGAGACCAATGGCCGGGTCAGATCATGTGGAGATGAAGCGCCAATAGATGGGCACTTACAACCAACCCATGTAGCGGAGACCAATGACCAGTAGTTACCAGATCATGCGTAGGCAAGACCCCCAGTAAAGGAGTAGTCTCGGGTCTTGCGGATTAGACAAGATTACATGTATTACTTGGACATTTGTATTATTTAGATGACTTACACTTGCAAATGTTAAATTTACTCAAAGACTAGACAAGAGATTCAAACATTCCTATATAGAACGCCCCTTTAAGGGTTTGTCAGGTTGGGATAATCGCCTCCCCATAAAGGAATAGGGCTTGCCATAGCAAAAGTAAAGTATCTGAGGACTCAGCCTCCACTTAACCCTTCACTGGCAGAGAAGCCAACAATGCGCTGCTACCAGTGAAAGGGTTAAGTGCACAAATCCTGCCAACACGGGTACAACATGTATTTCTATAACATACAGGGATTGCCCCTATTTACAGTGTGATAGTGTGACATGACCGCTCCTCTGACCCCGTTATTTACAGTCTGCTATTTTGTAATATATCTCCAAGTCTGTATTACAACTAATATAAGCAATTATTCTTTACGGAGGCAGCCACTGCATTTTTCAATACTTGATTGATTTACTTTGAGGATTTCGGCCATGTAAGACTTCTCTGGACTTTACTGGAAGCCCTCAAGGAGCAAAGTCCCATTTCAATTGAAGCAGCTGCATGTTCCAGGTGACCCCATGGGGTATATTAAAGGCTGTATTCAGGAGGGGTATTTGTACAAGAGACCGCCGTGTCCTCGGGTCTGTAACAAGAGCCAGAGAACAGGAACAATTCCCGGCTCTAATGACCTCCAATTACTGCTCTCTGATGAATAACGTTCTTGTTGGGATTTTGGGTGAACTGGAAGAGAGTCCACCCAAGTGTAACCAAATACCACCCAGCGCGGGGACCGAGGGGTTAAAGGGATATGGAGGGGTCCTTGGTGTTACTAGGAATAGAATATTCCTGGGTATCTATTTACTGACATGTATTGTATTAATAAGATCTGTATTTACTGCCTAAAATTGAACCGTCCCTGTATAGGTCTGCCCTCTGCAGATCACGAAGATAGTGTTTCAAACTAGCCTGTCTGTGACCTCTCAAGCAGCATGTGGATACGAACTGCGATCAATGTATGTAGAAAAAAAAAAAAATATTGAAATATATACAGTGCCTTGCAAAAGTATTCACCCCCTTGACTTTTTACCTATTTTGTTACATTACAGCCTTAAGTTCAATGTTCTGTTAATCTGAATTTTATGTGGCGGATCAGAACACAATAGGTTGGTGAAGTGAAATGAGAAAAATATATACATAAAACTATTTTTTAGAAATAGAAAACAGAACATTGGCATGTGCGTATGTATTCACCCCCTTTGTTATGAAGACCATAAAAAGCTCTGGTGCAACCAATTACCTTCAGAAGTCACATAATTAGTGAAATTATGTCCACCAGTGTGCAATCTAAGTGTCACATGATCTGTCATTACATATACACAACTTTTTTGAAAGGCCCCAGAGGCTGCAACACCTAAGCAAGAGGCACCACTAACCAAACACAGCCATGAAGACCAAGGAACTCTCCAAACAAGTAAGGGACAATGTTGTTGAGAAGTACAAGTCAGGGTTAGGTTATAAAAAAATATCCAAATATTAGATGATCCCCAGGAGCACCATCAAATCTATCATAACCAAATGGAAAGAACTTGGCACAAAAGCAAACCTGCCAAAGAGACCGTCGCCCACCAAAACTCATGGACCGGGCAAGGAGGGCATTAATCAGAGAGGCAGTACAGAGACCTAAGGTAACCCTGGAGGAGCTGCAGAGATCCACAGCAGAGACTGGAGTATCTGTACATAGGATGACAATAAGCCGTACGCTCCATAGAGTTGGGCTTTATGGCAGAGTGGCCAGAAGAAAGCCATTACTTTCAGCAAAAAACAAAATGGCACGTGGGAGACTCCCAAAATGTATGGAGGAAGGTGCTCTGGTCTGATGAGACTGAAATTGAACTTTTCGGCCATTAAACAAAACTCTATGTCTGGCGCAAACCCAACACATCACATCACCCAAACAGCACCATCCCCACAGTGAAACATGGCGGTGGCAGCATCATGCTGTGGGGATGTTTTTCAGCAGCCGGGACTGGGAAACTGGTCAGAGTTGAGGGAAAGATGGATGGTGCTAAATACAGGGATATTCTTGAGCAAAACCTGTACCACTCTGTGTGTGATTTGAGGCTAGAACTGAGGTTCACCTTCCAGCAGGACAATGACCCCAAACACACTGCTAAAGCAACACTTGGGGGGTTTAAGGGGAAACATGTAAATGTGTTGGAATGGCAGAGTCACAGCCCAGACCTCAATCCAATAGAAAATCTGTGGTCAGACTTAAAGATTGCTGTTCACAAGAGCAAACCATCCAACTTGAAGGAGCTGGAGCAGTTTTGCAAGGAGGAATGGGCAAAAACCCCAGTGGTAAGATGTGGCAAGCTCATAGAGACTTATCCAAAGCGTCTTGGAGCTGTGACTGTCGCAAAAGGTGGCTCTACAAAGTATTGACTTTAGGGGGTGAATAGTTATGCACAGGGACTTTTTCTGTTATTTTGTCTTATTTGTTCTGTAAATAAAATGATGCAAATCCTCACACAATCCATGTTATTTACAGGTTGTGAGGCAGCAAAACACGAAAAATGCCAAGGGGGGTGAATACTTTTGCAAGGCACTGGTCCCTTTAGCGCCATATATACCGTGACACATGACCCAAGGTCACGGGCAGGTCCAATGAAGGTCACTGCAGGATTCACAAATCACGCTCTGGATTAGGGCGGATCAGGGCGGGTTCGTGCGACGCACATTTACTGCCGGCCATGCACAAGGTTATCGGTCTTTACTAGAATTCCTCTACATTTTATTGGTCAGCCGCGCGGCCAGTTAAAGGGCCGCAGATAACAGAGCAAATGATTACCTATGGAGGTTCCAAATATGGAATACTTTCAAATTATTGACAATACCGAGTACTATCATTTGAGTGTTAATAATAAAATGTATTGTCTTACAGTAAAAGCTTATACCTTTCTGATCCACCCACTAAGGCAGTCTGATATCTCTTGCTAACTAGACATCATAGCCAATAATTGTCGCTGACATCCATATATTGAGTGTAAGTGATATGCAAAGCGTAAGCCTGGACATGCTCAGGGCCCAGCGAGAAAACGATCACAGAGATACAGGGACTTTAGTAGGTGCATCAGAAATGTTGGCTGACATTCAAAAATGATAAAAGTTCAATGTAACTTGTATGCAACACACAAAAACTGCTAAAATACTGATTAACCAGAAATGAAAAAAATCATCATCTCAATAAAGTTACAATATACCAGACTGCGATTTAGGAGCCAGCCAGGTTTGTCAGCAGCCACGTAATTCTTTAGGAGCCATTTTGCATAGATATATGTGTAATAGGAGCCTCCCTCACTCCCAGGATGCGTCCAGCGCTACGTCCATCTCATACATAAGAAACACGGACGCGCGGTATACAGGGTCTGGGATACACCGTTAAAGGGCCAGTGTAAGGGATTTTACTGTTAAACCTATTTAAGTTCACCATTAAGATTTATAATACTTGTGCAATTAACCGCAAATCTTGCACCAAATACAGTTTAAATTATTAATGGCTGCTGTAACCTGTCCCCAACTCATTGTCCTGAGCACTGCTGAAGAGAAACATTCAAACTGACATAACATTAAAATCGGCAGGGTTGGTAACCTGGAGCAGCTCACACTTTGGGATTGTTCTATAGGGTTAGGGGGTATAGTTACATACTCAAGGTTACCCATCATGCCTCATGAATGGCATCAGGCACGAGCAGCAGCCATTACGGAGAAAAACAGGATATAATGATGTTTATATAGGATTTAACCTGAAAAGTGCTTACACCGGACATAAGGGGCCCAATGACGGCCAGGCTCACTGACCAGTACATGCCCGTGGCTACACCGGACATAAGGAGCCCAATGACCACCCTACTTACTGACCAGGACATGCCCATGGCTACACAGGACATAAGGAGCCCAATGACACCCTACTTACTGACCAGTACATGCCCATGGCTACACCGGACATAAGGGGCCCAATGACACCCTACTTACTGACCAGTACATGCCCATGGCTACACCGGACATAAGGGGCCCAATGACACCCTACTTACTGACCAGTACATGCCTGTGGCTACACCGGACATAAGGGGCCCAATGACACCCTACTTACTGACCAGTACATGCCCGTGGCTACACCGGACATAAGGGGCCCAATGACACCCTACTTACTGACCAGTACATGCCTGTGGCTACACCGGACATAAGGGGCCCAATGACACCCTACTTACTGACCAGTACATGCCCGTGGCTACACCGGACATAAGGAGCCCAATGACCACTAAGCTTACTGACCAGTACAAGCCCATGGCTACACCGGACATAAGGAGCCCAATGACCACTAAGGTTACTGACCAGTACATGCCCATGGCTACCCCGGACATAAGGAAGATATATTTACACGCGCTCCTCTCAGACCATCCTCTCTAATTTAAAGCCTTAAAACAACTTTGGGAGGTCCCGGTTGCGAGCGCAATGCGACATCTGTACTAGGGACACAGACATTACATTTAGGAGCCAGCCAGAGTAGTGAGGAGTCGGGCTATGGTGTAATCATGTAATTAGGAGCCAGATACACCACAGGAGGTGAGAGTTACAGGCCCGTGGAAGTGTCCTGGTGTCACTAGCCATACCCCTAGGCATCCATTTACTTTATCGTACCAAGTAGCGATTAGAAGCTCGGTTTTTACTGCATAAAATCATATAAACAGTCCCTGTATGGGTCGGCCCACTGCAGACATGGGCTCTAAGGCTGGATGTGCAGTGTCCTAGCCTAACAGATCATGTCAGTAAATAGATACCCAGGGATAGTATACACCTAGTAACATATCCCTTTAATAGAATGAAGCGGTCAGTCTCAGACCTCACCTGGGACTTCATGTCGGTCACCTCGCTCACATTGTATTTCTTCTTGTTGTTCAGCATGTTCAGCGCCCACCAGCCCTCCGACATCTCTGGACAGTACGGAGGCGCTGCGTGGCCCGGGCTTTATACCCGCACTCCGGCCCAATCTGGTTCCATCCTACTTGCCCAATGGTCACTCAGTATGGGGAGAGCTGACCCCATAAACTAATGAGGCATCTCGGACATTGTGGCCGCCTGGCTTGTTTTTAATAGGCAATTACACCGTCCGGTAACTATTAACATCGCGCTAACGGCTTATGTGCGCAGCGCTCTCAGTAATTACCATGTCAATTAGAGTCATTGAGAGAGCGCGCCCTCCCCCAGGGTGTCTCACGCTGCTCCTTCAGGGTAGGCACATTACACTATTAACGTGTTCTTACTTTAATTAAGGTCAAATTACACAAGGAAGTTACACTAAAAACAACTAGTTCTGTAGAGTATACAGTCAGGTCTGGGACAGAGTGACCATTAAAGGGACAGAGAAGGGTCATACATATAATATCTCTGTGGTGGCACGACATCTGCGCGCCCGAGTAATGCGCCCCGACATCTGCGCGTATCAGTAAATAGATACCCAGAGATGGCACCCCGACTTCAGCGCGCCTGAGTAATGCGTTGCGACGCGTGCACGCATGTGCTCCAAATAAACGCGTGCCCTGTCAGCTGTGCGTATCGCATCTCTCACCCCTCCCACTCAGTGCCCACATTGGCACAGTGACAGAAAATATACAGCCCTCCCCCCGTCTCCTTATCTTTTCTGTCACTGTGCCAATGTGGGCACTGAGTGGGAGGGGTGAGAGATGCGAAGTGCGCAGCTGACAGGGCGCGCGATTGTTTGGCGCACATGCATCGCCATGCATTACTCAGGCGCGCTGAAGTCGGGGGGCCATCGCTGGGTATCTATTTACAGACATGTACTTTATTTTATCAGGGGGTGCTTATAGCCCACCATATACTGCCTGAAATGATACAAATAGTCCCTGTATGGGTCTGCCCTTTGCAGTGTATGCACAAAGACTGTATAGTACTTGCTGTGCCTCATACTAACCAATCACTGAGAGACAGAGAGAGAGAGAGAGACAGACAGAGAGAGAGAGAGACAGACAGACAGAGAGAGAGAGAGACAGACAGACAGACAGAGAGAGAGAGAGACAGACAGACAGACAGAGAGACAGACAGACAGACAGAGATAGAGACAGACAGACAGAGATAGAGACAGACAGACAGAGATAGAGACAGACAGACAGAGATAGAGACAGACAGACAGAGATAGAGACAGACAGACAGAGATAGAGACAGACAGACAGAGATAGAGACAGACAGACAGACAGAGATAGACAGACAGACAGACAGAGATAGACAGACAGAGATAGACAGACAGAGATAGACAGACAGACAGACAGACAGACAGACAGACAGACAGACACAGACAGACAGACAGAGACAGACAGACAGACAGACACAGACAGACAGACAGACAGAGACAGACAGACAGACAGACAGAGATAGAGACAGACAGACAGACAGAGATAGAGACAGACAGACAGAGATAGAGACAGACAGACAGAGATAGAGACAGACAGACAGAGATAGAGACAGACAGACAGAGATAGAGACAGACAGACAGAGATAGAGACAGAGATAGAGACAGACAGAGATATAGACAGACAGACAGAGAGACCTCAAGCTCATTAGCAACAGGAAACCACATCTATGGGATACACTCAGATGACAATTCCTGCTTAGAATAAAAGGAAACAAAACCTGACAACCAACATCCAGGATGGGGTCCGATCGCTACGAGCCCGGGGGCTGAGCCCAGTTAGACACCAACATTCATTTTTCTGATCCGCTCTGTATAAAATCCAACTACTTGGCTTCAGTTTGTAGCCATTATATCATGCCCAGTGTTTGAATTTCTGCTTAATTTTAAACCTTGGCACAATGCAGAAACAGAAAAAGGGACAAAAAAAACAAAAAACACACAATAATAAAAAAGATTATATATATATATATAAAACAATGGATCTATTTGGTTTGTAAACTGTATTTTATGACCTAAGTTCAGGATCTGCCCAGGATAGAAAGTCTCTGAAGTATGATGGGTGGGCTGGCCAAACAGGTCCTAGAGCACAGTACCACATCTTGCACCCAGATGATACAGAGGGGGACCCACCCCACAAGCAGGGCACTAAATGCACCCACATCTTACAGGGGGGGCTACCCCACAAGCAGAGCACTTGTTGCACACACATCTTACAGGTGGGGCTACCCCAACAAGCAGGGCACTAAATGCACACACATCTTACAGGGGGGGCTACCCCACAAGCATGGCACTAAATGCACCCACATCTTACAGGGGGGGCTACCCCACAAGCATGGCACTAAATGCACTCACATCTTACAGGGGGGGCTACCCCACAAGCAGAGCACTTGTTGCACACACATCTTACAGGTGGGGCTACCCCAACAAGCAGGGCACTAAATGCACACACATCTTACAGGGGGGGGCTACCCCACAAGCATGGCACTAAATGCACCCACATCTTACAGGGGGGGCTACCCCACAAGCATGGCACTAAATGCACCCACATCTTACAGTGGGGGCGGGGGGGCAACCCCACAAGCATGGCACTTTTTGCACCCACATCTTACAGGGGTGCAACCCCACAAGCAGGACACTTCTTGCACCCAGATCTTACAGAGGGGGTCTACACCACAAGCAGGACACTTCTTGGTCCCAGATCTTACAGGGGGGGGTCTACACCACAAGCAGGACACTTCTTGCACCCAGATCTTACAGGGGGGGTCTACACCACAAGCAGGACACTTCTTGCACCCAGATCTTACAGGGGGGTCTACACCACAAGCAGGACACTTCTTGCACCCAGATCTTACAGAGGGGGTCTACACCACAAGCAGGACACTTCTTGCACCCAGATCTTACAGAGGGGTCTACCCCACAAGCAGGACACTTCTTGCACCCAGATCTTACAGAGGGGGCCTACACCACAAGCAGGACACTTCTTGCACCCAGATCTTACAGGGGGGGTCTACACCACAAGCAGGACACTTCTTGCACCCAGATCTTACAGAGGGGGTCTACACCACAAGCAGGACACTTCTTGCACCCAGATCTTACAGAGGGGGACCTACCCCACAAGCAGGACACTTCTTGCACCCAGATCTTACAGAGGGGGTCTACACCACAAGCAGGACACTTCTTGCACCCAGATCTTACAGGGGGGTCTACACCACAAGCAGGACACTTCTTGCACCCAGATCTTACAGAGGGGGTCTACACCACAAGCAGGACACTTCTTGCACCCAGATCTTACAGAGGGGGACCTACCCCACAAGCAGGACACTTCTTGCACCCAGATCTTACAGAGGGGGTCTACACCACAAGCAGGACACTTCTTGCACCCAGATCTTACAGGGGGGTCTACACCACAAGCAGGACACTTCTTGCACCCAGATCTTACAGAGGGGGTCTACACCACAAGCAGGACACTTCTTGGACCCAGATCTTACAGAGGGGGACCTACCCCACAAGCAGGACACTTCTTGCACCCAGATCTTACAGAGGGGGTCTACACCACAAGCAGGACACTACTTGCACCCAGATCTTACAGAGGGGGTCTACACCACAAGCAGGACACTTCTTGCACCCAGATCTTACAGGGGGGTCTACACCACAAGCAGGACACTTCTTGCACCCAGATCTTACAGAGGGGGTCTACACCACAAGCAGGACACTTCTTGCACCCAGATCTTACAGGGGGGGTCTACACCACAAGCAGGACACTTCTTGCACCCAGATCTTACAGGGGGGTCTACACCACAAGCAGGACACTTCTTGCACCCAGATCTTACAGAGGGGTCTACACCACAAGCAGGACACTTCTTGCACCCAGATCTTACAGAGGGGTCTACACCACAAGCAGGACACTTCTTGCACCTAGATCTCACAGAGGGGGTCTACACCACAAGCAGGACACTTCTTGCACCCAGATCTTACAGAGGGGGACCTACCCCACAAGCAGGACACTTCTTGCACCCAGATCTTACAGAGGGGGTCTACACCACAAGCAGGACACTTCTTGCACCCAGATCTTACAGAGGGGGTCTACACCACAAGCAGGACACTTCTTGCACCCAGATCTTACAGAGGGGGTCTACACCACAAGCAGGACACTTCTTGCACCCAGATCTTACAGGGGGGTCTACACCACAAGCAGGACACTTCTTGCACCCAGATCTTACAGAGGGGTCTACACCACAAGCAGGACACTTCTTGCACCCAGATCTCACAGAGGGGGTCTACACCACAAGCAGGACACTTCTTGCACCCAGATCTTACAGAGGGGGTCTACACCACAAGCAGGACACTTCTTGCACCCAGATCTTACAGAGGGGGACCTACCCCACAAGCAGGACACTTCTTGCACCCAGATCTTACAGAGGGGGTCTACACCACAAGCAGGACACTTCTTGCACCCAGATCTTACAGAGGGGGACCTACCCCACAAGCAGGACACTTCTTGCACCCAGATCTTACAGAGGGGGTCTACACCACAAGCAGGACACTTCTTGCACCCAGATCTTACAGAGGGGGACCTACCCCACAAGCAGGACACTTCTTGCACCCAGATCTTACAGAGGGGGTCTACACCACAAGCAGGACACTTCTTGCACCCAGATCTTACAGGGGGGGCCTACACCACAAGCAGGACACTTCTTGCACCCACATCTTACAGGGGGGGGGCTATCCCACAAGCATGGCACTTCTTGCACCCACATCTTACAGGGGGGGGCTACACCACAAGCATGGCACTTCTTGCACCCAGATCTTACAGGGGGGTCTACCCCACAAGCAGGGGTCTCCTCTTACCATCCAGTCCGGCATGTTGAAGGCCGCCGTGTCTTGGGTGCTGTCCGTCTTCTCCATGTCTACACTTTGTCCTCAAAATGTTTGGAAGGAATAGTCTGGTCCTGCTCTGCAAAATCCACCTGTCTCTCAAGGAGCTTACAGTGGGTTTCAGGAGCCCCCCTCTTCTCACAGTAACTTCTCAAGAGCTTCAAAAGTCAGAGGCTCAGAAACTTAAATCTCCAGGCTCAGGCGGCGCTCCAAGTACTATCCTGCGCTCCTGGCCCCTCCTCACATTACATACCTTGCCTACCATCCCCTTGCCCATTGGTGCTACCTGCCCTTTGTCTTGTCAACACCCTATAACAATGACTCATTCATACAAGTGTCAATAATATAAATCAAGGTCACACCGAGAGTTCACCCCCCCCCCCCCCCCCCCCCACGGTCTCCTTGAGATTATCTCCAATGTGTATCACAAACAGAGCGCCAGAAACCTGCTAATTACCTTGGTTATTTACCAACGTCCAGGTGAGGACTGACGTACACGGCCATCGATCTGCAATGAATGGGCAGATTACCTTACAATGGCCGCTGACCGCTCAGGAAGCGGACGGACAATTACACTGGACATCCCCCACCCCAGGAAATCCAATCAGGATCTTCCATAGAAACCCAGTAAGACCTTGTTATCACCAATCTGCCATCAGGTATTTACATTAAGTACAATAAAGTGTCTTAAAGGGACGTGGAGGGGTCCTGGGTGTTATGTATAGATTATCCCTGGGTATTTCATTGCATGCACTTTATTTTCTTAAGAAGTTGCTAATAAAGCTGTTGTCCTAGGGGCTGTTTGAGATTAGTCCGTATACAACATAGCGCACCCAAACCTACAGAGTCTGTGTCTGCATACGCTGCAGAGGGTAGACCCATACAGGGACTATTTGTATGATTCGAGATATTATAAGCACTTGTTAATGAAATAAAGTACATAAAAAGTAAACTGATACCTAGGGTATTATATACCTAGAGACACCCAGGGCCCTGCCAAATCCCTTTAATGCAGAGGTGGGTTCCCACAACTATTACTTTTGGCTCCTAAAGCAATTTACCTGGCTGCTAAATATTAGTATTGTAGTCTGAGTGTCTGTAGCGCCCCCTGCGCAGGGTTACCGTACACTGTTACCCGAGTAATGTCACTGTATCTGGCACTCCGTATTCGCTTTTCTGGTGCGTTATGTCGTTACACGCGGCCCTGATGTCTCACATGCTAATAATGCAAGTTTGGTAATAAAACCCTGATGTTCAAATGTAAGCTGTAAAGACTACATTGGTGTTTGTTCTTATACAGATTTTTTGCTAATCATTATTACATGATAAATAACTACTGCGGCCATTTAATTCCGGCGATGATTGATGATGAGCACTATGACTTCGTGTTATGTGTATATTCTACATTACGAAGCTGCTGCAGGTGCCTAGATTGTGAGCTCTTGGGCACAGAGCACCTACTCTACATTAGTCTTGGGTAATGCTCATGTTTTATGGATCATCTCATTAGATGTTACCCGAGAGAGATTAATACTCTGGTATTTTGTATCACTTTGGGTGGCTGCCATATGTATCCTGGAACTAACAGAGCGTGAGACCCTCCTAGTGGCAATAGGGAGTCATTGCAGGTAATTATTACTCTCCACTGGGCTTGTGTATCTCAAAGCTGTGCGCTCACCCAAAATGGATAGGTCCTAGCAGAGAGGTCAGACAAATTGCAGTCCTTTGAAGGAAATGGCAACCACTCCAGTATCTTTGCCATGAAAACCTTATGGGTAGACACAATATGTGCCTGTATGATGCGATCCATAGGGTCAGAGAGTCGGACACAACTGAACAACAAAATAAAGTACATGCCTGGAAATACATACACAGATATATTATATACCTAGTAACACCCAGGATGCGCACACGTCCCTTTAAGCAGCCTTACACTATCTAATCACACTAATACACAAGGAATCGACGCGCCATTACGTAAATATCACATAGTTGTGGTAATTGCGAGTTTGTCGGTAACGATATGTTAAAAGTTACGGGTTGCGCATGTGAAAGGGAGCCGGCGCGAGAGGCCGCAGGGAGCCGGCGCGAAAGGCCGCAGGGAGCCGGCGCGAGAGGCCGCAGGGAGCCGGTGCGAGAGGCCGCAGGGAGCCGGTGCGAGAGGCCGCAGGGAGCCGGTGCGAGAGGCCGCAGGGAGCCGGTGCGAGAGGCCGCAGGGAGCCGGTGCGAGAGGCCGCAGGGAGCCGGTGCGAGAGGCCGCAGGGAGCCGGTGCGTGGGGTTGCAAGCCAATTTGCCATTTAAAAAAAAAAAAAAAAAAATCAGCATTTTTGGGAGGTCTCAGGACGGCTAAGCGAGGGAAAAATGGAGGCCCGAAAATGGTTTCACACCTGTAAATTCAAACAGGAGGGAGAGGGTGCAAAGAGACACAGGGGAGGGAGAGGGTGCAAAGAGACACAGGGGAGGGAGAGGGTGCAAAGAGACACAGGGGAGGGAGAGGGTGCAAAGAGACACAGGGGAGGGAGAGGGTGCAAAGAGACACAGGGGAGGGAGAGGGT
Organism: Discoglossus pictus; assembly: GCA_027410445.1. Taxonomy (NCBI): domain Eukaryota; kingdom Metazoa; phylum Chordata; class Amphibia; order Anura; family Alytidae; genus Discoglossus; species Discoglossus pictus. The sequence continues at coordinate 396,122,494 of CM050167.1, read as the reverse complement.
GCAAAGAGACACAGGGGAGGGAGAGGGTGCAAAAAGACACAGGGGAGGGAGAGGGTGCAAAAAGACACAGGGGAGGGAGAGGGTGCAAAGAGACACAGGGGAGGGAGAGGGTGCAAAGAGACACAGGGGAGGGAGAGGGTGCAAAGAGACACAGGGGAGGGAGAGGGTGCAAAGAGACACAGGGGAGGGAAAGGGTGCAAAGAGACACAGGGGAGGGAGAGGGTGCAAAGAGAACCAGGGGAGGGAGAGGGTGCAAAGAGAACCAGGGGAGGGGGAGAGGGTGCAAAGAGAAACAGGGGAGGGGGAGAGGGTGCAAAGAGAAACAGGGGAGGGAGAGGGGGAGAGGGTGCAAAGAGAAACAGGGGAGGGAGAGGGTGGAAAGAGACACAGGGGAGGGAGTGGGGACCCAGGGCTGAGAGAGTGGGGAGAGGCTCGGCCTTTGGCCGAAGGTGTTTATTTCAAGGACTGCAAGTTGCAGGTTGTCCGACGCCTGCAATGAGCGGCGAAGCCTGTAACGTAAAGGAGGGGAGAGAGCCCACATTGTGTTGCAAACACCACTGCCAGGCTTCACATTTTATTGCTGTAATTTTTAATGGGCACGTCGCTAGGACTATAATAAAAATATAAAAAATAACAACAACCACCTCCCTCTACAAGATGTGTTGGTCACATTACAGTATACTCAATTTACTGTACAGCAGAATATATATATATCACATATATAGTTGTGAGCGTACGGGTCGTTGCTCGCGAAGCGAGGGACTCAGTTGCTGGCGAGGTCACTGGGCAAGGGCCTCAAACCCTCGCAAACTTCACGTCGCTACTCAAAAAACACGACACACAAATTACGACACTCGCTAAATTTTACGAGGAACGCAAACAACGTACGAAACACGTTACCACACATTACGACCTCGCAAACATCGGACGCAACACGCCGACATACAAACATTTAAAACACAATACATACACACAGCACATACATAAAAACCTTACCTACACCAAGAGGGAGCACCCAGGACCTCAAAAATGCAACTTACACCTCGATTTTACGCGAAATAAAACAGTTTAGAGACTAAAAAAAATCTAAGCGAGAGAAAAAATGGCCGCCGAACAAAACGAAAACGAGGCTACAGCACTCTAAACTCGCAAAACACCACAAGAAACTCGCAAAACACCACAAAACACCTACGGATATTCATACCACACAGTGCACACATTCAGCACGCTTACACAGCAGCTCCACACCACTAATGCTGCAGCAACATCAAAACAGATTGTCAGCTCTTCAACACAATGCTTCAAAATAGGTAAAGTATATTCATTTACTAATTTAGCTACCTTACAATTTCATTGCCGTCATTTTTTGACGGGCAAGTCGCTAGTATATATATATATATATATATATATATATATATATATATATATATATATAACAGGAAAAAGGGTCTTTCATCAGGGAAGTTAACCCTTGCAGTGCTACTGGGGGTGTCACATACACAATATCGGCCCAGAGCTGCTCATCGTCCAAGGCATCCATTACGGACTGAATACAACAAGAGGTCCTGTGCTGGGGTTACTCACTCAGCTTTAACTACTACTCCGACCTGCAGATACACTGGACCCTTTATAGTGGTCTGTGGGCCACGGGGGCATGTAATGTATAGAATGTCCCATACAGGGTATCTCAAAATTACCAATCATTGTAGAAATTACACCTTTATTAGAAACTAGGTTTGAGCAGAGAGGTCAGACAAATCGCTGTTCACTGGAGAAGGAACTGGCACCCATTCCAGTATCTTTGCAAGAAAACAAAGAGTCACAACAAGTCTTAAAGGATATATAGAATGTATATGGTACCAGTAAAGTAATATAAAGTATGCAGGTCCTCGAGGGCCACACACAGACCTGGATTTGAAGATTTCCTTTCTGTGCACAGGCGAGTGAGTGTGACCCTCCAGGACGGGGCGTATTTACATATCGGTGGGGATTATCCAGTAATTACACAAATATGGCAGATAAGTGATGACGATGAGAAGACAAATACACCACAAATGTGTGCAGCACACAAGAGAAACTTGGAAAAACCAACTCATTGGCTAGTACTTTATGATCAGAAATGACATTTGGGTGAATAGTTCTACAAACAATGAGAGGATATTGGGATAGAAGTCACAAAGTAACCGGATATGTTCAGTTGTAGCTAAAGCGAAATTAAGAATGGCGTCCTATAATCATATAGCTCATTAGATCCTTCTGGATCGCTACTTTGCGGTGGTGAAGGGGCATGGAGCAACTCAAAGAAGTTGTGTGCTATACCATGTAGGGTCACCCAAGAAGCAAGAAAACCTTATGTATATGGGGTCACTGAGAGTTAGACACAACTGAACACACAACGACACAAAACCCTCCATGTGAAATGACGGAATAGATGGGATCGGAGGCACAGCAGCAATGGACCCGCCATATTACCATGCATGTAGTGAGCAGACTCAGCCTCTAGGGGGAGCCAGGCGTCCATAGGACACCCTCCACCAATCTGTGAGGGACTGGCAGGAAGTGTGACAAATGGGGAGCTCCAGAGTCAAGGACTGTGCGGGGGTATAGGAAGGATCCTGAGGGGGAGGCGAGCAATGGGGAGCGGGACAATTAATTCACAGCAAACCTGGGATATAACGGTCCTGCACCAGGAGAGCATGGCAGAACCGAGCAGCTTACAATCTATGCCGTCACCTCATACAGCGCTTCCTTGGATTAATCTCTGCAAGTCGTTAGTTGCACATCTTGAGATTTTAAAATGGACCACTATAGAAAAGTTATTTTTTGTATCTATTACTTTAGATTTTTTATCAAGAAAATGTAAAATTATTATATATTTTTTTTTATACACACAAAGTATGACTAAGTATAATAAAGTATGGACATAGCGATAGAGAAAGAATACCTTTCAGTATTGATACTTGTGCTGGTCACTGGAGGCATCCATGACAGTTTGGAGAAGCATGCATTCCTTGTTACTAGTTGCCGATTCTGAGCATGTGCAAAGGAAGGGGGTTGGTGTCCATCCTGACCGAACCATGAATTTGCCAGGTGACCCACCCGGTGTCCTCCTCCCCAAGGCTCAGTAAGTTAGCACATGCTCTCAGGCTCCAAGCCTTCAGGTTCACACAGATGGATATGGGAGGTTAATATAAACTCCCTCAGTTTATCATCTAAGTGCTCAGAAGCTCTGTTTTTACTGACTGAAACCATCCAAATAGTCCCAACAAAGGTCTACCCCTGTACATAGTGTTTCTATTTGTACTAGCCAATCACTGACTCAACAGCATGTTTTCAAATGCGCCTGAGAAACAATCTGCGATTGGCTAGTACGATTGAGACACTGGGGGCGGGACGGACCTTGGTAGGGACTATTTGGAAGGTGAATACAGAGCTCTTAAGCGTCGATTCCTATTTAGGATGTAAACAAGCAGTCTATAGCCAATAAGATTTTCTCTATAAATGTTTTATGCTCACACCGCTGCTAATGTAAGTTTGTTACATACAAAATGTGCACCAATCAGGACGGCCGGACACACAACCAGACGGGGGGGCACCCCTAACCCCAGCAATGGCACAGACATTATGGGGGTACAGCATAAAAGGCCCTAGATCTGCCCCCCCTGGCATCACGGGCTGATGGTGACTGGGCACTAGGAGATTATTTTTAGCTACAGTGGGTGATAATGATTCTGCCACACGCCCAATAAACATGAGCCCTCGGGCCGGCACGCTTGTTCACGGCACTCCGTATTGCGCAGCTGCTAATGTTCGTATCACGTACTTTACAAATGGGCAGTTTTTCTTGAACTACAGAAACTAAACCAGTCGGACCATCTAATCTGCAAAGTTTGTTCTGATCCGTTGGGATTGCCCCTTTCCTTTACCCTCCGTGGGACAGGGACCAGATGATATTTGGATCTTTCCTAATGATCACAGTATCCATACAATAAAGTCTAATTAATCTGCACGGTAATCCCCGGCATTCCCTGTGATTAACCCAAAGGCGATAATAGGATCAGATTAAGAGGTTGCTCCGTTGGTGTAACAAGCGCCAGATATTCCAGGAATCCCAGAAGGCGGGGAAGGTGACGAGCCTCCCAAACACCAGGGGGTCTCCATACCACAGATACCAAGAATGAGTGGCTCATGCATATTAATTAGCTGCATTGATGTGTTAATTAGGATTATGGTCTTCTTGTCTAATTGAAAATGAAGACCCCCAATGTTATCTGGCAGTTAGACCTCTCTCCCACCTTTATCAAGAACTCGGAGCCATTATGCTTTAGTGGAACCTGGAGGCATCCATGATACTGTGCCATTTGTACATGAGCTGTAGGGCGGAGCTTGTATTTATTGATCTGAGCATGTGCAGAGGTGTACGCCCGCACCTCACCCGTTGTGTACATAAACATTGAAGCTCTGTATAATAAAGTTTTTCCTGAATTCCAACGATCCTTTAATATCTTCTAAGACGTCTCATCACGTCAGAGCAGGTGCCCAGCACAGGCCGGACATGGAATAAGCAACAGCACTAACGAGCTCGTTAAGCAGAGTGACCCACATCTTAATTGCACTTTAGGTATGAAGGCCCTGGTATAAGGGGGTTAAATGTGAACACAGAGAATCAGTGGCGTAATTACAGGTTGTGGGTTATACAAAAACCCGATGGCGTCCTGTACCGCGCTCGCCGTTATCAGTTGCCAGGAGAACGGATAAATTGCTCTAAACAAAAAGAGGCTTTGTGCAGGGAGGATAAAGGAGAGGGGGAGAGTGACCTGGGGGGGAGGCAGGGCAAGAGAGCAGGGCCCAGAACTAAAGGGGAGCAGGGGTAAAGCAGGGCAAGAGAGCAGGGCCCAGAACTAGAGGGGAGCAGGGGTAAAGCAGGGCAAGAGAGCAGGGCCCAGAACTAGAGGGGAGCAGGGGTAAAGCAGGGCAAGAGAGCAGGGCCCAGAACTAGAGGGGAGCAGGGGTAAAGCAGGGCAAGAGAGCAGGGCCCAGAACTAGAGGGGAGCAGGGGTAAAGCAGGGCAAGAGAGCAGGGCCCAGAACTAGAGGGGAGCAGGGGTAAAGCAGGGCAAGAGAGCAGGGCCCAGAACTAGAGGGGAGCAGGGGTAAAGCAGGGCAAGAGAGCAGGGCCCAGAACTAGAGGGGAGCAGGGGTAAAGCAGGGCAAGAGAGCAGGGCCCAGAACTAGAGGGGAGCAGGGGTAAAGCAGGGCAAGAGAGCAGGGCCCAGAACTAGAGGGGAGCAGGGGTAAAGCAGGGCAAGAGAGCAGGGCCCAGAACTAGAGGGGAGCAGGGGTAAAGCAGGGCAAGAGAGCAGGGCCCAGAACTAGAGGGGAGCAGGGGTAAAGCAGGGCAAGAGAGCAGGGCCCAGAACTAGAGGGGAGCAGGGGTAAAGCAGGGCAAGAGAGCAGGGCCCAGAACTAGAGGGGAGCAGGGGTAAAGCAGGGCAAGAGAGCAGGGCCCAGAACTAGAGGGGAGCAGGGGTAAAGCAGGGCAAGAGAGCAGGGCCCAGAACTAGAGGGGAGCAGGGGTAAAGCAGGGCAAGAGAGCAGGGCCCAGAACTAGAGGGGAGCAGGGGTAAAGCAGGGCAAGAGAGCAGGGCCCAGAACTAGAGGGGAGCAGGGGTAAAAGCAGGGCAAGAGAGCAGGGCCCAGAACTAGAGGGGAGCAGGGGTAAAGCAGGGCAAGAGAGCAGGGCCCAGAACTAGAGGGGAGCAGGGGTAAAGCAGGGCAAGAGAGCAGGCCCAGAACTAGAGGGGAGCAGGGGTAAAGCAGGGCAAGAGAGCAGGGCCCAGAACTAAAGGGGAGCAGGGGGAAAGCAGGGCAAGAGAGCAGGGCCCAGAACTAGAGGGGAGCAGGGGTAAAGCAGGGCAAGAGAGCAGGGCCCAGAACTAGAGGGGAGCAGGGGTAAAGCAGGGCAAGAGAGCAGGGCCCAGAACTAGAGGGGAGCAGGGGTAAAGCAGGGCAAGAGAGCAGGGCCCAGAACTAGAGGGGAGCAGGGGTAAAGCAGGGCAAGAGAGCAGGGCCCAGAACTAGAGGGGAGCAGGGGTAAAGCAGGGCAAGAGAGCAGGGCCCAGAACTAAAGGGGAGCAGGGGGAAAGCAGGGCAAGAGAGCAGGGCCCAGAACTAGAGGGGAGCAGGGGTAAAGCAGGGCAAGAGAGCAGGGCCCAGAACTAGAGGGGAGCAGGGGTAAAGCAGGGCAAGAGAGCAGGGCCCAGAACTAGAGGGGAGCAGGGGGAAAGCAGGGCAAGAGAGCAGGGCCCAGAACTAGAGGGGAGCAGGGGTAAAGCAGGGCAAGAGAGCAGGGCCCAGAACTAGGAGGTGGTGGGGGGAGAAGCAGGACAAGAGAGAGTAGGGCACAGAACTAGAGGGGGGGGAGGGGGTGAAGGGCAAGAGAGCAGGGCCCAGAACTAGAGGGGAGCAGGGGTAAAGCAGGGCAAGAGAGCAGGGCCCAGAACTAGGAGGTGGTGGGGGGAGAAGCAGGACAAGAGAGAGTAGGGCACAGAACTAGAGGGGGGGGAGGGGGTGAAGGGGAAGATAAGCAGGGCCCAGAACTAGAGGGGGGGGGGGGGTGAAGGGGAAGATAAGCAGGACCCAGAACTAGAAAGGGGGGGGGGGGGAGAAAGCAGGACCCAGAACTAAAAGGGAGAAAGCAGGACCCAGAACTAGAAGGGGGGGGGGGGGGGGGGGGGAGAAAGCAGGACCCAGAACTAGAAAG
>CM050167.1:396108432-396115632 GCA_027410445.1 Discoglossus pictus | reverse complement strand
AGGGGGGGGGGGGGAAGCAGGGCCCAGAACTAGAAAGGAGGGGGAGGAGAAAGCAGGACCCAGAACTAGAAAGGTGGTGGGGGGAGGGGGGGGGGAGCAGGACCCAGAACTAGAAAGGGGGGGGGGAAGCAGGACCCAGAACTAGAAAGGGGGGGGGGGGAAAGCAGGACCCAGAACTAGAAAGGGGGGGGGGGGGGAAAGCAGGACCCAGAACTAGAAAGGGGGGGGGGAAAAGCAGGACCCAGAACTAGAAAGGAGGGGGAGGAGAAAGCAGGACCCAGAACTAGAAAGGGGGGGGGGGAGAAAGCAGGACCCAGAACTAGAAAGGAGGGGGAGGAGAAAGCAGGACCCAGAACTAGAACGGAGGGGGAGGAGAAAGCAGGACCCAGAACTAGAAAGGAGGGGGAGGAGAAAGCAGGACCCAGAACTAGAAAGGAGGGGGAGGAGAAAGCAGGACCCAGAACTAGAAAGGAGGGGGAGGAGAAAGCAGGACCCAGAACTAGAAAGGAGGGGGAGGAGAAAGCAGAACCCAGAACTAGAAAGGTGGGGGGGGGGGGGGGGAAGCAGGGCCCAGAACTAGAAAGGAGGGGGAGGAGAAAGCAGGACCCAGAACTAGAAAGGTGGGGGGGGGGGGGAGAAAGCAGGACCCAGAACTAGAAAGGTGGGGGGGGGGGGGGGAGAAAGCAGGACCCAGAACTAGAAAGGGGGAGGGGGAGGGGGAGGGGGGGGGAAGCAGGACCCAGAACTAGAAAGGGGGGGGGGGGAGGGGGGTTGGGGAAGCAGGACCCAGAACTAGAAAGGGGGGGGGGGGGGGAAGCAGGATCCAGAACTAGAAAGGGGGGGGGGGAAGCAGGACCCAGAACTAGAAAGGGGGGGGGGGGGGAAGCAGGACCCAGAACTAGAAAGGGGGGGGGGGGGGGGAAAGCAGGACCCAGAACTAGAAAGGGGGGTAAAGCAGGCCAAGAACTGGGGGGGGGGGGGGGGAGAGAAAGCAAGAGAGGAGGCCCGGGGGGAAGGGGGGGAGCAGGACCCAGAACTAGAAAGGTGGGGGGGGGGGGGGGAGAAAGCAGGACCCAGAACTAGAAAGGGGGAGGGGGGAGCAGGACCCAGAACTAGAAAGGGGGGGGGGGGGAAAGCAGGACCCAGAACTAGAAAGGGGGGTAAAGCAGGCCAAGAACTGGGGGGGGGGGGGGGGTCTCGGAGAGAAAGCAAGAGAGGAGGCCCGGGGGGGGGGGGGGGGGGGGGGAGAGAAAGCAGGACCCAGAACTAGAAAGGTGGGGGGGGGGAGAAAGCAGGACCCAGAACTATAAAGGTGTGGGGGGGGGGGGGGGGGGAGAAAGCAGGACCCAGAACTAGAAAGGTGGGGGGGGGGGGGGGGAAAAAAGCCGGACCCAGAACTAGAAAGGTGGGGGGGAGAAAGCAGGACCCAGAACTAGAAAGGTGGGGGGGGGGGGGTGAGAAGCAGGGCCCAGAACTAGAAAGGAGGGGGAGGAGAAAGCAGGACCCAGAACTAGAAAGGAGGGGGAGGAGAAAGCAGGACCCAGAACTAGAAAGGGGGGTAAAGCAGGCCAAGGACTGGGGGGGGGGGGGGAGAGAAAGCAAGAGAGGAGGCCGGGGGGGGGGGGGGAGAAAGCAGGACCCAGAACTAGAAAGGAGGGGGAGGAGAAAGCAGGACCCAGAACTAGAAAGGGGGGTAAAGCAGGCCAAGAACTGGGGGGGGGAGAGAAAGCAAGAGAGGAGGCCCGGTGGGGGGGGGGGGGGATTGTGGAGGGAGAAAGCAGGACCCAGAACTAGAAAGGTGGGGGGGAGAAAGAAGGACCCAGAACTAGAAAGGTGGGGGGGGGGGGGGGGGGGGAAGCAGGGCCCAGAACTAGAAAGGGGGGGGGGGAGAAAGCAGGACCCAGAACTAGAAAGGAGGGGGAGGAGAAAGCAGGACCCAGAACTAGAAAGGGGGGTAAAGCAGGCCAAGAACTGGGGGGGGGGGGGGGGGAGAGAAAGCAAGAGAGGAGGCCGGGGGGGGGGGGGAGAAAGCAGGACCCAGAACTAGAAAGGAGGGGGAGGAGAAAGCAGGACCCAGAACTAGAAAGGGGGGTAAAGCAGGCCAAGAACTGGGGGGGGGGAGAGAAAGCAAGAGAGGAGGCCCGGTGGGGGGGGGGGGTGGGGATTGTGGAGGGAGAAAGCAGGACCCAGAACTAGAAAGGTGGGGGGGGGGGAGAAAGTAGGACCCAGAACTATAAAGGTGTGGGGGGGTGGGGGGGGGGGAGAAAGCAGGACCCAGAACTAGAAAGGTGGGGGGGGGGGGGGGGAAAAAGCCGGACCCAGAACTAGAAAGGTGGGGGGGAGAAAGCAGGACCCAGAACTAGAAAGGTGGGGGGGGGGGTGAGAAGCAGGGCCCAGAACTAGAAAGGAGGGGGAGGAGAAAGCAGGACCCAGAACTAGAAAGGAGGGGGAGGAGAAAGCAGGACCCAGAACTAGAAAGGGGGGTAAAGCAGGCCAAGGACTGGGGGGGGGGGGGGAGAGAAAGCAAGAGAGGAGGCCGGGGGGGGGGGGGGAGAAAGCAGGACCCAGAACTAGAAAGGAGGGGGAGGAGAAAGCAGGACCCAGAACTAGAAAGGGGGGTAAAGCAGGCCAAGAACTGGGGGGGGGAGAGAAAGCAAGAGAGGAGGCCCCGGTGGGGGGGGGGGGGGATTGTGGAGGGAGAAAGCAGGACCAGAACTAGAAAGGTGGGGGGGAGAAAGCAGGACCCAGAACTAGAAAGGTGGGGGGGGGGGGGGGGGTGGGAAGCAGGGCCCAGAACTAGAAAGGAGGGGGAGGAGAAAGCAGGACCCAGAACTAGAAAGGAGGGGGAGGAGAAAGCAGGACCCAGAACTAGAAAGGGGGGTAAAGCAGGCCAAGAACTGGGGGGGGGGGGGGAGAGAAAGCAAGAGAGGAGGCCGGGGGGGGGGGGGGGGAGAAAGCAGGACCCAGAACTAGAAAGGAGGGGGAGGAGAAAGCAGGACCCAGAACTAGAAAGGGGGGTAAAGCAGGCCAAGAACTGGGGGGGGGGAGAGAAAGCAAGAGAGGAGGCCCGGTGGGGGGGGGGGGGGTGGGGATTGTGGAGGGAGAAAGCAGGACCCAGAACTAGAAAGGTGGGGGGGGGGGGGGGGGGATTGTGGAGGGAGAAAGCAGGACCCAGAACTAGAAAGGTGGGGGGGGGGGGGGGGGGGAGAAAGTAGGACCCAGAACTAGAAAGGTGGGGGGGGGGGGAGAAAGCAGGACCCAGAACTAGAAAGGTGGGGGGGGGGGGAGAAAGCAGGACCCAGAACTAGAAAGGGGGGGGGGGGAGAAAGCAGGACCCAGAACTAGAAAGGGGGGGGGGGGGGGGGGGGAGAAAGCAGGACCCAGAACTAGAAAGGGGGGGGGGAGAAAGCAGGACTCAGAACTAGAAAGGTGGGGGGGAGAAAGCAGGGCCCAGAACTAGAAAGGGGGGGGGGAAAAGCAGGACCCAGAACTAGAAAGGTGGGGGGGGGGGGTGGGAAGCAGGGCCCAGAACTAGAGGTGGGGGGGGGCAAAGCAGGGCAAGAGAGCAGGGCCCAGAACTGGGAGGAGGTGGGGGGAGGGTGAAGGATGACAAGAGAGCAGGGCCCAGAACTGGTGGGGTGGGGGGGGGGGGGGCGAAGGAGGGCCCAGAACTAGGAGGAGGTGGGGGAGGAGGAGGTGGGGGGGAAGGAGGGCCCAGAACTAGGAGGAGGTGGGGGAGGAGGAGGTGGGGGGGAAGCAGGGCCCAGAACTAGGAGGAGGTGGGGGGGAGAAGCAGGGCAAGAGAGCAGGGCCCAGAACTAGGAGGAGGTGGGGGGGAGAAGCAGGGCAAGAGAGCAGGGCGCAGAACTAGAGGGGAGGAGGGAGCAGGGCAAGAGAGCAGGGCCCAGAACTAGTGGGGAGCAGGGGAAGCAGGGCAAGAGAGCAGGGCCCAGAACTAGTGGGGAGGAGGGGGGTGAAGCAGGACAAGAGAGCAGAGCCCAGAACTAGGAGGAGGTGGGGGAGGGGGGGGGGGGAAGGAGGGCAAGAGAGCAGGGCTCAGAACTAGGAGGAGGTGGGGGGGGGAGAAGGAGGGCAAGAGAGCAGGGCCCAGAACTAGGAGGTGGGGGGGGGGGGGGGAAGCAGGGCAAGAGAGCAGGGCCCAGAACTAGGAGGAGGTGCGGGGGGGGGGGGGGGGAAGGAGGGCAAGAGAGCAGGGCTCAGAACTAGGAGGAGGGGGGGGGGGGAGAAGGAGGGCAAGAGAGCAGGGCCCAGAACTAGGAGGAGGTGCGGGGGGGGGGGGGGGGAAGGAGGGCAAGAGAGCAGGGCCCAGAACTAGGAGGAGGTGGGGGGGGGGGGGTGGGAGAAGCAGGGCAAGAGAGCAGGACCCAGAACTAGAAAGGTGTGGGGGGGGGAGAAAGCAGGACCCAGAACTAGAAAGGAGGGGGAGGACTAAGCAGGAACCAGAAGTAGAAAAGGGGGGGGGAAGCAGGACAAGAACTGGGGGGGGGGGGGAGAGAGAAAGCAAGAGAGGAGGCCCAGAACTGGGGGGGGGGGGCAGGGCCAGAGGGCCCAGAACTTGGGGGAGAAGGCAAGAGGGAGAGGTGACCTGGAGGGCAAGCCCTATAATGGGGGAGATAAAAGGGAGAAGTAACCTGGAAAACACACCATGTGTAGGGAGTCTGTAGATCTCATTGGCCGGCAGAGGCAAGCCCTACAGTTAGACTTCTGAATACATTTTCTGATAAAAGTTCCCAGAGCACAAGAATAGACGGACACATCCCCTCAAATCCCCTCTGAGGCAACAAAGAGAAACTCATGCCCCTCTAACATAATGCAAGCAAGATTCCAGCATACATAAGGTTAAATTACAGTCATAAACTTGTTATCTCAGGGTTGATACTCCGATTGCAAGCTCAGCATTCACACAGGTTATATCCCTATTAATAACAGCACTAGTGGCACTGCAGCTGAAGGTTTATGGCTGCTGATAAGACTCCTGGAGCAGTGACCCTGACCCCCCAGTGCACACCCGCCAAGCGATGAATGGGGCACCTGTGCGGGCGACGCTCCCGGAGGGCGCCCATCAATCCTGGATCTGGAATCATTTAATTTGGATACAATGTAACAGAATGTATCGAGCTGGTCTTATCTAGCACCAAGGTCACTAACACACGTAATACTGAGATACACTGGTCACATGACGACCACGACGTCACACGGGCACGTAACAAACAACATTTTAAAGGGGGGGGGGACATTTTTAGAAACTGTTCATCAATTCCTCAGAGGGTGTGCTTATCTGGAGTAAGAGGCAAATGGGGGGGTGGGGATGTGATGACATTGGATAACCGCAAGGCTGGTGCCCCCAGAATGAGGTTTGTGCACAACATTTCATGAGATGAGCCCAAATGTGTATAAAGTGCTCAGATACACCCTACTGACGAGGCCCAACTAAGACCGAAATGTATGTCTGGGGTTTGCAGTTTCTCCTGTTCAGGGTAGAATTGCCTGGTATTTGGGGGCTGGATCACTTTTGAGGCTGATATACTGCAGAACATCCTCCCTGTAAAGGGCACAAGTGATATAAAAGGCTGCTCTCAGAGTGGGTTATGTCCATAGAACTAACCTATTAGTCATACAGCAGCTAGCCCTGAGCGCCTGTACGTTTGTTGTTGCTTATAGATACAATATATCAGAGGTAAAGCTTATAGGCACGGTCGTCTTTTAGCTTCCTGGGAATGTCACGCGTGTGTCCCCGTCACGCGTGCTGCCCGGGCTACCGCAGCATGTTCCCGTCAAACACACAATGCCCGTGTAACGGCGACGTGTTCCTGGCACACATGATGCCCGCACGCTGCACTCACCCGTCTTATCAGTGCTACAGTTGTCTTCTATCTATTAGGTGCCAGCTTATTCTGCTCACAGATCTTATAGGTGAGGGCACACCCTAAGCACCTTCTCAAGTGATCGCCCGAAGGAGACGAGCCGACAGACATATTCCTTGCTTCTGCTATCAAGAGGCATTAGAGGGATATGGAAGTTCTGCAACATGCTGCAGAGACGGCCCCGATAGGCTAGGACACTACACTGCTCCTGCTATGAAGATGCATTAAAATGTATATAGTTATTAATATTTGCAATAACCTCCCTCCGTGTGTCCCAACAAAGCTCCGCCCCCCAGCATGGTTTCTATTGGTATTAGACGTACTAGCCAATCACGGCATGTTTTGAAATGCTGCAGGAAACAATGTGGTTAGTACATCTAGTACCAATAGAATCAATGTGTGCATGAGCTGCTGGGAGGGGGAGCTTTGCAGGGACTGTTTAAAAGGTATTTTTTAAATGTTAAAAAAAGGGTAACTTCCATATATATTTAATGCACCTTCATAGCAGGTGTAATGTCCTAGCCTATCAGGGACCACGTCTCAGCAGCATGTTGCAGAACTTCCATATCCTTTTATTTGCAGTCTTTGTTAAGTCGCTCTGCTTGAGGGGATTAGGAGGAAGACGATGAGATGTGGAAACGCGTAACATCTCCTGGGCCAGAGCTTGCACACTGTACAGCTGGCTCAGGCACTGAAGGTGTTAAGATCTGAATACCCCCCCCCCCCCCCCCCAAGCGAGTGTACGGTACACAGCCTTCCCGCGGCTCCTGATGGAGGGAAGACGGCTGCTGCGTGGGATACGGGAAACAACAACAGGCAGCGCCACCAAGCCTGCAGGAACAGAGGAACATTTGGAGATCAGCTGCTATCACACAGTGCATGGGGGGGGTGGAGAGGTGCGACTAGCCTGCACCTAAAGCCATGGGTGGGGGGGGGAGGTGCGACTAACCTGCACCCAAAGCCATGGGTGGGGGGGAGAGGTGCGACTAACCTGCACCCAAAGCCATGGGTGGGGGGGAGAGGTGCGACTAACCTGCACCCAAAGCCATGGGTGGGGGGGAGAGGTGCGACTAACCTGCACCCAAAGCCATGGGTGGGGGGGGAGAGGTGCGACTAACCTGCACCCAAAGCCATGGGTGGTGGGGGGGAGAGGTGCGACTAACCTGCACCCAAAGCCATGGGTGGGGGGGGGGGGGGAGAGGTGCGACTAACCTGCACCCAAAGCCATGGGTGGGGGGGGGGGGGGGGGGAGAGGTGCGACTAACCTGCACCCAAAGCCATGGGTGGGGGGGGGAGAGGTGCGACTAACCTGCAC
>CM050167.1:396023432-396103432 GCA_027410445.1 Discoglossus pictus | reverse complement strand
GACCAGATGACCATCCAATAGAAAAACCCATCCAATAGAAAAACCCATCCAATAGAAAAACCCATCCAATAGAAAAACCCATCCAATAGAAAAACCCATCCAATAGAAAAACCCATCCAATAGAAAAACCCATCCAATAGAAAAACCCATCCAATAGAAAAACCACTGGAATCCCAATGTCCTTGCAGGGGTGCAGAAAGTGGCCTGGCCAAACTGGAAGACCCCCCCCCCTCTTATTGATACATTGTGCAGCGCAATATCAACTGATTTGCCAACTTCTTTGTGCTCTGCAGCAGTTTGGTTGATTAAAGAACCGCCGCAGTTCAGGAGATTTATAACAAATGAACACTAAAGATGACAAACAACAACATGTTCAGATTCTGCTACCGCCCGGAAGTGGCCATGAGTAGTATTTCCTGTTCAAGGCAAGAGTAGGTGGGTACATAGTAGTGCAAACATGTGCAGGGAGGGTGAATGATCCAGTCAAGCACCAGATCCCCATCTGTAAACTCATGAGCTACTAGAAAAAAAATCTCCCAGCAGCATCCAATATGGAAGCCCTCCGGGATACAGAATGACTTTAGGATTATGGCTTCCATGGTTGCTAATGGTATTTTTATTCAAAACTTCTAACATCAATGGATCAAATGCGACCAACAGAGAAGAAATGAGGAGCTGAGTACTGGACCGCCCCTTTAAAAAGGCACGTCAATCAAACACTCAGAAAAACACAGATCCCAGAAGAAAGGAAAAAGGAGAGGAAAATATAAAGACCTCGTCGGCTCATCTTACAAGTTTATTATTAATGTGCCGAGCGTGTAATTAGCCGGAGGAAGTCTAACCGAGCATAAAGGTCATGGGGCGAGAGGCTCTCCAAAATTAACCAGTGAAACTCCACAAGTATCAGAAATGAAAAGAAGTGAGTACTTCTCAAAGGTCCTGTAAGTATGGACTGGTTGACCTGGGTTGTATGAATAGGTATTGTGGTCTCACAGGTATCACTTAGAGGGGGCTTTGGGTCTCCCAACATATTAGTATAAAACAGTCATTGTGTGTGACGGCCATGACATGGACCTGACCCTCCTCCCACAAGGTAAGCCTTGGTATCCTGCTCGGTGATGGCCACTGATCCATACTTCAGGAGATTAATCTCACATTGCAGCAGAGGGAGGGGTGAAATCCCCAGGTCCATGTGGGGCGCACCGAGCCGTTCAATGGAGGACTACACGGATCAAATGTCAACTTACTCCACTCAAAGAAATATTCACACCTTGATGAAGTAGCTAAAGGAAAAACATTGGCGAGGAGAGGA
Organism: Discoglossus pictus; assembly: GCA_027410445.1. Classification (NCBI taxonomy): domain Eukaryota; kingdom Metazoa; phylum Chordata; class Amphibia; order Anura; family Alytidae; genus Discoglossus; species Discoglossus pictus. The sequence goes on along the minus strand of CM050167.1, from coordinate 396,102,120 downwards.
TTAGTATTTATGATCTATTTTTTTTAATCTCTTCCATTACATTAGTGGGATTACTTTATCTTTGTATGTAACAGTGCCCCTTTAAGGGCTGTATATAGGTGTCACGATTAAAGTGACGCCTATACTCACTTATATATGCGCTTATTAACATAGCACTATTGGGAATCCCTATCATGGTCGGTTATTATTTTGGAAGATTTTTGTTATCCCACGCAGGTGATCCACCAAGATTACAAAGACAATTACGAAAAGACGTTACCAAAAAAAAAATATAAACATGAACAGAAATGTATTATGGGGCATTTATAAATATTTTATATGGTTTAATGACTATAATATATCAAAGAGCATATTTAATGAATAAGCAGGAAGATATCAAAAGGTGCCCACAAGGCCGCGTAGCAGTATCCATGTGGTCAGCTTTAAGTGGTCCCTGGGATCTAGAGCACGACTTGTAGGCCAGGTCGCCATCTTGTTTACTGTTCAGAGAAGTCCAGGAATTCAAAGGACATACCCGGGTCTGAAACGGTGGCAGATAAAAATGGTATCCATTTCTAATTTCAGGTATTGAACAATTGTGAACATCACATCAACGGTGACAAATATCTCATGGGACAGATTGGATTTAGGTCAATGGAGTCCTGGCCAATGAGTCCTCAAGAGCAAGAGAGGATTTGATATTGTGATCACCATATTAACAGTAACAAACATCATGGGACAGATTGGATTTAGGTCAATGGAGTTCTTTGATAGCAAGCCATAGGACTGATTGGCCATTTTCAGGATATTCCTGTGTGATCACGTGTAAACAAATGGTAGAGTAAATTGAACTGAAGATTAACCAACAGGACTCAAATAAGATATCCAGAAAATCTAACATGGCAACCATCAAAAAAACTGAGCTGGACAACCCTACTGTAGCAATTTTTGAGCAATGTGGAAGTCTTTAATCCTAGCGGCAAAAAGCCATCAAGTTAATTTAGAATGACAAGCGGGCACCTGATTTTGGCCACTTGCCATGCAGACTAACCTGCTGCCAGATTCTCACCAGCTTAAGAAAGGGCTTTCCCAAGATGGCACTGGGCATCCCCACATACTTTCCCTGCTGAATGTACCCTTGGTATACAGCAAGTAGGTGGGGATGTGATCTCACACACAGCATTATACCGACGGGGTCTAGAGAACTAGCAGGGTCAGTCTGGTCACTTCTCTCTGGCCGACTGAACACAAATCAGAATCTCTAGCTGACCGGAGAGTTTGCGGGATTGTGCGCGCGTCTCATACAGAATTCCTCAATTTATTTGATATATTTGTAATTCAAAGTACATTTGACATTTCTTATGTGAGCTCTACCCCGGAGGCACAGCGTCCTAGCCAATGAGCTGTCCATATTATGGCTACAGACAGTGAGAGGGAAACAGATGCATGGTTGCAGCAGCCCATCGATGGCCACAACCGTTTATGAATGAATGTAATGCCCGGATTTTCATGGACGTTCTCACAAAATCAACTGCCTGCAAACCATAAACGTTTTCTAACTTTAGGGTAAGTTTATTAATGTTTATTCTCCTCTATCAGACTTCCATATAGCTTTAGAAGTCACCCCCCCCCCCCCCCCCCAATATGGACGTTTGGAGCAGATCAAAAGAGATTTGTGGCCACAAATAAAACGACAGCTTCACACAAAAGGCACCGGCAGCGAGGGGACCCGATGGAGCCGGATCATACAAAGCCTGTACGTGAGTCACCAACATCTGGACATGGAGGCCCCATCCAAGGCCCCAACACCTGTCCATGATCACACCCTCCTCTCACCTTATTATAAGAGACAATTATATTATCAACATTTAAGTTACAATCAGAATTAGACTGTTTGGGAGAAGATCATTTAATATATATATATATATATATATATATATATATATATATATATATATATATAATATTTTAAAGAATCTGGGCTAAAAATGTCCCACTTCTGGAATAAATGGGGCCCCCGATATCACATTTAAGGATCCACCGTAATACAACCCCTTATACATAGTATTCCTGGCTATGCACGGTCCTAGTGCTCAGTATCTGGGTCATCACAAAGTGTCCAAGGCTGAAGCCGATGTAACGTCCGAGCTGGTCACCAGTCCCAGGTTTTAATTACACAATGTGCTGACTTAAAGAGACATATTAATAAGGTTAGGGAATGAACGGACATCAGTGACTATATCCTACTGGAACAATTGTAATTATTATGGATCTAGGACTAACAAATTCTATTTATATTTGGATTTAGCCCTTGTATTGTACATATGACACATCCATCACATGTGAGATGACATCACTGCTACATGCTAGGCACACACGGCCTCCGTCTCAGGACCCCCAGGAGTGCCCTCTATACGTCCTCTATCAGTCAGAGGAATCTCATTTAGCAGGCAGGAAAGAATCCAGCGCTGGACGTCCCCGTGGCCACGGACACACAGAGCGGCATCAGCAATTACATGCAACGTGCAGCAAGCGTCACACGGGCACATACAAGAGCAGGGCATGGGGGTGCTGGCACAATGCTGGCATCATGCAGACATCACTGGACACTAGTGACAGGTATCCAAGTATAGATCACCTAGTCTCCAATAGAAATAGCGGTTGTGATTATCAATGAAGGAACACACAGCCACACCAGGAGGAGGCACTGACGACAAGCATGACTTGTGAGGTGGGCAAGATACACGAAGAAGGTAGAATAAATAAATAAGTACGCATGAGTCAGAACCAAGACACTTATAAATAATAAATACACACAAGTATGCAAAGCGAAGTATTCCCAAACAAGTGGGAGTCGGAACCAAAGACATCTTGAGATATAATTCCAAGACCCAATAAACAGTTCTTACTTTAAAAAAAAAAAAAAAAAAAATTCTTGCCTTGCGTATAATCTAACCCTAGCTTTGCTCAAAGCTATTTGATACAGCGGGCATATGCTTAAGGGAAGCCATGTTTCATACGGGTATGGACTGCAAGAGCGCGACATTTGTGTGCACATTTGCATGGCCCTGCCAAGGTTCCCAGAGTGCAGTGTAATAACTGTATTTCTCAGAATTCTGGGCAGAATTCATGGATAAATATATATCTATCCATGACCCCCTTGTCAAGATCTATTGATGCATAAGATGTTTACATTTACTGTGCAAGAAGGGAACTATTGGAAAGGGGGATAGACCGCAAGGTAAAGTGCTTGTGGGTCTAAGAGGGCAGAGTGTAGCAGGTTGGGCATCCCATACGGAGGGCACGCCAGTCACTTCACCACTATATTGGATTCAGTCCAAACCTTTCAGACTCATAACACTCAAATACATTTTGTACGAGTGAGTGGGAGAGGAAATGAGACAGCACAGAGTGACGATGGAAAGAGAATCAACAGAAACCGTGGTGTTCAATGAGAGAAGAACTATCCTTAATATATCTCACTCTGAGCAGCCTCTTTTAGCCATCACAGGGAGAAATATCCTGTAGTATATCAGTCTGGTCCCACTCACTAGAGCGATCCAGCCCCAAAATGCCAGTCAATTCTACCCTGAACAGGAGAAATAGAAAACCCCAGATGTGCATCTCAGCCTTAGGTGGGCTTCATCAGTGAGGTGTAGGTGAGAGACAAGAGACAATTATGTAGGACAGATACTACTTGAGAAAGACAGCCAGCTTCGAGGGGCAACAACAGAATAAGATGCAAGACATCCCAAAAAAGTGCAAGATGCAAGACATCCCAAAAAAGTGCAAGATGCAAGACATCCCAAAAAAGTGCAAGATGCAAGACATCCCAAAAAAGTGCAAGATGCAAGACATCCCAAAAAAGTGCAAGATGCAAGACATCCCAAAAAAGTGCAAGATGCAAGACATCCCAAAAAAGTGCAAGATGCAAGACATCCCAAAAAAGTGCAAGATGCAAGACATCCCAAAAAAGTGCAAGATGCAAGACATCCCAAAAAAGTGCAAGATGCAAGACATCCCAAAAAAGTGCAAGATGCAAGGTAAGGGTTCATCAGCAAAATTGAATGACGACTGATATCTTCAGACAGGGCTGGAGAAATCCTGGCACCAGGAAGCCACAATAACTGGCTCGTAACAGTCTAGTAAGGTCTGACTGGCTCCTAAGTCCTCAATTACTTTGTTCTGAAGCCAATGTAATTTGGGTCTGAACCCATTGCCTCTGCACTCAGAGCTTCACATCTGTCGGGTTGGAGTGGAGCATACAGAAGACAGATGGTCCAAACCCCAAAGCAAAGTCGGGTATCTTGAGATGGCAGGCTGTCCGGCTTGGAGAGAGAGAGGTGGGTGAGAAGGTGCCAGGCACTAGATATGTGAATAAGGCTTAGGGCTAGTATATGGTACCAGTCATTTTTAGGATGTTGGAGTGTAATCTACACAAGTATTGAGGGAACAGGTTGGCAGAGCAGGGAAATAATAACATGTGCCACGTAAGACATGGCAGCCAACCAGCGCAATCCAAAGCCAATACTGCCAGAAGATATATCACCAACCTCAGATACGCAGATGATACTACTCCGATGGCTGAGAGTGAGGAGGAACTAAAGGACCGAATGATGAGGGTAAAAGAAGCGAGTGCAGAAGCTGGCCTGGTGCCCAACGTTAGAGAGCGTGGCAATCTCACTTCCTGGCAAATAGATGGGGAAGAAGTGGAGGCAGTGACAGATTTTATTTACATGGGAGTAAAGATCTCTGCAGATGGTGACTGCAGGCATGGGATTAAAAGACATTTGCTTCTGGGGAGGAAAACTATGACAAGTCTGAACAAGCTAGTAAAGATATTACACTATCAGCAAACGTCTGCATAGTTAGACCTCTGGTATTCCTGTAGTAACATACGGACGCGAGAGCTGGACCATACAGAGGTCCGAGCGCCGGAGCATTGACGCCTTTGTATTGTGGCATTGGAGGAAACGGCTTTGAGTCTCTGGGACTGCAAGAAGATCCAATAAATCAGTACTACAGGAAATGAAGCCAAACTGTGCACTGGAAGGTTTAATAATGAGGCTGAAGCTCAAATATTTTGGCCATATCATGAGGAGACCGGACTCACACAGCAGAGGTTGTGATGGATAGATGAGGTCATGAGAGCTCAGAGGGACAGTGACCGACAGATGTGCTACAGGTCATAGGGTCACGGGGGGTCAGACGTGACCGAACAACAACATATACACGGGTCGCTAGCAGTCCTGGTTGGCTCAACACGTCCGCCAATAAAAGTGATTTTCAGAACAGAATTACAGATGTGAGGGGTGGTATTAGGGTCCTGCACTGGGCAGTGTGGGGAGAACGTGCCCCTAAATACCCAATATAAGGCATTACACGGGGATTATATACACAATAATCACATCCTGGTTATGTGAGTTACACCATGTAGGGGCACCCAAGATGGGCATGTCATAGCAGAGGTCAGACAAATCACAGTCCACTGGAGAAGGAGCTGCCAACCCACCTCAGTGTATATGACAAGAAAACCTTATGGGTAAACACAACCAGAGACATACCAATATGGAAAGATGTGTGTGGCGAGCTGTGATCCATGGGGTCACATGGAGTCAGGCACAACTGAACAACATTATATATACACATACACAATCCGAAGGAGTAGACTAAAATGGTGCATGGTCTAAAAGTCAACTGATAAGGAGGCTCCATGACATTAATATGATGAAAAGGGATAGAAACCTGCAAGTACATCAAAGCATCTAACAAAGTCCAGCAAGGAAGTGTGTCAGAGGAGCAAGAACAAGAGGTCATGAGTTGGAACATGGCAGTACTAGCTTATAGAAAGGGTAGAGTACATCAAAGCATCTAACAAAGTCCAGCAAGGAAGTGTCTGTCAGAGAGGAGCAAGAAGAAGAGGTCATGAGTTGGAACATGGCAGTACTAGATTATAGAAAGGGTAGCAGGTAAGTGGGGCATCCTCCAGTGGTTGTGGTGGAATACAACTATCCTGGGTAGATATAATGAGCAGGTTACTGACACTTGGCCCAAGAGCTGGCACTCAGTACTGATACACATCCCTGCTCATTCTGCGGGGGCCCAGCCAGCCAATCACAGCACAGCTCTCACCCAATCACACAGCCGCGCACGGATTCCTAACTCAGCGCTGCTCACCTGTACATATCACCCCCTAACTACAACATGGTGTCCCTCCGCACAGAAAAAAAAAGATGGAGAAAAGTAGTCCCGACAAAAATCATCTTTTTCTTTTTTAAATAATACCAACAAGAAGCGGGTCACCCGGCGTGGGGCCGGCTATCGGGTGACACAGTCGGGTACAATCACAAAGATCAATAGAACTGGATGAGAGATAATGGGGTGTGAAGGGCCGGGTGACATTGAGGGGCTCAGAGGGTGATGGGGTGACATGACCCGCTGTGAGGGGGTGTGACCGTATACCGGGTGAGCCCTACACACAGTAAGAGCAAGGTGGGGTGTGAGGGCACGCCCACATTAGGGTGACAGCCCGAATATCATCACAGCGGGTGACACCACAATGACAGTGTACCCGAATACACCCGGAAATACCATCGGCCCGGACATATGAGCGCCCTAAATACACACAACGGGTCACCCCAACCAGATATCACATTATACCGGGTGTGCTCCTTGCACAGAGGCCGGGTCACCCTCTCCGGGTGTCTCAGCTCACCCATAGTACACACAGAGCCCAGTACACACACCCTCGGGTCACACTACGCACCCGTATCAGGCTGGGTCACAATACACAGATTTCGGGTCGCATTATACACACTCTCGGGTCACAAACATGTTTCGGATGACATTACACCCGTTTAGGGTCACTCTCTATATGTCTCTTGTCACTATGCACACGTTCCGGGTCACATTACCTTCTTGACGGTCCTGGGCGCCTCGCTCACCGCCCCCTCGGTGCCCCCCGGACTCTCGCCGCCCTCTCTCGGGCGCTGCTCGCTCCTCTTCAATGCGGAGGCCGGGGCCCTGGGCAGGGGGCTATGCTCGGCTCCCTCGGGCGGCCGCTCGTCCATCTTGGCGGGCACAGCGGGTACAACCTGCACGGACATGGCGGCTACCGGCGCTCTGAGCTCTCACTGGGACTGCACACAAACACTAACACGCTGCCGGTAGCACAAGCCACGCCCCCGCCGCGAGGGAGCACGGGATAGCAGTCCTGCCTCCACCCACCGCCATGTACAGAAGCCGGCGCTGAACTACCGCTCCCAGCATATCTCGCGCACCGTCAAGCACCGCGGGAAATGTAGTCCCGGCTGTCACTGCTACGTGATATGATCAATTCACCCTGACTACAATAACCGGCGCGCACAGCGGCACGTCACGTGGTTTAAAGCTCCACCGCACATTACTCGTTTCTTGTCTTCAATAACTTTATTAGTAATTAACAGATTGACATTTATTTGTACATTATATGACACTAGCGACTTGCCCGTCAAAAAATGACGGCAATAAGATTGTAAGGCAGGTAATGGTGTTTGTTTGCGACATTCATTTTGTTGGTGTTCCGAGAGCCTTTGGCACTCATTGCGAGGCTGTTTGTTGTTTGTGTGCTATGAGCCGTGTTTTTCCGAGAACCTTCGGTGCTCATTGCAAACCTTCGGCGCTCATTGCGAGGCTGTTGGTTGTTTGTGTGCTATGAGGCGTGTTGGCGTTTTTTTTTTGTATGCTAATGAAATAATTAATAAATGAATATACTTTACCTATTTTTAAGTAATATATGCCTGAAGCATTGTGCTGAAGAGCTGACAATCTGTTTAGATGTTCCTGCAGCATACAATGTGTGTTTCCACTGTTGTGGAGCTGAGGTGTAAGTGTCAGGAATGTGCGCAGTGTGTAGTGTAAATAGGCTGCGTGCGCGAGGAAAATCCGTTAGGGTAGCTGTGTACTTCCGCATTGTGTATGTTAGTGTTGTAAAATGGCGCCTAATGTGTGTGGTACGCGGCTGTTGGTGATTTTGCGTCCTTGCTCTTGGACCTCGTCCGGCTTTTTCGGAAATCCGTAGGTGTTTTGCGTGTTTAGGGTCCTTTAGCCTCGTTTTTGTTTTTTTTGGCGGCCATTTTTTCTCTCGCTTAGGGGATTTTCGGGTCTCTAAACTCTTGTATTTCTACTTAAATTGAGGAGTAACTTCACTTGCACAGGTCCTGGGTGCCCCCCCTTGCTGTGGGTAACCTTTTTATGTATTTGTTGTCTGTATTTATTGTGTTTGTAATGTTTTCATGTGCGCGGGTTTCGGGCGCTAAGGTCGTATTTTTGCGAGGTCGTAATGTTTAAGTCCCGCGGCTCGTATGTGTGGATGCTAAGTCCGTAAATTTTGCGGTCGACGTGGGAGCCTCCCCTCGCTTTGCGAGCCCGCAGCGTTAGCAACGAGCCGCTTGCTCACAACTATATATGGGATTTTCACAAATAAACCCAGATCTTTTTTCATTTTTCAAATATTATTATTATTATTATTATTATTAGCATGAAAAATAAAAATAAAAACATCCATGTTGTGGATCTACATAAATATAGACATTTCTTTGTTCTTTTATATAATTTTTCAGAACATTAACCGTAATAAATAAAAGTATAAATATATATAAACCCAGATATAGCCAATAATGCGTAACAGGCCCATCCAGCCAGGGGCGCCGCTCGCAATTGGAGGGCCCGCGCAAAATTATTTGGGTGAATTAGTGAAGTTTTTTGGTCAGGTACATCGTGGTCAGTTACCTTATGGTCAGTTACATTGTGGTCAGTTATCTTATGGTCAGTTACCTTATGGTCAGTTATCGTATGGTCAGTTATCTCATGGTCAGTTATCTTATGCTCACTTACATTATGGCCAGTTACCTTATGGTTAGTTACATTATTGTCAGTTATTTTATGGTCAGTGAACTTATGGTCAGTTATCTTGTGGTCAGTTATCTTGTGGTCAGTTAGCTTGTGGTCAGTTAGCTTATGGTCTGTTACATTATGGCCAGTTACCTTATGGTTAGTTACATTATGGTCAGTTACATTATGGTTAGTGAACTTATGGTCAGTTATCTTGTGGTCAGTTAGCTTATGGTCTGTTACATTATGGCCAGTTACATTGTGGTCAGTTATCTTATGTTTAGTTACCATATGGTCAGTTTTATTATGGTCAGTTATCTTATAGTCAATTATATTATGGTCAGTTATCTTCTGGTCAGTAAGCTTATGGTCAGTTAGTTTATGGTTAGTTATCTAATGGTTAGTTACATTATGGTCAGTTACCTTATGGTCAGTAACATTATGGTCAGTTATCTTGTGGTCAGTTAGTTTATGGTTAGTTATCTAATGGTTAGTTACATTATGGTCAGTTACCTTATGGTCAGTAACATTATGGTCAGTTATCTTGTGGTCAGTTAGTTTATGGTTAGTTATCTAATGGTTAGTTACATTATGGTCAGTTATCTTATGGTCAGTTAGTTTATGGTTAGTTATCTAATGGTTAGTTACATTATGGTCAGTTATCTAATGGTTAGTTACATTATGGTCAGTTATCTTGTGGTCAGTTAGTTTATGGTTAGTTATCTAATGGTTAGTTACATTATGGTCAGTTATCTTGTGGTCAGTTAGTTTATGGTTAGTTATCTAATGGTTAGTTACATTATGGTCAGTTACCTTATGGTCAGTAACATTATGGTCAGTTATCTTGTGGTCAGTTAGTTTATGGTTAGTTATCTAATGGTTAGTTACATTATGGTCAGTTATCTTATGGTCAGTTACAAAACAACTAAGTCAGAGGAGCTCATCAGAGAACGAACCAACCTTAATAGATTAGTAATATGGCCACTGTAATGGAGCTGGAACACGAATCCAATATCTCCGCTGGTATCCGGTAAAATATCCAAGAAGCACTACAGTCTCACCATCCCCGACCTCCCATATTGGACGACACTCAACTAGCAGTCAAATAATACGGTCTTTATTTTGTTGTGCAGAAATATATATACACATCTCTTCCCACAGGCAATACACATGCCCATATTTGGCCACACAATACACATAGAGGGACAATAGGTGTGGTCTGTAACAGGATTATCTATTAGCCTAGTAGCTTTGATATTCTGAGCCAATATATTCTGTAGAACATAAAACAACTTATCTACAGTACAGCAATGTGATCATATTTTAACCAAGAATTAAATAACCATAAAACAGGTTAAAACAGTGATGGGTTCCGTTACAGCCACGATAACCCGCTCTGAGAGCGGCCTCTTTTAGCTCACTACAGGATATTTCTCCCTGTGAAGGGCACAAGTGGCTAAAAGAGGCTGCTCTCAGAGTAGCTTATCATGGCTATAGAACTCACCTATTAAGGTTGGTTCGTTCTCTGATGAGCGCCTCTGACTTATCATTTTTTGTTTATGCAAATTTCCCTTAGGTTTTAGTCTCCCTAAGGGTAATAGGGGAATCCAGACGTGGACCCCTTGCTCACTGTACCTTAGGGAGATCAGCTGCACCTCACTGATGAGGCCCATAAAGGACGAAACGCGTCTGGGGTTTGCTGTTTCTCCTGATCAGGGTAGAATTGCCTGGTATTTTGGGGCTGGATCACTCTTTTGAGTGGGACCAGACTGATATACTACAGGAGATTTCTCCCTGTGAAGGTCACAAGTGGCTAAGAGAGGCTGCTCTCGGGGTGGCTTATCATGGCTATAGAACTAACCTATTAAGGTCGGTTCGTTCTCTGATGAGCACCTATAACTTGTTTTTTTTTATTTTGGTTAGTTACATTATGGTCAGTTATATTGTGGTCAGTTAGTTTATGGTTAGTTACCTTACGGTCAGTTACCTTACGGTCAGTTATCTTATGGTCAGTTACCTTATGGTCAGTTCCCTTATGGTCAGTTATCTAATGGCTAGTTACCTTACGGTCAGTTATCTTATGGTCAGTTACCTTATGGTCAGTTATCTAATGGCTAGTTACCTTATGGTCAGTTATCTTATGCTCAGTTACATTATGGTCAGTTATCTTATGGTCAGTTACCTTATGGTCAGTTCCCTTTTGGTCAGTTGTGATCACATTTCTCAGACGGTTTGTTTTTACATTTAAACTACTCAATGCTTCAGTTGAAATGTCCACAAGGTGATGAATCAGTTTATTGACCCATAAAGGTCACCCAGTAACACATACGTACATAAGTTATACATAGACCTGCCTGGTAAATGAGCAGCAGATGCACGTGCGTCCAGCCTTATCCTTCCACTGCGCGATGTCACTGCGTGGTCAGCAATAAGTAAGTGACCTTCGATGTGTCCGGGCGCATAATAGAAAACAAAATAAAATTATTTGGATTTACTTTATTCAAAAACATATCAAACAGCATCACTATTAAAAATGATAAAACATCCTGTGCCCTTAAAGGGGTCCTCCTACCAGGAAGGTTCAACATGAGATGAGACCCAAAAGCTGACGGTTTTCCCTAAACTTAAAAAGGTGATCACATATAATAGTTGTGGTAATTGCAAGTTTGTCAGTAACTCTGCGTTAAAAGTGACGGGCTGGCGCATGCGCAATGAGTGCCGAAGGCATTCATTGCATGCCTAGTGATGAGCGCTGAAGGCACTCATCGCGAGGCCCACACGACTTTGCTGCAATGAACGCTGTGAGGCCCGCAAGACTTTGAAAAAGTCAGGTCCAAGATGAGCGCCAAAGGCTCAGCGTGAGGCCCACAATACTTTGAAAACGTCTGGCAATGAGCGCCAAAGGCTCAGTGTGAGGCCCGCAATACTTTGAAAACATCTGGCAATGAGCGCCAAAGGCGCACATTGCCAGACGCATGATGAGCAAGAGGCACGGAAGGCAGTAAGACTTAGGCGCTAATTGCGAGGCCCACAAGACTTTGAAAAAAGGATCGATAGGCGCTCATTGCGAGGCACGCAAGACTTGATCAGGGAGAGAGAGGAGAAAGACACGGGAGGGAAATAAGGGAGAAAAAAACAGAGCAGGTTGAGGGGGGGAGGGAGAGTGAGGGAAACAGACACATGGAAGCGAAAGGGGGAACAGACACAGGGCTCAGAGAGTGGGGAGAGGCTCGCAACGAGCGCCAAAGGCGCTTATTGCTGGGCTCGCGATGAGCACCAAAGGCGCTCAGTGCGAGGCACAAAAGTTGTGGGTTGCACGACGCATGAAATAAGAGGTGAAGCGGGGGTAGAGGCTCGCAATGAGGCCCGCATTGCCAGCCTTCAAATTTTGTTGCCGTTATTTTTGACGGGCAAGTTGCTAGTGATTTAATAATAAAAAAAAAATATTATGGTGAATGATAAATAATAAAAAAAAACATGTCCTCAAAGGGACCTCCTACCTGGAAGGCGTTAACCTAATGTAAAATACCCCAAATCTGACCAATCACAATGGCGCTATAAAGAGTAAAGATGAAAATAAGTTAAAAAAAGTGCCCTAAGGGCTGAAATGTAGTAAAGTGCGCACTGGGGTTCGCCCCCTAGTGGCGAGTCTGTGAACTGCAATATTTACTTTTTTGATATCGAGGAACATTTTGAAGTGTGAAATAAGGCGCCCTTCACATAGAAGTACCCCATGTTGTGTGGGTGTGTGGGGGATGTTTCAAAAAGGATAATTGTAGAAGATCTGTGGTTGGTCGGCTCTGAGATATAAGAGATAACATCTGTAGGAACATGACCATGAGCCAACACTAAATAACTAAATATAAAGACAGGATACAAATTAAACATTAATGCCTGGAAAAAACAAAGAATCGCATTCAATTGTGACCATAATAAGTCCGGTATCTTTACTGTTGTGATCATCTTCATTTCCTCTCCTCAATGTTTTTGAAATTCTCTCCAAGTATTCTGATTTTCAAGTTTTCGATGGAGTGATCATTCTGGGTAAAATGGCGTCCAACTGGGGTACAATAACTGTTTTGATTGGGGTTTTTAATAGATGTCGGGGCAGACACATCAAGGTGTAGTATTTCGATTGTTTTCTCAATGTAACAGCTCCTTTAACACACATAATTATTGTTGTGTGGCCCTATTATCTGAACAAATGGACATGAATATGGCCCCCTGATATTATAGGTCTTGTTGTGTGGCCCCATCATCATTACAGATGTACATGAATATGGCCCCCTGATATTATAGGCCTTGTTATGTGGCCCCATCTTCATTACAGATGGACATGAATATGGCCCTGATATTATAGGCCTTGTTGTGTGGCCCCATCATCATTACAGATGTACATGAATATGGCCCCCTGATATTATAGGCCTTGTTGTGTGGCCCCATCATCATTACAGATGTACATGGATATGGCCCCCTGATATTATAGGTCTTGTTGTGTGGCCCCATCATCATTACAGATGTACATGAATATGGCCCTGATATTATAGGCCTTGTTGTGTGGCCCCATCTTCATTACAGATGGACATGAATATGGCCCTGATATTATAGGCCTTGTTGTGTGGCCCCATCATCATTACAGATGTACATGAATATGGCCCCCTGATATAATAGGCCTTGTTGTGGGGCCCCATCATCATTACAGATGGACATGAATATGGCCCTGATATTATAGGCCTTGTTGTGTGGCCCCATCATCATTACAGATGTACATGAATATGGCCCCCTGATATTATAGGCCTTGTTGTGTGGCCCCATTGTCATTACAGATGTACATGAATAGGGCCCCCTGATATTATAGGCCTTGTTGTGTGGCCCCATCATCATTACAGATGTACATGGATCTGGCCCCCTGATATTATAGGCCTTGTTGTGTGGCCCCCATTGTCATTACAGATGTACATGATATGGCCCCCTGATATTATAGGCCTTGTTGTGTGGCCCCATCATCATTACAGATGTACATGAATAGGGCCCCCTGATATTATAGGCCTTGTTGTGTGGCCCCATCATCATTACAGATGTACAAGAATATGGCCCCCTGATATTATAGGCCTTGTTGTGTGGCCCCATCATCATTACAGATGGACATGAATATGGCCCCCTGATATTATAGGCCTTGTTGTGTGGCCTCATCATCATTACAGATGGACATGAATATGGCCCCTGATATTATAAGCCTTGTTGTGTGGCCCCATCATCATTACAGATGTACATGAATATGTCCCCCTGATATTATAGGCCTTGTTGTGTGGCCCTATTATCATTACAGATGTACATGAATATGGCCCCCTGATATTATAGGCCTTGTTGTGTGGCCCCATCATCATTACAGTTGTACATGGATATGGCCCCCTGATATTATAGGTCTTGTTGTGTGGCCCCATCATCATTACAGATGTACATGGATATGGCCCCCTGATATTATAGGTCTTGTTGTGTGGCCCCATCATCATTACAGATGTACATGGATATGGCCCCCTGATATTATAGGCCTTGTTGTGTGGCCCCATCATCATTACAGATGTACATGAATATGGCCCCCTGATATTATAGGCCTTGTTATGTGGCCCCATCATCATTACAGTTGTACATGAATATGGCCCCCTGATATTATAGGTCTTGTTGTGTGGCTCCATCATCATTACAGATGTACATGGATATGGCCCCCTGATATTATAGGTCTTGTTGTGTGGCCCCATCATCATTACAGATGTACATGGATATGGCCCCCTGATATTATAGGCCTTGTTGTGTGGCCCTATTATCATTACAGATGGACATGAATATGGCCCCTGATATTATAGGCCTTGTTGTGTGGCCCTATTATCATTACAGATGTACATGAATATGGCCCCTGATATTATAGGCCTTGTTGTGTGGCCCCATCATCATTACAGATGGACATGAATATGGCCCCCTGATATTATAGGCCTTGTTGTGTGGCCCCATCATCATTACAGATGGACATGGATATGGCCCCCTGATATTATAGGCCTTGTTGTGTGGCCCCATCATCATTACAGTTGTACATGAATATGACCCCCTGATATTATAGGCCTTGTTGTGTGGCCCCATCATCATTACACATGTACATGAATATGGCCCCCTGATATTATAGGTCTTGTTGTGTGGCCCCATCATCATTACAGATTGACATGAATATGGCCCCTGATATTATAGGCCTTGTTGTGTGGCCCTATTATCATTACAGATGTACATGAATGTGGCCCCCTGATATTATAGGCCTTGTTGTGTGGCCCCATCATCATTACAGATGGACATGAATATGGCCCCCTGATATTATAGGCCTTGTTGTGTGGCCCTATTATCATTACAGATGGACATGAATATGGCCCCCTGATATTATAGGCCTTGTTGTGTGGCCCCACCATCATTACAGATGGACATGAATATGGCCCCTGATATTATAGGCCTTGTTGTGTGGCCCCATCATCATTACAGATGTACATAAATATGACCCCCTGATATTATAGGCCTTGTTGTGTGGCCCCATCATCATTACAGATGTACATGGATATGCCCCCCTGATATTATAGGCCTTGTTGTGTGGCCCCATCATCATAACAGATGTACTTGAATATGGCTCCCTGATATTATTGGCCTTGTTGTGTGGCCCCATCATCATTACAGATGTACATGGATATGGCCCCCTGATATTATAGGCCTTGTTGTGTGGCCCCATCATCATTACAGGTGTACATGAATATGGCCCTGATATTATAGGCCTTGTTGTGTGGCCCCATCATCATTACAGATGGACATGGATATGGCCCCCTGATATTATAGGCCTTGTTGTGTGGCCCCATCATCATTACAGATGTACATGAATATGCCCCCCTGATATTATAGGCCTTGTTGTGTGGCCCCATCATCATTACAGATGTACATGAATATGGCCCCCTGATATTATAGGTCTTGTTGTGTGGCCCCATCATCATTACAGATGTACATGAATATGACCCCCTGATATTATAGGCCTTGTTGTGTGGCCCCATCATCATTACAGATGTACATGAATATGGCCCCCTGATATTATAGGCCTTGTTGTGTGGCCCCATCATCATTACAGATGGACATGAATATGGCCCCTGATATTATAGGCCTTGTTGTGTGGCCCTATTATCATTACAGATGTACATGAATGTGGCCCCCTTATATTATAGGCCTTGTTGTATGGCCCCAACATCATTACAGATGTACATGAATATGGCCCTGATATTATAGGCCTTGTTGTGTGGCCCCATCATCATTACAGATGGACATGGATATGGCCCCACTGATATTATAGGCCTTGTTGTGTGGCCCCATCATCATTACAGATGTACATGAATATGGCCCTGATATTATAGGCCTTGTTGTGTGGCCCCATCATCATTACAGATGGACATGGATATGGCCCACTGATATTATAGGCCTTGTTGTGTGGCCCCATCATCATTACACATGTACATGAATATGGCCCCCTGATATTATAGGTCTTGTTGTGTGGCCCCATCATCATTACAGATGTAAATGAATATGGCCCCTGATATTATAGGCCTTGTTGTGTGGCCCCATCATAATTACAGATGTACATGAATATGGCCCCCCTGATATTTTAGGCCTTGTTGTGTGGCCCCATCATCATTACAGATGTACATGAATATGGCCCCCTGATATTATAGGCCTTGTTGTGTGGCCCCATCATCATTATAGATGGACATGAATATGGCCCCTGATATTATAGGCCTTGTTGTGTGGCCCTATTATCATTACAGATGTACATGAATGTGGCCCCCTTATATTATAGGCCTTCTTGTGTGGCCCTATTATTATTACAGATGGACACGAATATGACCCCCTGATATTATAGGCCTTGTTGTGTGGCCCCAACATCATTACAGATGTACATGAATATGGCCCTGATATTATAGGCCTTGTTGTGTGGCCCCATCATCATTACAGATGGACATGGATATGGCCCCACTGATATTATAGGCCTTGTTGTGTGGCCCCATCATCATTACAGATGTACATGAATATGGCCCTGATATTATAGGCCTTGTTGTGTGGCCCCATCATCATTACAGATGGACATGGATATGGCCCCCTGATATTATAGGCCTTGTTGTGTGGCCCCATCATCATTACACATGTACATGAATATGGCCCCCTGATATTATAGGCCTTGTTGTGTGGCCCCATCATCATTACAGATGTACATGAATATGCCCCCCTGATATTATAGGCCTTGTTGTGTGGCCCCATCTTCATTACAGATGGACATGAATATAGCCCCTGATATTATAGGCCTTGTTGTGTGGCCCTATTATCATTACAGATGTACATGAATGTGGCCCCCTGATATTATAGGCCTCGTTGTGTGGCCCCATCATCATTACAGATGGACATGAATATGGCCCCTGATATTATAGGCCTTGTTGTGTGGCCCTATTATCATTACAGATGGATATGAGTATGGCCCCCTGATATTATAGGCCTTGTTGTGTGGCCCCACCATCATTACAGATGGACATGAATATGGCCCTGATATTATAGGCCTTGTTGTGTGGCCCCATCATCATTACAGATAGGCATGAATATGGCCCCCTGATATTATAGGCCTTGTGTGGCCCCATCATCATTACAGATGTACATGGATATGCCCCCCTGATATTATAGGCCTTGTTGTGTGGCCCCATCATCATTACAGATGGACACGAATATGACCCCCTGATATTATAGGCCTTGTTGTGTGGACCCATCATCATTACAGATGTACATGAATATGGCCCCCTGATATTATAGGCCTTGTGTGGCCACATCATCATTACAGATGTACATGAATATGGCCCCCTGATATTATAGGCCTTGTTGTGTGGCCCCATCATCATTACAGATGTACATGAATATGGCCCCCTGATATTATAGGCCTTGTGTGGCCCCATCATCATTACAGATGTACATGAATATGGCCCCCTGATATTATAGGCCTTGTTATGTGGCCCTATTATCATTACAGATGGACATGAATATGGCCCTGATATTATAGGCCTTGTTGTGTGGCCCTATTATCATTACAGTTGTACATGAATATGGCCCCCTGCTATTATAGGTCTTGTTGCGTGGCCCCATCATCATTACAGATGTACATGAATTTGCCCCCCTGATATTATAGGTCTTGTTGTGTGGCCCCATCATCATTACAGATGTACATGGATATGGCCCCTGATATTATAGGCCTTGTTGTGTGGCCCCATCATCATTACAGATGTACATGAATATGGCCCCCTGATATTATAGGCCTTGTTGTGTCACCCCATCATCATTACAGATGTACATGGATATGGCCCCCTGATATTATAGGCCTTGTTGTGTGGCCCCATCATCATTACAGATGTACATGAATATGACCCCTGATATTATAGGCCTTGTTGTGTGGCCCCATCATCATTACAGATGTACATGAATATGGCCCCACTGATATTATAGGCCTTGTTGTGTGGCCCCATCATCATTACAGATGGACATGAATATGGCCCCACTGATATTATAGGCCTTGTTGTGTGGCCCCATCATCATTACAGATGGACATGAATATGGCCCCCTGATATTGTAGGCCTTGTTGTGTGGCCCCATCATTATTACAGATGTACATGATATGGCTCCCTGATATTATAGGCCTTGTTGTGTGGCCCCATCATCATTACAGATGGACATGAATATGGCCCCCTGATATTATAGGCCTTGTTGTGTGGCCCCATCATCATTACAGATGTACATGAATATGGCCCCCTGATATTATAGGCCTTGTTGTGTGGCCCCATCATCATTACAGATGTACATGAATATGGCCCCTGATATTATAGGCCTTGTTGTGTGGCCCCATCATCATTACAGATGTACATGAATATGGCCCCCTGATATTATAGGCCTTGTTGTGTGGCCCCATCATCATTACAGATGTACATGAATATGGCCCCTGATATTATAGGCCTTGTTGTGTGGCCCCATCGCCATTACAGATGTCCATGAATATGGCCCCCTGATATTATAGGCCTTGTTGTGTGGCCCCATCATCATTACAGATGTACATGAATATGGCCCCCTGATATTATAGGCCTTGTTGTGTGGCCCCATCATCATTACAGATGTCCATGAATATGGCCCCCTGATATTATAGGCTTTGTTATGTGGCCCCATCATCATTACAGTTGTACATGAATATGGCCCCCTGATATTATAGGTCTTGTTGTGTGGCTCCATCATCATTACAGATGGACATGAATATGGCCCCCTGATATTATAGGCCTTGTTGTGTGGCCCCATCATCATTACAGATGTACATGAATATGGCCCCCTGATATTATAGGCCTTGTTGTGTGGCCCCATCATCATTACAGATGTACATGAATATGGCCCCCTGATATTATAGGCCTTGTTATGTGGCCCCATCATCATTACAGTTGTACATGAATATGGCCCCCTGATATTATAGGTCTTGTTGTGTGGCTCCATCATCATTACAGATGGACATGAATATGGCCCCCTGATATTATAGGCCTTGTTGTGTGGCCCCATCATCATTACAGTTGTACATGGATATGGCCCCCTGATATTATAGGTCTTGTTGTGTGGCCCCATCATCATTACAGATGTACATGGATATGGCCCCCTGATATTATAGGCCTTGTTGTGTGGCCCCATCATCATTACAGATGTACATGAATATGGCCCCCTGATATTATAGGCCTTGTTATGTGGCCCCATCATCATTACAGTTGTACATGAATATGGCCCCCTGATATTATAGGTCTTGTTGTGTGGCTCCATCATCATTACAGATGTACATGGATATGGCCCCCTGATATTATAGGCCTTGTTGTGTGGCCCCATCATCATTACAGATGTACATGGATATGGCCCCCTGATATTATAGGTCTTGTTGTGTGGCCCCATCATCATTACAGATGTACATGAATTTGCCCCCCTTATATTATAGGTCTTGTTGTGTGGCCCCATCATCATTACAGATGTACATGGATATGGCCCCCTGATATTATAGGCCTTGTTGTGTGGCCCCATCATCATTACAGATGTACATGGATATGGCCCCCTGATATTATAGGTCTTGTTGTGTGGCCCCATCATCATTACAGATGTACATGAATTTGCCCCCCTTATATTATAGGTCTTGTTGTGTGGCTCCATCATCATTACAGATGTACATGGATATGGCCCCCTGATATTATAGGCCTTGTTGTGTGGCCCCATCATCATTACAGATGGACATGAATATCCCCCCCTGATATTATAGGCCTTGTTGTGTGGCCCCATCATCATTACAGATATACATGGATATGGCCCCCTGATATTATAGGCCTTGTTATGTGGCCCCATCATCATTACAGATGTACATGAATATGGCCCCCTGATATTGTAGGCCTTGTTATGTGGCCCCATCATCATTACAGATGGACATGAATATGGCCCCTGATATTATAGGCCTTGTTGTGTGGCCCCATCATCATTACAGATGTACATGGATATGGCCCCCTGATATTATAGGCCTTGTTGTGTGGCCCCATCATCATTACAGATGTACATGAATATGGCCCCCTGATATTATAGGCCTTGTTGTGTGGCCCTATTATCATTACAGATGGACACGAATATGACCCCCTGATATTATAGGCCTTGTTGTGTGGACCCATCATCATTACAGATGTACATGAATATGGCCCCCTGATATTATAGGCCTTGTGTGGCCCCATCATCATTACAGATGTACATGAATATGGCCCCCTGATATTATAGGCCTTGTTGTGTGGCCCCATCATCATTACAGATGTACATGAATATGGCCCCCTGATATTATAGGCCTTGTGTGGCCCCATCATCATTACAGATGTACATGAATATGGCCCCCTGATATTATAGGCCTTGTTGTGTGGCCCTATTATCATTACAGATGGACATGAATATGGCCCTGATATTATAGGCCTTGTTGTGTGGCCCTATTATCATTACAGTTGTACATGAATATGGCCCCCTGCTATTATAGGTCTTGTTGCGTGGCCCCATCATCATTACAGATGTACATGAATTTGCCCCCCTGATATTATAGGTCTTGTTGTGTGGCCCCATCATCATTACAGATGTACATGAATATGGCCCCTGATATTATAGGCCTTGTTGTGTGGCCCCATCATCATTACAGATGTACATGGATATGGCCCCCTGATATTATAGGCCTTGTTGTGTGGCCCCATCATCATTACAGATGTACATGAATATGACCCCTGATATTATAGGCCTTGTTGTGTGGCCCCATCATCATTACAGATGGACATGAATATGGCCCCACTGATATTATAGGCCTTGTTGTGTGGCCCCATCATCATTACAGATGGACATGAATATGGCCCCCTGATATTGTAGGCCTTGTTGTGTGGCCCCATCATTATTACAGATGTACATGATATGGCTCCCTGATATTATAGGCCTTGTTGTGTGGCCCCATCATCATTACAGATGGACATGAATATGGCCCCCTGATATTATAGGCCTTGTTGTGTGGCCCCATCATCATTACAGATGTACATGAATATGGCCCCTGATATTATAGGCCTTGTTGTGTGGCCCCATCATCATTACAGATGTACATGAATATGGCCCCCTGATATTATAGGCCTTGTTGTGTGGCCCCATCATCATTACAGATGTACATGAATATGGCCCCTGATATTATAGGCCTTGTTGTGTGGCCCCATCGCCATTACAGATGTCCATGAATATGGCCCCCTGATATTATAGGCCTTGTTGTGTGGCCCCATCATCATTACAGATGTACATGAATATGGCCCCCTGATATTATAGGCCTTGTTATGTGGCCCTATTATCATTACAGATGGACATGAATATGGCCCTGATATTATAGGCCTTGTTGTGTGGCCCCATCATCATTACAGATGTACATGAATATGACCCCTGATATTATAGGCCTTGTTGTGTGGCCCCATCATCATTACAGATGTACATGGATATGG
Source organism: Discoglossus pictus (assembly GCA_027410445.1). Taxonomy (NCBI): domain Eukaryota; kingdom Metazoa; phylum Chordata; class Amphibia; order Anura; family Alytidae; genus Discoglossus; species Discoglossus pictus. The sequence continues at coordinate 396,080,161 of CM050167.1, read as the reverse complement.
CCCCCTGATATTATAGGCCTTGTTGTGTGGCCCCATCATCATCACATATGTACATGAATATGGCCCCACTGATATTATAGGCCTTGTTGTGTGGCCCCATCATCATTACAGATGGACATGAATATGGCCCCACTGATATTATAGGCCTTATTGTGTGGCCCCATCATCATTACAGATGGACATGAATATGGCCCCCTGATATTGTAGGCCTTGTTGTGTGGCCCCATCATTATTACAGATGTACATGATATGGCTCCCTGATATTATAGGCCTTGTTGTGTGGCCCCATCATCATTACAGATGGACATGAATATGGCCCCCTGATATTATAGGCCTTGTTGTGTGGCCCCATCATCATTACAGATGTACATGAATATGGCCCCCTGATATTATAGGCCTTGTTGTGTGGCCCCATCATCATTACAGATGTACATGAATATGGCCCCTGATATTATAGGCCTTGTTGTGTGGCCCCATCATCATTACAGATGTACATGAATATGGCCCCCTGATATTATAGGCCTTGTTGTGTGGCCCCATCATCATTACAGATGTACATGAATATGGCCCCTGATATTATAGGCCTTGTTGTGTGGCCCCATCGCCATTACAGATGTCCATGAATATGGCCCCCTGATATTATAGGCCTTGTTGTGTGGCCCCATCATCATTACAGATGTACCTGAATATGGCCCCCTGATATTATAGGCCTTGTTGTGTGGCCCCATCATCATTACAGATGTCCATGAATATGGCCCCCTGATATTATAGGCTTTGTTATGTGGCCCCATCATCATTACAGTTGTACATGAATATGGCCCCCTGATATTATAGGTCTTGTTGTGTGGCTCCATCATCATTACAGATGGACATGAATATGGCCCCCTGATATTATAGGCCTTGTTGTGTGGCCCCATCATCATTACAGATGTACATGAATATGGCCCCCTGATATTATAGGCCTTGTTGTGTGGCCCCATCATCATTACAGATGTACATGAATATGGCCCCCTGATGTTATAGGCCTTGTTATGTGGCCCCATCATCATTACAGTTGTACATGAATATGGCCCCCTGATATTATAGGTCTTGTTGTGTGGCCCCATCATCATTACAGATGTACATGGATATGGCCCCCTGATATTATAGGCCTTGTTGTGTGGCCCCATCATCATTACAGATGTACATGAATATGGCCCCCTGATATTATAGGCCTTGTTATGTGGCCCCATCATCATTACAGTTGTACATGAATATGGCCCCCTGATATTATAGGTCTTGTTGTGTGGCTCCATCATCATTACAGATGTACATGGATATGGCCCCCTGATATTATAGGCCTTGTTGTGTGGCCCCATCATCATTACAGATGTACATGGATATGGCCCCCTGATATTATAGGTCTTGTTGTGTGGCCCCATCATCATTACAGATGTACATGAATTTGCCCCCCTTATATTATAGGTCTTGTTGTGTGGCCCCATCATCATTACAGATGTACATGGATATGGCCCCCTGATATTATAGGCCTTGTTGTGTGGCCCCATCATCATTACAGTTGTACATGAATATGGCCCCCTGCTATTATAGGTCTTGTTGTGTGGCCCCATCATCATTACAGATGTACATGAATTTGCCCCCCTTATATTATAGGTCTTGTTGTGTGGCTCCATCATCATTACAGATGTACATGGATATGGCCCCCTGATATTATAGGCCTTGTTGTGTGGCCCCATCATCATTACAGATGGACATGAATATCCCCCCCTGATATTATAGGCCTTGTTGTGTGGCCCCATCATCATTACAGATATACATGGATATGGCCCCCTGATATTATAGGCCTTGTTGTGTGGCCCCATCATCATTACAGATGTACATGAATATGGCCCCCTGATATTGTAGGCCTTGTTATGTGGCCCCATCATCATTACAGATGGACATGAATATGGCCCCTGATATTATAGGCCTTGTTGTGTGGCCCCATCATCATTACAGATGTACATGGATATGGCCCCCTGATATTATAGGCCTTGTTGTGTGGCCCCATCATCATTACAGATGTACATGAATATGGCCCCCTGATATTATAGGCCTTGTTGTGTGGCCCTATTATCATTACAGATGGACACGAATATGACCCCCTGATATTATAGGCCTTGTTGTGTGGACCCATCATCATTACAGATGTACATGAATATGGCCCCCTGATATTATAGGCCTTGTGTGGCCCCATCATCATTACAGATGTACATGAATATGGCCCCCTGATATTATAGGCCTTGTTGTGTGGCCCCATCATCATTACAGATGTACATGAATATGGCCCCCTGATATTATAGGCCTTGTGTGGCCCCATCATCATTACAGATGTACATGAATATGGCCCCCTGATATTATAGGCCTTGTTGTGTGGCCCTATTATCATTACAGATGGACATGAATATGGCCCTGATATTATAGGCCTTGTTGTGTGGCCCTATTATCATTACAGTTGTACATGAATATGGCCCCCTGCTATTATAGGTCTTGTTGCGTGGCCCCATCATCATTACAGATGTACATGAATTTGCCCCCCTGATATTATAGGTCTTGTTGTGTGGCCCCATCATCATTACAGATGGACATGAATATCCCCCCCTGATATTATAGGCCTTGTTGTGTGGCCCCATCATCATTACAGATATACATGGATATGGCCCCCTGATATTATAGGCCTTGCTGTGTGGCCCCATCATCATTACAGATGTACATGAATATGGCCCCTGATATTATAGGCCTTGTTGTGTGGCCCCATCATCATTACAGATGTACATGAATATGGCCCCCTGATATTATAGGCCTTGTTGTGTCACCCCATCATCATTACAGATGTACATGGATATGGCCCCCTGATATTATAGGCCTTGTTGTGTGGCCCCATCATCATTACAGATGTACATGAATATGACCCCTGATATTATAGGCCTTGTTGTGTGGCCCCATCATTATTACAGATGTACATGAATATGGCCCCACTGATATTATAGGCCTTGTTGTGTGGCCCCATCATCATTACAGATGGACATGAATATGGCCCCACTGATATTATAGGCCTTGTTGTGTGGCCCCATCATCATTACAGATGGACATGAATATGGCCCCCTGATATTGTAGGCCTTGTTGTGTGGCCCCATCATTATTACAGATGTACATGATATGGCTCCCTGATATTATAGGCCTTGTTGTGTGGCCCCATCATCATTACAGATGTACATGAATATGGCCCCCTGATATTATAGGCCTTGTTGTGTGGCCCCATCATCATTACAGATGTCCATGAATATGGCCCCCTGATATTATAGGCTTTGTTATGTGGCCCCATCATCATTACAGTTGTACATGAATATGGCCCCCTGATATTATAGGTCTTGTTGTGTGGCTCCATCATCATTACAGATGGACATGAATATGGCCCCCTGATATTATAGGCCTTGTTGTGTGGCCCCATCATCATTACAGATGTACATGAATATGGCCCCCTGATATTATAGGCCTTGTTGTGTGGCCCCATCATCATTACAGATGTACATGAATATGGCCCCCTGATATTATAGGCCTTGTTATGTGGCCCCATCATCATTACAGTTGTACATGAATATGGCCCCCTGATATTATAGGTCTTGTTGTGTGGCTCCATCATCATTACAGATGGACATGAATATGGCCCCCTGATATTATAGGCCTTGTTGTGTGGCCCCATCATCATTACAGTTGTACATGGATATGGCCCCCTGATATTATAGGTCTTGTTGTGTGGCCCCATCATCATTACAGATGTACATGGATATGGCCCCCTGATATTATAGGCCTTGTTGTGTGGCCCCATCATCATTACAGATGTACATGAATATGGCCCCCTGATATTATAGGCCTTGTTATGTGGTTCCATCATCATTACAGTTGTACATGAATATGGCCCCCTGATATTATAGGTCTTGTTGTGTGGCTCCATCATCATTACAGATGTACATGGATATGGCCCCCTGATATTATAGGCCTTGTTGTGTGGCCCCATCATCATTACAGTTGTACATGAATATGGCCCCCTGCTATTATAGGTCTTGTTGTGTGGCCCCATCATCATTACAGATGTACATGAATTTGCCCCCCTTATATTATAGGTCTTGTTGTGTGGCTCCATCATCATTACAGATGTACATGGATATGGCCCCCTGATATTATAGGCCTTGTTGTGTGGCCCCATCATCATTACAGATGGACATGAATATCCCCCCCTGATATTATAGGCCTTGTTGTGTGGCCCCATCATCATTACAGATATACATGGATATGGCCCCCTGATATTATAGGCCTTGTTATGTGGCCCCATCATCATTACAGATGTACATGAATATGGCCCCCTGATATTGTAGGCCTTGTTATGTGGCCCCATCATCATTACAGATGGACATGAATATGGCCCCTGATATTATAGGCCTTGTTGTGTGGCCCCATCATCATTACAGATGTACATGGATATGGCCCCCTGATATTATAGGCCTTGTTGTGTGGCCCCATCATCATTACAGATGTACATGGATATGGCCCCCTGATATTATAGGCCTTGTTGTGTGGCCCCATCATCATTACAGATGTACATGAATATGGCCCCCTGATATTATAGGCCTTGTTGTGTGGCCCCATCATCATTACAGATGTACATGGATATGGCCCCCTGATATTATAGGCCTTGTTGTGTGGCCCCATCATCATTACAGATGTACATGGATATGGCCCCCTGATATTATAGGTCTTGTTGTGTGGCTCCATCATCATTACAGATGTACATGGATATGGCCCCCTGATATTATAGGCCTTGTTGTGTGGCCCCATCATCATTACAGATGTACATGGATATGGCCCCCTGATATTATAGGCCTTGTTGTGTGGCCCCATCATCATTACAGATGTACATGAATATGGCCCCCTGATATTATAGGCCTTGTTGTGTGGCCCCACCATCATTACAGATGGACATGAATATGGCCGCTGATATTATAGGCCTTGTTGTGTGGCCCCACCATCATTACAGATGGACATGAATATGACCCCTGATATTATAGGCCTTGTTGTGTGGCCCCATCATCATTACAGATGTACATGAATTTGCCCCCCTGATTGTCTGTCCACTTACAATACTGTAAGTTCTGACATGTCACCTCTGTATCTAATTCATATGGGGGTCCATGATGAGATTACTGTACACAACAATTAATTAGACATCCCCCCCCCCAGCGACACTTTTTTTTATCCCCCTTTGTTTTTAGTGTTAAAGGTGTTTTAGGGACATTATATGGAGATGACCCCTATTACTTCTCATGTAAACAGTGCCCCATAACACACCCCACTCCCCTCACACACCCAACACCCCTCACACACCCCACACCCCCCTCACACACCCCACTCCCCCCACACACACCCCACTCCCCCCACACACACACCCCATACCCCCATCAGTGTATGGACATTGTTTCCATTTCACATAATGAACAGTAACAGAACGAAACAACTTTCCTGTAATAATTAGTGTATAATTAGTGTACTTTCTGTATTTTAAGGGACTTTTTGTATAACTAGCTAAACAAACACAGATAAATGAGTTTCTGTGACATTTGCTAACACTTCCTCACAGATGGTTTCAGTTCACAGTACTGTTTAAAGGGATATGGATGGGCGTTACTAGGCATATAATATCCCTGTGTATCAATTTACCTTTAGGTACTTTATTTTATTAAGAAGTGCTTATAAGTAAACAAATAGTGCCTGTATGGGTCTGCCCCCTGCAGCGTATGCAGACACAGCCTCTGTAGGGCTGGGTGTGCGGTTTCTCATACAGTTAGAATCTGTTTGGATGACTTACCAGTGAAAGATTAATGATAATGACGTGAGCCGGGCTGAGACACAGAGGCCACGTAACGACACATACCACGAGAGTTATTTATTCATCACACACCGGCTGCAGAATTGGATGTTTGTTTAGGCAGAAAAAACAAGTTTATAAGATATTCTTGATAAAATAAAGTACATAATAGTAAATATATACACAAGGATAGTATACACCTAGTAACCGCACATATCCCTTTAATTTACTCTTCCTAATTAGTGACACCCTATAGATAATGAGGGTATAAGAATGGGAGGGCCTGCACCTGATATCCTTTACAGCTATTGGTATTAATAAGGCAGTGTAATTAAACAAACTGAATTTCCATTACCATTTTTGGCTGTCAGTCAGTTTTTCTGATCCACCCACAAAAGAGAGATTCATATTTTTTGTTACAGAGAAATCATTGCATTAATTACTGATTAGCCCATGAGGAATTGGGTCTGTTATCTGCACAAAAAGGCCTCGACAAGCCCACCACTGGGATTAATGCATTAGACGAAGGTGGACACTGATTGGCCTTATACAGTATATGGCCAATCAGATCGGATTTGTCATCACCCACCTGCTGGTCAACCCAGTCAAATGCCTTGACAGACCGGATCTACGGGCAGACCGGATCTATGGACAGACCGGATCTACGGACAGACCGACTACGGGCAAAGCATATATGGTCAAGTCCGGGATTGGATATGACTGGTCAGGGTGAACCAATTCTGCCAGCACTTAAGCCCGAGGGCTTTGGCTACCATCTTATAGTCATTAGAATTGGTATCTTGGTGGTGCCAATATTTGTCTGCGGGGGTCACAGGAATTATAAGAGCCGTTTCAAATAATCTGAGGCCTAACAAGGCCTAGACTCGAGCATGGAGCCCTAACACTACTTGTGCCTAATGGAGTGTATCTGATAGCCAACGGGCCACTATGGTGCCAGCAGGGGACAAAATGACCACATTGTCCAGTTTGCCTCAGATTGAGTTGATGTTTTGAATACAAATTGAGGATATTTCTAGTGGTGAATTGATGGACATATATGCATTTATACTTGTATCAAACAATTACATAGCAATACTTATCAGTCCCAGCTCCCCAGGGTGCCCCTTTAAAGCCAGCCTCGTAATATTCCGGTTATTGGATTATTTTTCAAGATAAAATATATAATTTATATATTAACAATTAAAGAATCATAATATACTAATACACAGAGGGCCTCATTCAATTATGATTTGGCCAATTAAATAGGGCTCTATATAAGCACACAGCATATTTTTTTTACAGAAGTTTTTAGTTAGTGAACTTCTATCCAAAAGCAAAGTCTACACTAACTAAAAACTTTTGTATATATAGAGCCCTATTCAATTGGCCAAATCGCATTTGAATGAGGCCCTTAGTTAGTGAACTTCTATGCAAAGCAAGGTCTTCACTAACTAAAAACTTACATAAAAAAAATATGCACTGTGCTTATATAGAGCCCTATTCAATTGGACAAATTGCAATTGAATAAGGCCCAGAGCCTCTACAGTCAGACAGGTCATTATATTACACTATGCTGACCGGTCTGCAGGGCCCAGGCCTAGGGCGGTATATGGTCAGGCTGCCTGAAGATGCGGTGCTGTACATATAAATATATTTGCACAGAAATGTCGAGATACAGTGATATTTGTATCTGTGAACGGACACTTGGCATGCTCTATTATGTATAAATATATAAATATATATACAGTAGTACAAATAAGGAATAGTACATTAGTGATTCTATTTGAATGTCTAAAAATAAGTTAATGAAAACATATTTCCTGCTCAAATTTCTCAGAAATACAGTATATGCACTGCAGTCTGGGAAAACTGGGCGGGACATGCAAATGAGGACACATAATGCACCATCACTCTGTCAATCCAAACCATTTTAAACATGGCTCCTTTTAAGCATATGCTTACTGTATTTCACAGTTTTAGGCATAGCAACGGATGGATTTTTCACAAACCAGGTCACTTAACCACATACAGCACTGTTTCACGGTTACTGCCGATCCTCAGTGTGGTGTGAGTGCATATATATATATATATATATATACAGTGGACATAAAAAGTCTACACACCCCTATTAAAATGTCAGGTTTCTGTGCTGTAAAAAAATGAGACAAAGATAAATAATTTCAGAACTTTTTCCACCTTTAATGTGACCTATAAGCTGTACAACTCAATTGAAAAACAAACTGAAATCTTTTAGGTAGAGGGAAGAAAAAAATATAAAAAATTAAATAATATGGTTGCATAAGTCTGCACACCCTTACACTAATACTTTGTTGAAGCACCTTGTGATTTTATTACAGCACTCAGTCTTTTTGGGTATGAGTCTATCAGCATGGCACATTTTGACTTGGCAAGATTTGCCCACTCTTCTTTGCTCTGTCAGATTGCGAGGGCATCTCCTGGGCACAGCCCTCTTCAGATCACCCCACAGATTTTCAATCAGATTCAGGTCTGGGCTCTGGCTGGGCCATTCCAAAACTTTAATCTTCTTCTGGTGAAGCCATTCCTTTGTTGATTTGGATGTATGCTTTGGGTCGTTGTCATGCTGAAAGATGAAGTTCCTCTTCATGTTCAGCTTTCTAGCAGAAGCCTGAAGGTTTTGTGCCAATATTGACTGGTATTTGGAACTGTTCATAATTCCCTCTATCTTAACTAAGGCCCTACTTCCAGCTGAAGAAAAACAGCCCCAAAGCATGATGCTGCCACCACCATGCTTCACTGTGGGTATGGTGTTCTTTTGGTGATGTGCAGTGTTGTTTTTGCGCCAAACATATCTTTTGGAATTATGGCCAAAAAGTTCAACCTTGGTTTCATCAGACCATAACACCTTTTCCCACATGCCTTGGGAGACTTCAGGTGTGTTTTTGCAAAATGTAGCCTGGCTTGGATGTTTTTCTTCGTAAGAAAAGGCTTTCGTCTTGCCACTCTACCCCATAGCCCAGACATATGAAGAATACGGGAGATTGTTGTCACATGTACCACACAGCCAGTACTTGCCAGATATTCCTGCAGCTCCTTTAATGTTGCTGTAGGCCTCTTGGTAGCCTCCCAGACCAGTTTTTTTCTCGTCTTTTCATCAATTTTGGAGGGAGCTCCAGGTCTTGGTGATGTCACTGTTGTGCCATATTTTCTCCACTTGATGATGACTGTCTTCACTGTGGTCCATGGTATATCTAATGCCTTGGAGATTCTTTTCTGCCCTTCTCCTGACTGATATCTTTTAACAATGAGATCCATCTGATGCTTTGGAAGCTCTCTGTAGACCATGGCTTTTGCTGTGGGATGCGACTAAGAAAATTTCAGGAAAGACCAACATGAGCAGCTAAACTTTATTTGGGGTTAATCAGAGGCACTTTAAATGATGGCAGGTGTATGCTGACTCCTATTTAATACGATTTGGAATGTGATTGCTTATTTCTGAAAACAGCTACATCCCCAGGATGTGCAGACTTATGCAACCATATTATTTTTATTTTTTATTTTTGTTCCCTCCACCTAAAAGATTTCAGTTTGTTTTTCAATTGAGTTGTACAGTTTATAGGTCACATTAAAGGTGGAAAAAGTTCTGAAATGATTTATCTTTGTCTAATTTTTTTTACAGCACAGAAACCTGACATTTTAACAGGGGTGTGTAGACTTTTTATATCCACTGTATATATATTACTCCAATGTAAATTATTCATGTAAAGAGAATCTAATAATAATGAGGATGTGGAGGTAGAATAAATATAACTACAGGTTATGTGGTGAGTGAGACATAGCAGGAGATACAACCAATTCTGGCGATGCAACACAAGCCACTGGGAGGTGACCGGCCAATCATCATGAGTACGGAGAGGTGACCGGCTGCTCCCCATGAGCACCGAGAGGTGACCGGTTGCTCCCCATGAGCACCGTGAGGTGTCTGGCCAATCATCATGAGTACTGAGAGGCGACCGGCCGCTCCCCATGAGCACCGAGAGGTGACCGGCCGCTCCCCATGAGCACCGTGTGGTGTCTGGCCAATCATCATGAGTACTGAGAGGCGACCGGACGCTCCCCATGAGCACCGAGAGGTGACCGGCCGCTCCCCATGAGCACCGTGAGTTGTCCGGCCAATCATCATGAGTACTGAGAGGTGACCGGCCGCTCCCCATGAGCACCGGGAGGTGTCCGGCCAATCATCATGAGTACTGAGAGGTGACTGGCCACCGCCCGTAAGCACTGAGAGGGGACTGGCCTCTTCCAATGAGCACCGGGAGGTGACCGGCCGCTCCCCATGAGCATTGTTAGTGACCTGCCAATCCCCATGAGCACCAGGAGGCAATCGGTCGCTCTCCATGGGAAGTGACCGGCCAATCCTCATGAGCACTGGGAAGTGACTCACCGCTCCCCATGAGCACTGAGAGGTAATTGGTTGCTCTCCATGAGCACCGAGAGGTAATTGGTTGCTCTCCATGAGCACCGCTAGGTGGCCAGCTGCTCCCCATGAGCACTGGGAAGTGACCACCTCGCCGAAGACCAAAAACAGGCTAAGAAGCACCTAGATTGTATAATTAACTTTTCCATTAATCGGAATCCTTCTATTTATAAAAATAAGTCATTCGTTTGAATAATGGAATCAGCAGTTGGTTTGCCCTTGACAAACATGTTGCTCCTGTAATGCAGGGGGGGGGGGGGGGGGGGCTTCGTGCTGTTTTACATTCTGATGATCTACAGATGTTTATTCAAATCTGAAGAAATCAGACCGAGGGTGGGCCCGTCACCCGTAGACCACAACATCTCCTCATCAGACGTATATACCCCACACTGCGCCTTTAATTCCTGATTGAACTTGCCTAACATTCTACTTCTAGACCCATAGGGTATATAATGCTGCTGTCTCAAGAGGGTGTGTCTTGTAAACTAATGAGCTTTACATTAGGACTAAAGAAAGCACCAGTAGTGTTACACTTCTCCATGGCGCATATAAAAGCTTCCACTGCAGCAAAATTGCATCTAAAATATAATAAATGAAATGATTTCTAGAGTGCTCCAACTGCATTAATTAATGTTTTAATTAGGCCCTGCTCGTTACTAAAAAACATATTCAATCACGTCACACTACTCTTAAAGGAACATATGTTTGTAAAGCATTTTACTACAGTAAACTTACATTGTATTTTGCAGTTTTTACCTGTCAGTCAACTTTCCACCCACTAGGCACACATATCTCTTATTAATGGATATCACTGACAATAATTGTTTATTATCCCATGGGGCTCTGCATCTCTTATCAGATTCAGATCCCTGGACCATATCCTTAAATTGTGGCCCTCGAGGACTGGAGAAGGTCAAGTGCACACTCACCAGACTAAGGATGAGTGCGGAGTGCACATTGTATCTCATATCACATATATAGCTGTCGTACTTACGAATGTTGGTCACGCAATGTTAAAATTTACGGGCTTCTGCATGGGCAATGAGCACCAAAGGTGCTCATCACAAGGCCCGAATGTTACAGATTTGACGGGGGCTGCAATGAGTGTCTTCATCGCGAGGCCAATGTGTGACTGGCTTGATGGGGCTGCAATGAGCGCCAAAGGCGCTCATTGCGGGGCTTGCGATGAGCGTCAAAGGCACTTATCGCGAGGCCCGCACGTGACTGGCTTAACAGGACTGCAATGAGCGCCGAAGGTGCCCATTGCCGGGCTTACAATGAGCGCCAAAGGCACTCATTGTGAGGCCCGTACGTGACTGGCTTGATGGGGCTCGCAATGACCGCCAAAGGCACTCATGACTGGCTTGAGGGGGGGAGAGGCTCAAAACGGCTGACGAGTTACAGGCTTCAAAATAATTACAGATTTACCGGCCGCCATTTTTTTCAGGCTTGTAACTCGGAAGCCGTCGGAAGACCCCCAAAAGAGGCCAATTAATAAAAAAAATGTACTTACAACCTCACACACAGCACGAGGGGCAGGGAGCTTGTGAGTGAGGTTGGACGATAATTTGCTATTCAAATTGCGTCTTTTGGGTTGCCTCCCAATGGCTTCCGAGTTATGGGCTTAAAAAAGAATGGCGGACGTTAAAAATGTAACTTGTTTTCAAGGCCGTAACTCAAAAGCACTTTGCGGGCTTGGGGAAATTGATTAATTTCCCCAAACCTGCAAATGTTTTCGCACCCGTAAATGACAAAAGGAGCGCAGGGAAGGGAGAGGGGGGAGAAAGACACAGGGGAGGAAGGGGGGAGATGGGGGAAAGAGACACAGGGGAAGGAGAGAAGGGCAAAGAGAGACAGGAGAGGGAGAGGGGGGAGACACGGGAAAAGAGACTCGGGAGGGGATATAAGGGCAGGGAGAGGTGGCAAAGAGACACGGGAGGTAGAGATGGAAAGAGACACTAGGGAGGGAGTGGGGGGAAAGAGACACAGGGGAGTAGAGATACACAGGGGAGGGGGAGAGGGGGAAAGAGACACAGGGATTAGAGCATTTGTCTGTAACGCTCGCAAAGTTACGGGCTCGCGCATGCGCTCATTGCAAAGGCGCTCATTGCGAGGCCCATAAAGTAGAAGAGAGCTTCATTTTTTTTTGCCGTCATTTTTGCTGTTGAAGTGGCTAGTAATAATAAACCTCGCTGCTTGGTGCACCAGCACCATCTAGTGGCCATAGGTGAGAACTACATCACCACCAGGTTTGCTCTTTGTTTGCCATGCGCCCTCGTCCCAAGTTTTAGGAAATCCTGACCTGTTTGGGGCGTGTAAACGTTTTCAGGCTTATTAAATTGCATTTTGTCCAATTGAATAGGGCTCTATATAAGCACAGAGCATATTTAGTTAGTGATCTTCTATCCAAAAGCCAGGTCTTCACTAACCAGAAACTTCTGTAACAAAATATGCTCTGTGCTTATATAGAGCCCTATTCAATTGGACAAAATGCAATTTAATAAGGCTGTAAAGCTCTTAAAAAATATTTTACTGTAAATAAAGTTATCACAAAATGTATCTATCAAAATAAAGAGGTTGACAGAAAAGTATCATCTGGCTAATTATGGGCCACCAAACAAGAAGACTGCGACAAGGTCCTTGCCTTTATCTTTGTGCCAGAATGAAGACTAGTCATTGCTAATTTCACACGGTGGGTCCTCAGAGACCTGTATAAGATTACGGACCTCCCTGCTCGGATTTGGGTGACCTGATGATGGTCTCTGCTCATCATCCTTCTTTATCACCACCGCTCTCTTCCATTCCCTCTTCTGCTCCTCATCCCTCTTTACCGCCACGCTCTCCTTCTTTCATCTTCTCCTCCTGCTTATCATCCCTCTATCACCCCACTCTCTTATTTCCTTCTTCTGCTCCTCAGCCCTTTATCACCACCATGCTTTCTTTCATTTCCTCTTCTGCTCCTCCATGAAGACCATGAGTTGATGGTGAAGAAGTCATTACGACAAAGCCATCAACAGTCCAGGATTTCTGTATCTTTCTGCTTGTGTGCTGAGGATCGCTCTAATTGAGCTCAGGAGAGTTACTCAGTTTTGTTTGGATTTTTCCACCTGGGCTTTAGCAGAAATTTTGAAATCCTGGACTGTGGGCGGCCCGCGTGTGACCGGGTTGCAGCACGTATGCCCACATAACATATTAAGTGCAAAAAAGCTGTTTTTTTCTGCCTGAAATTATTCCATGTTTGGGTCTGCCCTCTGTAGCTCATGCAGCGCATGAATACTTAGACTTAGCCTGTCATTGACCACACTCAAGTAGAATTTTGCAGAATGTACTCCTTACTTAGAAATACACTGTCTTCATGAACTAGAGAGGGGAGGTAGTTAGGAGTCAGGCTTTATACTGAGGACTAGCTACTTGTGCGTCAAAAAAATGGCGGTCAATAAAATTTGAAGCCATGGGAATGCTGTTTGAGACATAATTGAAACTGTTTTGTACTGTGAGGACCTTCGACGCTCATTGCGAGGCTTGCGCTGAGATCATCGCATGCCTCGCAATGAGCCTCTCATATCGTGTACTTTTGGTCCTCTGAGAGAGAAATATATTTCTATGTATATGTAGTTAAGTAATAATTAATGATTTATTCAATTAATTAATAATTAATTATTTCTGCAATACATTAATATACTTTAATTATTTTTAACTGATATATGCAGCGAGCATTAGGCTGAAGAGCTAACAATCTGTTTGTATTTTGCATCTGCATAGAATATACATAGTGAGTGTTGGTGCCCTGCTTATAAAGTCTAATGAATGTTCCAAGTGTGCGTTGTAAATAGGCTGCGTGCGCGAGGTAAAGCCGTTGGTTTATTGTGTAAAGCGGCATTGTATAGTCGTAATGTTATTATTGTGTTACGCGTCTCGTCAGCATTTTCCGGCTTTTGTAATACTGTATCTTGTAGGTCGTAGAGTGATGTGTAAAGTGCTACGCGTTTTGCAGTGTTTTGCGCAGTCCAGGGTCGTGTTGCCTCGTTTTAATCTTTTTCGGTGGCCTTTTTTTCCTCGCTTCGTGTGGCGAAATTCGTCTAAATCAAGTTAAATTTGCGTTCCACCTCACTCACAGACGTCCTGGCTGTTGCCCCATGCTGTCTGATGTTTTGGGAATTTTTTGGGGTGTTTTTCGGGTTTTTGGTTCGGCTGCTAATCTTGTAAAAAATTTTATTCTCGTAAAGTCCCGGCTAAATGCTCCGAGTTTAATGGCTCGCCTTCGGCGCTCATTGCCTAAGTGCTCCGAGTTTAACTGTGGCGCTCATCGCTAAGTCATACGCACCACGCAAACAGCGTGACGATGTCTCGTAGTTAGACAATTATAATATGTGATGTGGACCTTGCTGTTTATCACACAGATCATGATACAGACCCAGCTTTTTTCACTGGGCCCTGACCCACCAGGAGATTGAGGCATAACAGGAGGAATGTGGTATAAGCCGAGGGCCTTTACCCCAGGTGCCCCCAACCTCTTTATTAGGTTCTCAAGAGCTAATTTGGTACATTGGATGGGTGGACATGGTGTGTATTCTACCTTAGCATCAGCATAAAATGCTTATGACCAAGTAAGTGATGACCATGCTCTAGTCGCGATCATTGGGACAATATATTAGGTGATAGAACTTCTAGACAAACCCATTGAAATATCAGTGATCTTCTGAGTGGTGCTGATGGACAAGACCTTAAAGAGGCAGGGTTGCCCCTCATTCATTCTCTTGGACCATCTACTCTCTACACTAGTCTATGACTGGAAGAGATGCTGGTAAATCCTCATGTCAATGTTCTTCAGCCTCATCACTTTCATTGATAGGAATTCCAGCTTTTTCCAGACTTGGCATTTTTTATAAAATCATCAATTCCATATGTCTGACATTTTGGGTGCAGAACCCAATAAATCAAAACTTCCGTAAGAATTCTTGTGTTTATATAGCCAGTCCAGGAGCCCTTTTGTTCTTGATCATACACAGCAGCAGGAAGGAGGGGGCTTTCCCCATTTTTTGCTTGTATTATATACCATTGAGAAAGCCCTAGTTGCAAAAGGTTGAAACGCGTTTGGTTATTTTTTTGCTATTGAGCATATATCCTTTGTTTGTTTTGAATACTTTTTTCAAAGTGATTTAACAGTATTTTTCACTTTTGTATACTTTTTTTTTTTTTCTATTGTCATTTCCATTATATGTTTTTTTTTTTAATATTATGTTCTTTTTCAACAAGCACTCACTGTGTATGTACTAGCTCCATATTATTGCCCAGTACTGCAGTGGCTGATATGTGGACCATTTAATCCACTTATTGCGAGCATTTGTTGGGGATTTCTTCAACCACAACACCCCATCCTTCCAAGGACACAGGGGAGTGATTCCATCATTCGTCTTAGGATTCCACCATTTGGCACAGGGGTAAGATCTGCAGGAGGACTGTGAACTTTTCAAGGCTGCATACGTATCTCAGCAAGCTGAGGTTGTCAAATATGAGTCCAATATATATTTTATACCTAATAAAATTAACTGTGATGCACAATTGGCGTTTTTGCACTTCTCTCCCCATTCTCTCTACACTAGTCTATGACTGGAAGAAGTTGCTGGTAAACCCTCATCCGTCAAGGTTCTTCAGCTTAATGCTCCTCGTTACTTTCATTGATAGGAGGAAATCCAGACTTGGCATTTTTTGTAAAATCATTAATTATTCATGTCTGACGTTTTGGGTGCAGAACCAAATAAATCAAAACTTCCATAACCAGTAGTTGAATGTAATTATTTTTGTTTCCATTATGAATAATCTGCTTATTATCAGCCTTATTAAACTGTGATCTGGCCAATTGAATAGGGCTCTATATAAGTACAGAGCATATTTTTTTACAGAAGTTTTTAGTTAGTGATCTTCTATCCAAAAGCAAGGTCTTCATTAACTAAAAACTTCTGTAAAATAATATGCTCTGTGCTTATATAGAGCCCGATTCAATTGGCCGAATCACAATTTAAAAAGGCTGTATATTCCGAGGCAACTTCATGTTGGGGTGACAAAGTCCCTTTAAGTAATAGCGACTGTTACATGGTCAAACTGTCCCAGACCATGTCACCAAACTGACGCCGGCAGCGCACGTTATAACGGCACAAATTTTATTATTTACAGGTACAAAAATACAAAAAAAGGATTAGGATTACAGCTCCGTTATTATTTCTTACTTTCCAAAGCTTCAAAATGTTTTTATTTCATATAAAAGTACCATTTGTGGCAAATATATAAAAGTAACTCTATGTACAGAAAATAATCCTCTTTACAAGCTACCGTCGTATCTACAGAAGCGCAAGAAACGTTACTTATAAGCCAACAATGGGGTTTAATAAGAAATTCAGCTCTGACATCGGACTAGTAACTGTATAAAAAATAAGGAAATGCCCAAAAACATACAGGTAGAAATGATCTGTGAGAATGTACTCCCGCCTCCAGGACTTTTCTCGTGCTGCCCCTAGTCTCTGGAACTCCTTGCCTCGCTCCACCAGATTATCCTCTTGCCTCAAAACATTTAAAACCTCACTTAAAACGTAGCTTCCACCCCAACACACTTATCAACCCCCCTCTCCCTCTTTTACCACTCACTATACCTTAGATTGTAAGTCTGTGAGTTTCTATCCTAAGTACTTCGGGAATTCACCATGGACATTGGATTCAGAGCTCAAAGACAGCGCCCTCCTTGCTTTGCTAAATGTTAATTTGTATTTATCTTTGTCTGGACTTACTTTATGTACAGCGCTACGAAATATGTTGGTGCGTTATAAATGAACTATGATAATAATGTACAAAATCCAAGATGGCTGCAAAATATATTTAAAAATATACAACTTTATATATGAGTGTAGACACACAGAAGTGAGGGGCATTGGGGAAATATAATGTATCTCTATACACCCTCAACGGGTCCTCAGGATATAAATATATAAAATTTCGGCGCCAACTAAATTTTCAAGGAACTTTAGTCCATTAATGGAGATATGTTATACTTAGGAGTAACACAAGTCTTTCTATGGCCACATCTTAAAATGACATTTGCCGTATATACTGTGTGATGCTTGAGAACCTCTCCAGTTCCATGTTATTCTATTAATGAGATGGCCTACAAGAGTTCTCCAAGCATGTTGGTAAAGCCTCTGATGTAAGACACAGCATTTTATCTGTGGTGGTCATTCTGGTGGGATGGGAAGAGAGAACGATTTGATGATCCTTAGAAATTCACAACGAGCATGCAAGACACATGGGGGTGAAATGGTCATAAAACCAAATAGAGACTGGAAACCACTTCTCTGGACGAATGTCCAAGTTTAACATGAACGTCTTACTAGTGCTGGTCATAAAAAAACAACATCATTAAGGACATGCCCGAAGATATCCAATAGGGAGCTCAAACTGACATAGTCATAACCATGTGAATGTACATGGTGACCCAGAACCGTGTGCTGTATGACAAGTGTCAAAAGAGTAGGATGGATATGACAACCCATGGATAAAACGTGCCGACTCCGCAAGTCCATGTCATGGATTCAGGGACTCACAGTTAATGTGCTAACAGTCCAGGATTTCAATGTCTCTCTAATTGGACACTGGTGGATCAATCAGAATTACTGAAAGTAACTCACAAGCTAAAGCAGAGAAACCCTGAACATACAAGCAGAGAGACCCAGATATCCTGGACTGTTGGTGACCCTCACAGGCCCAAGGTGCCCACCAATGGTGTAATGCAGCCCAGTAGTCAAGCTCCCAAATCTGTTTATGTCAATCCTCTTCAATAAAGATAAATATCACATATTCTAACAAACGGTTCTAGATACACCTTAAGCAAATTACTGTATGCGACATATTCTATACAAGCAGCCATTGAGAACACAAACAGATCAGAGAGCACTGGCCACAATCAAATGTTTTTACTGGGCAGGATCTATAAAATGCGTCTTAGTGTGGGTGATCACCCAATATCACTATTATTCCAAATATAATTACATTTACTGTAGGTGATCACAAATACATTATCAACTTTTGAGCATGCCCAGGCTTTTGTTTTGCACTTGGCCAACACTGAAGACAACGGATTCAGTGTCCTAAGTGTAATTAGCAATTATTGGCAATGATCTCCCATTAACAATAAATACCACGGTATCCTTAGTGGGTGGTTGAGAAAGGCTGAATGACTGGTAAAATTGGTAAACTTCAAAATACAAGACTTGTTATCTATAGTTTTAGAAATGACCATATTTGGAAGCTCCTTGGAGTCACATTAACAATTAATGTAATGCAAGATATAGATACATAACAAATACAGTACTGCAGAGCTGAATATTGATGAATAATTAACCCAACATATACAGTAAGGGGCACCTGCCTGATCCCTTAGTGTTTCTAATATAAAAAAATGGAAATTACACAGATTCCAAAATTGAGACGATGGGAGAGACAGTGGGGGAGGGGCTGCATGTGGGGTGACGTGGAGAGGAGGAGAGGTAACGAGGATGGAGGAAAGGACAGAGTGAGAAGGGTGGGCACAGAATGATAGTTAATACATTATAATATCCTAAAATGCTATATATACAGTCAGGTCCATAAATATTGGGACATCAACACAATTCTAAACTTTTTGGCTCTATACACCACCACAATGGATTTGAAATGAAACGAACAAGATGTGCTTTACCTGCAGACTTTCAGCTTTAATTTGAGGGTATTTACATCCAAATCAGGTGAACGGTGTAGGAATTACAACAGTTTGTATATGTGCCTCCCACTTTTTAAGGGACCAAAAGTAATGGGACAATTGGCTGCTCAGCTGTTCCATGGCCAGGTGTGTGTTATTCCCTCATTATCCCATTTACAAAGAGCAGATACAAGCTCCAGTGTTCATTTAAAGTGTGCTATTTGCATTTGTTGCTGTTAACCCTCAATATGAGATCCAAAGAGCTGTCACTATCAGTGAAGCAAGCCATCATTAGGCTGAAAAAACAAAACAAACCCATCAGAGAGATAGCAAAAACATTAGGTGTGGCCAAATCAACTGAAGGGAAAATGCCCCAAGAACAAGCAGGAACTGAAGACAGTTGCAATAGAGGTTTGGCAGAGCATCACCAGGGATGAAACCTAGTGTCTGGTGATGTCTATGCGTTCCAGACTTCAGGCTGTAATTGACTGCAAAGGATTTGCAACCAAGTATTAAAAAGTGAAAGTTTGTTTTATGACTGTTAATCTGTCCCATTACTTTTGGTCCCTTAAAAAGTGGGAGGCACATATACAAACTGTTGTAATTCCTACACCGTTCACCTGATTTGGATGTAAATACCCTCAAATTAAAGCTGAAAGTCTTGTTCGTTTCATTTCAAATCCATTGTGGTGGTGTATAGAGCCAAAAAGATTAGAATTATGTCGATGTCCCATTATTTATGGACCTGACTGTATATATATATATATATATATATATATATATATATATACACATACACACACACACGTTACACACATTTATCCCATAAGTACAGAAAATTCTGACAAGAGGGTAAGAAGGGCTAGTTTACTAGTTTGGAAAAGGTTGCTTTTTCAGATTTCACAAGCTTAAATGTTTATAGCTCCCTTATTCTGATATATAACCAGTGACGGCTTCAAATATGTTTGCAGATTTGACATATAGGAAGTACATTTAAAAAAAATTAAATAAATAATATGTTTATCCTTAAAATCGCTCACAAAATCCAGATTTGTGGCTTATTTATCAACAAATTAGTTGTCTGTCCTACTAGATATAAAAGTAACTTTGATGACCTCCCCTTTTCCTATACTTGTACTCAGACCCCCACCCCCAGTGATGCTAGTTATTATTGACATGTAAACGCAGCACATTACAATGATATAGACGTCCTGCTGAGACCTCCTCACATAAACATACCAAATTCTCTTAAAGGCAAAGTGAGCGGGTGGAAGGGTAAATAGAAAAAACAGATAAGAGCTGAAGGGTACTTTGGTATCCACAGACTTATTGCCCCTAATATGGCGGCAGCCGGATTATAACTTACCCCAAAACACCTCTTTATATGAGATATTGCTACTGGGATCCATTACTGGCTTCTCTGCAGAATTAAATGGCAACAATAATACAAACATTTTCATAATAAACATCTGTAACAACATTTATATCCATTGTTATTAAAGAGACATGGACAAATTCTTAACATAATATCCCTTTCTATTGATTTACTTTTACGTACTTTAAGTGCTTAAAAGCTCTGTTTTTACTTTTCACTTTACCTGTTTTTGTCTGCCCAGTGTAGCTCATGCAGCCAATGAATACATAGACTTTGAAGTACAGCGTTTCAAATTAGCCTGTCAATGACCTCTCTCAAACAGCATCTTGCTACTGATTGGTTGCTATAAGACAGTGCGACCCCTGTACTTAGAAGTACACTGTCTCCATGAGATGTAGAAAAGAGATAGAGCTTATAAGCACTTAATAAAATAAAATACATAAAAGTGACCTAAGTATCTCACGCTGCAAAGAGGAAAGAGGGTCACCAAAAAAATACAGCAAGTCCCTTAAAACTCAAACATTTTGGACTTGAATTAAATTTAATGTAGGTTTTCTCCTCTCTTGCTATTGTTCAAGAGGTGAGGTGTCCTCTCATATCACTTGAAATAAATATATTTGCTTCTGTTAAATCATATTTATGCAGTCCACTTGCTGTATGTAAGTCCTTGCTATTAAAAGGACACAGCTCAAGTTACAAAGCGAGAGGGAGGTTCTTTTCAGGTAATCTGTGCTCTAAACACCTAACTTGCAAGCTCAACTGTCATTTCCACTCAAAATGTTTAAAAACAACCAATTGCAATTTTATTTAATTAAACATGTACGTTTTATGTATGTATAACTGGGACCCTTCCTGTGTCACTTTAAGTTGAAAAAATAAAAGAGCGAGTGGTACCGAGCCAGGCATTCCAAAATAGTATAAAGATGGTCCCATTATTGGCCAATAAAAAAATAAAGTGAGCTTTAATGGCACTGTGGCGCCTTCTCTAAAATTGGATCTGGACACTACATTTATGTACAAAGTTTTCCAGAAGATCCTATGTCCAAGTGTTGATCCTCTTCCTATGAGGTCATTAGGAGCTCTTCCACGTTCTTATTGACCACTAAAAATCAGAGTCTGCATCCATTAACTCTGTGTCCATGAGGTTTGCCCGTGAATGCATTGGGGCAACCCCTGCTCTTCTGGCTTGAGTCCTAGCACTATTAGATGCATGTCCCACAAGATGGGGGTTGGGGTAACCATTGGAATGGCGGAAAACGCCATCACGCCTGGGGGGAGGGATGAATCGGACTCTGCTTGGCTGAGGAGTCTCATCTGTGGAGAAAGGATGGCACGTCACGTTGTTGTGGCTGTATCTTCTGTACCCGAGATGTTCATCCACATGGTCTTGAGGATATAAACTCCCCTGGTGTGGAGACCACTTATTGTACAATCCAGGTAGATCCTCCTCCTGTTCCTGGGGCTGTCTTGGTCTCGTCACTAGACTGGTCTTCCCAGGCAGTTTAGGGAGACGAGGTACAGCAGTGTTAACCCGGCCAGGAAAGAGGTCCATATCGGGCACCTCCTCCACCGGTCGAACTTCCTTCTTCCTCCTTTTTTTCTTCTTCTTCTTTCCTGCTCTCCGGTCCAGTGCCAGCGGGTAGTCTCCGTCCACCAACCACATATTGTCCCTCTCTTCTGGTGGTACTGGAAAACATGAATATATGTTAGCATGTAAACTGAAAATTAGGAAAGACTTAAGGATCATGAAATGTATAGGTTGTAGGAGAGAAGAAAGGGTCGATGCTAAGAATATTTCAGATACAGCAAAGTATAAGACGCTTAGGAGCCAAGTGAAAGTATAAATACTGGACAGGGCAGAAAAATCCTGGAAGTTCAGGCTCCATTTTTTTTTCTGGCTCCCAAGTATGTTCTAGAAGTAGAATATATCTCTATAAATTGACTCAATCCACAGCTCCTAGAAAAGCTACCTGGTTCCTAAATAAATAATAAATAAATATATATATATATATGATTGTTGGGGAGAATTACCTACTCATAAGGTCCACAACACAGGCTGAGATCCCGCTCCATGCTGATGATAGCCAGTAAGGTTGAAACAGCTGTACATGGATTGGATACTCAGCCTGTGTTTATTCCAACCTTGGCTTTGCTTAAAGCTGTGTAATACAGCATGCATACGCTTAAAGGAAGCCATGTTTGATAATGGCTACGGAACGAAGAGCGAGGCATTTGTGGCCACATTTGTGTGTCCCAGCTCAACTTCCCAGAATGCAGTGTAATAACGTTTTTTCTTGGAACTCTGAGCTGGAAGCAGGTTTTTTAACTTGCTTTAGACATTCAAATGTGAAAACAGATGTACTTTTTATTTACTATATACACACACACACAATAACTGAAATGCTACTTGGCAATGGTTACCTTATTTCTCATCACAAAAAATACATGATATACATCAAGTTGGTAGTTAATACAAGTCATACAAGGAACAGCTACCCAGCAACAGTGGTAATGATTTATAATTATGTGTAAATAATGTTCAATATGGTTTGAATACATAACAAATGAATTCCATGTTTAGGGAAACAGAGGATTACATATTACAGGATGTTCCATTTAAGTTATACGAAGCAATAACTTGTGTCTGATATAATTACACGTCATCATGGCAAAGTAATCACCATCCTATAGGGAGCACATTGATAGAAAGGACTAGACTGGTACCTGGAGTCGCCACTGGAGTGACAGACACATCCTGAGGTAGAATGGCTCCTCTCCTGGCAACCATCTTGTTGACGTGTTGAGCCCATGCTGAGGACATATCTGCCGAAGGCTCATTGATGTCAAAGTTCATGCCAGCTGGAAGAGAAATGGGAGATTATGATGATCTGGATGGGCAACCGGCACCTCCCATGCGGCCCTCGGGCACATCCCGTGCGGCCCAGGATGTTCCCTGAAGTGGGAAAGCAAGCCCCTCTTCAACCATACACAGTTGCAAATATTAACCATTCTTCTCATTATCTCACTCTCGAATAACACTCTCGAATTAATTTCTGTCCTTCAGGGATTTCACCATTTTGATTTGGATAAAATAAAAAGGTTTAAAGCCCTGCAAGGCCCGTTTAACGACTCTGGGCTTGCATATAAGACCCTTCAAGTGTATTAGATCTTGTCACTGAATAAATTGTGCAGAAAAGATGACATAAGGTTCATGGTTTGAATATACTTTTGAACGAGACTGTAAAACTAGCAGAATGTTTTAGAAAGTTAAAGGGACATTGTAGCCCAAGCTTTGTTTTTTTTAGCTATGCAAAATCATGTTTTAAATATCACAAAAAGGTGAAAAGCGGCGGCCTATAATGTCTGAAAATTATATTAAGGTTAGACATGGTATGATTGTTTTCTCCTTCTCAGTCCCAACCTGAAACCAGAGGGCCAAGAAGCCTTGTGGATACATGGACTGCAACAACATTATTCTATTATCCTCACTCTTTTGAATGTAAAAGCACATCAGATAACACTGATAAGAAGTTCTCAATGAGTCTCTGTTTATACTTCCCCGATTTACTACCAGGATCAAGGAGGATCTTCCTTATCTCTGAGGGTCGCTTCAGTGTTAATTTTCTTAATATATTTCCCATGCAACATTTGTAATATATAAAACATACACTTCAAAAGAGAAAATGTTTAGAATTACATGGATCCTTAAAACAATTATTAAGTACTACATGCACCTACAGTATATGCAGTAACAGCCACCTCATATAAGACCACTATATTATGCATCGACATCCATAGCTCCTTCCTGCACAAAGGGCAGATAAGCAATATTTATTTGGTTACTGTGAGTTTGGTCTCACAGTCCAAGGATCCCTTAAAAATGCATAAGCAACACATTTTTAATTTTAACAATTTCCAATATAAATTCTAGTTCAATACAGAATAATAAAAATATTTGACTAGCATCCTTTTAACCCTTTCACAGGGGAGCTGAAATGCACAGCCATTGGACAGAGGAATATTTCATACATTTCCTCCCCTTCCTCTGGTTTTTTGTTTATACTTCCCCTGGTAGTAAATCGGGGAAGTATAAACAGAGACTGATTGAGAACTTCTTATCCGTGTTATCTGATGTGCTTTTACATTCAAAAGAGTGAGGATAATAGCATACTTTTGTTGCAGTCCATGTATCCACAAGGCTTCTCTGGTTTCAGGTTGGGACTGAGAAGGAGAAAACAATCATACCATGTCTAACCTTAATATAATTTTCAGACATTATAGGCCGCCGCTTTTCACCTTTTTGTGATATTTAAAACATGATTTTGCATAGCTAAAAAAATCTGCCGAGGTGAACATATCTATACAGTTAAAGTACCACTGTAGGGACCATACAACAATGTTTCATTTGTTTAGTTACAGATTAGCATTAAAATTAGTATCACTTTATTATACTCTTATATTTCTCAAACTCCTTTAAAAAGATGACCAGCAGAGACCTCCAGACTTACCAACTGGTCCATCATGAGACACGGTGTGGAGGCTGAAGGACAGCTCCCGCTCTGGATTGTTAAGAAGCTCTTTCCTCTTGGAGAACGCCTTGGCAATCATTTTGCTCTTCTTGATCCTCTTTGGTTCATCATCACTGCGTCCCAAAACCCTGCAGTGGAAAGTGAGGTCATTAAAAGCCAAAAACAACACCTAAGGCCATGCTAATTATAATGGACAAAATATGTAACTTGCTGCAATGTGGTATCTCACACCTATATGACTCATGGGAAATACAATTTATATACATTTAGATATATCAGCAATACCCCTTTTAGTGCTCCACATGTGTTTCTGCATGGTGAAGAGCTAAGTGGAAAGAGCGCTAAATGGGGCGCTATGGCAAATCAGAGAGCCCTGAGCAGGGATTTAAAGGGCTAAACGGCATTTGGCGCTCAAAAAACGTTCTATTGCAAAGTTTAACGTTAATTGTGGAATTAAAGGGAAAATGATCAGTATTAGCCACACTCCAGAACACTAAATAAATCCCGTAGAACCCTACAACACATCCTCGATAACACAAGCATTCAATGTTGTTCTGCCCCAGTCTCAAGATTCCAAAAAAAATAATTAAAAACCTACTGACCACTTCATAAGACTTAAGTGGACTGTAAAGCTTTCAACAGAAACCTATGAAACATAATGGACAACTGGTTACACACAATGGAAGCCCAGAGATCCATGAGACTCAGCTTGGACACATTGCTGTATGGGTATACATGGCCATTGATAGTGGCGTAAAGATGGAGGACACGGTGGTCTCACCTGCACCAGGCTCGCTTCCAGATGATAATAGTAGCCTTGGTCCATACCCATGTACTCATGGCTATGCCAGTACCAAACATGGCAAACAGGTTAATCTTCTCCACCAGGAGGCTGGGTCTGTTCTTGATCTCACAATCGGGGGGCTTTGCCTTAGTATGGTTTGCAATGGTCACATTGGCTTCGCATCTAGCAAAGAAAAAACATGTGAGGAAGCCTTAGATGTCCAAGACAAGCAGATACATATTAGTAAATACTAACATATTTAGGGTAAGAGAATGACAGACAAATGAAAATTAGAATATTTGTAACGCCTCCTAAAGTGGTGCACATCTGAAACCACTTTAAATATTAAAGACGCACACCAAGACATGATGGGCAGTTGTATTTGTATAAAATAGTTCTCCATTACAACAGCCTAACCCAATCACAATGCCTCATTCTGTGTGTAACACTGGTCAGGAGACTTAATGACATTCCAATGGATCCATATAAATGTCTTTACTTACAGAACATATTCCCGAAAGCTTCTCTCCCACTCAGCCTGGTTGAAGAAGTCATAGAAATGGCAGGTAAAGGTGAGCAACACAAAACCAAAGGCTAAAAAGCCAAATATTCCTGGAAAAGAGATATATATTCTGGAATTACGACCATGTCGAGACACACACATTTATCCAAATTACAACTTATCTGAAGGAAAAATATTTCCTTAACCCATTCATTGTGAGGACGTAGTTTTCCAATAGTAAGGATCCAGTGTACGCTCTCTCTCTTCAGCTATGTCATGGAAACATTCTGTAACTCTTTGTTCAAGTAGATGTTTTGTACATTTTCACAAACAGACTAAAAGCCCAATAGGGCACACAATCACTATCATTGCCTGTTGTGGTACCTTTATATCAAGGGTGGGCAAGTTTGGTACTGGAGCACAGGCGAGTCAATATCAATGATTGAAGAAGCAATAGTCTTGCCTGTGCGCAGCAGGAATAGCCTCAAATCCTGGCCTGCATCAGGATCGGACTTGCCCACCCCCCTCTATATCGCTGGTAATAGGTTAGGCCAGGAGTGGCAAGTTCGGTCCTAGAGGGCCTGCATACATGCCAGGATTTAAATATTTCCTTTCTGTGCACAGGTGAGTCCATTGGGATGATTGAAGATCACCTGTGTGCATCAGGGACATCGTCAAATCCAGGCATGTGTGTGGCCCATTTTGCCCACCCCTGGGTTCAAGGACAACTGCAGTACAATAGAAAATACATTTGTTTGTCAAGTATGAGCAAAACTAACAATATTACCAGCTGTACAAGACACAAACATCAAAAATTCAGATTTTCCCGGTCCAAGACTCCAGTGATAATAGGACAAGATTGAAATTGACACCACACCACTTTTTATTCTTGGAATCACCATTCATGGTTTTACCGTTATTAACAGCTGTAATTACCTTACATGGGCAAGGTGCACAAGAATAAAGTACTATTAATTTCAGAAAACTAACACTAGATATAAATTGAGAAGGCTAAGGTGGCTGAACCACATTGTTTTTAATAAGTGCACTGAAGTAACTACATTTTGAAAAGAATGGGGGTAAAAACACAAGCATGTTGCAATCCAGAGACTCACAAGGCTCCCGGTCCCTACGTTTCCTGTATCCCACCCCTGCATAACTTTAATGCAATTTGTCTACCATATAGTCACACTGATACCTTTCCTAACCAATCTTTGAAATGCATGATAGAACCTGTTGACCTCTGTTGACCTCATTTTATATCAGCAATCCATAAAAAAACACGAGTTAGAAGACTGGTGGCACCGGAGGCCACTTCAAGGTTATTATAACATGCACTCTAAAGAATAGTTATAGGTGGGGCCTGGTAAGAAAAAAAAAAAAAAAACTTTAATTGTCTAAAGTTTAATAATGACTTTTTTGTAATCATGTCCCCAAGTATCGGATCCTTATCTCTCCACCCCTGAATGATGTATTGTCTCTGGAGCCACTCAAAGGGGAATTCTCCCCAGACAGACACATCGTATGATAGACGGAGCGGGGACTATAAAGTATATTTGTGTACAATGCTAGCAGCTCATATTACACTTTTACCTACAACTAACATGTGTTTTACAGAGTGGTCTTAAAAAGGTTTTCAGTTTGGTACTTCCCCATGAGCGGTTCCCACTTCAGTGACAATACATCAGAGAGTGGAGAGATCTGGAGCTTATACAGGATGGGGCAAGATGTAAAAAAGGTAATTAATTGTTTAAATGTACAGTAAAAGTTAATTTCCTTATCTAACTCTACCTATTCTCTACAAAGCCCCACTAAAGTGTTCATTTAAAGAGATATGTAAGTTTCCTGGATTATGAATGCCTCTGATCGAGGAGAATTAATAGTATATGAAAAAAATGTTTGCATGAAAAAATACCAAAATAAGCATTTAAACACTTACCTTGAAGTTAGCAAAATCTATTGTAATTTCTGACCGTTTCAAATTAAGGTTAACCCCCCCTCCATAATTTGTTTTGGCCAATCCGGTGAGATGAAGGGTTCGAGATATAGCACGGATGAGTCATATACCAGCAGTAACTGGGAGGCTGACAACACTGCTCTACTATTGGCTGAGCAAGCAAGAGCAGGTAAATAGTGGGTTAATATTGCTCTCTGGGTGCTGCATGCTGATTGGGTGGGGATCAGGAATTTGCATAGACACCCCCTGAGGGTGTCTACACAATCATTAGAGGGATTTAGCACAGGTGTGCTGTATACATATAGAATGCTTTTTGCCTATAGAGTGCAGACATGTATTAATCCAGCTCACTTAGATATCCCTTTAAGGGGCATCAGTGAAGTGGTCAGTATCTGGTACTGTGTATAGTTCTTCTGCCCAGCGGTCACTCTTTGGGGTCTGGGTAAGGATAACCAGATGAGGTGGGGGCTGGTTTTATGTACACTGACTGACTTTATTACATAGTGTGGATGCACAAGCACAGTGCAAATAGTGTACCCTCAAGGGGAGGACAATGAAACAGGCAGATACACTGAAACACATCACTTATTAAAGTGAGCAAATGAACAATAAAAAGTGAATACAATGACATAAATCATACACACACATGCTCATACAAACACATGCCCACCAACATATGAACACACATACAAATAAACACCCAGACAGCAGGGCATTAATAAAGTAGTTACCCAGGCGCAGCATGGTCTCATTGATTTTACTGGCTGCCTTCTCACTCAGAAGCCCAGGATGGTTGCTCTTGATTGAAAACAACGTCATTACACCTGGAAAACAAGTGACAATGTCCATTTACATCACCACTAACTGTACAATATCTAAAATGACACTGCAAGCTCTTCAGGACATGTATACACAGAACGTAAAAACATCTTATAAATAAATCACATTTTAATTATTTTTTTCAGAAGAAATCTATATTGCAATATATATATATATACTCACATATGGTGGGTTGAAGAGTGACAGAAGCCATTCACAGAGTACAGTAGTACAAACAATGAATAGTACATTAGTGATTCCATTGGAATATTCTAAAAAATAAGTTACTAAACTAATTTCCTGCACAAATTTCTGAGAAATACAGTTGATGCGCTGTACTCTGGGAAAACTGGGTGGGGATATGCAAATGAGACCACAATGCACGCTCACTCTGTTAATCCATAACCACTGTATACATGGCTCCTTAATATTGCTCAAAACTCTTTGATGCAGCGCACAAATGCTTAATATGGTTTTGGATTGCAAGAGTGAAGCTTTTGTGGGCACATTTAATGGTCCCAAGATTCCCAGAATGCAGTCATGCAGAAAACAAATGTACTATATATTATATATATGGGTCTGCCCACTGCAGCATATGGAGACACAGACTCTGTAGGGCTGGGTGTGCAGTGTAGTGACCTTGCCAATTAGGCACCAAGTCTCAGAAGCATGTTGCAGAGAGATTGCAACTGATTTGTTAATACAAGGAACAGTAACTACAGCAGAATGTGTCTTCATGGGCTGCAGAGAGCAGAACTAAACAGGGACTATTTAATTGATTTTAGGCAGTAAAAACAGATCTTATAAGCAGTTATTGATCAAATAAAGTACAAAAAAGTAAACAGATAGACAAGCATTTTATATACCCTGTAAAATCCAGGTACCTTCCATATCCATTTAAGTCTTTTAACCCTTTCATTAGCTGTGTGATGCCCTGCAGTCCCCTCTACCAGTGAAAGGTTAACAAACTTAGTATTATTCAGGTCTGCCATTATTATTATTTTGTAGCCCTTTGCTCACCTCTGATTAGGAAGTAGCCCCCCACAATCAGCACCAGTCCAATGGGGGCCAGTACAAATCCTGCTCGATATCTATAGTTCTTGTACCCCACAAAGCAGATCCCACTCACAGAGTCCCCGTCCACCTGTGGGGAGAGGACACAAAACATTACTACATATATATATATATATATATATATATATATATATATATATGAGACCGGACAACATGCAACAATTTAAATATAACTCACTATAGTGACATTTATAAGATATTAAACAATATAAATGAATTTAAATATAGTTCAAAAGAGTAAAGATAATTGTCTAAAATATAAAACATATAAGGAAAGTTTTTAATAAAAGTTCAGGATGGAAAAAGAAGTCATGATCTGAAGGTGGAAGATTTAGGGCTGATGTGTGAAAACACTACTTTAAAAAAGGGCAGAAACCGCCTTCCAGCAGAAGAGGTAGAAACAAAATAGCAAAATAATTCAAGCATGCCTGTTATATGTATACTAGCAACTTGCCCGTCAAAAAATGACGGTCAATAGAATTTTAAGCCATGGCAAGGCTGTTTGCCACACAATGTGAAGTTTTTTGCACTGTGAGGCCCTTCTGCGCTCATCGCGAGCCTCTCCTCTGGTACTTTTGCTTCTCTGAGTAGCCTCTGCGCTCACCACAAAGACAGATACATATGTCTATATTTTTTGTAAATAATAATCAATTAATTAGTTAATTCATTAATATACTTTACCTAATTATAATGAATATATCCATCAATCAATAGGCTGAAGAGCTAACAATCTTTTTTAATTTTCTCCTCTGGTGTACTTTTGCTCCTCTGAGCAGCCTCTGCGCTCATCACAAAATCAGATACAAATGTCTGTATTTTTGTAAATAATAATCATCAATTAAGTTATTTAATGAATTAATGTACTTTACCTATTTGTAATTAAGATTTCCATCAATCAATAGGCTGAAGAGCTAACAATCTTTTTTCATTTTCCCGCAGCATATAATGTCCAGTTGGACTGTTGCTGGCCTGTGGAGATATTTTTATGAATGTCCCAATTGTGCTTTAGAAATAGGTTGCGTGCGCGAGGGCAAACCGTGGGTTTATTTGTGTAAAGCGCTACTGTAGATGCGTAATGTTGTGATGTGCAAGTTCGGAGTGTAAAGTAGGGTCATTTGTGTATGTGCTAGGCGGTTCGCGAGTATTTGGCGTCCTTTGTAGTAGTGTATTTTGTACCTCTTACGGTCCTGTGTGAAAGTGGTACGCAGTTGGCGGTGTGTTACGCGGCCCAGGGTCGTGCAGCCTCGTTTTCATTTTTTTTGGGCCGTCATTTTTCTCTCTCGCTTAGCCGATTTTCGAGTGACGAAACTTTAAAATCGACTTAAATTTGCGTTCCACCTCACTTCCAGATGTCCTGGCTGTTCCACCATGCTGTGTGTAATGTTTTTGTTGTTTTGTTCTTTCTCGTATTTAGATTTTCGCGGTTTGGCTGTTAACTTCGTATTTTTCCTACCTCGTATCTGTTTTTTTCTAAGTCCCACGTCTTGTAATATTTTTTTGTTTAAGTTGCGCGTCCGTCAACTGCTTGCAGCCTAACAGCCTTATTGAATTGTGAATGGGGTAATTTTTTTTATGCCTGTGTATAAGCACATAGGATATTTTTTTACAGAAGTATTTAGTTAGTGAACTTCTATGCAAAAGCAAGCTCTTTAGTAAGTAAAAACTAAAAAAAAAAAAAAGATGCTATGTGCTTAAATAGCGACCTATTCAATTGTGGGAATGGCATTTTAATGTCAGGCAATGAGCGCCTTTGGCGCTCATCGGCCAGGTGCTGCGAGTTGTAGTGCATTAACCCGCGCGGTTGGCGCAGTTGGCATTCATCGCCCAAGTGTTTTGCGTGTTATTGCGTTAACAGCTTGCCTCGCTACGCTAGGTTTGCAGGCGATGAGTGACTTTACAAGGGAGGAAACAAACACTCAGCTAGAGTCTGATACTCTGATCTGTGAAAATTAATATAATTTTGAGTAACTGTATATTTGTATTTTACATTTTTAAATAGAAATTGTATTAATGATCAATGTACAGTTAAAATAACTAGTTTCACTTGACGGGGTATTACAGCAATCCTTTAACAGACAGATCACTGTTTTTTAAGGAAATAAATGCAATGCTGTTTTTTCAAAACTTACATTTGAATTTTATGCTTCAGCAACTAGCAGAGCTGCTTCTCTACACCCCTATTTGGTCTGCCCAGGAGGCTGTCCTAATTCTGCAGAGAAAGAGGCATATAAATACTCCCATTTGGAAAGTCTCCTGGGCAGATCTGCCTCAATGTTAGATACCTGATGAGAAGTAGATCTGCTGAAACCTGAAACGTTCAAATGTATACTTTAAAAGTGGCATGACGGTCATATATTATGACCTTTGCAGTGGTCATTTCACCCTTTCACATGTAGCGACTCCTCTTAGTTACCTGAGCTATGGCCAGTATGGCAACTGTGAGGACAAAGGGTATAGACCAGGTGACCAGGTGGAAGTAGGATGTCTTCCCAGAGAGGGGCTGGTGTGTGGTGCCCAGAGCCTTGAAGGAAGTGTGCCAGGCATACGTCAGCATGACAAACCAAATGACCCCTGACATCATGGAGTAATACACAATGACAAAGATAATGACACAGGAGAGAGTCTCGTTTGACCTGTGGAGAGAAAAAGGACAAATAAAAATAAAATAATATTCCGAGTAAATATACATGTCTAAGTACATCATTCAGTAAAATAGTGCTCTCTTGCTGCGAAGGATGCTGGGTAATGGAATGCAAATGAGGTTCAAAATATTCCACATTGGTGCCTGTAGCCCACATAAAACATGGGAGCCATTTAATCTAGTCTGTTCTCCGGATTGGTGTGCACATACAATACAAAGTGTATTATATAGCTCTAAAACTGGTAAATACCCAACTGCACTTCTAATACTTCTCCTCATTATCTATACATCTATTATCAATTAATTCCTTTGCTACAACAATTTTATCATATTGTATTGGGTAAAACAAAATAGTTTAAAGCACCGTGAGACCCTTGAAAAGGACACAGAGGCCGCATGGGAGGTTACATTTTTTTTCTAAACATTTAAACTCATTTAATTGTCTCTAACTCGCAACCGCCCTCTCATAGCTTCTACACATATACCATGCTCTCGTAAGTAAGGTCAGGGGGCGTGATCATATGATCTATCAATATTTAAGCAAGCCCGTAAATTACATCTTAGACACAGCCAATAGTAAATAAGATTATCATCATGACACCAGTAAAACATGGAGTTTACACTACAATGAATTAGTGTTGAGAAGTAACATTTGCGATCAGACTCGCAATCCAGCAATATAGAAATTAATAAAATTCATAAAAGCAACTATTCTATTCCATGTGGGTTCCATGATATATTGCTGCTGCAGTTGTCAGAACTAGTGTCTTAACCCCCTTGCGAGTCCTATCTAGTACTCATAATATTTTTTGATACATTTTCGAGTTGCGGGTCAGATTTAATTTGCGAGCTACTTGAACTTTTGTAATTAAAAATCGATTTTGCGTCTTTAGCGCTGTTAACTTTTGCAGGCTTTAAAAATCAATGGAGAAGATAGGTCTGAGTTACATCTTTGGCTAGGCCGCAGTGATTGTGGGCGGTTAACTCGCAATTGGAATGCAAGTAGCTAAATGTAGCCAACTGAATATCTGTAACCTTTACGGGCTACATTACAGGTTCATGTAATAGAGATTTGGTCAATTGAATGAGGCCATGTGTTCTTAAGAATAACACAAAACTTATGAGAAATCTCTTCACTTATAGTTGTTCCAATAGAGTGTAAAAGTTTTAGGATCATAAATGTAATTGTCACAGCGGCAATCTGATTGGCTTTTGAACATTTGACCCAATCAGTTCAAGTTCCATAACGTGTATCTCTAGGAGTGATCCTTAAAGGTCATGGTCACCCCAAAATCAAGTTATTCTTCAAGAAGCATGAAAAACTGGCAATTGTTGTGTTATCCATTTTTTTTAATGTGACTTAATCCTGGGAACTTCCATGTTCTAGTTTCTCTATTTATATGCAAATGACTGGCCCACACGTGTTATATGACATTTAGACCCCTCTCCCATGCTTATGAAGCACTCTGAGCAGCATATTAACTGAGCTGCACATTATCACACACAGTCGCACTATCAATTCTAAATATTTCAGAAATGACTTACTGTAGAGGAAAACGGCGAGTACAATGCATAGATAGTTTTTAATGCTCTTTACAATGAAATCAACTACCTGTTGGGTCCCTTTATTTTAAATATTTATCTACACTTTCACTGGTAATTTCCAAGCTCAAATACGGACTCACGTGGGTTCCCCCAGTCTCATGGTCCCATCACCCCGGCAGACAATCTCCTTTCGGGCTCCATCCATGAACTGCGCCAGCCAACCAATACTGCCCATGAAGAAGCAAGCATTGACATAGAAGAGGATAACAGCCGGGTAACGGTTCGAGTTCTTCCAGTCCGAAAGGAAGGTGGCCTAGAAGAGACAGGAGGGTTAGCTCAGAAACCAGTTTCCTTTAATTATTTTGCGAGCAAAAAACATTTTTTTTATAATTCTCATTAATGTTGTTTTTTAAAAAAAAAAAAATAATAACTATACAATTTAGGCATTTGTATCATGTATTTAAAAGATAATATTTCATTAATAAAGATTTCCTGCATAAAAAAATTATTGATTTGCAGATTTTCCTGAATAATAAAAAAAAACTAGGTATATTGAGACTGCACAAGAAATTCTATCTATGCTCAAACGTGCAAATAATATATCGACTATTGGCAAAAAAACACTTTCATATGACATATCTAAACCTCAGGGGTAACTGATTGCAGTACACAAGAGGTTAATACAGATCAGGAAACCCAGATGGACTACAACAAATGCTCTAATGCATTGTCTCTTAAAGTGCTAGCCCTATGGGCAAATTGTGGGTGCCTATTTTGTCTTATTATAAGAAATGATGACGTTTGTGTTTTCTATTGGTTGTTTGGGCTTTGTCTCATCAGGAATTTAAGTAAAATGCAGGCTTGGTGTAATTTTACGAGTTAACCCGTTATTCTGACCCTTGTATTTTACGGACAAGTAGTGTTTTTTCAAGTGAGATTCTTAAAATTATGAGTGAAGACAATTGAAAAAAATTACTGAAAAAAAAAAGTTCCTGCAGTTGAAACAAAGTAACTTTGGGCGTTACAAGTCTGGAATTGAATGAGGCCCTTTTTACGCACATATTGTGTGATTATTTTTCTTTCATGATCCCAAAAGCTTTGTAATTTTATTTAAATCATTAAAATAAAAAAACATAAAACCTGAAAACACTAAGTGCAGTGCCCTAATACCAGGAGCAAGATGTTTTAATTAGATATTGATGACATTGATCTTTAATAAAATTCATCTTAAATTATCCAAACCAGCATTCAATATTAAACATTAAAGGGCCAGTGTAAGCGATTTTGCCAATTCTCCCCTGAACAAAGGAACAGCAAACTCGAGACGTGTCTTTCGGATGGTTGAAGCTCATCGGTGAGGTGTAGCTGATCTCTCCAAGGCACTGGGAGGACTCCAATTACCATTAGGGACACCACGGGCACAGAAAGGACAAAAAGAGCTGCCCCATCTAAGCCTATAAAGTCTACAGCCCCCTAATGATGAGATAATTAATATTACTGGTGTGTATCGCTAATAATACATCACACAGCGACCCTCAAGTCCCCCCCACTCACCAAAGTAAAGAATGTACAGAATATGGTAACAGAGCTGAATATTGCGATGTATGCGTGCATCTCGCGGTGCTCCTTGTCTGTAAACAGCGGGTTCTCGCACTGGATCCCACAGCCCTCCACATCCTCGTACCAACTCTTGGGGTTGTCTGTCCTGACAAGGGGCCGCTCACACTGCCCAGAGCTGTTAAACTTGATGTTCTGAACCTCATTCTGCAACAGGTAATAATGATAAAATAAGTGAGTGTATATATATATATATCTACTCATAGAGTAGAGATAAATAGATATCAAATCAAAAGTCAGAGGCGCTCATCAGAGAACGAACCACAGGGAGAAATATCCTGTAGTATATCAGTCTGGTCCCACTCAGAAGAGTGACCCAGCCCCAAAATACCAGGCAATTGTACCCTGAACAGGAGAAACAGAAAACCCCAGACCCGTTTCGGCCTTTATGGGCCTCGTCAGTGAGGTGCAGCTGAACTCCCTAAGGATGATAGGGGACTCCAGACGTGGACCCCTTGCTCACTGTGCCTTAGGGAGGTCAGATGCACCTCACTGACGAGGCCCATAAAGGCCGAAACGCGTCTGAGGTTTAGTTTTTATGTGCTTAATTGGTGCTACATTTGTGAGTAAGCGCGTTGCAGGACGTCTTTGGTGTAAGTAAGTAAGCTGCGGATCGGTTTTAGCGATTTACGGGCTTGACGGAAGGGTGAGCATAGCATTTGAATATCGATTTTGGATTTCTTGGGGCCGCATCTCGTGCGGCCGCGTAAGATCAAAGGCTTTGACGGAAGTAAGCTGTGATTGAGCTCATTGCAAGGGATTGCAGCTCAACGGCCGTAAACCGCCAGAGGCTGCAAATTGAATAGCTAAGTAGCTTGCGGCCTCCCCTTGCGGCTAATTATTTCAAAAACTAAGGATTAGAGTGAGGCCCATAGTGTGGACATGTATCAGTCTCCTTACCGGGCAGCCCTCAGGGAAGCGGTCAGTGGTACACTTCAGGAAATCAGGCCAGCCCCTTTCCCTCTCCACAATGGCACAGGGGCCACGTGTGGCTTGGCACAGACCCTGGCTGGGCAGTTCCACCTTATTTCCATCACACTTGGGCATGTAGACAGCACACAGCAGGGGCTGGATGGCATCCCAGCAGCGGGGCGCGTTCCGTAACCCTGGGAAGACACAGAAAAAGAATAATTAATTTTATATGTAAGGGGACACTTCAGTATAATTTATAAGAATAGTTGAATAATTAATAATTTAACTTCAGTGCTCTCCAGGAATAAGTCTACATTTCATTCTGAATATATTCTCAGTTCTGTAGTTACAAATGATCTCTGATGGTATTTAAATAACCCTCCAATGATGGCACTACTGGACTGAGACACCATGGACAATTTATCCAAACATTTTAATGAATAGTATACTATCCAGCTAATAAATCATGATCATACACTCCTCCACAATGCAAAGATCACTAAAAGCATATTAAAGGGACATTGAAAGCGTAAGAGCAGTAATATAGGTGTATGGGCTATACCGGTCTTCCAATGAAACTTGCAGACACATGTATCCTCTCTGCAATTCCTGTTAGTTTCAGTGAAGTTTAGAAACAGGTTTTAATAAATATTTTTTCATGCAAAACTTGCTAAGGCTGCTCTTTTAAATGCTTGAAAAAAAAGAATTGTGTTTCCACATTCCTTTAAATCACTAGTATGGAATTGGATCTGAGGGTTACTTACACTATATATATATATATATATATATATATATATATATATATATATATATATTACTGAGATACTGTGCACGCGTATATTTCTTGTCAAATACGCAGAACAGTCTAATGACGATCATAAGGGCTCATCTATCTGCAGGTAAAGATGGCCCCTGGCAAGGATGGTGGATTGTCTAATGGTAATCATGATGGGGCTTATCTACCTGTTGGTAAAGATGGTGCCTGGATAAGGATGGTGGACAGTTTAAAGACTATCATAAGAGACTCATCTACCTGCAGGTAAATATGGTGCCTGGAAAAAGATGGTGGTCTTATGATGAACCTAAGGGGCTCATCTACTTGGGGGTAAAGATGGCACTTGGACAAGGATGGTGGACAGTCTAACGATGAACATAAAGTGCTCATCTACCTGCAGGGAAAGATAGGGCCTGGGCAAGGATGGTGGATGGTCTAATAAAGATCATAAGGGGGCTCATCTATCTGCGTGCAGAGATGGCGCCTGGACAAGCGTGGTAGATGGTCTAATGACGATTATAAGCAGCTCATGTACCTGCGGGTAAAGATGGCGCCTGGAAAAGGATAGTGGGTGGTCTAATGACAATCATACAGAGCTCATCTACCTGCCGGTAAAGATGGTGTCTGGACAAGCATGGTGGATGGTCTAATGGCGATCCTAAGGGGCTCATCTACCTGCAGATAAAGTTGGCACCTAGACAAGGATGGTGGGAGCACAGAGATAGTCAGAAAGGAACCAACACTGATGAGAGGAGAGGGTTTTTTATCCACGTTTCTCACTAAAGATCTTTTGTAATTACATTAAATGTTATTTACTACACAACCGTTCAGAGCATCATGTGAGTACTGATTTCCATCACGTCTGTAAAACAAAATTAAAAAAAAATCACTGAACTCTTCTGTTCTCTTTCTTTCCAGTAAGTAGTTGGCAAGCTGCCTCGTGTTCTGCCCAGCTACATACTTGACCTGTGCAACTGGCATAAAACTTGGCATTCCTGCCCAAAATAAACCTCATCTCATCTGTGTAATCTATGTAATATACCACTTATACAAAAACATTAAATGGATATGGACGGGACCTGGATTTTACTAGGTATATATTATCCCTGTGTATCTATTTATTTTTATGTACTTAATTTTATTAAGAAGGGACTATAAGCTCTGTATTTACTGACTAAAATAAAACTAAAGTGGTCGGCCCGCTGCACCATATGCAGATACAGACTCTGTAGGGCTGGATGTGCAGTGTAGTGTCCTAGCCTATCAGGATCCACGTATCAGCAGCATATTGCATAATGTTGCTTAGAGATGGTCACTAATTGGTTAGAATGAGATACCCCTCAGCAAGTACTGTGTCGAGTCTGTGTCTTGGTGAGCTCCAGAGGGCAGACCCGAGCAAGTAATGTTTGTTTGATTTGAGGCAGTGAAAACAGAGCTTATAAGCACTTCTTAAAAAAATAAAATACATAAAAGTAAATAAATACACAGGGAGAGTATATATCTGGTAAAATCCAAGAGCCTTCCATATCCATTTAAAAAGATAATTTCAGGGCTTGACAAATCCCAGAAACCAGGGAGCCACAGCTATTGAATTTTGAATGCTGGCTCCGATTTACTTTCTGTTACATATATTTCTAAATAATATCTCAATTCCTTGGTTTCTACAAACTATTAGATCTAAGGAGTAATATTTAAGAACAGGGCTTGACACAACCTGCAGGCCAAGAACTCCTAAAATTTCACCACTAACTTTTAGTTGGTAAAAAAAACTAAATTATATATATATATATAAATATATATATATATATATATATATATATATATATATATATATATATATATAGTGGTGTACCTCTCTCGCCCCGCCCCTTCAGAGGAGGGGCTCTGCAGCTCGCCCCGCCTCTTCCTGAGGTGGCCTCCGCAGCCTTATAAGCACTTCCTGTTGGGATCTCACAGCCAGTCCATTTCTGGGTCCATGCTTGCAGGATGCTTTTCAGCTCTCTCACTGTTACAGGTTCTGATTTACTTTGCTACATATCTTCGAGCCTATTACTGCCTTTTGTGGTCCTTTTCCTATTGTCCCAAAGGACATCCCCATTGCTGTAGAGCTATGGTTCCTCATGGTAAGTATTCCTGCGCTACATTACGCTTTCTTATCATATACTGGCCCCAAATTCACTAAATTGTCTGACTGTGAGGTCATGCTTTGGCCTTTTAAGCCATATTTCGTGGATTTCAGGCTAAATCTACTAACCTTCGACCTTTCTATAAGTTCTAATCAACCTACTCTCTACAACTCCTACACCCGCCTTTGTAGGCTTTCCTCGTTCATGCATCTAAATCAGCCTTCGCAGGCCTCGTTTTTCATGTTTTCATAAACCTCTCCCCTCTCTCTCCTCTACTTCACTCGGCCCTTGGTCCTCTAAGCAGGCCATGTAGGGCGTAGCTATAGGGCACATCTCTGCTACCTGAGGGGGCCTCATTCACCAAACACATTTCCATTTCACACTTCCTACATGTCATAAATCAGCCTATGCTAGATACTCCCACAACTATCAGGTAATTACATTACCTGAAAAAATAAAATAAATAAATATATATATATATATATATATATATATATATATATATATATATATATATATATATATATGCGTGTGTGTATAATTACACATACAGTATGAATATTTAATGAACAACCCAAGATATCTAGGTTAGCCCCTGACTAATATATCTAGCTGCTAAGTCTCAGAGAAATGTATTAAGCCCTGCTTTAGAAGCCAAGACTTCTTCCAAGATTTTCCCTCTACAGAATAAGAAACTGTTACTAATAAACAGGTCTGTGCCTGCTCAAACATTGTGTTAATGTGATGTGATGCCCAAGGCTTGGTGTATAATAACATATAATAGTTGGCAAACTGCGAGTTGTCGTCACACTTTCAAGCCTTGCGTAGCGAGGCGAGCCGTTGAGGCACGAGCTCGCAAAAAATACGACTTTAACAGCCGAACAACCAAACTGGAAAAGACGGCGAAAACAACACAAATATGCCTCAAATTCACTTACACACTCACACACAGCACAGGGGGAGAGCCAGAGAGCCTGTGAGTGACGTTGCAAGTTAATTTGAGGCATATTTTGTCTTTTTCGAATGTTGCTGAAGCGGGAACAAAACCGTAAAAATTCTGAAACAAGATGAAAACGAGGCTCAGCATAACACGCGGGACACAGACGCACGATGCCAAGCACGCAGAACTTAGAAAATACAACACAAAACACATTAACACACCAACAACGCCAGGCACGCGGGACGAACGATGCCAGGCAAAAAGGACTTAGAAAATACACGATGGCAAAGCCAGTAACACTTACATCAAAAACTCCAGGCACTCAGGACTTTGAAAATAAAACCAACGGCAGTCAGCACGCACCACGCAAAGATTCAGCAGAGACACAGAGGAGAAAGACACAGGAAAGGGATAGGGAGGAGATGGTGGATAGAGACACATGGCAAGTTGCAGTGGCCTGTAATGAGCGGTGAAGTAGATGGGACAGGCTCGCGATGAGCGCCGAAGGTGCTAAGAGGGGGCAGAACATCGCACTGTGTGGCAAACAGCATTGCCAGGCTTCAAATTTGATTGCCGTCTCGTCGCTAGTTACATTATAATCATTGAGGGGTTTATATCATTACCAGATCCATTGTTGATTTATAAATATCAGTATTGTGGACTTTGAGAGCTAAACGTAATGACTGTAGTGTGGGCTGGGAAATAAACATCTTATGCCAGGTCTAGAGCAAGGGTGGACACATTTATTTGAAAGTTAGGAGCCAGCCAGATTAATTAGGAGCCAAACATTTTATAGGAGCCATGTCATTGATTATATACAGAAAATGAATGTTTAATAGCTCAAAGTTTAGGAGCAGCAGTAGAAGTGTAGGCATTGTGGCTCCATGGCGCCCGGGATTTGTCAAGCCCTGGATTAGAGGGTCCATCTGGGGAATATATGGTGGTCTATGGGAGCTTTTAATGTGTTTTTTAAAGCTTCTATTATTTATAAGGCAGAGGTTAACAAATTCGTACCAAACTTAGGAGCCAGACAAACTTTTCTTAGCAGCCAGTGTACGAAGTACAGCATGTACAGATGTGATAAGTCCCTTAGGAGCCCAAAGGTTTATTGTATCTCCTCTTTGGGCATGGGGTACCTAATCGGTATATATTTGTGGGTGTGGGCAAACATCGCTCCTTGTTAGGTTTTGTATTTCATTTGTTAAAAGGTCGTTAGATTTTAATATCTCCAAAAAAATGTGTATTGTAGTGATTAGGAATATTTAGATAAAGTGACATGACCAGATATATAATATCTCTGGGCATCTATTTACTGACATGTACTTTATTTTATTAATAAGTTCTTATATGGTCTGTGTTTACTGCCTAAAATCATACAATTTGTCCCTGAATGTTTCTACCCACTGCAGCGTATGAAGACACAGACTCTGTAGTACTTACTGTGTCTCATACTAACCAATCAGTGACCATCTCACATTCTGCAACATGCTGCTGTGACATGGTCCCTGATAGGCTAGGACACTACACTGCCCGTCCCGTCTTACAGAGTCTCAATGACCCCTATCCTAGAGCTGTCAATACCTCACTCCTCCAGATACTAAATGCAATTTTGCAGCAGTAGTAGAGGGTACTCACTGTCTGCACCTGGTAGTGCTGTCTATGTAGGTAAGATCACAACCAAGATCAAGTGCAAAAACTCAAAGACATTCTCTCAAGTCCTGTAGTTGACTTCTGATTTATAAACATCCTTCAAGAAATCTCTGTAATTATCAACGTCCTCTTTTCTGATGATGGTGCCCCTTAAATACCTGGCCCATGATTATGATCTGACCCCAAATGGTCTTTTTGTACTATACCCCTAATGTGAGAGATCTTGATAATTAAAGTAAAATTCTATCTAATTATTGTTTTTAATTTATGTCTGTTTAGTTTTAAGGTTTTGTACAAAGAGATCATCAGGTCAAACTAAAAGTTGAAATTTTGGGGTCCAGAATTTACATTGATTCCCATGGAATATGCTGTCTTTGGAACTCAACCGTTTTGGATCCCATCCTGCCGTCCGGAACCGATTAAGGACGAGAACCGAGGTACCACTTTGTACATTTAAATCTCGGTGCAGGTTTACACTATCTAGGATGCACACTTGTAGCCCCCTATATTGCAGATGTCCCATGTTAATGCCCCCAGTGTTGCAGCATTTGGGATTCCCTAGTCCCCATATATAGCAGTATATGGGTTACCTATTTTGTAACAGTAATTATGGTTCCTCCTCCGATGAGTTGTAGTTTCATGTATTATAGTATTTGGACACCCTAGTCCCTATATATTGCAATATTGGGGGTGCTCTTGCCTCACAGTATTTGGGGTGCTCTAGGCTCTGAATTAGTGTTTGGAGTTTCCTCTTATATTACAGTATTTGACATGTCCTAGTCCAAATCTATTGCAGTACATGGGGTGTCCCTGTCTCTCCTTATTACAGTATTGAGGTGCCTTTTCCTAGCCCCCATGAATTGCAGTAATTGAGGTTTTCAGTTGTGTCACAGTATTTGGTTTGCTCCACTCCCCATGATTTGTAGTATTTGGGGTACCCATTTTTTGCCAGTATTTGGGATGCCCTGGTCTCCATGTAGTACAGTATTTGGGTGTCCTTCCTAAGCCTGTGTTGCAGTATTGGGGTGTCCTGGTCTCCATGGAGTACAGTATTTGGGTGTCCTTCCTAAGCCTGTGTTGCAGTATTGGGGTGTCCTGGTCTCCATGGAGTACAGTATTTGGGTGTCCTTCCTAAGTCCTATGCTGCAATATTTAGGGTGCCCTGGTCTCTATGTAGCACAGTATTTTGGGTGTCCTTCCTAAGCCTGTGTTGCAGTATTGGGGTGTCCTGGTCTCCATGTAGTACAGTATTTTGGGTGCCCTTCCTATGTGGCAGTGTTTGGCGAGCCCTAACTCCCAGTATTTAGGTGTCAAATTCTAACCCCAGTATTACAATATATAATTGCCTCGCAGCCACATTAAATTTGAAGCTTGCGTGTGTTGAAATTTGAGACACGCAACGGCTGCAAGCTTGAAAATCTGCGGATTTATGGTGCTATTAAATTAGACCATGCTGCGAGTTACAGGCTTGAGAGACAAACCCGTAAACCATTTTTCGCTCGTTGGATGAGCGGCCGTGAATGTGATCAATTCGTCAAACCGGGTTTCAATTACAAGTTACGATCAGACCCATATTCACATCCCCACATCCAGAAATAATGCAATATTGATAAAGCCGTAAATATGATATTCTAGACCATGCGAGTTCCATTATATGTATTAACACATTGATTGCCGGGATCGATATAACACAGAAAATTAACATGAAATAAAGTATTTTTTGGGGCCGATTTGCTAGATTGAGAATGTTGTGCTATTCATTCTAAGACCTAACATCACTTTCCCTGTTCATAAAAGTACAGTAGTGTGTGTATATGTGCATTTAATCTGCTACGGATTGGACTTTACCCCCTTTCGGGTCCTCTCTAGCACGCGTTGGCTTCTCAGCTCCATTTGCAAGTTACAGGTTTAAACGCCAGGGATTTTTATGCAATTTAATAGCGCAATTGTAAGGTAGCAGTGACGGGCTTGACGGATCAAAGGATTTGCGGGCTCAAAGTCGAATTCTTACGTCCCGTATGGTTTTCTCGCTCCTACCCCGCAAGTCGGCGGCGGGCTTGTTTATTAGACCAATTTAATAGTTGTAAGTCTTGCGAGCTACGTTACGAGCTACGTTTTTACACGTTAGGGTAATTTAATGGGGCTGTTACTTGCCGGTGTTACAGTATTTGGCCTGCCCTAGTCCCTATATACTGCAGTAACGGTTGTATCCCAGTCACTATTATACATATCTGTAGTACCCTAGTCCCTTTATCTTACAGTATTTGGGGTGTCCTATCTTCATGTATTATAGTATCTGGGTTGTCCAAGTTTTCTTTTGTATTACAGTATTTGGTGCCCCTGTTCCCACAGTGTTTAGAATGTCTTGGCCTCTATATATTGTAGTATTTGGGGTGCCCATCTCCTCATTTATCAAAGTATTTG
Organism: Discoglossus pictus; assembly: GCA_027410445.1. Lineage (NCBI taxonomy): Eukaryota > Metazoa > Chordata > Amphibia > Anura > Alytidae > Discoglossus > Discoglossus pictus. Next base: position 396,035,408 of record CM050167.1, on the reverse strand, counting down.
GAGTGCCCTAGCCCCTATGTATTACAGCATTTGGAGTGTCCTAGACCCTATGTATTACAGCATTTGGGGTTTCCTAGCCCCTATTTATTACAGAATTTGGGGTGCCCTAGCCTCTACTTATTACAGCATTTGGGGTTTCCTACCCTTTATTTATTACAGCATTTGGGGTGCCCTAGACCCATTTATTACAGCATTTGGGGTGCCCTAGACCCTATGTATTACAGCATTTGGGGTGCCCTAGACCCTATGTATAACAGCATTTGGGGTGCCCTAGACCCTATGTATTACAGCATTTGGGGTGCCCTAGACCCTATGTATTACAGCATTTGGGGTTTCCTAGCATCTATTTATTACAGCATTTGGGGTGCCCTAGACCCTATGTATTACAGCATTTGGGGTGCCCTAGACCCTATGTATTACAGCATTTGGGGTGCCCTAGACCCTATGTATAACAGCATTTGGGGTGCCCTAGACCCTATGTATTACAGCATTTGGGGTGCCCTAGACCCTATGTATTACAGCATTTGGGGTTTCCTAGCATCTATTCATTACAGTATTAGGGGTGCCCTAGACCCTATGTATTACAGCATTTGGGGGGGGTGCCCTAGACCCTATGTATTACAGCATTTGGGGTGCCCTAGTCTCATGTATGACACCATTTTGGGTATTCTAGCCCTGCATATTATGGTATTTGGGGTACCCTCTTATAGTATCTGATGTGGCCTATTCATGAGTGTTTGGGTGCCATATCCCCTATTACAGTATTTGGGAGGTATCACAGTACCTGGGGTACCCTAGCCCCTATTTATAACACTTATTGGTGGGCCCACCCATTCCCCACACACTCATCAGACTTCTCATGTATTAAAGTATAATTGGGGTACCCTAGTCCATATTATCTCATGTACAGTACTTGGAAAGCCCTGGTATTTTGGGGTACCCCCACACTCACCAGACCACAGCCACAGCTTGTCCTGGGCCTCCTCCTGGCTCCTGGAGTCCTCGGCCAGTACAATAGCGGTCATCCCATAGGGCAGGGGGGTCCCCAGACACACGTTGTACTTGAGGGGCTCACATGTGGTGCTCTTCTTGCACTTCTCCAAGGGCGAACTGTCATTGATCTGAGCCCCCACTAAACACAGCAGCCCCCCAATAATCCACAGCAGCAGGATGGACATGATGAGGAGACTGAGGGGCCAAAATCACCTCAGGAACAACTTCTCCAAGGCCCCTCTGTGTAAACTCGCCTCCATCTTTCTGTCCTGACAGGAAAATCTCCTCATACACGAAGCAGCCCACTCGTATCCTTAAGAAAAAACTTCCAGAGAAAGAAGAAGGAGGTCTGAGGGGCCAAAATTACCTCAGAAACAACTTCTCACAGCCCCTCTCTGCAAACTCGCCTCCATTTTACTTGCCTGACAGAAAACTCTTCTCATTCACACAACATCCATAAGAAAAACTTCCAAAGAAAGGAAAAGGAGGAGAAGGAGGTCTGAAGGAAGATGTAACCTGACCCGGCCTCCTCCTCCAAGACTTCCACAGCTAGTTCACACTTGGAAAACTTCTCGATCACAAAGAAATCTCCAGACGATGCTCCCCCTCAGAATACTGTGCAAAAAAACTAAATCTACTGGAAAAAAACGACTTTATATTAAGTTGTTTTGCACCTCAAATCTGCAGCAATGCACGAGATGTCTCCCAGGGGTGCCCCCAAAGCTCGTGCGTGGAGATCTTACAACTTTTGCAGGAAATTCCACGTGCATCTTTATTAATGCACAAAAAGAAAAAAGGTGCACGGATTTGTTTTGCTTCTTAAGTCTGAAAATGCAGGAGATGGAGGAGGAAGGAATGCAGAGAGAGACAAAACAGGCAAAGTTTCACAGCCTCCCCTCCCCCAAACAGAGAGGAGGGGACTGGAAGCACAATGTGCTGAGCTCATATGGTGCAGCCCCCCAGTGCCCCCTCCTCATCCTATGTCCCCTCACTGCAGCCCCCTCCTAAACCTATGTACCCTTACTGCAGCCCCCCAGTGCCCCCTCCTCATCCTTTGTCCCCTCACTGCAGCCCCCCTCATCCTATGTACCCTTACTGCAACCCCCCAGTGCCCCCTCCTCATCCTATGTCCCCTCACTGCAGCCCCCCAGTGCCCACTCCTAAACCTATGTCCCCTCACTGCAGACCCCCAGTGCCCCCTCCTCATCCTATGTCCCCTCACTGCAGCCCCCTCCTCATCCTATGTCCCCTCACTGCAGCCCCCCAGTGCCCCCTCCTCATCCTATGTCCCCTCACTGCAGCCCCCTCCTCATCCTATGTACCCTTACTGCAGACCCCAGTGCCCACTCCTAAACCTATGTCCCCTCACTGCAGCCCCCCAGTGCCCCCTCCTCATCCTATGTACCCTTACTGCAGACCCCAGTGCCCACTCCTCATCCTATGTCCCCTCACTGCAGCCCCCTCCTCATCCTATGTACCCTTACTGCAGCCCCCCAGTGCCCCCTCCTCATCCTATGTCCCCTCACTGCAGCCCCCCAGTGCCCACTCCTAAACCTATGTCCCCTCACTGCAGACCCCCAGTGCCCCCTCCTCATCCTATGTCCCCTCACTGCAGCCCCCTCCTCATCCTATGTCCCCTCACTGCAGCCCCCCAGTGCCCCCTCCTCATCCTATGTCCCCTCACTGCAGCCCCCTCCTCATCCTATGTACCCTTATTGCAGACCCCAGTGCCCACTCCTAAACCTATGTCCCCTCACTGCAGCCCCCCAGTGCCCCCTCCTCATCCTATGTACCCTTACTGCAGACCCCAGTGCCCACTCCTAAACCTATGTCCCCTCACTGCAGCCCCCAGAGGAATAACTTTATTAGAGTGTACAAGATGCTGCATGGCCATAACACTCCCCCTCCTCTACCCCCTTCTTTGCCAATCTCTTCTACCTCCCCCTTTCCTCTACTGCACTACTTCCCCCTCTCTCCACAAACTCACCCCTTTCTTTTCCACTAACTTCTTAATTTCTCCCATCTTCACCACTTCACCACTAACCCCCCTTTCCCCCTCTCAACTACTCCACTTATCTTCTCTCCTGTCCACTGCCTTTCCCTTTCTCCCCCTTCTCCACAATGTCTCCCTTTCTTCGTACCTCTCCACTACCTCCCCCTTTGTCCCCCCTCTCCACTACCTCCCCCTTTATCCCCCTCTCTACTACCTCCCTCCTTATTCCTACCTCTCCCTTTATTCCCCCCTCTCTACTGCCTCTCCGTTTTTTTCTCCTATACACTATACCACCTTTTTCTTTTCTCCTCTCCTCTACGTCCTCTCATTCTTACCACCCTCTCCACTATCTCATCTTTCTTGACCCCTTTCCAATACCTCCTCCCTTTCTTTGCTCCTCTCCTCTCCACTCCCTCCTCTTTTCTTTCCTCCTCTCCACTACCTCCCCCCTTCATTCCCCCTCTCCATTACCATCTTACTTTCCTCTTCTCCGCTACCTCCTCCTTTCTTTTCTCCTCTCCAATACCTCTCCATTTCTTTCCCCTCTCCACTACCCCCTTTCTTTTCTCCTCTCTACTACCTCTCCTTTACTCCTCTCCACTACCTCCCTATTTCTTTCCTCCATTACCTCTCCCTTTCTTTTCTTCTCTCCACTACCTCTCCATTTTATTTCCCAGCTCCACTGTCTCCCCTTTCTTTCCACCTCCCCACTATCCCTCCTCTTTCATTGCCCCTTTCCACTACCTGCTCCCATTCTTACCACAATCTCCACTATCTCCCCCTTTCTTTCCCCCTCTCCAATACCTCCTCCCTTTCTTTGTGCTCTCTCCACTACCTCCCCCTTTCTTTGCCCTTCTCCACTACCTCCTCCCTTTCTTTACCTTCTCCACTACCTCCCCTTTCTTTGTCCCCATCCACTACGTCCCCCTTTCTTTACCCCTCTCCACCTCCTCACCCTTCATCCCCCCTCTCCATTAGAATCTTCCTTTCCCTGTCCACTACCTCCCCCTTTCTTTCCCCTCTCCGCTACCTCCCCCTTTCTTTCCTCCACCACCTCCCCATTCTTTCCTCCACTACCTCCTCCTTTTCTTTCCACTTCTCTACTACCTCCCCTTTCTTTGCCCCTCTCCACTACCTCCCCTTTCTTTTCTCCTCTCTACTACCTCTCCTTTTCTTTTCTCCTCTCCACTACCTCCCCCTTTCTTTCCTCCTCTCCTCTCCACTTCCTCCCCCTTTCTTTCCTCCACTACCTCACCCTTTCTTTTCTCCTCTCCACTACCTCTCCATTTTATTTCCCAGCTCCACTGCCTCACCCTTTCTTTCACCCTCTCCACTATCCCTCCTCTTTCTTTCCCCCTTTCCACTACCTTCTCCTATTCTTACCACCCTCTTCACTATTCCCCCTTTCTTTCCCCCTCTCCAATACCTCCCCCCTTTCTTTGTGCTCTCTCCACTACCTCCCCTTTCTTTGCCCCTATCCACTACCTCTTCCCTTTGTTTCCCTTCTCCACTACCTCCCCTTTCTTTGTCCCCATCCACTACCTCCCCATTTCTTTCCTCCACTGCCTCCCCCTTTCTTCTGCATTACCATCTTCCTTACCCTCTACAGTACCTCCCCCTTTCTTTCCTCCTCTCCACTATCTCTCCCTTTCTTTCCCCTCTCCACTACCTCCCCCTTTCTTTCCTCCACTGCCTCCCCCTTTCTTTCCTCCACTGCCTCCCCCTTTCTTTCCTTTACTACCTCCCCCTTTCTTTCCTTTACAAACTCCCGCTTTCTTTCCTCTACTACCTCCCCCTTTCTTTTCTCCTCTCCACTACCTCCCCCTTTCTTTCCTCCACCACCTCCCCCTTTCTTTCATCCACTACCTCACCCTTTCTTTCCTCCTCTCCACTACCTCCTCATTTCTTTCCTCCTCTCCACTACCTCTCCCTTTCTTTCCCTTCTCCATTACCGCCCCCTTAATTTCCTCCACTACCCCTCCCTTTATTTCCTCCTTGCCACTACCTCCTCCCTTTCCTCTTCTCCACTACCTCCTCCCTTTCTTTCCCCCTCTCCACTTCCTCCCCCTTTCATTTCCCCTCTCCATTACCATCTCACTTTCCCCTCTCCGCTACCTCCCCCTTTCTTTCCACCACTACCTCCCCCTTTCTTTCCACCACTACCTCCCCCTTTCTTTTCTCCTCTCCACTACCTCCCTCTTTCTTTTCTCCTCTCCACTACCTCCCCCTTTCTTTCCTCCACTACCTCCCCCTTTCTTTCCTCCTCTCCACTACCTCACCCTTTATTTCCCCTCTCCACTACCTCCCCTTTCTTTTCCCCTCTTTACTACCTCCCCTTTCTTTGCCCCTCTCCACTACCTCCCCCTTTCTTTTCTCCTATCCACTACCTCCCTCTTTCTTTCCTCCACTACCTCCCCCTTTCTTTCCTCCTCTCCACTACCTCTCCCTTTATTTCCCCTCTCCACTACCTCCCCTTTCTTAGCCCCTCTCCACTACCTCCCCTTTCTTTGCCCCTCTCTACTACCTCCACTTTCTTTCCTCCACTAAGCCCCTTTCTTTCCTCCACTACCTCCCCCTTTCTTTCCTCCTCTTCACTACCTCCTCATTTCTTTACTCCTCTCCGCTACCTCCTCATTTCTTTACTCCTCTCCACTACCTCCCCCTTTCTTTACTCCTCTCCGCTACCTCCTCATTTCTTTACTCCTCTCCACTACCTCCCCCTTTCTTTCCTCCTCTCCACTACCTCCTCATTTCTTTACTCCTCTCCACTACCTCTCCCTTTCTTGACTCCTCTCCAGTACCTTCTTCCTTTTTTTCCCCTTCTCCACTACCCCCTTTCTTTGTCCCTGTCCACTACCTCCCCCCTTCATTTCCCCTCTCCATTACTATCTTACTTTCCCCTCTCCACTGCCTCCCCCTTTCTTTTATCCACTACCCCCTTTTTTTCTCCTCTCCACTACTCCCCTTTCTTTCCTCCTCTCCACTACTCCCCTTTCTTTCCTCCTCTCCACTACCTCCCCCTTTCTTTCCTCCACTACCTCCCCCTTTCTTTTCTCCACTAACTCCCCCTTTCTTTCCTCCTCTCCACTACCTCCTCCTTTCTTTCCCCTCTCCACCACCTCTCCCTTTCTTTCCCCTCTCCACCACCTCTCCCTTTCTTTCCCCTCTCCACCACCTCTCCCTTTCTTTGCCCCTCTCCACTACCTCCCCCTTTATTCCCCCTCTCCATTACCATATCACTTCCCCTCTCCACTACCTCTCCCTTTGTTTCCCCTCTCCACTACCTCTCCCTTTGTTTCCCCTCTCCACTACCTCTCCCTTTGTTTCCCCTCTCCACTACCTTTCCCTTTGTTTCCCCTCTCCACTACCTTTCCCTTTGTTTCCCCTCTCCACTACCTCTCCATTTGTTTCCCCTCTCCCTTTCTTTCCCCTCTCCACTACCCTCCTCTTTCTTTCCTCCTCTCCACTACCTCCCCATTTCTTTCCTCCTCTCCACTACCTCCCCATTTCTTTCCTCCTCTCCACTACCTCCCCATTTCTTTCCTCCTCTCCACTACCCCCCCTTTCTTTCCTCCTCTCCACTACCCCCCCTTTCTTTCCTCCTCACCACTACCCACCCCCTTTCTTTCCCTCCACCCATTCCCTCTCAAACATACTATTTCCAAGAATATAAGAAAAAATCTACACTGTTTACCACAAGGACTGATGTTCGTGCTTAATGCCCCAAGATTCCCATAACACAATTGGGAAAGTGATAAAGGCGGAGTTTCACCTTACTAAAAGTATACTGCGTGAGTACCTGTGCGAAAGCTTAAAGAATATGTGTAAACGTTATAGTCACATACTTTAATTGCTACAAGGTAATGTAGATGATGTGAATGTAGAGCTCAGAATTCTATATGCCAGTTACAGAAATGGATTTAATTTGTTTCTATTTTGGTATCCACACTTCTCAAACATGGAACAGAGGTCTAGATGAAACTTATTCATAAGAATAATACTAATTATAGATATATTTCATATATTGTATACGTGTCAGAGATAATGCAAGAATACGCTCTGGACAACTGTTTCTAACTCTATTAATTGTCATAATTATAACCTTCACATGTATCCTTTAAATAATCACAGTCTGTTGGTTTCTCTTTTCTGTTTTATTTTATTCAGTTATATGGATACTAAATATAAATTACACTTTATCCTGGGCACCTCACATATAGACATTGACCACAGGCTGGAGATAATAGGAGACATTTACATATATTATTTATTGCACTTCTTCCAAATCCCTCCCATCTATTTACAAATCATCCTTTCTAAATTTTTAGAACACTGCGTCTCACATTTCTGCTCCTTAAAGTGTCTGGATCATTGGCCACAAAATTATCCATAAGGTCATGGATGGACATCAAAGTGTTGCTGAGGAACTCGGTGGAAAGTTATTTTCTTTCCTCTGTGTCAGAGTGTGACCATCCGAAGGTAGGGGCTATACAAGCACAGAGCCACCTGCTACAGACCACATGTTATCTACCCACTACGCCATCTAAGAATACCACTTCATCAACTATGGTTGCATCCGCCCCAAGTACGAAGGCGGACATTCAAGACATGAAGGAACTGATATCCTCCTATAGAACGGATATCAAGTCAGAAATTCAAGCTGTGGCAACAGAATTGTCTACAGAGATAAAGGCAGTAGACTCCAAAACAACGCTACTAGAGGACAATTCCAATAATCTTTTTCGTGCACATACACGACTGGAGGAGGAGATGGTCTTAATTAAGGAGAAACAATCTTTTTAACAGTCTGTCCAAGAAGATTTAGAGAACAGATCACGTCGAAAAAATGTCTGCATACGAAACCTCCCTTAGTCGGTGAGAGATCTCCCGCAATATTTGCTAGAATTATGCGAACCTCTTAGGCCAGACATGTGCAAAGAGGAATATAGAGTGGACAGAATACACAGAGGGCTGGGAGGTCAGTCATCCAACTCAAATCGACCAAGACATGTTATAGCGCGGTTCCATTATTTCTCCACTAAAGATACATTTATGAGAGCGGCTAGCACCGGTATCCCTGAAGTAGAAGGCTGCCAACCAAGTATCTACTCAGATTTGTCCGCAATAACCCTATTCAAGAGAAAGACGCTAAAACCCACTGTGGAACTTGTACTAGCCAGAAGTTGGAAATACAAGGAGGGGAACTGTACACCATTCAATCTTTTGAATAAGGAGTTACACTTCTCTCTTCATGGAACATTCAGCTACCAGAAAATTTCAACCCTCCTCCTGAATCAACCCGCGACAGAGGCGAGGTCCGATAAGCCAAGTTACTACAACAACCTAAATATGCCTCTCATTATTTGTTAATGGACATATCAATACTAGGGGACTTCACTTCAGCATATGGGATACTGATATGAAGGAAGTACCCTGAAGTGCTACCTATTGTTTATCTCCTTTTTTCGCTGTTATATGCTTGTTTACACATACGTTTTATCTTGCAATGTCACTTATAATGTTACCAAATATTTAGGGCGTAATTATAGTTTAATTGTTAGGCAAACCTTCTCAGTATTCATTGTTCTGGATACTAGTTGGCTCACCGATTTAAAGTTAAGGGGACAGCTATGGCTCTCCTCTAAGTAATTTAAGTTACTGATATTTCTATAGTTACTGATTTTTTTTCCCTTTTCTTTCTCTTCCATAGTGTACCATAGAAATATATCTATACTCATTTACATAGTTACTATAACAAAAATGCCTATCTCCTTTGAGATACCAGTAAGCTAGTTAACTACGAAGCTCATTTTAGATCACAACGCTGTCGCATAGATTGTCTAAGTCTGGTTTATCCTGCTTTGACTTCTTTTTGTCTCAGTCTCTTGCTCCTTGTGTCCCAGCCAGGAGGTAATCTTGCTTCAGTCTAGTAGAAAACCTGACTGATTAGTTGATATCCTCAGTCTCTTTCCTCTATCTCAGCACCAAGTGAGTCATGGACATTAAAATTATTTCACATAATAAACAAGGCTTAAACGAGACGGTTAAAAGGGTATAGCCCTTCAGGAAAACCATAGAGTGGGAGCAGATATTGTCATGATACAGGAAACTCAATTTCAAAAACTCAATACACTCAATGTCTATGCACCAAATTCAGACCAGTCCACTTTCGCAGAATCTTGAATCTAATTTCTAATTTGCAATATTCTTTTTGGATTTTGGGAGGAGATATGAATGCAGTTCTAGATCCACTTAGAGATAGATCTGGACCCTCTACCCCATCACAAATCCCCACCACAATTAAGGTTTTTAAATCAATACTGAACCAAAATTACTTATTTGACACATGGAGCGGAATGAATCCGACAAGGAAAGACTTTACCTTTTACTCAGCCAGACATAAATCCCAATCACGCATTGACTATATATTGCTACAACAACAAATACCTTCTAATTTGATTGACCCAACAATTCATCCTATCTCGGGGTCTTACCATGACCTTGTAATTGTGTCAATGTGTGATTTGCTCTCAAAAGATCGCTCCCCATCTTGGACATTAAACCCGGCACTTCTTAATGACCCTCCGACAAACGATAAGATTAATAAGGCTTTGGTGGTCTACTTTGCACTCAATAGCAGTATCAATAGATGGGATAGGAGTCTGGACAGCCCATAAGGCAGTATTGCGAGGGGTCTGCATACAACAGAGAGCAAATTATTTTATTCCTAAATTACTCACTAAAGAAAATGGCATGGTATACCAGACCACATTACTAAGGCATTTCAAAATTTTAAACCGAGCTGTACTCAATGCCTGTCCATTCTGGGTCACAAAGCCATACATCCCAAATTGAGACTTTTTTGTCGTCCATTACAATACCTCAATTTGAGAAAAGTAAAGTAGATTCTCTTACATCCCCTATCTCTGTAGAGGAAATAAGAAGCACAATAGCCTCATAAGCCACCTGGTCCGGATGGATTCACTAATTATTATTACAAGCAATTCATGGAAACTTTGTTACCTCACCTCCAACATCTATTTAATAAGTTCCTCTTGGGTAAAACTATAAAAGCTGAATTTCTGGAGGCAAAAATTATAGTAATACATAAAGTAGGCAAAGACCCGATGCAGTGCAGCAGTTATAGGCCCATATATTTAATAAGCAATGATATCAAATTATACTTCAAGATCATAGCAAATAGATTGGCCTCTTTGTTGCCGACCGTGATTCATTCGGACCAGGTGGGCTTTATCCTGGGTAGGGAAGTGCCTGATAACACTAGGCGAATCTTTACTACTATCTTTAGCTGCAGAGAAAGCGTTTGATAGGATTGATTGGACTTATATGAAGGAAGCTTTGCTTAATTTTGACTTTAGTGAAAACTTCTTAGAAAGCATTATGAAATTATATTCCGACCCTAGAGCCTATATTTCCTATCAGGGTTTCAAGTCTTAATTATTTAGGATAGAGCAGGGAACAAGACAGGGATGCCCTCTATCACCTATACTTTTTGCTCTATGTTTAGAACCACTAGCGATAGCATTAAGGGAAGCTCCAGATGTTAGTGCAATAAAGTTAGACGATAAAGAATATAGGGTAAGCCTATTTGGGGTTGATATTCTCCTCACAGTTACTAACCCATTAATTAGCTTACCTATTTAAAACCTTGAGCAATTTTGGCCATATATTAAAGTTTAAAATTAATGCAAATAAAAGTGAAGCTCTTAATGTCTCATTGCCCAAGCAACTGGAACATTTTGCTGACCTTAAACTATCCATTTAAATGGTCCTTGCTTCATATAAAGTACCTAGGTATTCATATCCCTAAATTTACTAAACAGATAATCCCCATTATCTTTAAAAAAATATATTCAGATCTTCACACCTTCATTAAATATATTGTGGTTTAGTAAAATACACGCCATTAAATTGAACACCCTCCCTAAACTGCTATACCGTTTTAGGACTATACCATCATCAATACATTTTAAAGACATAGCAACATTACAAATAGCAATATTTAAATTCATCAGGGGCAATAAGGACCCTAGAATAAATAGGGCGACAATGACACCATCTAAACAGAAAGGAGGCTTAGCAACCCCTGACCTTCTGCGATACTATAAGGCGGCGAGATTAGCCCTAATGCCTAAATGGTATAGTAAGATAGCCCCCCCCCCCCAGTTTGGGTGGAGATAGAACGTCAAGTTTTATGGGACCAAAATATTCTTCTGAACCAAATACTATGGCTAAGCATCTATCCGGGTATTAATTTAAAATCACTTCCGATGTGTCTGAGTCACTCCGTCGTACTATGGAAGCAAATCAACTCATCTACTACAAAACGGCTCATGGCTAATGTCATTGTGGCTGCCCCATACAGACTTATCAATCAATAAAAATACCCAATTAGCTTGGTGGATTAGAAGTCAGATAACATTGCTGCTTACACAACTCAAAAGGTAAAAAAACCCTCACTCTTCTTTATAACTAACTAAATGAACAGGCCACGCCTAACAATCTGTCCTATAGGGCCTCCTGGGAGGCTGTGCTCAATGGAATATAATTATCAAAAACGCAGCAAGCTCCTCTTTAAACATTATATTGAAGCAAAATGTTTATGAAACTATCTTGAGATGGTACCTTACCCCAGCTAGACTCCACTGTTCGAATAGTCAGTTAATGGCAAATGTTCCAGAGGTTGCAACCCCATAGGTTCCTTAAAACGTATGTTATGGGATTGCCCCAAAGTTTAGCATATTTGGATGGCGACCTATAATACCCTGGAGAAACTATGGGATACAATTATTCCTCAAAAAACAGAAGAGGCATTACTAGGCTTACCACTCCCAGGTCTATCTAAAAATGCACAATTTCTATCGAATCAGATATTTCTAGCTACTAGAAGCATAATTGCGAAACATTTGGAAAAAAACATTGAGGAGGTTCTACGGAAGATTTAGTTAATTCGCTCCATGAGTGTCTTA
>CM050167.1:395863432-396018432 GCA_027410445.1 Discoglossus pictus | reverse complement strand
TGAAAACCTTGCTTTTGGATAGATGTTTACTAACTAAAAACTTCTTTAAAAAAATATGTTATGTGCTTATTTAGACCCCTATTTAATTGGCCAAATCGCAATTGAATGAGGCCCTAGGTGTGGTATAAGTAAACGTAAGGTTCCCATTTAGGGTATCCGTTATACTATGAAACGCTGAGCATACGGAGGAAGGTATATACATATATAGATACTTTGTAGGTGTGTGCTATATTTGCTACTTACTGCACACTATACATTTACTTTTTGGTATTACTGTGCCTTATTTTGCATGCACTAGTTTGCATACCTTTGTGTTTTTTAATATAATATATATGTTGGTACTCTTTTTTGCTCTCTAATGATTTAATCCACCTAATGAGGAGAGCTTTAATAGCTCCCATTTCATTAATTTATAATTTTGTGTGAAGATTAAGTATATTTCTGTAGGGATATATGTTCTTTACAATTTACACATTATTTCTACACTTATAGTGCTGCTTATATATCAGCAACTTTACTTAGCTATAGATATTTATTTATATATTTATATAGTAAATAAATAGTACATCTGTTTTTACATTTGAATGTCTAAAACAAGGTAAAAAACCTGCTTCCAGCTCAGAATTCAAAGAAAAACAGTTAAATATAGGAGACACTCCTGTACCTGGAATTCCTCATTTTTTTTGGAATTTTATTTTTTGTTTTGAAGTCTCTTGGACAACATCCATTCAGAATTAAGTCTAAGAATCTGGCCCCAATACCAGGAGCTAAGCCAACACTTAACCGGCTGAAAATTTAAGCTCTACTTGGAACCATTCAAGGAAATTTCCTTCCCCATAAATAGAAATAACACTTTCTCTTATGTGTACTAACCACACCCAGACAAGTCTACAAAACCTGAGGCCATGTCGTGGTGGGTATTAAGACCTGGTGCTGGGATCACCCACATGTAACATCAGGCTATGATGGAAGCTCTAGAGTAGTGTGGAGTACCTGCATGTGTAGTCATGGGATGGCCTCTTGGTGTTTGATAGCCATCACCAACACTCTACTTGATAGATCAGTGGAAGCCAATGAGTCATTAGGAGCTACCAGTAGGAACATCAAGAAATCATGTATGTCCAGACTGTAGTTCTCACTACCCCAACACAATATCCCAACGGCCCATGTATCATGGGCGTCCAACACAAAAGTAAAACCTTTGTGGCCACCTCCCTCTTTCAATACCATGATGATTTGAGACACATTAAACCTTCAAATATATCAACATATTTAGGAAAGTTCAGAAGAGAACTATCTTCCAGAAGAAGAGGAATGCAAGAACAAGTGGTGATTTGAAGTTGGACGGTGGAAGATTTAGGGGTAAAGTGTGAAAGTACTACTTTACAGAATGGGTAGATAAGTGGAAAATCCATCCAGTGAGATAAACCTAGTGTTATCCTGATGTTTTAATAAGACTTTTAGGTAGATAGAAACCCTTAGGTTGATATAATGGACAGAGAGATGTAGGTCATGGCTGAAATTGTATTGCAAGTATTGAACATCAATGATGTAAAAATAAATATAATATAATAACTCTTAAGTTATTCTTTAATGAAATTAATCAAAATGAATAGTACAAGATGGGCAGATCGAAGCAGAGAGGGCAGACAAATCACGGTCCTAGGAGAAGTAACTGGAACACACTATAGTATCTTTGCCAAGAAAACATAACAATAGATGTGCTGTGGTCCATAGGATCACAGAGAATCGGATACGACTGAACAACAACAACAGGGTGCCCATTACTGACCTACATTTAACTCTTTCCAAGGTCTGTCAGATTTCCCAGGAACTGTTAATCCCGGGTAGAATTTACTAAAGGATTGTGGGTGGTTTTGATGTATTGCGATGGGCCATGATGAAGGTCGTCATGTGATTAGCTAAAGCGCACAATAATTCCCAAGGTGGAACATTGTAACCATCTTCTTTCTGCAGTGCTTGTACCATTGAGGTGATTAACTCGCCATAGACAACCTTTACCATGGGATGGGCATATATTAAAATATTGATTGGGGGGTTCCCTTTTGTTGCATGCGCTGTTGCACTAATCGACTTTCTGAGTATAGTGTAATCTGATTAACTATCAATTAACCAATAAAGTGGCGGTAGTCTTCTTTAATAGGTTAATATTAACTGTCAAGGACCCCTTTTTCCAGTTCCTGGATCTTAGTCCATTAAAGGACAGATGGCTTGGCTCCAGCCCCTCCATTGTATTGTAATCTGCTCTGGCCCATTGTTAGCAAATTAAGTTAATCCCATCTGCCATGTACACTATCTAAGGTCTAGACCACTCTGACACAGAGACAGCTGGATGTGTATTAGAAGGTAGCCCTTGTTCTCAGGTGCCAGCTATCAAGGTACTGCTAGACCCCATGTGGAGTCATCTCCTGTCTTGTCTGTCACACCCTCTCATTGTTACATTGTATACACCCCCTCTGTATCTATCGGCTATAAATATTGACTTTTCAAATAGATCAGTCCACTTTTGAGGGATATAGAAATTGTATCTCTTATTTTGCTCCTGTTCTCCTGTATGGCTGCAGGTAGGTACTGAGAGACTCTGTAGGGTCCTGCTGGGGTAGGTTTGACTGTAAAAAGTCTTATCAAGCCCCCTAAGAAGAAGCAGATCTGGAGTCTCTTGGTAGCCTGGAAGTGCTGATTACTGATTCAAGGACCCTGACCGATACAGAAGCAAGGTATCAGGGTGCTTGTGTCGAGATTTCCAAGAAGCCCACAGTTCTTGTGAGTAGTTAACCTGTAGGTCCTGGGCTTGTATAGCCCCTACCCTCGGGTCATCACATTAACCAATCAGATTGCTAGGATTTCAATCAGCCAATCTGAAGCTTACATATCCACGTATGTGAGGCGGGGGCAGGTTCAGTTTAGCTAAAGAGGATTGAGGCTGATGCCCCTCCATGTGGTGTAGGGTTAGGGACCACATCACACGCCTAGTAATTGTTTTCTTTGTCATGTATCTGGTTTTAGTATTTTGACTAAACAATAATAAACACACAGCATTAAAGTCTGTGACCTAGGCCTCAGCCTAGTTTGCTCATAGAAACAGAAACAGGTTCTGGTAATGCATTAGCCCTTTACACTGGAAGGCCATTCCTTTTTATATAGTTGTACTAAGTCAATCTCCCCCAGCACCTTCCACTGTACACCTTCACATCACGACCTTTTATTCTAATACTTTGTCTTTCTATGAAATATACTTGGTTAAATACTAGTAACTTGCCCGTCATAAATTATGGTATTATATTAAGTTCAATTGTCTGTGCTGTCTCTCTATCTCTCTCTGTGCTCTCTCTCTCTATGTGAAATTTCTGTCTCACTTTGCACTGTGCCTCTCTCTGTGCGCCATCTCTCTCTGTGTGCGCCGTCTCTCTCTGTGCATGGTCTTTCTCCCTGTGTCCTCTCTCTCTCTATTTGCCCTTTGTGTGTGCACGCTCTCTCTCTCAGTGCCCTCTGTCTCTCTCTGTGTGCGTGCTCTCTCTCTGTGCCCTCTCTCTGAGCTTTGTGTGCTCTCTGCCTGTCTCTCTCCCCCTCCCTTTTCCCTCCCACCAGCCCTCCCTCTTCCGCCCTATCTCTCTGCCTCCACCCTCTCTCTCTCCTTATCTCTCTGCCTTCTTCTCCCCTCCCTCTCCTCCCTCCCATTCTCCCTCTCTATCTCTACCTCCCTCTCTCTCCTTCTCTCTCTGCCTCCCTGTTTCCCCCTCCCTCTCCCCTCTCTCTCCCTCCCATTTTCCCTCCCACCACCCCTCTCTCTCCCCCTCCCTTTTTTCCTCCCACCAGCCCTCCCTCTCCCCTCTCTCTCCCCCTCCCTTTTTTCCTCCCACCAGCCCTCCCTCTTCCGCCCTATCTCTCTTCCTCCCCCTCTCTCTCTCCTTATCTCTCTGCCTTCTTCTCCCCTCCCTCTCCTCCCTCCCTTTCTCCCTCCCTATCTCTACCTCCCTCTCCCTCTCTCTCCACCGCCCCCTATCTCTCTATGCATGAAAAAAATTGTATTTCAGATCCAGTTAAGGTTTTCTCTTCTAGACCTTTTACTGTTTTTCATTAGCACAGAATATTCTTGGATGTTACCAGGTATATAATATCCCTGAGTAACTATTTACTTTTATTTACTTTATTTTATTAAGAAGTGCTTATAAGCTCTGTTTTACTAACTAAAATCACTCAAATAGTCCCTGTTTGGGTCTGCCCACTGCAGCGTATGCAGACACAGACTCTGTCGGTCTGGATGTGCAGTGTAGTGTACTAGCCTATCAGGGACCACGTCTCAGCAGCATGTTGCAAGAATAGAGAGATGGTCACTGATTTGTTAGTATGAGACACAGCACAACCAGTCCTACAGAGTCTGTGCCTGCATACACATTATGGAAAGCAGTGGTACTGTGCATGGGCTGATGACATTACCAGTGGTGACACCCTATATGTACTCTAATAATGTGCAGTGGATCAATAAGATGTATATTTCTCAATAAAAAGTATTATTTTCCTAGCAATTCATTTTGATGTTGTTGTTTAGTCGTTCAGTCTTGTCCAAATTTCCAGGACCCTATGAATCGCAACACCCCAGGCATATCTGTCAGCTACTGCCCCCTGAGCTTCCTCAAGCTAATGTCCATTGCTTCAATGACATCATTCATCCATATCTGCCGTCTCCTTTTTCGTGTCCCTTCAACCTTTCCTACATCAGTGTCTTCTCTAGGGAATCCTGTCTTCTCATGATATGGCCAAAATATTTGTACTTCAGCCTAATGATCAAAGCTTCCAGTGAACAGTTTGGCTTAATTTCCTGTAGTATTGATTGGTTGGATCTTCTTGCAGTCCAGGGGATTCTAAGCAGTTTTCTCCAGCACCACAATACAAAGGCGTCAATTCTCCAGCGCTCAGACTTCTTTATGGTCCAGTGCTCAAATCTGTATGTTACTCCCGTAATACCATAGTTCTATCTATGCTGCCCTTTGTTGATACAGATAGTGATACAACTTTAGTTTTTAATAGCTTGTCCAGACTTGCCATAGCTTTCCTCCTCAGAAGCAAACGTCATTTAAATTCATTGCTGCAGTCAGAATCTGAAAAGATCTTGAAGCAATTAAAACAATTATTACACATCTGTTTTTTGTACATGACCAGGCACCAAATATATTATGGTGGGTAGAAAGGTGATTGAACATCTTCCACTGTAATCCAAGAAAGTAACAGACCATTCTGAGCACACTTACACGTCTCAAGCAGCCAAGAGACCTGATTTTGTCACAGAACTTCTCAGTAAACAATATTACCAATGTAGCTAAGGATTTTGGGTAGTGACATGCAAATGAGGCTCAAAATGTACCCACTAACATAGGATCTATTTAAGACTATGGATCAGCAGCTTAAGAACAAAAATCACGTAAATGAGTGGTGGAATATTATTGCTAATATAACAGTAGGTAATTTTAAGCTATCGCTACCCTTTATTCTGTTGAATTTGGTGCAGCGTTTTCTAACGTAATGGTGTATGGCCTCACGACCCGATAAATGTCCAGGTGTTTCATGGAAGTTGTGGGAACCTTACTTAAGCTCTTCCGGCTCCCCTCTCCCTTGCACACCTCATTTGCTTTTTAAGTCTGTCTCTTCTTTCTCCTGTACCCTTGGTCTCCTTTCTCTGTCTCCCCTTGTCTTTTTGGCTCTCATTGCCGCATCTCAGCAGCTTTCCGTCCCTGGTGCTCACCGGCATGCCGCCTCTCGTTTCCCTTGGCGAGACCCTCCCTCTTGGTCTCCCGCTGTCATCTCCCATGCCTTGGTCTCCTCCTTGCTGTATCCCCTTTGTCTTTTGGCTCTCAACAAGCCCTATGTTGACGCTGCTTGGCAGTTTCATGCCCTTGGTGCACATCAGCATCC
Organism: Discoglossus pictus; assembly: GCA_027410445.1. Taxonomy (NCBI): domain Eukaryota; kingdom Metazoa; phylum Chordata; class Amphibia; order Anura; family Alytidae; genus Discoglossus; species Discoglossus pictus. The sequence goes on along the minus strand of CM050167.1, from coordinate 396,012,501 downwards.
AAACCGATCATCTTTCCCTTGGTGTGCACCATCTCCTCGGCCTCCCGCTGTCATATCAATGCCTCAGTCTCCTTTCCACTGTCTCCCTTTGTCTTTTTGGCTCTCATCAAGCCCTACGTTGTTGCAGGTCACCAGCTTCATGTTCTTGGTGCAGATCATCATGCAAGTTTTACGCCCCATCAATCACTAGACTGATTCTCCCCATAGCCTCTACCTCCCAACACTCTAGCAGTGCTTCATATTTGTACAACACAAGTCACTTTCATACATCATTACAACCAAAGACGCTCTTCGGCTCACATACATACTACCTAAGCAACTTTCATACGTTATTATGACCATAGACTCTTCGAGTCTTCTTTCACATGACCTATTTGCTACCACCTTCGTCTCCCATGTTGCTACCCCCAAAATCATGTGTTCTTGCCCATGTCCTTAACCCTACTATTACAATCTGGCCCTCTAAGCAGGCTAGGTATAGGTAGCTTTGGCCACAACATCAACTATCCCTCGTCAAAAGGGAGGGACTCGACCACAAATACTGTTTAGCATATAGGGTGTTGTATTGCCTACTATAATGGATGGTGTTTTCCAATATGCTGCTTGATAAATCCCGACCTTAGAGTCCACTCAGAGTCTCTCTCGCACTGATGAGCCCCATATAAGGGAGAAAGTGGGTTCTGGCTTTGTACCCTAATGCATGTCTATGCTGTCAAACTTCCTCAGGTTAGGGGATTCCCACATTAAGTGGTCCTGAGAAAGCAAGGTGGTACGTGTTAAGCCTCATTTGCATGTTTGAACCCAGAATCCTTAGCTACAGTGGAAATACTGTTTACTGAGAAGTTCATCTGCACTTGCTCATTTGCAAGTACTGGGAATAGTGAACTAAGAAAGTGAGTGGAGAGATAAGGAGCCTTCAATGACTCAATGTAGAAATCACTGACATATAGACTGTAAGACACACTTACACACACACTCGCTGAGACACAGACTGTAAGACACACTCATTAGGACACAAATACAAGCTCTCTGGGATACACATTGACACACTCACTGAGAGATACAATGACACTCTCATTGAGACACACACTGACACTCACACTGACACTCACTGACACTCACTGAAAGACAAAATGACACATTCACTCATACACACAACACACTAACTGCGACACAGACTGACACACTCACTGAGATAAACAACACCCTCACTGAGACACACAACTACACACCCACTGAGACACACAACTACACACCCACTGAGACACACAACTACACACCCACTGAGACACACACTGACACATTCACTGAGACACACAACTACACACCCACTGAGACACACACTGACATACTCACTGAGACACACACTGACACATTCACTGAGACACACAACTACACACCCACTGAGACACACACTGACATACTCACTGAGACACACAACTACACACCCACTGAGACACACACTGGCACATTCACTGAGACACACAACTACACACCCACTGAGACACACACTGACATACTCACTGAGACACACAACTACACACCCACTGAGACACACAACTACACACCCACTGATACACACAACTACACACCCACTGAGACACACACTGACACATTCACTGAGACACACACTGACACATTCACTGAGACACACAACTACACACCCACTGAGACACACACTGACATACTCACTGAGACACACAACTACACACCAACTGAGACACACACTGGCACATTCACTGAAACACACAACTACACACCCACTGAGACACACACTGACATACTCACTGAGACACACAACTACACACCCACTGAGACACACACTGACACACTCACTGAGACACACAACTACACACCCACTGAGACACACACTGACACACTCACTGAGACTCACAACTACACACCCACTGAGACACACAACTACACACCCACTGAGACACACAACTACACACCCACTGAGACACACACTGACACATTCACTGAGACACACAACTACATACCCACTGAGACACACACTGACATACTCACTGAGACACACACTGACACATTCACTGAGACACACAACTACACACCCACTGAGACACACACTGACATACTCACTGAGACACACAACTACACACCCACTGAGACACACACTGGCACATTCACTGAGACACACAACTACACACCCACTGAGACACACACTGACATACTCACTGAGACACACAACTACACACCCACTGACACACACTGACATACTCACTGAGACACACAACTACACACCCACTGAGACACACAACTACACACCCACTGAGACACACACTGGCACATTCACTGAGACACACAACTACACACCCACTGAGACACACACTGACATACTCACTGAGACACACAACTACACACCCACTGAGACACACACTGACATACTCACTGAGACACACAACTACACACCCACTGAGACACACAACTACACACCCACTGAGACACACACTGACATACTCACTGAGACACACAACTACACACCCACTGAGACACACACTGACACATTCACTGAGACACACAACTACACACCCACTGAGACACACACTGACATACTCACTGAGACACACAACTACACACCCACTGAGACACACAACTACACACCCACTGAGACACAAAACTACACACCCACTGAGACACACACTGACATACTCACTGAGACACACAACTACACACCCACTGAGACACACAACTACACACCCACTGAGACACACAACTACACACCCACCGAGACACACACTGACATACTCAATGAGACACACAACTACATACCCACTGAGACACACACTGACACATTCACTGAGACACACAACTACACACCCACTGAGACACACACTGACATACTCACTGAGACACACCACTACACACCCACTGAGACACACAACTACACACCCACTGAGACACACACTGACACATTCACTGAGACACACAACTACACACCCACTGAGACAAACACTGACATACTCACTGAGACACACAACTACACACCCACTGAGACACACAACTACACACCCACTGAGACACACACTGCCATACTCACTGAGACACACAACTACACACCCACTGAGACACACACTGACACATTCACTGAGACACACAACTACACACCCACTGAGACACACACTGACATACTCACTGAGACACACAACTACACACCCACTGAGACACACAACTACACACCCACTGAGACACACAACTACACACCCACTGAGACACACACTGACATACTCACTGAGACACACAACTACACACCCACTGAGACACACAACTACACACCCACCGAGACACACACTGACATACTCAATGAGACACACAACTACACACCCACTGAGACACACACTGACACATTCACTGAGACACACAACTACACACCCACTGAGACACACACTGACATACTCACTGAGACACACAACTACACACCCACTGAGACACACACTGACACATTCACTGAGACACACAACTACACACCCACTGAAACACACACTGACACATTCACTGAGACACACAACTACACACCCACTGAGACACACACTGACATACTCACTGAGACACACAACTACACACCCACTGAGACACACAACTACACACCCACTGAGACACACAACTACACACCCACTGAGACACACACTGACACATTCACTGAGACACACAACTACACACCCACTGAGACCCACAACTACACACCCACTGACACACACTGACATACTCACTGAGACACACACTGACATACTCACTGAGACACACAACTACACACCCACTGAGACACACAACTACACACCCACTGAGACACACAACTACACACCCACTGAGACACACACTGACACATTCACTGAGACACACAACTACACACCCACTGAGACACACAACTACACACCCACTGAGACACACACTGACACATTCACTGAGACACACAACTACACACCCACTGAGACACACACTGACATACTCACTGAGACACACAACTACACACCCACTGAGACACACACTGACATACTCACTGAGACACACAACTACACACCCACTGAGACACACACTGGCACATTCACTGAGACACACACTGACACATTCACTGAGACACACACTGACACATTCACTGAGACACACAACTACACACCCACTGAGACACACACTGACATACTCACTGACACACACAACTACACACCCACTGACACACACTGACATACTCACTGAGACACACAACTACACACCCACTGAGACACACAACTACACACCCACTGAGACACACAACTACACACCCACTGAGACACACACTGGCACATTCACTGAGACACACAATTACACACCCACTGAGACACACACTGACATACTCACTGAGACACACAACTACACACCCACTGAGACACACAACTACACACCCACTGAGACACACACTGACATACTCACTGAGACACACAACTACACACCCACTGAGACACACACTGACATACTCACTGAGACACACAACTACACACCCACTGTGACACACACTGACACTCTCACTGATTGACACACTGACACACTCAATATTAGTGTTACACAATATTAGTGATGTGAAAGACTTTATTTCACCAATAACAGCGGGTCTTCCAGCCGGGGTCTCTCACCCTCCACGCAGCCGGGGTACTTCTAGTACTATATTATTTTTACTCTGATTTTTCAGGGGGATCTATTGCACTATTTATTATTTTATTTGTCTTATTATTAATATTCTTCTTATTATCACCTATAATACTGTTAAATGCCCTTATTTATGGTTCCTTTCACTTTTCCGGCTCATTATATGCACATAGTCCTCTTAAGTTTTTTATTTAAAGTCATAATACAGCGCACCTTCCCGTGTCCTTCAGTTATAAGCTGTTATATGTTACCCAAACTGTAGAGTATAACAGCAAATAACCCACGTAGCAGAGCCTTGCAGTGCATTCCCACTGGTAGTGCGGGGGTTAACCCTGCTGAAGTCAGGCTGTGCAGTGAGGGTGGGCGCTGTGCTGGGGAGCCAGGGGGAGGAGGTACAGTCAGGGATGGAGAGCAGGACCACACACACACACAGCCTCCTCATGCAGCTACTAATCCTGCTCTGCAGAGCAATAACAACACCCACGTTACCCTGGGCCTGCCAACGACTCGCCCTCACACAGCCCGGCATCATGGAGGGGAACACGGGATCTGCTGCCCACATATGTGCCCATTCTGTACATCCAGAGACTCATATAATAACAAATGAAGACTGTACTTTACTGAGACATGGTGGGCACAAGAGCAACAGAAGCCTCCACCGTACAGGGCACAGTAAATAAAGAGCACATTTGAATATCTAAGTTAAACAACTTTTTCTGTGCGCCAATTTTCAAGAAATACAGTTATTGCACTGCACCCTGGGAGCTGGGCGGGACATGCAAATGAGTCCACAATATATTTTCACGCTTTAATCCAAATACTACTATATACATGGCTCTTTATAATACAGTGAGCATATGCCTAATGTGTATATAGTGCTATCACATATATAGTTGTGAGCATGCGAGCCGTTGCACCGAAGGAGCTCCTTGCCAGCAACTGCGACCCTCGCAAAATTTACGTCGCTACGCAAGGAAAATACGAGACACGTTACAACCCATTACGACCTCGCAAAAATCGCCCGCAACACGCGCACATGAAAACATGAAAAATACAACAAATACATAAAAAGATTACTTACAGGAAGAGGGAGCATCCAGGACCTCGAAAACTAAAGTTACACCTCAATTTAACTCAAATTAAAAGAGCTTAGACACTAAAAAATTTTCTAAGCGAGAGAAAAAATGGCTGCCGAAAAAAAACGAAAACGAGGCTACAGCAGTCTAAAGACGCAAAACACCACCAAGCACATACGGATTTGCCGAAAAACAACTACGAGATTAAAAAACAAGGACGCAACCCGCGCGACCCCAAAAACATTACAAACACAACAAATACAAACAACAAACACATAAAAAGGTTACTCACAGCAAGGGGGGCACCGAGGACCTCTGCAAATGAAGTTACACCTCCATTTAACCACAAATTTTGCAGTTTAGAGACCCAAAAGTCACCTAAGCGAGAGAAAAAATGGCCGCCGAACAAAACGAAAACGAGGCTAAAGGTCCCGAAACACGCAAAACACCACACGAAACTTTCAAAACACCACCAAACACCTACGGATATTCCGAAAAAGTTGCACGACATAGAAAACGAAGGACGCTAAATCAGCCACATTATATACACCAAACACCATTAGCTCACTTACAATTTCTGCGCCTAGATCTCAGACCACCACAAAAAATAATGTCTGTGCTAAACACCATTCCTTGACTTACAAGTCTATTGCCGTAATTTTTTGACGGGCAATTCGCTAGTCACATATATAATTGTCATAACTGCGGGTTGTCCAAAGTTGTTGCTAACGCTGCGGCCCTCGCAAAGGCGCTCCTTGCCAGCAACTGTGGACCTCGCAACATTTACGGACTTATGACACACAAATACGAGACGCGGGACTTAGAAGAAAAAACATTACGACCTTGCAAAAATACGACTTTAACGGCCGACCCGCGTGAACCTCAAAACATCAAAAACACAATAAATACACACAATAAACATATAAAAAGGTTACCCACAGCAAGGGGGGGGGGCACCCAGGACCTCTGCAAGTGAAGTTACACCTCCATTTATGTCCAAATTCCAGAGTTTAGACACCCGAAAATCACCTAAGCAAGAGAAAAAATGGCCGTCGAAAAAAATGAAAACGAGGCTACACAACCCTAAACACGCAAAACACCAAACACATACAGATTTTCCGAAAAAGCCGGTCGAGGTCCAAGAACAAGGACGCAAAATTACCAGCAGCCGCATACCACACATTACGCTCCATTTTACAACACTAACTTACGCAATGTGGAAGTACACAGCTACACTAACGGATTTTCCTTGCGCACGCAGCCTATTTACACTACACGCTGCACACATTGCTGACACTTACACCTCAGCTCCACAGCCCTCAAAACACACATTGTATGCTGCAGCAACATGAAAACAGATTGTCAGCTCTTCAGCACAATGCTTCCTGCATATATTACTTCCAAATAGGTAAAGTAGATTCCTTTATTAATGTATTATTGAGTTCATTACCATACACCAAACAGCATTAGCTCACTTACAATTTCATTGACATCATTTTTTGACGGGCAATATTCTAGTTTGAATTAAAGAGTGAAAATGTGTTGTGGGCTCATTTGCAGGACACCTCCCCTTTCCCAAGATGCAGTGTAATAAACATATGTCTTTGAATTATAAATATTCAAATATGAACACAAATGTGCTATTTATTTACTATGTTGTGTACAGTGGAGGCTTCTTTCGCTCTTTTGCCCGCCCTATATTAATGTACTATTTATTTACTGTATTTTACTGCAGAGGAACATCTGAATTAAATTCTCCATATAGGGCAATAGTGATATTGTGGGGAAGGCAATAACATACTCGCTTCATTTATTAAGCAAAGCTTTTATGGTGGATGTAATGGGCAACATTGAGGGGACTATTATCTCTTACATTCCATCAAATCTATATTTTTATGGTGATAGAGACAAAGGAGGAGTAGTAAAGTGAAGAGGAGGGGGGGAGTGAAGAGTGTGGATATAGAGCGAGTGGGGAGGTGGGGGAAAGAAGAGAAATCAGAGACCAGGGCGAAAGGGGAAATAGAGGAGAAGGGGAGAAATGAGAAGTAGAGTGAGGAGGAAGATTAACCAGTGAGGTGGAGGAGGTAGAATAAGAGATAGAGAGGAAGATGATGTAGTGGAGTGGAAGATGAATAAGTAAGGAGGAGGAAACGGAAATATATGTGGAAAGCAAAGAAGAGCTGGAGAGCGTACGGAGGGGTGGTCCAATCAATTGGCCCGTGTTCTTTCAAGAGGGAAAAGAGTGTGGAGATGTGCAAGAAAGAAGGAAAGAAGTGAGAGAACTGGGTGAGAGGAAATAGGAAAGAACTAAAGTAGAAGTGGAGAGAAGAGATGAGGAGAGGGATTAAAGAGTGATGTGGGAGAGGCAGATGAGATGTAGAGGAAGATGATGTGGTGGAGGGGATAGAGGACGAAGAAAGAAAGGAAGAGGAGACATGGGCGTGGGAAATGAAGAAGAACTGGGGAGTGGAAGGTGAGGAAATAGCAAGAAGGTGATCCAATACATTTGCCAGGTTCTTTCAGGAGGGAGTGTGAATATAGAGTGTGGGGTGGTGGAAGAGGGAAGAAGAGAAGTGAGGAAATAAAGAAATACAAAGGGGAGAGTGGGGATGAGGAGGAGAGTGAGGAGGAACAATAAAGAGTGATATGGGAGAGCCAGAATAAGAGATAGAGAAAGGAAGGGAGAAAGAAAGAAAGAAAGAAAGAAAGAAAGAGAAAGAAAGAAAGAAAGAAAGAAGGGAGGGAAGGAAGGAAGGGAGAAAGAAAAAAAGAAAGAAAGAAAGAAGTGAGTGTGGGAAACAAAGACGAACTGAGTATTATAAGGTGGGGAATAGGCAAGAAGAAGGTCCAATAAATTGGTGGGACACTAAATTGGGTTGTCAGAGGATTGATAGGTTTGTTTCATGAGAGACAAGGCACTCTAAGTAGGAAGTGATAGCCACAAGAGACAGTTCAGGCCTTTCTCCTGGCCCCACTATATATTGTCTATATAAGTTGATAAGTTGCCCCTATTAAATTTATTGGTGAATATATGTGTCTTATGCCCTATCCTTGCGGTTGCTTGGACTACACCGTCTGATTCATTGCCACCATATGGACCACAGCACGCCAGGCAAATCTGTCAGCCAATGCCCCTCTGAGATCCATCAAGCTCATGATCATTGCTTAAATGACCTCATCTATTCATCTCCACATCTTCCATGCCCTTCTTCGGGTGCCTTCAATCTTTCCCAGCATCAGAGTCTTCTCTAGGGAATCCTGCCGTCTCATGATATGGCGAAAATATTTAAGCTTCAGCCTCATGATCAAACCTTCCAGTGAACAGTTTGGCTTCATTTCCTTGTAGTATTGATTGATTGGATCCGGTTTTCTCTAACACCACAGGCGCAAATTCTACTGTGCTCAGCCTTCTTTATGGTCCAGCTCTCCCATCTGTATGTTACTTCTGGGAATACCATAGGTCTAACTATGTAAACCTTGAGATATGTATGTATCCTGTATATATATATATATATATTTTTTTTTTTCTTTCTTTCTTTCTACTTTTTAATAGCTTGTCCAGACTTGCAATAGCTTTTCTCCCCAGAAGCAAATTTCTGATAGATAGAGGAAATATAAAAGAGGAGAAGAGACATCAGAGGGCGAGAGATCAGAAAAAAATAGAGTCATCCTATTGGAGCTCCTTCACTAGTATCCCACTTTTTTCCTATTCTTATTCTTATTCTTCTGCAGTCTCTCAGACCCGGACTGATAATTCTCTTGAACATTTGTTGTAGTTTCCACCATTTACATATGTGTGTTACTACTTTTAGGTGCTTCCCTTTAACCCCTTCTTAGCCACAGAGCTACACGCACATTTCTCAAGTCATTACACCTCAGTTCTTAGTCAATCTAGCGATGCTTGGAGTACAGCGTAAACGTGTCCTGCCCTGCCCTTGGATCTCGCTGCCAGCTCCTTGCACGGTTCCCAGGCCTCTCTTGGGCTGACTCATCTATACCACACACATAGATATTCACACCTTCAGCATCAGGCGCAGGAAGAGGAGGAGACCCCGGCCCCCCAAAGAGACAGAAGCTATATGAACGGTGTTTGTGAGCTGCTGGCGCCCTCTGCTGGTAAAACGCAATAGTCACAGAGGCCCTTCTGTACTCCTGTGGACTATATGGCTGCGTCTTTGTGTTTATTTTGTAGTTTATTTATTTTTGTGATTCAGAGGAGGAAATATTCTTATTGTGACTGAGCGTTGGAGGTAACTAGATGTTACAAACTTAAAGGATCCTTGAATTAAAGGGATATGAATGGTTTCTGGATTTTACTAGGTATATGATATATCACCAGCCTCAGATACGCCAATGATACTACTCTAATGGCTGAAAGTGACGAGGAAATAAAGGACTTATTGATGAGGGTAAAAGAAGAGAGAGTGAAAAAGTTGCCCTGCTGCTCAACGTTAAAAAGACGAAGATCATGGCAAACGGCAATCTAATTTCCTGGCAAATAGACGGGGAAGAAGTGGAGGCAGTGATAGATTTTGTTTTCCTGGGATCCAAGATCTCTTCAGAAGGTGGCTGCAGACATGTAATTGAAAAACATATGCTATTGGGGAGGAAAGCTATGGCAAGTCTGGACAAGCTAGTAGAAAGTAAAGATATTAAACTATCAAAAAAGATTATCATAGTTAGAACTATAGTATTCCCAGTAGTATCATACAAATGTGAGAGCTGGACCATAAAGGAGTATGAGCGCCAGAGAATTGATGCTTTTGAATTGTTGTGTTGGAGAAAACTGCTTAGAGTCCCTTGGACTGCAAGATGATCCAATAAATCAGTACTCGAGGAAATGAAGATAAACTGCTCACTGGAAGGTTTGATCATGATGCCAAAGCTCAAATATTGTGTCCATATCATGAGAAGATAGGATTCCCTTGAGAAAACTCTGATGCTGGGAAAGATTAAAGGCACAAGAAGAAGGGGGAGGCAAAGGCGGAGATCAATAGATTAGGTAATTGAAGCAATAAATATGAGCTTGAAGGAGCTAGGAGGGGTAGTGTCTGACAGATGTAACCTGGCGTGCTGCAGGCCATATGGTCACATGGAGTCGGACACAACAACAACAACAACAAAGTTGCAACTAAACAGAAAAATAATATACCTGTATATTTATTTATTTTTGTTTATAAGTGCTTATTCGCTCTGTTTTACTGTCTAAAATCACACAAATAGTCACTGTAGGGGTCTGCCCTCTGCAGCTCATTAAGACACAGACTCTGCTGTACATGCTGTGCAATGCCTCACACTAACCAATCAGTGACCATCTCTAAGTAACATTCTGCAACATGCTGCTGAGATGTGATCCCTGATAGGCTAGGACGCTACACTGCACATGCAGCCCTACAGAGTCTGTGTCTGCATCTTCTTAATACAATAAATACATAAAAGTCAATAGATCCCTTTAACAGTGCTCCATACTAATATTGCTTGAACATTTATAATTGAGCAAACATTTTTGTTGATTTATTTAATGGAATATTTATTAAGATATTCATTAAAAAACTTAAAGAACAAATAAATGTCATATTATATTAAACTCTGATGAAGAACTTGAAAACGAGCAAAATGCTTTAGTTTCCTTTGTTCACTTCGTCAGGGGCCTTGGACAAACCCAGATTTATTTTTTAGATGTACAATGTGTTTAATTAATAAAACATTCGTTAACCATAAACTTAATTATTTTACGATGTTGAAGATACAAGAAAAGGGAATTTGTAGTCAAGAGGTCCATGTCTACCCATCGGGAACAGTTATAATTACCATTGTATTTATTTATTAATAGATGACCATGACTTAGTTCCACACTGACCATTTATTAATAGAGGGTCAGATGACCTCTGACCCGCACAGTGTTCCATCTTGGTATGTTTTCTATTACTTTAAAGGGCCACTGTGGTCTTATTCATGCAATTAGACATTTTGAAGACCTATACTAAAATATGCAAAAACATTTTTATAATGTAAAGTTAACAAAGCCCCTAATTTCATTACTATTTTTATGCGATTACGCTTCTATGGAATCTGCCATATTGTCTTCATTGGATTTATTTCCTGAAGTGGGAGGAGAGTATACAGGAAGTTTGTATCTGCCAAGTGGTAAGTGACAGTAATAATTGCCAGTGCTCTCAGCAGAAATATAGGGAAGCCCATTAGTTTACAGGGACAGACCCACCCGAGAAAGTAGTAGCAGATGAGAAAGCAAAAAAAAAAGCCTGCAGTAAGGAATAATGGCATATAAAAGTTGCAAAATATGAAGGTGTAAAATATTTATTTCTAAAAATAAGGTGCCCATTATCATACTTAAGTTAATAAAAAAAAATATAGAAAACATTTGACCACAGTGGTAATTTAAAGGGCCAGTGCACAACGGAAATAAATATATACAGTGGTACCTCAGGCTACACGTTCCGGATAGGACGGTGTAACCCGAAAATGGTGTAACCAGATGTAGCATTTCCCACAGGAATCAATGTAAATTCAGTTAATCCGTTCCAGACCCCAGATTTTTCACATGGTCTTGTTTTTGGATACAAAACCTTAAAACCAAACAAAAATTAATAAACAACAACCATTTCATCAAATACTTTAGAATTTAACTTCACTCTAACTCAACCTCAATGGATTGGTGGGGATGTAAAGGAGGAGAAGAAGGACACAGGCTATTGCTTGGAACTTTGGCTCTTACAGGCACAGGCTGGGTACAGTGGCTCATCGGCACAGGCTTGGTACATTGGCACATTGGGCTCTTGCAGGCACAGGCGCATTGGGCTCTTGGAGGCACTTGCAGGCACAGACTATAAAGCAATCGCGATTACAATGTTTATAGCTTGCTTCCTTTTTTCGGATTAGATTGCGCAGTCGCATGTAAAGCAGCGTTTCCCTTGTTCCTTTTTCAGTTTTGACCGCGTAACCTGAGTTAGCATTTGTAACCTGAGGCAGAAAATTGCAGAGGAGAAGTGTTGTAACCCAAGGTAAGAGAATAATTAAACATTTTTGTTTTCATTTGTTTTATTAAAGACAACATTTATTCAATTAATATTTTTTTACATTGCAATCATTTCTTTTATAGTGTATATAACTTACTAGCTACTTGCCCGTCAAAAATGACTGAATTAAAATTGTAAGCCTGGCAATGCTGTTTGGTGCTCATTGCCAGCCTCTGCCGCGTGTACTTCAACTTTTCTGCTTTACACTGACCACCTTCAGCGCTCATCGCGTGGCCCACTCTGAGCGACTTTGGAGCTCATTGCAAGCCTCTCCTGCTCGCGGTGCTCATCATTCATTGCAAGGTTTATTAAGCTGCAAGCTTAGTGCTTGTAAATGCCATGTGTCTCTTTCCACCATCTCCCCCGTCCCTTCCCTGTGTGTTTCTCCTCTGTGTGACTGCTGAAAGTTTACGTGGCGCGCACTGACTTCCGTTGGTTTTATTTTCAAAGTCCTGCATGCCTGGCGTTGTTGGTGTAAGTGTTAGTGTGTTCGGTGTGGTATATTTTCTAAGTCCCGCGTGCCTGGCGTTGGTGTAAGTGTTACTGTCTTAAGCATTGTTATATTTAGTAAGTCTTGCAAGCCTGGCGTTGCTGAGCCTCGTTTTCATGCTGTTTCTGAAATTTTGCCATTTTTTTCCTTGCTTAGGCGATTTTCGAGTGACGAAAAACACTAAATGTGTTATCATTTTTTGTAGATGATTTCTTATGTTTGGTGGGTTTTTAGAGTTACGTACTTCAACAGTGCTGCGCCGCTGGCTGACTTTCGCTTCCTTCTCCGGGTTCAGCATCAGGAGTCCCAGTGCTCTTATTGTTGTCCTATTGCCTATTGGGTATTCATTAAAGTAAGTCCGGCCTTTATATGGAAATACTGTTTGGGGAGTTTTTCCAAGGTTCCCATATTTTTGTAAAGATTGTGTAAGAGTCTAATATTCCGTTTGTCATTTTTTCGTTTTTCAAAATGTAATTCATCTTATTGATGACCTCCTGTATGTTAAGGTTTGGGGATTTCCAATTTTTCGATTTTGTAGTTTTTAATAGCCAGAGCGAGAAATTGAACAAGCCTGTTTTGGGAAGTGGACAAGTTGTCAATGTGTGTGCCTAGAAGGCAGATGTCAACCGAGGGGACTATTGTTGTATTTAACATAGTTGAGGATAACTGGGTGACTTTTTTCCCATTGGTTTTGGGCTACCTGACAAGCCCACCAAGTATGAATAAAATTACCCCAGTTTCCACTCAATTGGGGTTTGATTTTATGAAGCCGCTCTGGGGTGTAGTACATTCTGTGGAGTATATATATTTTTTTTATTTTTATTTTTTTATTGTGAAAACAGAGAATACAAATAAGCAATAACAGTGTACTAAATATACTTCAGTATAAATGATACCAGTAAAAGAAAAAACAATTACATACATTTTTCTAATATTATATCTTTTTACTGTAATTCTTTTCTCCTTGTTTCTTTTTTCACCTTTTCTTATTTCTAACAATAACAAATCTATGATTATAAACATTTTATGTAGTAAATTAAAAATAGTTCTCAGAACTGTATTTATCTTTTTCTTCTGCTTTTTATGTCAGATATTTTACATATCAAATCCAAATATTAAGTCTGATATTGTAAACATTTTATATAGTAAGTAAATATACATATTGCTCATAAACCTTTTTTTAATTCTTGTTTTTCTTAACTACTTTTGTTTATAACCAGATTTACAGCTTAATAATATTAGTATTTTGTGAGAGTTATTAAACTCTCTAATTTACTTTAGCATAGTAGAAAATATTAAAAAAATAATATCAGATGAGAGGAGAACAATCGCTGTCCTCTTTTTTTTATGGTGAGCCACATTATATCCTCAAATTGGATATAGAGGCGATTCACTGATTAGCGTATGGAGCATAAAATGCATAGAAAATATTTTAGGGGGGAGTAAAAATAAAAAATAATGGTATAAGAATATTTTCAACAGTTTTATATAAGAGTCACATGGCTCAGCTTATCATGTATAAGATTCCATGAGGATTTCTGCACCCTCTATTTCCATTTTTCATTTACTTTTCATCTGGTGTCGCTTCTGTTTTTTTAATATGAATTCTTATTTTGGTCCGCTTTGTATTAGGGAATTTTGTTTTTATCCCAGGTTGTTTGGAATTGGTAAGATCCACAAATGGAGCATCGATTCACCCTCCTCGGGAGTATGGATTGTGTGATGTCTCCCTCCTTTTGATCTAATAAGTCTAAAAGGAAAACCACAAGTATACATGTATCCATACTTTGTAATCACCCCTAAAAGGGGTTTCAGGAGTTTCCTTTTGTATAAGCTAGTGGGTGACAAGTCAGAGAAGACAGCTGGTTGACCTCCTTCAATTCCAGGAACACCATATCTAGCAGCTTTCATGAATACAACTTTTGTAGAAAAATAATGGAATCTGATGAACACATCATGTCGCTCTTTGGAGGATTGTGGAGCTTTTAGGACTCTATGAATCATATCCAGTCTAAGTTCTTCTTCACTTATATCCGGTAGAAGTTTAGCACATAAATCTTTTATGTATAGAGGTAAATCTTGTACTGCCCCTCGATAACTTATGAATTTTAATGTGTGACATACAGGATCTATTTTTTCTAGACCCTCTTGTATACTTTTAAGTTGTTTTTGTTCCTCTTTAAGCCCAATCAGATCTTTTTCCATTTCTGGGTGTGACTTAAGAAGGGTATTATGTCTTCTAATTCGAGAACTTTGGTGTTCAATACTTTTATTTCTGCTGTTAATTCCACAGAGACTCTTTGTATCTCAGCTGTAATTTCTAATCTGAGAGAGGAGATTCATTCTTTCAAGTCTTGAATATCTGCTTTAGGACTGGGTGCGGAAGTCACTGTTGCACTTTTTGGGAATTTTTTATTTGGAGTAGCAAGGTGTTGGTAAGAATGCACAGTTTGTTTTATAATGCAATGATCATGACTTTTTGTTTTGAAGAATGTCTTCCAGCCATCGTTTTTTTTTAAAGATTTTTTCTTTCAGTTGGCAATTAGATGGCAGTAGAGTACACAGCAAAATTGTAAACAAAGACATTAACTCTTACTGTGCTGACTTCTCAACAAGAAAAACAATTATTTCTGTGGCAAAGTTATTGTATATTTATACCCTTACAAAGCAGTCTAGTCTATAATCATTTTTACAGTCTCACACATAAAAGGCATATCATATATATTTGAAAGATAAGCTGCTGGGTCTTCTCTTGACAAAATCCACAATTATACAGCTTATTGTGTTCTATATGTTCAAATTATTACACAGACTAGATCTCGAGTAGTGTAAGGCATCTAGATTAGAACTATATAGGTTTGAATCAGACAATATGAGCCATTACCAACCTTAGGAATGGATGGTGTTTATCAGTGTTTGAAAGTCTCCTTTTTTCTGGTTCAGCTGCAAATCTCAGAGGAAAAAGTTGCCAAACTTGATTTTTAACGCCAGCTGGGTCCTCATTGCGCAATCCTGGTCATATATATCGATTTGGTGATAGATAAGTCACTTTATATATGATTTTATATGTTTTTTTCAGCAGAGCTCATAGAACCCACATCCTCTTTCCTTGAATTTTAGCTCCGCCACCCATTCTGTGAGAACTTTTATTGATAATTCTAAAAGATTATAACTGAGAGAGCCGCTTGAGAGAGTTGTGCAGGACTCTGTCCATTTATTAGTATCCCATTCAAGGACTAAGTCTTCTTCCCATTTCATCATGAAGTAGGGTTTCTATTCTGTCATGGGAGCGTTAAGAAACATATATAAGGTGCCTATTATTTCCCTAGCTAGGGGGGTGTTTTTGCATGTTGATTAGAGCCAGGTTGTCTTAGGAGGGCCTAGGGTCTTGACTATAGAGTTAACTGAGTTTCTTAAATAGTTATAGACTTCACTTGTTGGGAGGTTAAATTGTTCCCTAAGTTGTCCGCAGATTACGTTATACAGGCCGTAAGTCTGCAGACTTGACATTTTCTACAATTACAGAGTGATTCAATTGAACTAGCCCACAACTTATGGGCTAAAAGCCTAAACTGCAAACCATGCATCATAAGTAGCATTTCAGAGTGTGATCATGATCAGTTAAGCAAGGCCGTAACTACAGATTTAGAAACAGCCAATAGTAAATGAGACAATCATTATGTCAGTAAAACATAGAGGTTAAATGTCAATATATTTGCATTTAGAGGTCCAATATGCAATCAGACTCGCAATCCCGCAATGTTCAAAATAATTAAAATGAATGGTGATACTGTTTTAATCCATGTTGGTAGCCTGATATGTATTAACTCATTAATTTAGGTGTAACAAACATGAAAAACAATAACTTTTGATTGCAGATCTGCAAGCTTGAGATTGTTGTGCAATTAATTGTAATGTCTTTTATCGCTTTTGCCATCTTTTAAAGGGCAGTATTGATTTTCTATTTGCATTTACAGTGCTACAAACAGGTGTTCAACCCCCTTGCAAGTCCTATCTGGTACTCGTGGGATTTAGATGTTAGATGTTATCCCAGGAGGACCAACAGTATTTGAAAGTTTTCCATGAAGATCCATGGTTTGTGCTTCACAGAGTGGACGAGGAGATGAAAGCAATTTGAGCCGCTCTGAAGTAATTTCTTAAATTGGGGAATGAGATGATTTGCGGGATGGTTTATTCTGCCATATGAATCTGAAAACTTGGTTCTGAAATGTATCTAGTTCTTTAAGATTGATCGGGATAAAGAGGGACCTGAAGAAATATAGTATTTTTGGTATGATGGTCATTTTTACAGCCACAATACGACCCGTCCAAGATATTTACAGCCTTATTAAATTGTGATTCGGCCAATTGAATAGGACTCTATATAAGCGCAGAACATATTTTGTTTACACAAGTTTTTAGTTAGTGAACTTCTATCCAAAAGCAAGGTCTTCACTAACTAAACACTTCTGTAACAAAAATATGCTCTGTGCTTATATAGAGCCCTATTCAATTGGCCGAATCTCAATTTAATAAGGCTGTTAGTATTTACTCCAGTTGTTCATTTCTAGCTTTAGTTTTTTAAAGAGAGGCAGATAATTAGCTTTGTAAAGTTCTTTTATTGTTGGAGTTATATTGACCCCTAAGTACTTTATAGAATTCTTGGGCCATATAAAGTTAAACCTTTTTTTTTTTAGTAGTTCTGTCTCTGTCTGAGTTAACTCTATCCTCATTGCCTCGGTCTTATCTAAATTGAGTTTGAACCTGGAAAGCTGACTCAAATCATTTATAGATTTCATAAATGACTGGATGGGGTTTGGTAATGAGCATAGTATATTGTTTGCAAAGAGCAAGCATTTGAGATGTTGGTATCCAACTGTAATTTCTGAGATCTCTGGGTTGTACCTTATGGCTTGGGCAAAGGGTTCTATAGCTGTTGCGAAAAAGAGAGGGGAAAATGGGCGCCCCTGTCTAGTTCCTCTCTGTATAGTTATATGTACAATCTTGGTGCCTGGTAATTTTAAACGTCTTTAGGTTGGTGGTATAAAGTAGATGGATAAACCTGCCCTTAAACCCAAATCTGGCTAGTGTTGCATATAAGTATGGCCATTCAACAGTATTGAAGGCCTTTTCGATATCTAAGGCTACGACATATATTGTGGATTTGGGTGTGTCGAGCCAGGTGGAGAGTGTTTAGAGGTCTCCTTATGTTTTACCTGACTGTATGTGTGTTATAGAACCAACCTGGTCTTTGTGAATGATATTCGGGAGGAATTTGGAGATCCTGTTTGCCATTATTTTGGCATGTATCTTTATGTCTTCATTCATACCTTTATGTCTTCGTGCTAATACCTGGTTTATTTGCTTTTGAGTAACAAAAATGCTTAGTTCCTATTAATAATTTTTTCTGTCTTATTTGAAAGGATATTATCTAATTCTATTCTAGTCCTCTCTATGTGTTAATGGGTATTTGTGGGGGTCTTTAATTGATTTTTCTTCTCAGGAACTCCTAGTTCTGATGTTAGTTCAGACCCCTTTTGTTTTATTTGTCTCTTGTGAGCAGTTGCTAACTTGATGCAGGTACCCCTACAGGTTCATTTGCTTGATTTCTATTATCATTATGACTTAAAAAGGAGCCAAACAACTACAGTTGTTTCCCCCTTTGACATTTTACCTATTTTGTTACATTACAGACAGTTTTGTTAATCTGAATTTTATGTGATGGATCAGAACACAAAAGTCTAATTTGGTGAAGTGAAATGAGAAAAAGATATACATAATACAATTTTTTAGGAATAGAAAACAGCAAATTGGCATGTGCGTACGTACTCACCCCCTTTGTTATGAAGCCCATAAAAAGCTCTGGTGCACCCAATTACCTTCAAAAGTCACATAATTAGTGAAATTATGTCACCTATGTGTAATCTAAGTGTCACATGATCTGTCATTACATATACACACCTTTTTTGAAAGGCCCCAGAGGCTGCAACACCTAAGCAAGAGGCTCCACTAACCGAAGACCAAGGAACTCTCCAAACAAGTAAGGGACAATGTTGTTGAGAAGTACAAGTCAGGGTTAGGTTATAAAAAAAAAAACAAATCTTTGATGATCCCCAGGAGCACCATCAAATCTATCATAACCAAATGGAAAGAACATGGAACAACAGCAAACCTGCCAAGAGACGGCCGCCCACCAAGAGTTCCACAGCAGAGACTGGAGTATCTGTACATAGGACGACAATAAGCCGCACGCTCCATAGAGTTGGGCTTTATGGCAGAGTGGCCAGAAGAAAGCCATTACTTTCAGAAAAAAACAAAATGGCACGTTTTAAGTTTGTGAAAAGGCATGTGGGAGACTCCCAAAATGTATGGAGGAAGGTGCTCTGGTCTGATGAGTCTAAAATTTAACTTTTTGGCCATCAAAGAAAACGCTATGTCTGGCGCAAACCCAACACATCACATCACCCAAACTGGTCAGAGCTGAGGCAAAGATGGTGCTAAATACAGGGATATTCTTGAGCAAAACCTGTACCACTCTGTGCGTGATTTGAGGCTAGGACGGAGGGTCACCTTCCAGCAGGACAATGACCCCAAACACACTGCTAAAGCAACACTTGGGGGGTTTAAGGGGGAAAATGTGAATGTGTTGGAATGGCCGAGTCACAGTCCAGACCTCAATCCAATAGAAAATCTGTGGTCAGACATAAAGATTGCTGGTCACAAGCGCAAACCATCCAACTTGAGGGAGCTGGAGCAGTTTTGCAAGGAGGAATGGGCAAAAATCCCAGTGGTAAGATGTGGCAAGCTCATAGAGACTTATCCAAAGCGACTTGGAGCTGTGATTGCCGCAAAAGGTGGCTCTACAAAGTATTGACTTTAGGGGGTGACTAGTTATGCACATTGACTTTTTCTGTTATTTTGTCCTATTTGTTGTATGCTTCACAATAATAATAAAAAAAAAGCATCTTCAAAGTTATCCTTTAATAAAATATTTTTTTTTGCATGATCAGTCATATTTTCAAAATAAATGCTCAAATTTCACAATTTCTGCCGGGGTATGCAAACGTTTGAGCACAACTGTATAAGCCTTAGGTGTAACCCATACCCAACCTGGTTTTGCTTCTTGTGTAGAGTTAATTTCAAAGAATAGTTTTAAGTCTTTAGAAATCTGTTCCTGGACGTTGGTGTTAGATAGTAATAACTCATTGATTTTCCAGGGTTTTATGGGGGCCTTGGCATGGGGCATATATTGAGATTATGGAAGTTCTAATACCCAATATCGTTCCAGTTAAGATAATGTAATTACCTTCTTTAACAAAATTATAAAAAAAATATAAAAAATTGATAAGGAAAATAAATGTTATCCCTCTACTACACCCTAGAAAGATCCACGATAGATAGGCAGACATTGTGTGTATTAGGGGAGTTTAGATTCTGGAGAGCTGGGTGCATCTATTGATGTAACTTCCTGATTCAGGGCCAGTGTGGGGTGTGGTGTTCATTTCAGTCTGCTCCAGTTATCAAACCAAATCGCTCTGTTCCATCCTTCCCCGCTCCTCCTTCAACTGACAGCAAAACCGCACCCTCAAGACCTGGCTCTGAGGAAGTGATGTAACAAACACAAAATGGATTCCTCTTCTCTTAAAAAGAATATTAAAAAAATCAAATTTTCAGATTTTTTTGTTTACAGGTGATAATGTCATTAGTTTGGTAAATATTTGACAAACACGTGTTTTTTTGCTTGAACTATAATCGTCCTTTAAGTGTGTTTCTTATCTTATCACATTCAATTAAATGGTAATACAGACATGATGAGTCGCAGTCCAGACATCCATAAGATTCACTGTCCTTTTATTTCCTTTTACATGTCAGGACAGAGGAGGCAAATACTGTACATTTACATGTAGATTTTCTCTAAAAATGCATTTTTTGCAGTTTTTTACATACATTTTGCTGACAATTTATAATTAGAGAGACAATGTAAGTGAAACCAAAGATCCAAAGCGAGCCAGTCTGTACAATATAGATACTGTTATTAGATATGGATAGATATGGATATTGCCTATTTTGTATTTTATTATGTCATATGAGTTATGTTTATTGTCTGTGCTGTCTCTCTGTGCTGTCTCTGTGCGCCCTCTCCCTCTCTCCATTAGCGCTCTGTCTCCCTGTGCGCCATGTCTCTCTGTGTACGCGGTGTCTCTCTTCTCCCACTCTTTTACCCCTCTCTCTCTTACAACCACCCTTTTCTCCCTTACCCCCTCCCTCTCTTCGCCGCTCACGCAGCTGGCTCCTGTCTCTCTCCTGCCGTGCCCCTCTCTGATGTCTTTCTCTCTCCGGCCTCTCTCTCTCTATCTCTTCTTTCTGTCTCTCTTGTGTCTCTCTCCTCTCTCTTTCTATCTCTTCTTTCTGTCTCTCTTGTGTCTCTCTCATCTCTCTCATGTCTCCCCCCTCTTTCTCATGTCTCCCCTCTCTCTCTATCTCTCTCTCTCTCTCTCTTGTGTCCCTCTCCTCTCTCTATATATCTCCTCTCTCTCTTTCTCTCTCCTCTCTCTCTCTCATGTCTCCCCTCTCTCTCTCATGTCTCTCCTTTCTCTCTCTCTCTCTCTCTTCGCTCTCTCCTCTATCCTCTCTCTCTCCTGTCTCTATCTACCTTCCCTCACTCCTTCTCATCCTCACATATTCCTTCCCACCCTCACATAAGGTGCAACTTCTTTCCAACGGCATCTGCACAGGCACGACTTCTTTCTAACTCGCATGTACGGGTCAGGAATTTCCGGGGATTTAACAACAATAACGCCTACGTGCACACATTACTAATGGATGAAGCAAACTAATACTCATCTGAATTCACAGCTAACAATGATTTGAATTTATGCTAGCAGATTTCATCTGGCCAGATGAAAATGTAAGGAAATAAGACCTAGCAAGAAAAATATTCCAAAACATTAAACATTGAGAATTATATACAAACTAGGAACTTGCCCATCAAAAATTACGGGATTAAAATTGTAAGGCTGGTGATGCTGTTTGCCACACAATGTGAGACTTTTGGTCCTCTGAGCACCTTTGGTGCTCATTGCGAACCTTTTCCCCCGTGTACTTCAAGTTTCCTGCTTTGCAGTGATCACCATAGGCGCTCATCGTGAGCCCCACGCTAAGCACCTTTGGTGCTCATCGCAGGGCTCGCAATGAGAAGCTTTGGCGCCTATCATTGCGAGCCTTTCCTCTCGCCTACTGTACGGGACTGCTCATTACAGGGTACGTTAACCTGCAAGTTTAGTGTTTGGGAATGCCTGCCGTTGTTCGTGTAAGTGTTAGTCTTAAGCCTTGTGTATTTTGTAAGTTCCGCGAGCCTGGCGTTGCTGAGCCTCGTTTTCATTCTGTTTCTGAAAAACAATTTTTTTTCCTTGTTTAGGCGATTTTGGAGTGACGAAATATGTCAAATATGGGTGTAATTCACTTGCTGTGTGTGAGTGTGTTAAAATTTTTGTACATGTTTTTTTTTTTTGGGGTGGGTTTTTAGAGTTACGCCCTTGAACAGTGCTGCGCTGCTGCTTTGCGAGGCTCTCATGTGTAACGGTGCTGGTGACTTGCCTCGCTTCACGAGGAACACAACTGGGTTACCAACATTGCAAACGTTACAAACAGCGCAAAGATTCACAACTGTGCCACAACAGGCACAATTGAAGCAAGAAAAATTAGCATTGATAAAGCACCAGGGAGGAGGAGCCTCCCCAAACTTCCTGTGAATGCTGCTGATCTGTATCCTGGATGTTTTGTTGCTTTCAAGTATGATCATTTGTGGTACTTTGGAATGATATTGGAGATTAATCAAGACAAGGGAGATGCTTTTGTAAAACTTCTTCACCCAAATGGAACTTCACCTTCATTCTGCTGGCTTAGCCGTGACGATTCTTGCGCAATACCATTTCCTCATATGCTTAGTATTGTACAACCCCCACAGACAATAACTGGCAGAAGAATCTTCTTTCCCAACGAGTGGATGGTGTTTTTGGAAGAAAAAATTGAAAATTTACCGGTGATACTGAGGCTACAGCAAAGAAACTGAGGACCATTAAACTTATAAGGTAATTAACTGTGATAATTGCCCGACGCAGAGGCTGCGCAGGACTTCCGTCCATGTTCGCGCGTCGGGCAGTAGCAGCGCGGTCTCCAGCAGAAACGGACGGAGGTCTGAGGGGCTCCTGCGCAAATAAGTTAAAGTAGGAGGTTGTAACTGAAAATCATACCCCAGTTATACAGCACATAAGGGGAAGGTGTGAAAGCTTTCTGTGTGTGTATGTTTGTATTTCCTGTTCGTTTTTGTGGTCCGTTTTTGTCCGTTTTTTCAGTGTGCTTTGCTTGAGCCCAGTATGGATGCTGAGGATATAGAGGCTTTTCTGGCTGAAGTTAGGACTCGGGCCTTAAGCCAGGGGGTCAGGTGGGTGCAGGACATCCTGGGACCATCCATGCCTTCTGCAGAAGGCCCTTCATACATTGCACAGGCTCAGCCTGTAGTAGCTGGTGGCCTATGCAATAATAGAGGTGCCAGCGGGCTATCACCCCATCCCACCCATACAGAGCCATCAGACTCCCGTACAGCTGAGGGTAAGGCCAGGAGATCAGGGGGGATACGGGTCAGGAGAGTCAGGGCCCCATACCCCCCAGGCAGGAGAGGGCTGGGCCCATGGGCGGTGAGGGCGAGGTCCTAGAACTCCAGCCATCGCCAATCACTTTGCCCAATGGGTCACGGCCGCGTCAAAAGACAAGAAACACCCCTCTACTGCCCCGTAATGGTGGCACAGGAGGTAATAGAAAAGCCGGGAGCCCTAAGAAAGCTCCTACAGATCCTTATTATGCCGACCATGCGGTCCCTTCTAGTTCTCATTCTAACAGCGCTTCTGGTGCTTTACAGGGACGCAGACGCGGAGGGGAGCTGGGCATGGCGACGACACGAGACAAGAGGAACAGAGTCGTCAGCCATATGAACAGCCAGGACAGCATAGTGGTGATTGACGACGTGCCTGTGACAGCCACAGTGGCGAGGCAAGCGCGCCCCACTAGAGCTTGAAAGACCACAAGCAGGTACAGTCCACTGCTATTCTCTCACACTCCTTTCGAATGACAAAGAGCTGAGACTGAGGGCGTAATGGGTAGGCCACAGCAAAAGGTGACTAATACCGACCCACAGGTAGACCTTATACCGCCTAAGAAAGTCTCAGTGGACCCTGTATAAAGTGCAGCAGAACCAGCAGTGCCAGCTTACTCCAGCGGCGCAGGTATAGGTGACCATGACCAGTCCTCAGGGGAGGAGCAGACGGTTTGGCCATGGGTATGCAGGTCACAGAGAGCTAGCGACTGTTCCTCTTGCCCGCACAGATCCAGGAGGAGATCAAGATCGAGAAGCAGGAGGTCCTGCTGATGCAGTTGCGTCTGCACAGGTTCAGAGAAGAGACGGAGCCCTCAGAGGGCCAGACGGTCAGAGTCCCGGGCGCGTCACAAGGGACGCAGGAACATCCCGTTGGCGGCTTCCACTCCGAGGCTTTTAGAAGCGGGTGAGCTCACGATGGTGGGTCAGATAGAGGATACAGGAAAAAGTGAGCCTCTACACACAAGGACAGGGTTTTTAGGGTCCCTAAGTCCCTCTTAGCCACACACAACATTTCAGTCCACGATCAGGAAATAGTTGCGTGGATTGTAGGCTTAGCTAAGAGCGCATGGGCCGAGCAATCTACAAGCGGGAGAGCTGGACAGGTAGCTCCGACTGGGCCTCCCGCGGCGGCGGTTTTCCCAGGTTCGCAACCTCTTAGTACCAATGCAGTGGTTGCCAATGCAGCCATGAGACCGATTGTCTGTTCGCTGGACAACTTGGGGGCACATCTTCCCCAAGAAGTCAAATAAAGCATTTGGAAGAGGGAGTTCGTTGAGTTGTTCTTACTGCTTCTCATGTCTAGACAGCTGGACGCGGTTGATAGGGGTTTCCGCGAAGGGGATGATCATCGTAAGTCATTTAGACGGCTTCCAAGGAATTTTGACACTTGGCTCCATGCCTTCTCTATCAGGGCCTGCGTGTTGTGCGAGCGACATCCCGAACAAAGTTCGGGATTATTTGTCTATATATATGAAATTCTCAATGCTCACAAAGTATACGGGGTTATGGCGTGGTGGCGCTACGACGAGGAGTTCCGACAGTATTTGGCATCCAGACTGTAACGGAACCCATCACTGTTTTACCCTGTTTTATAGTTATTTAATTATTATGGTTAAAATATGATCACATTGCTGTACTGTAGATATGTTGTTTTATGTTCTACAGAATATATTGGCTCAGAATATTACAGCTACTAGGCTAATAGATAATCCTTTACAGAGACTCCTTTATAAGATAAGGATGTCTATTGTATAAAGTGTTTTTTTATGAGACATAGAACAAAGAGTATAATCTGATCAATGTCTGATTGCATCAAAGTAGCCAGGTAGCCTAGGGGAGGTGTGATCACACCTATTGTTCTCTTTATGTGTATTGAGTGGCCAAATATGGGCATGTGTATTGCCTGTGGGAAGAGATGTGTATAAATATTTCTGCACAACAAAATAAAGTCAGTATTCTTTGACTCTCAAGAAAGTGTCGTCCAATATGGGTGGTCTGGGCTTCTGAGACTCTTGGATGGAATTATACCAACTTCACTTTTACACAGCAGCTTGCCAGGGAAAAGGACGTCTCCAACGGCTGGTACCCTCTCACTACCGGGGTAGCCGTTACACAGACCAACGATGGCATGGAGTGACAAAGCAGTGGCATACTGGTTGAACATTATGACACCGATGCGCGTCATGCCGCCCTTTCGTAGTGTGTCCGGGGGAGCCAAGGGCCCCACCCCCGCAGTTGCCACAGGCCTCAAGACCTGTTTTGCCAACAATGAAGGGGTTTCTAGATGGGCTCCCAATTGCAGGTTCAAGCATGCATGTTCCAACTGCGGCGGCGAGCACCCCCTCGCTAGATGTGCCTGACCCAAGGAGGGCAATAGATCAGGCGAGCCCCCTGCAAAAGGGCAAGACTCCCATATGCCTCTCCGTCATGCTGCCGTAGCTAAAGCGCTACAGTAGAATGCTGCGTAACAAAGCCGCGGCTCACCTCTTGGAAACGGGTTTCCAGGAGGTGTTGCCTATCCCATGCGGCACTGAGCTGCGGGGGTATAAGGCACAGAATTTGCAATCCGTAAGGGATTTCCCGGGGGTAGCATAGAGACAAGTTCAAACTGAGTTACAGCTAGGTAGGATGGCGGGTCCATTCACTTTCCCCCTTATCCAGGAGTTGGTCGTCTCCCCCCTCGGCATTGTCCCAAAAAAGGAAAGGGGCAAGTTTAGGTTGATTTAGCACCTTTCCCATCCAAGAGGGCGGTCAGTCAACGACAGGATTGCAAAGGACCAGTCTGCCGTGTCTTATGCGTCTTTCGATCGGGTTGCCGAGATGGTGCGATTTTCTGGCTCTTCTGGCCAAAGCGGACATTGAAGCGGCGTTTAGGTTTATGCCGGCTTATCCGTCGAGTCACCGGCTCTTGGGCTGCTACGTCTATGGCAGTTATTTCGTTGACCTATGCTTACCCATGGGGTGCTCAATATCATGTCATGTGCGTTTAGTACATTCCTCCAGTGGGTTGCGCGCTCAGAAGCGGGGTATAGGAGCATAACGCACTACCTGAACGATTTTTTGATTGTCAGTCCGGCAGGACAGGATACGTGCCGTTTCATTCTGGAGGTGTTCACCAGAATATGTCAAGATTTTGAAGTGCTGTTGGCCCACAACAAAACTGAGGGCCCCACAACAAACTTGACCTTACTGGGGATTCAGATCGATTCCATGAAAATGCGAGCAGAGCTCGGCGCGTTGGAAGGAGCGAACAGGGTGTCATTACGATGGTTACAATCCATCATAGGGAAGTTGAACTTCCCCTGCAGGATTATCCCCGTGGGGAGGATATTTTGTAGGCGAATGTCGCTTGCTACTGCAAGCATCCGAAGGCCTCATCAAGGTTTCGACCGCCATGCGGGACGACGCAAGGATATGGTCGTTTTTCCTCGCCGAGTTTAATGGGACTGCGCTTATTCAGAAAATGAGTGCTACCAGCGTCAAATTAGAGCTTTACACGGACGCGTCTGGGTCAGTCGGTTGCGGCGCGTACTTCCAAGGGAGGTGGTAAGCCGCGGCATGGCCCAAAGAATGGGTGGCGGCTGTCATTACAATGAACCTGGCGTTCCTCGAGCTGTTCCCCATAGTGGAGACAGTTCACATATGGGGCTCAGAGTTTCGGGACCAGCGAGTGTTATTCTTTACAGATAACATGACGGTGGTTCAAGCGGTGAATAACCTCACGGCAACATCGATCCCGGTAGAGCAACTACTTTGTCACTAGGTGCTATGCTGCCTATGTCTGAACATATGGTTCCAGGCCAGGCACGTGCCAGGGTTGGAGAATGGTGTTGCTGATGCCCTTTCTCTGTTCCAGGAAGAGCGGTTAATGGGGTTGGCCCCGCAGGCGAACGTGCTGGGCGAGTCCATTCCCGGGGAGATCTGGTAGCTTGGAGCAGTCCGGTAACGAGACTCATCAGACAGTCTGTTGGCCCGGCAACATGGGCTGCGTACAGATGTGTGTGGGCAAAATGGTATGACTTGGTTACGGTGGCCGGTGGGACTACGCTAGGTATTCTGCTTTGGTTCCTGCTGCGGTGCGCAGAGGAAGGCAAAATCAAAAGCCTTAGTTGGGCGACGGGTCACGGCTCTGGCTTTCATGTTTAAGCTGGCAGGGCAGAGGGACCTTACAAAGGAGTTTATAGTGCACAAGGTGGTAGGCTCCATTTATAACGGTGATCGCAGGCCGGATACCAGGCAGTCTATTACTTTTTTCTTGTTGCTGCGACTGGCGCAGGTGTTGTTGGTAACTTGCAGGACCCCCTTTGAATCTCTGCTTTTCTGTACAGCCTTTTCCCTGGCGTTCTTTGGAGCGTTTCGTATAGGGGAGTTAGTCGCGAATAGTAGACACGGTTCTGGGGGCCTGCAGTTGGTGGATACCTGTCTGAGGGAAGGCATGGTAGTACTATGGTTGCGGAGGTCCAAGACGGACCAAATTGTTAAAGGGAAAGAGGTGGTACTGCACAGAGTTAGCACAGAGTGTTGCCCCTATGTGTGTGTAGAGGAGTATCTCAACCAGCGACCGGAGGGACGGAGTTCGCTGTTGATTCATGCCGATGGTACGGCTTTATCCCGTAATCACTTTGAGAGGGTGCTAAAAGGTGCACTACAACGTTTGGGCTTCGAGCAGTCAGAATTCGGGACGCACTCCTTCTGAATTGGGGCTGCTACGGAAGCAGCCAGGTTAGGCTTGCCCGATGCCGCGGTGAAGCGTATCGGTAGATAGGAATCGGAGCGTTTTCGGTCCTACGTGCGGCCCAGAGCAGTAGTCTAATGGATGTTGCTTTCTGCTTTCAGGAGGAAAGAAGCAACTGTGGATCATTGGCCACTCGTACTTGTCCTGGGCCTACAGGTTAGCCGCAGTTACCGAGGACAAGGCACAACTGGGTTATCCTGTTACGGACTTGCACGTACGGTGGTTTGGATTTCGAGGCCTGCGGTGGGCTCAAGTAAATGGACTATTGGGCACGTACGCCCAGCGTTATGGACAGCCAAGTTTATTACTAATACACGCCGGCGGGAACGACTTGGGGGCGGTCCCCATGCGTAGGATGTTGAGGACATGAAACGGGACGTGGAAAGTTGGTTAAAGAAGTTTTCGGGTGTGTTTATAATATGGTCCGAGATGATTAAGAGGTGTTCATGGAGAAATGCTCAGGATCCTGTCGGGCTGAACAGATCTTGCCAGAAGATCAACCAACAGTTGTCGAGTTTCGTCAGAAAGTTGGGTTTCGTCGCTATTCGATACAAGGAGTTCGAATCGGTCGGACGAGTTTTTCGGAAGGGATAAAGTACAGTCATAGAAAGAAGTTTATGTCACAGACTCTGCAATGTTTTCTTCCCCCAGTAGGACTACAGTAGTTTAGCTCTCTGCTCAGTTACGTAGCTGCACCTTGAAAGCCCTGATTTAACACTGCTCATGGAGTATAGGAGAGTTTGCCTATGGCCTGATTGTTTGCAGTTTGTCTGACCTGGAGAAGGACACACACAGTGAGACAGCAACCTGCGGCTTGTGACCACATGGAGCAGAGTGGAGACCTGGAAATCTGAAGAAATATGCAGGCCAGTGATTTTACAATCATGTTTGTTTGCTCTACCCATGATTAGCTGGTGGTTATTAGTTAAAGTCGTGCTTCAGTGTATATAGGCCTATTATTTTCATTGATTTGTTTGTTTTTGTATCACTGGATACCTTTTTAGTAAAACCTGGAAAATAATGCAAAGAGTTAGCTTTAGGACATCTGTATACTTAATGTTTCTTTTACACTCAGGATATTCTGGATAGTTATATACAAACTAGGGAATTGCTCGTCAAAAATGAAGGCAATAAAATTTGAAGCCTGGCAATGCTGTTTGCCACACAATGGGAGGCTCTCCCCCCTCTACTTTACTGGCCTTGCGATGAGCACCTTCATAGCTGGCGTTGGGCAACCCGCAACTTTCGGGCCTCGCAATGATCGCCTTTGGTACTCATTGCAAGCCTTTCCCCACTCTCTCACCCCTGTGTCTGTTTCCCCCTCCCCCTCCCCTGTGTCGGTTTCCCCTTTCTGTCCTTCCAGTGTCTCTTTGCCCCCTCTCTCACCCCTGTGTCTCTTTTTACCCTCTCCCCTGTCTCCCTCCCCTGTGTCTTTCTTCCCCCTCTCCCTCCTCTGTGCTCCTGTTTGCATTTACAGGTGTGAAACTATTTGCGTGCTTGGGACATTGATAATTTTCTTCAAGCCTTAAAAAAAAATGCCAATTAAACAGCAGATTATCGTGCAACCCGTGCTGTGTGTGAGGTTGCAAATACATTTTCAAATTAATTGGTGTCTTTTATTGGTCTTCCAACAGTTTCCGATTTTTGGGCTTGAAAAAAATGGCGGCCTTTATTCCCATAATTTTTTTTAAGCCTGTAACTCGTAAGCCGTTCAGAGCCTCCCCCCTCCTTTGGTGCTCATTTCAGCCCTGTCATGCCAGTCACGTATAGGCCTCACGATGAGCGCCTTTGGCGCTCATTGCAGCCCTGTCAAGCCCGCTTATCCCGCAACGAGCACCTTCGTTTCCCCTCGCAGCACATGTCAAACCTGTAACTTACTTGCCTTCGGAGCTTATTGCTCATGCGCAAGCCCGTAACTATTAACATAGCGTTACCAACAAACTCGCAATTACAACAACTATACTATATATGTGACGGGTATATCCAGGGCTGGTTCTTCTAGGGCTGGTGGGGCAGGTGCCCATAAATAAATAAAACAAAACAATGGCCTAAGTAACAAACTACAATTCTGGAACTGAAAAGATGGAAACAAGGGAGCAATTATGGATTTTTCACACATAGGAAAAGAAGCATTCAGTAGTAAACTCCAGAGAAAAAATAGCTATACATTGTACTAGCCATTTGATGCTAAAATAAATAAGTCCTGAGATAGTCAGCATTGATTCTGCTGTATTCTTATGCAAATGAGCAGCTCATAAATACCAATTAGCTACTTTGATGTGCTAATTAGGATTACAGTCTGTAGTGGCAAAATCAATGCCCCCTTAGGTTAATTATTTAGTTTCTCCCCAAGCCTTATCAAGCACCCTGAGCCTCCTATTAAACTTTATTTATCTCAGGAATCATTTACAGTAGAAAAACACAGTTATGAAATGGTTTAACAGTGTTCATTTGAGGCAATCTGACTCCATGCAGCAATCTCAGTAAAACCTTATCTTCATCCTCAAATAAAGCCCTGAAACCAAAGGAAAGAACTCAGAATTTTCAAAATTGGGCATATTTCCTGTTTTCTAAGAGTTTTTACTTAAATTAATCATTTATTAACTAAACAAAAACTAAATGGCAATATACTCTGTTTGCTGCAATCGAAAACATCACCAAAGGAAATATCTGACGTTTATTATTTCAGTGAAGTGAGGAGGGAACCTGTAATAAATGAGGAGAGCTTGCCGGCTGGTGCAGTTGAGCGTCAGATAAGTCTGAAGATAAGCGATCAGTTTGAGCGCTTTAAATGACAACAGTGGTCGTTTTTTTCTCTGTATGGTCTTTTAAATAACTAAACATTATAATGAGGACATTTTTAGGTGGAGGTCAGTTCCTTAAGCCGAAGAGGGGAACCAAGGGTCTTCAAGCAAGATAGAAGAGGACCGATTTCTGCATTCAATATAGATGTAGCCAGCTTATCCAGAGATGAAGATTTAGGAGAAGGACATCACTGACCATCAATGAAGGGTCTTCCGATAAGTATAATTATTAAGTATGTTTCTTATTTTATATTAAAAAATATTTTAATAATTTTTATTGTATTTATCTTTCTGTAGTTCTTTTTTTACTGCATTTTTAAAATGTATTTTATTATTTTGGGGGTAATGGCATGGACTATGCGGGTCCATTTGGACCCTCATGAGAGGGGATTAATTTTAGGTACCATGCGGGTTCCTAAGGACTTATACATTAGATTACATTCGGGTCCATAAGGACCCCCATGGGTACAGGTTAATGTTAGATGCCATGGGGATCTATTGTTATAGGTTAGAGGCCTCAAAGAGACCCTGATGGAATTAATGTGTTCCGACCCCAAAGCACAAAGCTCCGCTGGATGTAGAGGGGGTCCGGGAGAGAGCCAGGATCATAGGGGTAGCGGACAAGTTAAATAGATCTTTTATTAATATGTAGCACAATTGACCATGTATGTGCATTATATTGTTTTGCCAGGTTTGATGGAGTTATGCATCATTATTGACAAATTGCTGACCATTGCAGGTTCAGAAAAACAATATGGCACCTGCAGAGATGGACAGTGTTGCTCATGCTTGACCTCTATAGCATGCATGCACTATCTAGATCGAAATGTGTAAAGGGGGTGCATACTAAGCACTGCAATTGGGCATTACCATGGCTCATTGTGGACCTAGTTATAATATATATATATATAATAACATAGTAGATAGCACGGAGCAATAAGTAGAGCCGATGTGTGATGAGCCATGGTACTGTATATACCAGCTCATAGCGCTTCCCCATTATGTTAACTTCAATAGTAGAAGGGAATACCATTCACCATTCACCTACAGAAGCAAGTATCCCTGAAACATAAACAGATGTTTGACACATCTCTTAAATGCTCTGTGTATTTAAAAAGTAAAACAATTATAAACAAAAAGGGTAAGAAATAACATTTTTTATACAATAGGATAGATATTAATAGTTTACTAAGGATAACATATGAGTTTTCCAATAAGCATTATTACAATAAAGCAGATATTAATCCTTTCCTGGTACAGTAACCATAACCGAAACCTATAATATAATGTAGGACACTGTTACGTCAAAGTTTTTTCAAGTCAGACTTTTATTGATGTTGTGTCATTCACTTTTTGTTGAAATATAAACCTATTTGAGTCGTGTTCACAGATCATATGTGGTTTTGTACATGTATGTTGTTGATGTGCAATGTATATGGTTTACTTACAGTATCTGGTAGCACTGCTTGGTGATCAGCATACTGTAATGTTCTGTTTCAGAGCTACCTGAAAAAGGAAACAGAAAATAATCTATGATTAAAGGGACAACAGCAATTGTAACTCCTTACTTCCTCCCCCTCTTTGACGTAAGGGCCTTCCACACCAGTGTCCTGAGCAGATCTTCCATTGTAGTGGGTACTTATGTGAAGGTAGAGTTTAACCACCGGAGGATGGCGTAGCTGGGGGGGTGCACCATTATGTGGATATCAAAGGCACAGTCTGTTGCTGCTGATTGGTCTCCAGCAAAGCTAGGAAGAGGTCCTCCAGTATTGTCATGTCCCTATTGATGTTGGAGAGCAGTTCCTTGATGGACTAGGCCATCTGCTGTTGCTGAAACATGTTCCTTTGGTCTTGCACTGGTGCAATCTTCGCCTCCTCAAAACGCCTGCCCACTTGCTGGTCTTGTTGCTCAATTTGGACATGAAATTCCACCTCTTATGATGCAAGAGAGGGTGGTTGTGGGGGAAGAGCACTGGTGATGAACCATGTGGTGGTGGTGAGGATGGTACTACTGCTGGTAGTGGCAGTGTAGCAGCCCAAAACCCTTGGACCAGGTCCATATATACTGTCTGCTCCCTAGCTGAGCAGCTAGGAGGAGGATCTATTAGTTTGCAGAGTATGGGCAAAGAATCTCCTCCTCGAGTCAGGCAACCCTCCCCCCCTTGCTGGACCTTCTATGTGATGTCCATCTCCATTGGCTGCTGAGTTGGTTGTGGGTCTGCGATCACAATTAGGTATCGCATAGACGTGATTTAAACGTCATTATGAGAAGATTAATAATAGTGATTTCTGATGTTATTGTTTGGGAATTGACATAATATACATTGTTTTTCCTCTATGTCAAACATTGTTGTCACAGATGATCTTCAGCTGCATTGTATATTGGGATTTTATATTGCCGCTGAGTGAAGAAGACATTGCTACGTGAGTAGGGGAGTATGTTTGATGAGCATGAATGATGTCTGATTTGTATTTGTACTACAAGCCAGTGCTCATTTTGCAGGGTCTCAGGCTGGCCCATGACCAACAGCACTGGGATGCCAAGTATGCTGGACATGGACATTCTACTCCTCAGGGGTCACTCTTACCCATATTCAATAACCAGGGAGGGCGACCATCTGTAGCTCTTGGGTTGGTAGCTTCTTGACCAATCTTCCTCCTCACTATGGCCTGCAGTCATCATACTAGTGCTTCATACTCCTAAAGTGCCATGGGAAACACTACACTGGCCTCTCTCCACAGCTTTGCTCTCCTGCCGGTTCTTACCTCACTATCTACTAATTAAATAATACCGGACCTGACATGGCATTCATGAGTACTACAAACTCCTACTTAATGTATTTGGGGGTCCTGTGTTTCTTATTAGTCTCCCCCACGAATCCTTTATTTTTTTTACTCATTTTTATTCTTAACTGTCCTATGTACAGAGGTTATTTTTCCAACAGAAATCAATAGAGTTATTTTCTTTTCTTTTAACCTCAAGGGATGTCCTCTTGTCAGTCTTCTTGGCACAACAAGCTCCCCTGATAAAGCCTGAATGGATTTATATAAGGTAATCATATACCCTCTTAAACAACATTATCTAGAGAATAAGTTTAATTTGGTTAGCCTTTCTTCATAGCTTTTTCCCTTCTTTCCACCGAGTGGTCCCACACATTTTAGTGGTCAGAAGATTGGAGTGGGAACAGCAAGCACTTTGTTAGCAGAATTAAGAGCTGTGGAAATTAAGGAAGCTGAAGACAAAAGGCCTCAATGAGAGAATGCCCTGAATGTCCAGGGGCCATATTAAATTCCAAGCCCGTATCGGCAACGGCACACCCGCAAAGCCTGCAAGCTTGAAATTCGCCGGAGTTACAGAGTTATTACATTCAACCATGCCGCGACCAACGGGCCAGAGACGCAAACCCGTAAACCATTCTTGCGCATGTTGCATGTGCGGCCGTGAACATGATCAATTAGTCAAACCCGTAGATACGGGTTTAGATGGAGACGATGGTAAAAGATATCGTCATCATTATGTCACTGAAAAATGGAGGTTAGATTTCAATCCCTTACGGGTTTCAATTATGAGTTACGATCGGACCCACATTCCAGAAATAATGCAATATTAATACATTTGTAAATATGATATTCTAGTCCATGCGAGTTCCATTATATGTATTAACACATTGATTGCCGGGATCCATACAACACGGAAATTAAACATTAAAAAAAGTATATTATATTGCAGGTTTGCGGGCTTGAGAATGTTCATTTTAATACCTAACATCACTTTGCCTTTAATTTTAAGTACAGTAGTGTGTTGATATTTGCATTTACATTTGCGGGTTATGGGTTTGAACACCAATTAATTTGTAGCAATTTAATAGCGATTTGCAGTTACGGGATTGACAGATCAAAGGCTTTGCAGCAATGGAGTTCCAATTTTAACAGCCTGTAGGGTTTTTCCGCCTGTAACCCGCAGATCATTTGCTGTACAAGGCCAACCTAATAGCCGTAAGTCTAGAGGGCTCCGTTACTGGCTACGAGTTTTCACGTTGGGGGAATTTAATAGGGCTGCAAGTCCATCAGTATGGTGACCTGCTTGGGACATGGACGTGTTCTCAGAATATACTTATTCCTTACTGGATAGACAGTGTAGGGTTTTATATTCCCATTTATAATTCACCATAACAGATAGTTGCCAGAACCAAACACACAGATGAGCCCCATATAAGTGCAAAACTGTAGCCTGTTCGACGTTCTGGCTCTGTACCCTAATCTATGGATATGTTCTAAAGTTTCCTAAGAGCAGGGTCCATACACCTAAATGGATCCTATGGTATATAATGTACCTGGGTCCTTATTTATTTTTATGTACTTTATTTTATTACGAAGTGTTTAATAGCTCTGTTTTTACTGCCTAAAATCAAACAAATAGTCCATGTTGGCTTTGCTCACTGCAGCATATACAGGCACAGACTCTGTCAAGTTTGTCAGTGAAGAAAGAATGTCTTAGGGAAGGAAACAGGACAGGCTGGCAGCAAACAGGCCCAGACCAGACAGACAGAATGTAAGTACTGGTTACAAGACAAAAACAGAGCTGTATCCAGGATAAGACTCCGATATACATTGGAAAGCTGGAAAACCTAGATGCCAATCCAGAACTTCTTACATGAAAGAACCTAATGTGCCTACACAGTCAGTGAAGGCCACAAAGCTTTGGAAGATCAGACAGATTACTGATACTATCCCTCCATTTTACTAGAGTCCTCCTGACAGACCAAGGCAAGTTTATGTTGGAAGTGAAAGGGTAGGTCTACTAGTGTGCATGGTCTTCAGATTCATATTTGTTACGGTACCCCCACACATATAAGGGGGCGTCAAGGCCGTTTTAGCCGATCTGCCCGTCCAGTGATATAGGGACAGCTACTGCAGGACAACGATTCCCCCAAACTGGGTCCAAGGTGACTATGCTCCAAGCCTGGAACTGGAACCTCACGAATAGCTGCTAGCAGCTGAACAGGAAAAGCACCCCAAGA
Organism: Discoglossus pictus; assembly: GCA_027410445.1. NCBI lineage: Eukaryota > Metazoa > Chordata > Amphibia > Anura > Alytidae > Discoglossus > Discoglossus pictus. The sequence continues at coordinate 395,976,049 of CM050167.1, read as the reverse complement.
TGCTTACACTCCTGGCAGTCAGTCTGTAACAGCATCCCATGAATCTCCCCAATAACGAGACATAAGCTCTGTGTTTGAGGGTCAAGCAGTGAACTATCTTCTTTATTAATTACAAAAACATATTAAAACCATTTTCACATACACAGTAGAGGGGGGGGCTACCTGAGGTCAGCCCCTAATTACCTCTGGCCAATCACATAGTGTCACAGCGTGGGAAATATGAGACTCCTCCCAGGTCCGCCCACTAGGTGTGGCTAATAGAGTCATTTGGCTTCTGACCACCAGAGGGTAAACATGGCTTTTGCTGTCCCCTGTGCCCCTGCTAAGAAAGCTGAGAAACCCCAGGGGTTTTGGAGCCGGCATGTCTGGAACTCCCTTTGTTAAGCTATCTCCCCTGTTGTGCATGTAGATAACCTTTGTTCTCAACCATCTGGCCTTAGTGACTCATAGATGGGGGTGGTCAGAATCTGTAACACATTTCTACACATTTTTCATAACTTTAAAAGTATGCATCACATTCACATAAAACGGCTTCCATGTCTTTGTAGCGGGAAAATCAACATGGGCCGTAGTCAAAAGGAAGGATGTGGGCAACCAGACTTCTCCAATTCGCAGTGACGAGACTGATCTCGTCACAATATTCTTGCCAGTAATGTTGATCAATTTATTTAGGACTAAGTTTTTCAAAGTATTGCTGGAGATGGACATTTTTGGTGCACAGTGAGACCCGACTGCACACTTGATTGGAAGGTACTACTTGACTTTTTTGTGTTTTCTTGTTCCTTTTGTGTTTCAGGTCCTTATACCTCTGATTTAAAAATTCAAAAGAGTCTTCATTGTGCTGCGCGGTGGCCATTTTTGGATTCAAACAAAGTAGACTGGACAAATAATTTTGTTGTTTTGAGGCATATCACTGGAGGAACTGCTCCAGAACCTTATTTATCTTCTTGGTGATTCTATTAGTCTGAGGATAGGCAGATAAGAACTTGAGGGAGATGTTGAGCAGAGTATAGGAAACCTGGACACAAATGGTGTATTAATATTCAAGGTCACGGTGAGGGGAACTCCATGTAGGCAGAACACGCAGAATGAAGCTTAGTTGGCGCAACAAAATTTACTGTTAGCTAAAACCACAAGGACGAAGGTCTCCCATTTAAAGGAGGAAGATCCACAGCAATGTCTGACTGGCCAGTATTTAAGCATTTCTCTACAGTGCACAAGTCAGACAATGAGAATGACTACGACAATGATGGAATCCCATGTGTGTACAGGGACATACTGAAGGCGAAGGATTAAAGCTTGGAGAACGTATCCTACACTAGAGAAGATATTCTTATTGTACAGCTACTATAACACTATGCCATTGGAGTTATACATCTGGTAATGAGACCATTGGGGTTTGTACAGACATGTCTCTCCCTCCTGTGTGTGTTGTTGGTTCCCAGTGTGTGTAACTGCGCCCAGGTATATCTTCTCTCTCTCTGTTGACTTTTAAGCTATTGCACAATTTATGACCTTACTGGTTAATCTAAATACCTGTCATCAAATCCAAGTAACTGATTTGTTTCTATGAATTTCAGTCCAACAGATCCTGTCCATAAAAACCTCCATCAAGAAGAGTTTGTCCTCATCCGGACACCACGATGGGGAGCAGAGCCCTCTGTCTATCTTTGGTAGCCCTCCTTTATGGCTGTTATGCCCAACCACAGTGAGTATGAGACCCAAAACTAGAAGCCATTCAAAAGGTCCTGGCACTGCACATATGTCAGCACCCCTTAGTAACTAGACTGCAAGCTCTGTGGTTGAATATGTTCTGCTTCTTTCCCTTTACTTTGTAATTATAGAGTTTGAGTGAAACCTCTATAGGTCAGCATGCTCTGCTTATATATGTTTAGTTTATATATCCAGCATTTGATTGTAAGCTCTGTGGGTCAGTTTATGGAAACACTGTGGTTTATAAATGCATTAGTTCTTAATGTCTGTGGGTTAGTATGCTCCATGTTATTTCAGTATAAATTTACAGCAACAGATTATAAGCTTGTGGGTGAACATCACTTCTGTGGTTTTTATTTTCTATTGCATAAGCAATCAAAATGAAGCTGGTATAATCATTAGTTTGTAGATCCACTTCACAATATTATATATATACTAGCGACTTGCCCGTCAAAAATGACGACAATAAAATTTGAAGCCATGGTAATGCTGTTTGCCACCGAATGTGAGGTTATGGCCCCTCTGAGCAGCTTCGGCGCTCATCGCGAGCACCAACCTGCTAACCTTTGGCGCTCATTGCAATCCTCTGCCCCTATGTACTTTATAAGGCACGCACTTGAGCATCCGTGGCGCTCATTGCGAGCCGCTCTCCCTGTGTTACCACCTCACTGGCTTTGATTAAGTGTTAGTGCCTTTGATTAAGTGTCACTGGCTTGAGTTAAATGTTACTGCCTTGTATTAAGTGTTAGTGTTTAGCGTTAAGTCTTAGCTCTTAGGGCTGGTATTTACGTCCTTCGGCTGCGTTTTCGGTTTGTTTAATTTTTTTCGGCCGCCATTTTCTTTCCGGCTTCATCGATTTTCGATCGAAAAAAAAAGCCAAAATATAGCTCAAATTAACTTGCAACCTCACTCACAGGCTCCCTGGCTCTCACACTGTGCTTTGTGTGAGTGTAAAAGTAAATTAGAGGCATATTTGTGTGTTTTTGCATTTTGGCGGTTGGGCAGTTAAATGCTTTTTTTTGAGGGCCCTAATTTCTTTGTCATCACTAAGTCCCAAGTCGTACGGGCCATAATTTTCAAGGGCGTCACTAGGGATCTAAATCCTGCGTGTGTCAGGATGAGCGGCTGTGGCGCTCATCTGCACCATCGCAGTAAGGCGCTCACTGCCTAAGTTGCGCGGGTCATAGGAATGAGCGCCTATGGCGCTCATCTCCACCAGGGCAATGAGCTCCTTTGGCCCTCACTGCCTAAGTCCTGTGGATCATATGAATGAGTCCCTATCGCTCTCGTTTCCACTAGTGCAATTAGCCCTTTGTGGCTCATTACCTGGCCGCAACCGCGGCCCTCGCTTTGCTAGGCCCGCGCTTGCGGCCTGCGTTACCAAAAACTTTTGGCAAGCGTACACTGCTCACAACTATATATGTGATATTAGGAAATTGCCCGTCAGAAATGACGGGAGTAAAGTTGTAAGGCTCGCAATGCTGTTTGCCACAAACTTGCAACCTGACTCCCAGGCTCCCTGGCTCTCCCCCTGTGCTGTGTGTAAGTTCATTTGAGGCTTATTTGTTGTTATTTTCATGTCTTTTCATGTCTGCCGTTAAAGTCGTAATTTTGTGAGGCGCACAGTGCATATACAGGTTTCGGTCCTAAGTCGTACAGGTCGCAGTGCTCCTTTGGCGCTCATTGCAGCTTTAGTCCAGCGTGGTTTTGAGGCTCGCAAAGCGTGGCATACCCGTAAACGTGACCAACGTTCTTGAACTGACAACTATTATAGTAATTATTAATCTATATACTGTATATATATATGTAAATTAATAATGAGTATTGCAGTATATTGTGATACCTTATATATTGGGCAAACGCCTTATTTATATTGACGAGTAGTGATGTTGCGAACATAAAATTTTCGGTTCGCGGGCCGCGAACGCGAACCGCCGCAAATTTTGGCGAACCGGCGAACCCGGCAACCGCCATAGACTTCAATGGGCAGGCAGATTTTAAAACCCACAGGGACTCTTTCTGGCCACAATAGTGATGGAAAAGTTGTTTTAAGGGGACTAACACCTGGACTGTGGCATGCCGGAGGGGGATCCATGTCAAAACTCCCAAGGAAAATTACATAGTTGATGCAGAGTCTGGTTTTAATCCATAAAGGGCATAAATAACCTAACACCCCCCTCCATCATCATCCTCCCCTGTATCTCTTTACCCTCTCCCTCATCATCCTCCCCTTTGTCTCATCCCCCCTCCCTCATCATGATGCTGATTGGCTGGAATGTGTCTGCTGACTGTGAGTTGCAGAGTCAAAGTTTGCTCAATGATAAAGTATAGGGGCGGGTCAAATATCGCATATGTTCGCAGTTCGCCGCGAACGCGAACATGCTATGTTCGCCGGGAACAGTCCGCCGGCTAACTATTCGCAACATCTCTATTGACGAGCTTTCGAGGTCTGACCTCTCTTTATCAAGTCTGAATATATATACACACAGAATTCACTCATTTTATAAATCTGCCCATGTGAAGTGATGCCTTAAATAATGTATTCAATAATATACAATACAACTACTTATGTGTATTTAAATAAATTCCATTTTTGCATACACATTTTAACTTGGTCTTTGGAAGAATTTATGGATGAGTCTTAGAGTATTAGTATTAAACCACATTATATATACATTATATATATATATATATATATATATATATATATATATATATAAAATATATTTTATATATATTATAATTATTATTATTATTAATATATTTATTATTTAGTATTTTTCCCCTTTTTGAGACAATTGGCAAAATTTCACTTTTTTTGTTTGCTTCCTCTGGATCAATTAACAATTAATCCACATATTGCAGATCAGAGGAGATCTAAAAAGGTTGAACTTGATGGACTGAAGTATTTTTTCAACCTCAGTTACTATGTGACTATATATATATATATATATATATATATACACACGTATAGAACAAGTTCTGTATATTTGCAGAGCTATGATTTGTTGGTATGTAAAGCACCTAGGACAACATGCTAAAAGTTATTTCATATGAAGAACAGTGTCTGGCAATATACTGTACATGTGTATTGTCTGTCGATGTAAAGAGTCTGTATGCTAGTGAGACCCGTTTGTATGTAGCGAAGTTGCTGCTGGGCACTGTTTTGGGGGGTCATCATCACTGCGCCTTAATTGTATTTTGAAAAGCTTCCCTTCCCAAAGCTGGGCCTGATGGTACCCGCTGCCTCCATTCCCCGTTGCACCTCGTGACACAGGAGGAGAGTAGTAAGGAGGCCGCTGGCGCTGTACCCGTGTATGCGCTGCTTCCATTCCCCGATGCACCTCGTGACTCAGGAGGAGAGTAGTGAGGAGGCCGCTGGCCCTGTACCCGTGTATGCGCTGCCTCCATTCTCGGTTGCACCTTGTGACTCAGGAGGAGAGTAGTGAGGAGTCTGCTGGCGCTGTACCCGTGCATGCGCTGCCTCCATTCCCCGTTGCACCTCGTGACCCAGGAGGAGAGTTGTTAGGAGGCCGCTGGCCCAGTACCCGTGTATGCGCTGCCTCCATTCCCGATGCACCTCGTGACTCAGGAGGAGAGCAGTGAGGAGTCCGCTGGCGCTGTACCCGTGTTTGCGCTGCCTCCATTCCCCGTTGCACCTCGTGACTCAGGAGGAGAGGAGTTAGGAGGCCGCTGGCTCTGTACTCGTGTATGCGCTGCCTCCATTCCCGATGCACCTCGTGACTCAGGAGGAGAGCAGTGAGGAGGCCGCTGGCCCTGTACCCGTGTATGCGCTGCCTCCATTCCCCGTTGCACCTTGTGACTCAGGAGGAGAGCAGTGAGGAGTCCGCTGGCGCTGTACCCGTGTATGCGCTGCCTCCATTCCCCATTGCACCTCGTGACTCAGGAGGAGAGTAGTGAGGCCGCTGGCGCTGTACCCCTGTATGCGCTGCCTCCATTCCCGGTTGCACCTCGTGACTCAGAAGGCGAGTAGTGAGGAAGCCCCTTGCCCTGTACCTGTGTATGCGCTGCTTCCATTCCCCGTTGCACCTCGTGACTCAGAAGGAGAGTAGTGAGGAGGCCGCTGGCTCTGTACCCGTGTATGCGCTGCCTCCATTCCCGGTTGCACCTCGTGACTCAGAAGGAGAGTAGTGAGGAGGCCGCTGGCGCTGTACCCGTGTATGCGCTGCCTCCATTCCTTGTTGCACCTCGTGACTAAGGAGGAGAGTAGTGAGGAGGCCGCTGGCGCTGTACCCGTGTATGCGCTGCCTCCATTCTTTGTTGCACCTCGTGACTAAGGAGGAGAGTAGTGAGGAGGCCGCTGGCCCTGTACCCGTGTATGCGCTGCCTCCATTCCTCGTTGCACCTCATGACTCAGGAGGAGAGTAGTGAGGAGGCAGCTGGCGCTGTACCCGTGTATGCGCTGCCTCCATTCCCAGTTGCACCTTGTGACTCAGGAGGAGAGTAGTGAGGAGGCAGCTGGCGCTGTACCCGTGTATGCGCTGCCTCCATTCTCCGTTGCACCTCGTGACTCAGGAGGAGAGTAGTGAGGAGGCCGCTGGCCCTGTACCCGTGTATGCGCTGCCTCCATTCCCCTTGCACCTCGTGACTCAGGAGGAGAGTAGTGAGGAGGCCGCTGGCGCTGTACCTGTGTATGCGCTGCCTCCATTCCCTGTTGCACCTCGTGACTCAGGAGGAGAGTAGTGAGGCCGCTGGCGCTGTACCCCTGTATGCGCTGCCTCCATTCCCGGTTGCACCTCGTGACTCAGAAGGCGAGTAGTGAGGAGGCCCCTTGCCCTGTACCCGTGTATGTGCTGCCTCCATTCCCCGTTGCACCTCGTGACTCAGGAGGAGAGTAGTGAGGAGGCCGCTGGCGCTGTACCCGTGTATGCGCTGCCTCCATTCCCCGTTGCACCTCGTGACTCAGGAGGAGAGTAGTGAGGAGGCCGCTGGCGCTGTACCCGTGTATGCGCTGCCTCCATTCCCCGTTGCACCTCGTGACTCAGGAGGAGAGTAGTGAGGAGGCCGCTGGCGCTGTACCCGTGTATGCTCTGCCTCCATTCCCGGTTGCACCTCGTGACTCAGGAGGAGACTAGTGAGGAGGCCGCAGGCCCTGTACCGGTGTATGCGCTGCCTCCATTCCCCGTTGCAACTCGTGACTCAGGAGGAGAGTAGTGAGGAGGCCGCTGGCGCTGTACCCGTGTATGCGCTGCCTCCATTCCTTGTTGCACCTCGTGACTAAGGAGGAGAGTAGTGAGGAGGCCGCTGGCGCTGTACCCGTGTATGCGCTGCCTCCATTCCTTGTTGCACCTCGTGACTAAGGAGGAGAGTAGTAAGGAGGCCGCTGGCGCTGTACCCATGTATGCGCTGCCTCCATTCCCAGTTGCACCTTGTGACTCAGGAGGAGAGTAGTGAGGAGGCCTCTGGTGCTGTACCCGTGTATGCGCTGCCTCCATTCCCCTTGCACCTCGTGACTCAGGAGGAGAGTAGTGAGGAGGCCGCTGGCGCTGTACCCGTGTATGCGCTGCCTCCATTCCCCGTTGCATCTAGTGACTCAGGAGGAGAGTAGTGAGGAGGCCGCTGGCGCTGTACCCATGTATGTGCTGCCTCAATTCCCTGTTGCACCTCGTGACTCAGGAGGAGAGTAGTGAGGAGGCCGCTGGCGCTGTACCCGTGTATGCGCTGCCTCCATTCCCCGTTGCATCTAGTGACTCAGGAGGAGAGTAGTGAGGAGGCCGCTGGCGCTGTACCCGTGTATGCGCTGCCTCCATTCCCCGTTGCATCTAGTGACTCAGGAGGAGAGTAGTGAGGAGGCCGCTGGCCCTGTACCCGTGTATGCGCTGCCTCCATTCCCCGTTGCATCTAGTGACTCAGGAGGAGAGTAGTGAGGAGGCCGCTGGCGCTGTACCCGTGTATGTGCTGCGTCAATTCCCTGTTGCACCTCGTGACTCAGGAGGAGAGTAGTGAGGAGGCCGCTGGCGCTGTACCCGTGTATGCGCTGCCTCCATTCCCCGTTGCATCTAGTGACTCAGGAGGAGAGTAGTGAGGCCGCTGGCGCTGTACCTGTGTATGCGCTGCTTCCATTCCCCGTTGCACCTCGTGACTCAGGAGGAGAGCAGTGAGGAGTCCGCTGGCGCTGTACCCGTGTATGCGCTGCCTCCATTCCCCATTGCACCTCGTGACTCAGGAGGAGAGTAGTGAGGCCGCTGGCGCTGTACCCCTGTATGCGCTGCCTCCATTCCCGGTTGCACCTCGTGACTCAGAAGGCGAGTAGTGAGGAAGCCCCTTGCCCTGTACCTGTGTATGCGCTGCCTCCATTCCCGGTTGCACCTCGTGACTCAGAAGGAGAGTAGTGAGGAGGCCGCTGGCTCTGTACCCGTGTATGCGCTGCCTCCATTCCCGGTTGCACCTCGTGACTCAGAAGGAGAGTAGTGAGGAGGCCGCTGGCGCTGTACCCGTGTATGCGCTGCCTCCATTCCTTGTTGCACCTCGTGACTAAGGAGGAGAGTAGTGAGGAGGCCGCTGGCGCTGTACCCGTGTATGCGCTGCCTCCATTCCTTGTTGCACCTCGTGACTAAGGAGGAGAGTAGTGAGGAGGCCGCTGGCCCTGTACCCGTGTATGCGCTGCCTCCATTCCTCGTTGCACCTCATGACTCAGGAGGAGAGTAGTGAGGAGGCCGCTGGCGCTGTACCCGTGTATGCGCTGCCTCCATTCCCAGTTGCACCTTGTGACTCAGGAGGAGAGTAGTGAGGAGGCCTCTGGTGCTGTACCCGTGTATGCGCTGCCTCCATTCCCCGTTGCACCTCGTGACTCAGGAGGAGAGTAGTGAGGAGGCCGCTGGCCCTGTACCCGTGTATGCGCTGCCTCCATTCCCCTTGCACCTCGTGACTCAGGAGGAGAGTAGTGAGGAGGCCGCTGGCGCTGTACCTGTGTATGCGCTGCCTCCATTCCCTGTTGCACCTCGTGACTCAGGAGGAGAGTAGTGAGGCCGCTGGCGCTGTACCCCTGTATGCGCTGCCTCCATTCCCGGTTGCACCTCGTGACTCAGAAGGCGAGTAGTGAGGAGGCCCCTTGCCCTGTACCCGTGTATGTGCTGCCTCCATTCCCCGTGGCACCTCGTGACTCAGGAGGAGAGTAGTGAGGAGGCCGCTGGCGCTGTACCCGTGTATGCGCTGCCTCCATTCCCCGTTGCACCTCGTGACTCAGGAGGAGAGTAGTGAGGAGGCCGCTGGCGCTGTACCCATGTATGTGCTGCCTCCATTCCCCGTTGCACCTCGTGACTCAGAAGGAGAGTAGTGAGGAGGCCGCAGGCCCTGTACCGGTGTATGCGCTGCCTCCATTCCCCGTTGCAACTCGTGACTCAGGAGGAGAGTAGTGAGGAGGCCGCTGGCGCTGTACCCGTGTATGCGCTGCCTCCATTCCTTGTTGCACCTCGTGACTAAGGAGGAGAGTAGTGAGGAGGCCGCTGGCGCTGTACCCGTGTATGCGCTGCCTCCATTCCTTGTTGCACCTCGTGACTAAGGAGGAGAGTAGTGAGGAGGCCGCTGGCGCTGTACCCATGTATGCGCTGCCTCCATTCCCGGTTGCACCTCGTGACTCAGAAGGAGAGTAGTGAGGAGGCCGCAGGCCCTGTACCGGTGTATGCGCTGCCTCCATTCCCCGTTGCAACTCGTGACTCAGGAGGAGAGTAGTGAGGAGGCCGCTGGCGCTGTACCCGTGTATGCGCTGCCTCCATTCCCTGTTGCACCTCGTGACTAAGGAGGAGAGTAGTGAGGAGGCCCCTTGCCCTGTACCTGTGTATGCGCTGCCTCCATTCCTTGTTGCACCTCGTGACTAAGGAGGAGAGTAGTGAGGAGGCCGCTGGCGCTGTACCCGTGTATGCGCTGCCTCCATTCCTTGTTGCACCTCGTGACTAAGGAGGAGAGTAGTGAGGAGGCCGCTGGCGCTGTACCCATGTATGCGCTGCCTCCATTCCCAGTTGCACCTTGTGACTCAGGAGGAGAGTAGTGAGGAGGCCTCTGGTGCTGTACCCGTGTATGCGCTGCCTCCATTCCCCTTGCACCTCGTGACTCAGGAGGAGAGTAGTGAGGAGGCCGCTGGCGCTGTACCCTTGTATGCGCTGCCTCCATTCCCCGTTGCATCTAGTGACTCAGGAGGAGAGTAGTGAGGAGGCCGCTGGCGCTGTACCCATGTATGTGCTGCCTCAATTCCCTGTTGCACCTCGTGACTCAGGAGGAGAGTAGTGAGGAGGCCGCTGGCGCTGTACCCGTGTATGCGCTGCCTCCATTCCCCGTTGCATCTAGTGACTCAGGAGGAGAGTAGTGAGGAGGCCGCTGGCCCTGTACCCGTGTATGCGCTGCCTCCATTCCCCGTTGCATCTAGTGACTCAGGAGGAGAGTAGTGAGGAGGCCGCTGGCGCTGTACCCATGTATGTGCTGCGTCAATTCCCTGTTGCACCTCGTGACTCAGGAGGAGAGTAGTGAGGAGGCCGCTGGCGCTGTACCCGTGTATGCGCTGCCTCCATTCCCCGTTGCATCTAGTGACTCAGGAGGAGAGTAGTGAGGAGGCCGCTGGCCCTGTACCCGTGTATGCGCTGCCTCCATTCCCCGTTGCATCTAGTGACTCAGGAGGAGAGTAGTGAGGAGGCCGCTGGCGCTGTACCCGTGTATGTGCTGCCTCCATTCCCGATGCACCTCGTGTCTCAGGAGGAGAGTAGTGAGGAGGCCGCTGGGGCTGTACCCGTGTATGCGCTGCCTCCATTCCCGGTTGCACCTCGTGACTCAGGAGGAGAGGAGTGAGGAGGGCGCTGGCTCTGTACCCGTGTATGCGCTGCCTCCATTCCCTGTTGCACCTCGTGACTCAGGACGAGAGTAGTGAGGAGGCCGCTGGCGCTGTACCCGTGTATGCGCTGCCTCCATTCCCCGTTGCACCTCGTGACTCAGGACGAGAGTAGTGAGCAGGGCGCTGGCTCTGTACCCGTGTATGCGCTGCCTCCATTCCCTGTTGCACCTCCTGACTCAGGAGGAGAGGAGTGAGGAGGCTGCTGGCGCTGTACCCGTGTATGCGCTGCCTCCATTCCCCGTTGCACCTCGTGACTCAGGACGAGAGTAGTGAGCAGGGCGCTGGCTCTGTACCCGTGTATGCGCTGCCTCCATTCCCTGTTGCACCTCCTGACTCAGGAGGAGAGGAGTGAGGAGGCCGCTGGCGCTGTACCCGTGTATGCACTGCCCGAGGACACTGCTCCTGATCAGTAAACAATTCAGTTGATTTGAGTTGATTACAAGAATTTCTGAAAATTGTGCAATAGATTAAAAGTAAACCCAGAAACACATGATGTGCACGGGCGCCGTTACAGGCACCGGTAACCCTTGTACCCCAGGAGGGAGAGATATGTCTGTGCAAACCTCAGTGGTCTCAGGGCCTCATTCAATTGCAATTTGGCCAAATGAATAGAGCTAAATAAGCACATAACATATATATTTTTTTAAGTTTTAGTTAGTGATCTTCTATCCAAAAGCGAGGTCTTCGCTAACTAAAAACTTATTAAAAAAATATATGGTATGTGCTTATATAGAGCCCTATTCAATTGGCGAATCGCAATTTAATAAGGCTTGTGAAGTGAGGCGAGCCGTTGAGGCATAGAAGCCTTCCGAGCTCTGAGCACATAGACGATGAACGCCGAAGCCGTTTATCGCCCTGCGAGCCTCTCGAAGCATTGAAACGCGCAGGACTTAGACTGAAGTGAGCCCAAAGGCGCTCCTGCGAGCCTTGCAAAGTGAGGCGAACCATTAAGGCATTGAAACACGCGGGACATAGCCTGCAAGCAGTTAAGAAATGCAGGACTTATTTAGGTTGTAAGCAGTCCAGAAACGCGGGACCTACAATTAAAAAATTCTGACCTTGGAATCTTGGGGGCAAAAAAAACGACCTCGCAAAAATACTAATTTAACAGCCGAACCGAAAAGAAAAACACGAAAAACAATAAAAAACAATAAAAACACACTCACACACATCACGGGAAACGCCAGGACGCCAGGGAGGGAGGGTGCATGCGAATTTAAGCCGAATTGTCAGAGTTTTGGTATTCCCGCTAGCGCCATTTGAACCAGTTAAAGAATGTTCATTATGGTGAAAACTTTTAAAAGAGTCTTCATAGTTGCAGGTAGGAACCTTCCTTAGAAATTAAAGATTACATCCGAATGGGATTGGCACCAGAATTTTTTTCCCCTAAATTATTTCAGACTAAAAACAAATGTTACCAGCTCTTCCAAAATTCAAGAAATCTTTGAAATATTGAGGATTTCATAATGGAATAATATTTACTTTCTGAGATTTCTTTACATTTTCTTCTTTTAAACTTTGACAAATGGCATACCTCTTTGTGAATTTGTGTTAGTAAAACTGGTAATTTTGTGTAACGGAATATATAAATTCAAACAAAAAGATTAGGTATGAAAGAAAGAAAAAAAAAGTTGGTGAATGGTAAAAATGTTGGGACCTGAAGGAAAATAGAGAGTGAGTGGGTGAATATCAGTGTATATATATATATAATTGTATTATACACCCGATGACTGTGCCTCTCCCTGACAGATGCTCCCTGATCACCCCCAGTGTGCTACGTGTGGGGATTGAGGAGACCCTCGTGTTAGATGCACAAGGACACGGCTCGGACTTTGCTGCTTCAGTGCAGATCCAGGACTTCCCTTGGAGGACAAAGATACTTCATGACTCCAGAATCTACCTAAATAGTGGCAATGGATTCCTGGGGACAGTTACAGCAACGGTGAGGGGACAAAGGGCAAAGCTATATATAAGTGGAGATAGTGATAGGATGAAACCAAACCAAAGTGAGTAAAAATGTCATGTAGTAGATGGGGCACCACCTAATTTTATTCCCTTTATTGAAAAATAATAATTACAAAACTAATAAATATTATTATTATTATTATAATATTATAATAATATAAGGGAATTCAGCCCACAACTGATCTAGGGTAAGGTGAATAGTATAATATAAAAGGTACCAGACCAAAATCCATCAATGTTTGCACTATCTGAGACCAAAAGGTACTCTTTTTACAAGTTCACATTTATATTTAAAAAAATTACTTTTATTATATCATTTAAAAAAAGTCTATTTACTGTAGGGGAATCAAAAAACGAATGAAAATTATGGAGGACCATAGATCTTACAGCAATTATTAGGCAAAAAAAGGTGCTTATCGCATAACTTTGTTGATGTGTAATATTTAAGTGTCTATGATCACACCCTATTGTAACAAAATTGTGAAATTACCATACAGCCATCCTCCAAGTAACAATATGATCATTCATCACTTATTCCCATTGGAGCTCAAAATACGTGTTTATGATGCACAAGCGGCTCAGTGTCAAGTGCACTCAAATTGGGAGAGACCCAGTCATGGTATACTGACAATTGGTTGAACCCTTAGTGATACAGGGCCATCAATGCAAAAGAAAGTGGGAATCTACCCTACGAGGCTGCTGTCCCTCTGGGTTAGACATATGGCTGGCGCCCATAATGCTTGTTCCTGACTGAGCTTGCTCTCTACCGCTTTGCTAATCACCAACAACAATTCCAATTAATTACTGAAGAGCTCAAGCTAATGGGACTGAAATTGAGAATCCACCACCCCGATGTGCGTTTCCCCATTACAACGGATTGTCAAGGTGCTATTTAAAACGATTGCTGCTCATTTCTCATGTCACTCCATCAAGCATAACCATTTAAATAACAAGGTTAAAGGACATGTACATAAAGGTAGGTATACTTCATCACTAACTGAATGGATAATTGATGTGTCAACCAGATTATAATTTATGTATCAGAAGAAAAGTCAGATTAGATGGTATTATTTGAATTAGTGAACACATTCTGTACCAATAGAATTAAAATGATTTGTAGGGCTGTAATATACATTAGATCCAAATGGCTAAATGGGTTGTATGTAGTATGAAAAATAGGGCCATCAATATCTACTGAATGCATTTTGTGATAAAATAAAATAAAATAAATATATGTACCAGATTGACAGTACCTTATTACCTTAATTACAAGTGTAATGTTGTGCTGACACAATGAAAACGGAAACATTCTAGAACAGACAACCATGCAAATAATACATGTATCCTATTTTTTATTGAACCAACATCATACAAGGTTATTGTGTAAAGGTCTCTCATTGTCACCTACATAATCATTTGTTTGAATGGACTAAGGATGTCCATATGTTAGCTAGAAAATGACATCTAGCGAAACAAAAAGTGTTCAAGTGGGAGCGCCTGATGAGAATTGATGGGTCTTAATCCTGATGAACCGAGTTTACCCCGAGTTTTAGCCGGTCACCTCAGGTGGAAGCTTTTGTCAGCATGGTATGTATGCATCCAACAGTGTCCACTTTCTACTCCATTCCCAAAATTCTTAAAAGTCTAACTTCACCACCAATGTTTATGGGAATAACAATCTCACTCAGAATGTGAGTATCTATATTGACAGAGTCTTGAGGCCCGTTGTAACTTCCCTTCCATCTTATGTACAGGACACTAATAATGTTCTACAGTGTGTGGAAAATATCCATTCGGAAAATAGTTCCCTCTTGGTGGGCCTTGAAGTTGAATCCCTATATATCACAATCCCTCATGACTCAGGGATAAAAGCTTGTAATTTTTTTCTATAATCCATGGGGTCTCAACATAATGAGCACAACAACTTTATACTGAAACTATTACAATTTGTATTTACTCACAGTTATTTCCTGTATAATGACCGTTTTTACCATCAACTGTGAAGAACAGCGATGGGCACTGCTTGTGGTTCCGCGTACACCAATCTGTATTCGGGGTGTTGGGAGAAACACATTGTTTTTGGAGAACAACATAGGGATTTTAGTATGTTATACTGATGACATATTACTGTCATGGCATGGTCCAGAAAAAGCATAGGATGAATTCATCCAATAATAACTTTGGTTTTAGTTTCACATTTACAGTGAGCTCTAGATTACCAACATTCATGACAACTCCATGTGAACTAAGACATATCACATAACCAAACTGTGACAAAATTGTACTACTGATAGTGATTTTAAGACCCAAGCTAGGTACCTATATCTGAGGTTTAAACAATGAGGGTACTCTCTCAACATTTAAAAAAATCCCAACATTATAGCAGTGGTGGTAGTGGTGGTAGTGGTAGCAGTGGTGGTAGTGGTGGTAGTGGTAGCAGTGGTGGTAGTGGTGGTACCTGTGGTAGTGGTGGCAGTGGTGGTAGTGGTGGTAGTGGTAGAAGTGGTGGTAGTGGTGGGTAGTACTAACAACAACCAGATACAGATTATATAGACATACAGCCCATTCAGTGATCAAATCAGGAGTATCTTCCAACAACAGTGGCACATTTTAAAATCTGATCATGATCTCAAGGAAGTTTTACCGACTTGTCCATCTAGTACTCATAGAAGGGCACCTAATCTTAAATACATGAAAGTGCATAGTCACTATACTTCCTATAAAAAAGTGGACGTGATTGGTCGACACAAAGACAAACAGGTTCTGGACATTGTAAAGTTTGTAAGGCAGGTTTAATATACCTTCAAGGAAAATGTTCTGGGGTTTCCAAGGACTTTGATAATATAACATTAAAGACTCCATTGATTGCTGGTCTACAGCTGTGATGTATCTTGTTAGATGTAAATGTGGTCTCCTCTATGTGGATATCATGATATGGTGGTCCTTCCTGTATCTTTGGTGTTGGAATTGAGTGTACATAGGGGGTCCTGGTTTCTTCTGTTTTAGGGTCTCATTACATACTGATTGTTTTGTTACAGATCTATATTATGGATTGTAAGTTTGCAGGTTTTCAATCTTGCATGGTGCTTTGGGAAAGCTCTATGGACACTGGATTCCAAGCTCAAAGACGGGGCCCTCCATTCTTTGCAATGTATTAATATTGTTTTTGTTTCTGCCGGGAACTTAATCCTTTTATAGCGTTACGGAAAATGTTGGCGCATTACAAATAAACAATAATAATAATAATAATAATTTTTAGCCGCTACAAATCATTTTAAGTATATAGGTACAGAATGTGTTCCCTAATTCAAAAAATGACATCTACTTTATTATCTAGTTGGCACAAGGATTATCCATTCGGTTAGTGATGAAGTATACCTACCTGTATGTACATATCCTTTATTCTTGTTATCCAAATGGTTTGCTTGATGGAGCGACATGAGAAGCGAGCACCAATCATTTATACCGGTTTTTGCTCAGTATCTGTGTTGTCACCACTGTCTATACAACATTTTTCTGAAAGATGGTGTCTGTCACTTTAAGAAGCATTACTTGATGCCATGTTGGGATACATATGTTCCATATGTTTCAACATATTTATTAGAAGCATTACTTCACAGGTGACCAATCACAGGCCTCAGTGGATATGATGTCACTATAGGAGGCGGAGCGTCTTTTTACAATCCTCATTTTTCAGTCCCATTAGCGTGAGCTCTTCAGTAGTTCATTGGAATAGTTGTTGGTGATTAGCAAAGCGGTAGAGAGTAAGCTCAGTCAGGTACAAGTGTTATGGCCACCATGTCTAACCCAGAGGAACATCAGCCTTGTTGTGTAGATTTCCCTTTTTCCTCTGCATTGACGGCCCTCTATCACTAAGGTTTCAACCTATTGTCAGTGTACCTTCAGCCCTATTAAATTCCCCTAAACCGTAGTCCGTAACGTAGGACACAAGACTTTTGGCTATTAAATTGGCCCCATAAAGCAAGCCGTTGCGGCGTATGAGCAAAAAAAGGCTACAGGAAATGGAACGTGGAACTTCGCGGCCGTAAATACTTTGTTCTGTCAAGCCCGTAACTGCTACGTTCCAATTTCGCTATTAAATTGCAACAAATTCACTGGCGTTCAAGCCCCTAACATGCAAATAGAGCCAAAAAGCCAACGGGTACCAGAGAGGGCCCACAATGGGGGTAAAGTCTAATCCGTAGCACTGTAAATGCAACTATACACACACTACTGTACGTATACTAAAAGGGAAAGTAGTGCTAGGTCTTAGAAATAATAGCACAACATTCTCCGACTCACAAATCTGCAATGTAATTTCCATATTATATCGATCCCAGCAATCGATGTGTTAATACATATACTGGAACTCGCATGGAGTAGAATATCACATTTACAGCTTTATCAATATTGCATTATACTGTATCTGGAATGCGGGTCAGATCCAAACTCGGAATTCAAACCCGTAAGACTTTGAAATCCCACCTCCATTTTTCAGTGATGCAATGATGACGATCTCTGTTTCCATTGACTCCATCTAAACCCATAACTACAGGTTTGACTAACTGATCACGTTCACGGACGTTCAACAAATGGTTTACGGGTTTACGTCTAAAGCCGGTAACTCGCCCCCTGCTCGAATTTAATAGATCTGTAACTCAGGCAAATTTCGAGCGGGTCTCAAGTTGCGCTTATGGGCTTCTAATTTAATATGGCTGCCTGACTGGGTCTCTCCCAAGTTGACCGCACTTGACACTGAGCCGCTTGTGCATCATAAACACTTTAGTATTTTGAGCTCCAGTGGGAATAAGTGATGGCTGATCATATTGTTACTTGGAAGATGGCTGTATGGCAATTTCACCACTGGATGTCAATAATTTGGTTACATTAGGGTGTGTGATCATGGAAATGGTTATATTGAATCAGACACTTCCATATTTGTTTTTTTTTTTGCGTCGTTCAGTTGTTTCCAATTCTCTATGACCTCATGGCACATCTTTATGTTGATGGGCATTCTGATTCATGGAGTGGGTTGCCAGTTCCTTCTCCAGAATACAGCTCCTGGTATTGACCAGGCCCAACCCTGCTTGGATTTCGGAGTGGTGTGACCTCTTGGTTCCCTGAATGGAATCAAATCCTAACCACTGGACCACCAGGGAACTTCTATACTACACGCTATCAAAGTTGTCTGGAAAGCACCTTTTTTTTCAATTTCCGTACTATAAATAGTCTTTTAAAATGATATAATTTAGGTTATATTTTAAAATATAGATTTGAACTTATAAATAGAGTACTTCTTGGTCTTGATGCACTTCTTTTCGGTACCTTTTGTATTATACAAAACTAATAAAGAAAGAATATTTATATAAAACAGCTTCTAGAAATCTAACATTATGACTAAATAATCCAATTACCCCTGATGCTACATTAATTACATTTAAAATGTTATGATTGGTCAAAAACAAATAATTATTACGTTACTATTTCTTAGTAAAAAAGCAGTTGCCCTTCTTTTGAATGTGTCTAATAAAAGGTTCACAAAAAGGTTTGTATATTCTTAAGCTTGATGACTTGGCAAGGAGTAAAAGTACAGAACATATTCACTCCTCTCTAACATCTGTCCTTTCTAATATAAGATTATTATTTAAGTTTTGAAGAAATATATTAAAGATAGGTGATTTAGAGAAAGCCCAAAATTGGAAGACTAATTTCTTTGCAGTAATAAAAAATAAAATAAGCAGCAATTTATCATCTTAATGGAGCAAATCTCGGGGTATCAGAGAGGAATTTGGGAGTACTAGTGGACAACCACCTAGGTAACAGTGCTCAATGCCAAGCAGCAGCTGCAAAGGCAAATAAAATATTAGCATGTATTAAGAAGAGTATAGAAGCCAGGGAAGCAAATATAATTCTGCCACTTTACAGATCCCTAGTACACCCTCATTTGGAATATTGTGGGTTCAACTTCATAAAAATGAAACTTTAGACCTGAAAATGTTAAAAAGGGGTTGGATATATGTTTGAATAAAAAGAGCATTCAGGGTTATCCTTTTTTACTAGAGATGGAGGAGTACTGATCCAGGTAGGAATCTGAGTGCCGGTATCTGGGGTCAGGAAGGATTTTTTTTCCCAATCGGCCCTATTAAATTGTCAAAATCGTAATTACCGAAGCCTGTAATGTAGCCCACAAAAGTTACTGATATTAAGTTGGCCTCCGCAAGCTACCCGCAACCTATTTGTGGGCTACAGGCTAAAAATTCCTGCAGTTGTCAAAATCGTATCTCCGACCCATCTAAGATGGGTAATGGTTTGATCTTTCAAGCCTGTAAATGTTACGATCACTAAAATCGCAAATCGCTATTTAATTGCAACAATTCCACAATCGCCTTCAAGACCGTAAATGGCAAATTCTGCAAGTACTATGATATGACTCGCAAGTGGGTTAGACACCTAATCGTAACACTACAGAAGCCAATAGAAACACAATACTGGACTTGGGGAAAACTATGAAAGGCATTAGAATTAATTGCACAACAGTCTCAATCTCACAAATCTGCAATACATTTTTTTTTTTACGTTTAATTTCTATGTTATATCAATCTCAGGAATCAAGGAGTTAATACATATCAGGCCACAAACATGGACTAGAACAGTTTCTTCATTCATTTTTATAGATTTTTAAATTGCTGGATTGCGAGTCCAATTGCATATCGGACGTCGAAACACTATCTGATTGACGTTTAAATTCCATGTTTTACTGACGTCATGAGGACAGTCTCTAAATTGTTACTTACGGGCCTGCTTAATTGCCCTGAAATGCTACGTACGGTTACATTATTTACCAATTTGGCTTTTGGTCATGTAATTGCGGGCTTGTTCAATTAAATCGATCTGTAACTGTAGCAAATTTCTAACTCACAGACTTACGGCCGGTATGAAGGCAACTGCGGGCTTGGAATTTAATAGGGCCCAATGTTTGTTTTTTGTTTGCTTCCTCTGGATCAATTAACAATTAATGCACACTTTACAAGGATCAGATAAAATATGTTTTTCAGACTTAATTACTATGTAGCTATGTAATATTTGAAAAATCCAGAAATTCCAAGTTAATGTTATCAATAAATATTATACCAAATATTACATTACTGGGTTCGATAGATATGATTTTTTTTTAAATTGTTTTTATTTTATTGTTTTTATATATATGACATACAGAGTTACATTTTTGTTTGTAGACATGTTTTATAAATATATAACAATGACTCTATGCCAAGAAAATCTGCAAACATCTCCAAAAGATTTAGATTTTTAAACACTCCCCGGTATGGAATGTGTCTGAATTATTTCATTTACATTTTGGATATTTATCCCCATTTTATCAGATTTTTCAAAATGTGCTCATCTTTTAGGTAATCTGGCCAAAACTTGATCACCTCCTTCCCATTCTCTGCCACTCATAAACTATGAATATTTGTTAATCTACAGTTTGCCACATTTTATGAAATAAGTTTATAAAAATCATTCAGATAACTAAAATAATTTATTTGGGAATAAAAAAAAATGGCTAACATGTCTATCAACAAAACAATATGGTAAATTCCATTTATTTTGAAGAATCTTTCCCGGGAGTGATCAACACCTTGTATCACACATTTCAAGCCAATATTTCCAAATACAAAAGTATCTTTACATAGAGGAATATTATCTGGATAACATTCAATTATTGAATTTTAGAAATGTGTCTAATCTAATCCAAGATGGGAGAATCCAAAGTGAGGCGACTGGGTGCGTGAGATGAGATGTTATCAATGGGTTTAGAGCAATATTGTTTGTGCTCATTTAATATTCTGTTCTGCAAATAATGTGTCACCACTACAGGTCCTCCCTAAGGATTTCCCGACCAAATCGAAGAAGAAGCAGTTTGTGTATGTGACAGTGAAGTCCCCCATATGTTCCCTGGAAAAAATCCTCCTGCTGTCATTTGACAGTGGATTTATCTTCATACAGAGTGACAAGACCATCTACACCCCTGGGTCTACAGGTACAACACTGGTTATAAAGGTCTCTACATACAGCCCATACATAGCATAATAAGTACTACAGGCAACAAACAAACTAACATACAGGTAACACTGAGGCTGCTGTTTATATCTTACCCACCTGGGTACTACAGGAACACCCAGGAGATGGTGTCTATATATCACCCACCCATTACAAGCACTCTGGGTACTACATGTAACACTTAGGAAGCTGTCTATGTACCACCCACCCATTACCAACAACCTGGGTACTACTCGTAATACTCAAGCTGTACCGAACCATTACCATCACCCTGGGTACTACAGGTGACACTAAGGATGTTGTCTATGTATCACTCACTGATTACAAAACAACCTGGGTGCTGCCTATATACCACCCACCCATTACCAACACTCTGGGTACTACAGGTAACACTGAGGCTGCTGTCTATATATCACCCACCTGGGTACTACAGGTGACACTGAGGCTGCTGCCTATATATCACCCACCTGGGTATTACAGGTAACACTGAGGCTGCTGTCTATATATCACCCACCTGGGTACTACAGGTGACACTGAGGCTGCTGCCTATATATCACCCACCTGGGTATTACAGGTAACACTGAGACTGCTGTCTATATATCACCCACCTGGGTACTACAGGTAACACTGAGTCTGCTGTCTATATATCCCCCACCTAGGTACTACAGGTAACAGTGATGCTGCTGTCTATATATCCCCCACCTGGGTACTACAGGTAACAGTGAGGCTGCTGTCTATATATCACCCACCTGGGTACTACAGGTAACAGTGAGGCTGCTGTCTATATATCACCCACCTGGGTACTACAGGTAACACTGAGGCTGCTGTCTATATATCACCCACCTGGGTACTACAGGTAACACTGAGGCTGCTGTCTATATATCACCCACCTGGGTACTACAGGTAACACTGAGGCTGCTGTCTATATATCACCCACCTGGGTACTACAGGTGACACTGAGGCTGCTGCCTATATATCACCCACCTGGGTACTACAGGTAACACTGAGGCTGCTGTCTATATATCACCCACCTGGGTACTACAGGTGACACTGAGGCTGCTGTCTATATATCACCCACCTGGGTACTACAGGTGACACTGAGGCTGCTGTCTATATATCACCCACCTGGGTACTACAGGTGACACTGAGGCTGCTGTCTATATATCACCCACCTGGGTACTACAGGTAACACTGAGGCTGCTGTCTATATATCACCCACCTGGGTACTACAGGTAACACTGAGGCTGCTGTCTATATATCACCCACCTGGGTACTACAGGTAACACTGAGGCTGCTGTCTATATATCACCCACCTGGGTACTACATGTAACACTGAGGCTGCTGTCTATATATCACTCACCTGGGTACTACAGGTAACACTGAGGCTGCTGTCTATATATCACTCACCTGGGTACTACAGGTAACACTGAGGCTGCTGTCTATATATCACTCACCTGGGTACTACAGGTAACAGTGAGGCTGCTGTCTATATATCACTCACCTGGGTACTACAGGTAAAACTGAGGCTGCTGTCTATATATCACCCACCTGGGTACTACAGGTAACACTGAGGCTGCTGTGTATATATCACCCACCTGGGTACTACAGGTAACACTGAGGCTGCTGTCTATATATCACTCACCTGGGTACTACAGGTAACACTAAGGCTGCTGTCTATATATCACTCACCTGGGTACTACAGGTAACAGTGAGGCTGCTGTCTATATATCACCCACCTGGGTACTACAGGTAACACTGAGGCTGCTGTCTATATATCACCCACCTGGGTACTACAGGTAACACTGAGGCTGCTGTGTATATATCACCCACCTGGGTACTACAGGTAACACTGAGGTTGCTGTCTATATATCACCCACCTGGGTACTACAGGTGACACTGAGGCTGCTGTCTATATATCACCCACCTGGGTACTACAGGTAACACTGAGTCTGCTGTCTATATATCACTGACCTGGGTACTACAGGTAACACTGAGGCTGCTGTCTATATATCTCACCCACCTGGGTACTACAGGTAACACTGAGGCTGCTGTCTATATATCACCCACCTGGGTACTACAGGTAACACTGAGGCTGCTGTCTATATATCACCCACCTGGGTACTACAGGTAACACTGAGGCTGCTGTCTATATATCACCCACCTGGGTACTACAGGTAACACTGAGGCTGCTGTCTATATATCAGCCACCTGGGTACTACAGGTAACACTGAGGCTGCTGTCTATATATCACCCGCCTGGGTACTACAGGTAACACTGAGGCTGCTGTCTATATATCACCCACCTGGGTACTACAGGTAACACTGAGGCTGCTGTCTATATATCACCCACCTGGGTACTACAGGTAACACTCAGGCTGCTGTCTATATATCACCCACCTGGGTACTACAGGTAACACTGAGGCTGCTGTCTATATATCACCCACCTGGGTACTACAGGTAACACTGAGGCTGCTGTCTATATATCACCCACCTGGGTACTACAGGTAACACTGAGGCTGCTGTCTATATATCACCCACCTGGGTATTACAGGTAACACTGAGGCTGCTGTCTATATATCACCCACCTGGATACTACAGGTAACACTGAGGCTGCTGTCTATATATCACCCACCTGGATACTACAGGTAACACTGAGGCTGCTGTCTATATATCACCCACCTGGGTACTGCAGGTAACACTGAGTTTGCTGTCTATATATCACCCACCTGGGTACTACAGGTAACACTGAGGCTGCTGTCTATATATCACCCGCCTGGGTACTACAGGTAACACTCAGGCTGCTGTCTATATATCACCCACCTGGGTATTACAGGTAACACTGAGGCTGCGTCTATATATCACCCACCTGGGTATTACAGGTAACACTGAGGCTGCTGTCTATATATCTCACCCACCTGGGTACTACAGGTAACACTGAGTCTGCTGTCTATATATCACCCACCTGGGTACTACAGGTAACACTGAGGCTGCTGTCTATATATCACCCACCTGGGTACTACAGGTAACACTGAGGCTGCTGTCTATATATCACCCGCCTGGGTACTACAGGTAACACTGAGGCTGCTGTCTATATATCACCCACCTGGGTACTACAGGTAACACTGAGGCTGCTGTCTATATATCACCCACCTGGGTACTACAGGTAACACTGAGGCTGTTGTTTATATATCACCCACCTGGGTACTACAGGTAACACTGAGGCTGCTGTCTATATATCACCCACCTGGGTACTACAGGTAACACTGAGGCTGCTGTCTATATATCACCCACCTGGGTACTACAGGTAACACTGAGGCTGCGTCTATATATCACCCACCTGGGTACTATAGGTAACACTGAGGCTGCTGTCTATATATCACCCACCTAGGTACTACAGGTAACACTGAGGCTGCGTCTATATATCACCCACCTGGGTACTACAGGTAACACTGAGGCTGCTGTCTATATATCACCCACCTGGGAACTACAGGTAACAGTGAGGCTACTGTCTATATATCACCCACCTGGGTACTACAGGTAACACTGAGGCTGCTGTCTATATATCACCCACCTGAGTACTACAGGTAACACTGAGGCTGCTGTGTATCACCCACCTGGGTATTACAGGTAACACTGAGGCTGCTGTCTATATATCACCCACCTGGGTATTACAGGTAACACTGAGGCTGCTGTCTATATATCACCCACCTGGTTATTACAGGTAACACTGAGGCTGCTGTCTATATATCAGCCACCTGGGTACTACAGGTAACACCGAGGCTGCTGTCTATATATCAGCCACCTGGGTACTACAGGTAACACTGAGGCTGCTGTCTATATATCACCCACCTGGGTACTACAGGTAACACTGAGGCTGCTGTCTATATATCACCCACCTGGGTACTACAGGTAACATTGAGGCTGCTGTCTATATATCACTCACCTAGGTACTACAGGTAACACTGAGGCTGCTGTCTATATATAACCCACCTGGGTACTACAGGTAACACTGAGGCTGCTGTCTATCACCCACCTGGGTATTACAGGTAACACTGAGGCTGCTGTCTATATATCACCCACCTGGTTATTACAGGTAACACTGAGGCTGCTGTCTATATATCACCCACCTGGGTACTACAGGTAACACTGAGGCTGCTGTCTATATATCACCCGCCTGGGTACTACAGGTAACACTCAGGCTGCTGTCTATATATCACCCGCCTGGGTACTACAGGTAACACTGAGGCTGCTGTCTATATATCACCCACCTGGGTACTACAGGTAACATTGAGGCTGCTGTCTATATATCACTCACCTGGGTACTACAGGTAACACTGAGGCTGCTGTCTATATATAACCCACCTGGGTACTACAGGTAACACTGAGGCTGCTGTCTATATATCTCACCCACCTGGGTACTACAGGTAACACTGAGGCTGCTGTCTATATATCACCCGCCTGGGTACTACAGGTAACACTCAGGCTGCTGTCTATATATCACCCGCCTGGGTACTACAGGTAACACTGAGGCTGCTGTCTATATATCACCCACCTGGGTACTACAGGTAACACTGAGGCTGCTGTTTATATATCACCCACCTGGGTACTACAGGTAACACTGAGGCTGCTGTCTATATATCACCCACCTGGGTACTACAGGTAACACTGAGGCTGCTGTCTAAATATCACCCACCTGGGTACTGCAGGTAACACTGAGGCTGCTGTCTATATATCACCCACCTGGGTACTACAGGTAACACTGAGTCTGCTGTCTATATATCACCCACCTGGGTACTACAGGTAACACTGAGGCTGCTGTCTATATCTCACCCACCTGGGTACTTTAGGTAACTCTGAGTCTGCTGTCTATATATCACCCACCTGGGTACTACAGGTAACACTGAGGCTGCTGTCTAAATATCACCCACCTGGGTACTACAGGTAACACTGAGGCTGCGTCTATATATCACC
This sequence comes from Discoglossus pictus, assembly GCA_027410445.1. Lineage (NCBI taxonomy): Eukaryota > Metazoa > Chordata > Amphibia > Anura > Alytidae > Discoglossus > Discoglossus pictus. The sequence continues at coordinate 395,950,498 of CM050167.1, read as the reverse complement.
CACCTGGGTACTACAGGTAACACTGAGGCTGCTGTCTATATATCACCCACCTGGGTACTACAGGTAACACTGAGGCTGCTGTCTATATATCACCCACCTAGGTACTACAGGTAACACTGAGGCTGCGTCTATATATCACCCACCTGAGTACTACAGGTAACACTGAGGCTGCTGTCTATATATCACCCACCTGGGTACTACAGGTAACAGTGATGCTGCTGTCTATATATCACCCACCTGGGTACTACAGGTAACACTGAGGCTGTTGTCTATATATCACCCACCTGGGTACTACAGGTAACACTGAGGCTGCTGTCTATATATCACCCACCTGGGTACTACAGGTAACACTGAGGCTGCTGTCTATATATCACCCACCTGGGTACTACAGGTAACACTGAGGCTGCGTCTATATATCACCCACCTGGGTACTACAGGTAACACTGAGGCTGCTGTCTATATATCACCCACCTGGGTACTATAGGTAACACTGAGGCTGCTGTCTATATATCACCCACCTAGGTACTACAGGTAACACTGAGGCTGCGTCTATATATCACCCACCTGAGTACTACAGGTAACACTGAGGCTGCTGTCTATATATCACCCACCTGGGTACTACAGGTAACAGTGATGCTGCTGTCTATATATCACCCACCTGGGTACTACAGGTAACACTGAGGCTGCTGTCTATATATCACCCACCTGGGAACTACAGGTAACAGTGAGGCTACTGTCTATATATCACCCACCTGGGTACTACAGGTAACACTGAGGCTGCTGTCTATATATCACCCACCTGAGTACTACAGGTAACACTGAGGCTGCTGTCCTGATGGTTATTCTCTTTTTTTTTTATATATAGTTCTGTATCGAGTTTTCACTTGGAAGCCAAAGATGAAGCATGTGAAGGAAGAATTAACCATTGAATTACTGGTGAGGATTTTCTTTGTTTTTTTCTAGATATGTTCATGTATCTGGAAATCCAGATGTGGTCCTCTTTCCACATGTGGGTCTCTTTCCAGATGCGGGCCTCTTTCCAGATGTGGTCCTCTTTCCAGATGTAGTCCTCTTTCCAGATGTGGGTCTCTTTCCATATGTGGTCCTCTTTCCAGATGTGGTCCTCTTTCCAGATGTGTTCCTCTTTCCAGATATGGGCCTCTTTCCACATGTGGTCCTTTTTCCAGATGTGGGCCTCTTTTCAGATGTGGTCCTCTTTCCACATGTGGCCCTCTTTCCAGATCTTGTCCGCTTTCCAGATGTGGTCCTCTTATGTCTGAGTTTGGCTGGTTCTCCTGTTCAGAACATATAGAAGAGGATATCTCTAGTTTTGTGGCACAGTTGAGCTAGATGTGCAGTCAGGAGGTCACCCTACACCCAGAGCTGCCTGAGTCTATTCCGCTAATGTGCAGTTAGTGGGTTACCCTATATTAGATAGATTCCCAGTATTATTACAATGCATGGTAATAATATCATGTATGTGATAGGAGACACGAGCATTAAGGTCATTTACTAAATCGCCGTAATACGAGGAACACAAAGTGTCTTAGTTACCGAAGTGAGTATATCCTAGACTTGTATGGTGCACATATAATATACATTCATAGAGCTGCTCGGGACTATAGGGAATATAGGGCACTCACTTTATCTCACATGAAACCCTCAGCTGTAGGACTCTACAAACACTATGATTAGCCAATGGGGTCAAACTATATCTGTACATAACCCATCTGTGAAAAAGCATCAATGGAAACCTAAACCATAGACCAGGCCACTATGGACAGACCATAGAAACACCTCTTAATCATCTGGGGAACATCTGCATGTAGAGTGAAAGGCAAAATATAGAGCGATATCATCATGGTGATCTGGAGAGCCGTGTCCATCATGGTGATATATATAGTTATGTGACGCTAGAACATCTAGTGCCATGAAGGCCGATCTGAAAGAGGGTTTATCGGAAAACCGTTTTTCAGCATAATAGCTGAAACTTGTGAAGAACCGGAAGTATTTATAATAAGTCCAGTGTTGTCAGTAGGGAATTAACTCATATAGTAGATCAGGATCATGAGGGTCTGACTTAGAGGGCCACATTAACTCTGCAGACACCTTGCCCAACTGCATCTGTAACTGGATCAGGTAAGACAACCTGGGTCTGCACTTGCTCATATTTATCAGTGGCATTTGTTACTAATGCTGATTGAGCACGAGTAAAGATCACATGGGTTAGGATTCGCTGCAACCTGGGTTTGATTTTTAAGTCAGGGAACCAATAGGTCACACCACCCTGAATCCAAACAGGGTTGAGTCTGATCACTACTTGGATGGGAGATTCCCTAGGAATACCTGGAGCTGTATGATGTGGCCCACTGGCCCGCTCCAGTAAATCTGCCATGAAAACCTAATGGATCAGCATGACCATGGACATACTGGTGTGCTACAGTCCATGAGGTCACGGAGAGTCGGAAAATGTTGGAACGACTCGTAAAAAAAAAGGATCACATGGACATGGCGAGGAAGTAGAATTTAATGACTCTGAGGACTTTTGGCTATCACATTGGTCTACCAGGAAACAGCAGCCTATTTTGTTGCCAAAAGTAGCTTATATAGGAAAAGGAGACCATGAGGTCATCACCATGTGGTAAACTGGACATAAATGGATAAGCTCATCTATGATTCTTCCAAGTAACTAGCATGGCACTCACGTGAAAATCCCACCTTACCCGATTTTAAGTGATGGAGATGTCTCTATTTTCTGCCATGGTGCCTGCACATGTACTCACCATGCTGTGTGAGCAGAACCAACCCAGTCCAGCTTACACATTGCTGATTGTGTCCTGTTTCATATTTTCTTCTCCCGATATAATATGGACACTTTTTTCTCTCCATAGTCTCCAGATGGGGCTGTTATGAGGAGAGATCTTGAACACAGTGTAAGTCCGGCAGGGATCACGTCACTGTCCTATAACTTGCATACATTTGCCAGGTAAGAGAAACATAAGACTGCACTTTACTGTCAGGTACAAAGAATGACAAACACACCTGTGACAGACACACAACCATAATCTCCTTGCCAGATCGACAGACTGACTCCAGGCGTGGAGTAATATACTGGCGCTCACAGACAGCACATTACAGAGGTAAGTATTACAATAAGTCACTAGTAGGGAGTACCAAGAGTATAAGTACTACCTGGGGCTAAAAAAGTACTCTATTTCACAAATATAACGTAACTTTTATTGTGACTTCTATATATAAATATAAGGCACCCAAAAAACGTAACTTTTGTTGTGATTACTATATATAAATATGACACCCCAAAAAATAACTTTCATTATGACTACTATATATAAATATGAGACACCCAGAAAAAATTACTCTTATTGTGACTATATATAAATATAAGACACCCCAAAAAATAAACTTTTATTGTGAATACTATATATAAATATGACACACAAAAAAATAAACTTTTATTGTGACTACTATATATAAATATAAGACACCCAAAAAAATAACTTTTATTGTGACTACTATATATAAATATGAGGCACCCAAAAAAAATAACTTTTATTGTGACTACTATATATAAATATAAGGCACCCAAAAAACGTAACTTTTATTGTGACTACTATATATAAATATGACACCCAAAAAAATTAACTTTATTGTGACTACAACATATAAATATGACACCCAAAAAAATGTACTTTTATTGTGACTACTATATATAAATATAAGGCACCCAAAAAACGTAACTTTTATTGTGACTACTATATATAAATATAAGGCACCCAAAAAACGTAACTTTTATTGTGACTACAACATATAAATATGACACCCAAAAAAATGTACTTTTATTGTGACTACTATATATAAATATGAGGCACCCCAAAAAAATAACTTTTATTGTGACTACTATATATAAATATGAGGCACCCCCAAAAAATGTACTTTTATTGTGACTACTATATATAAATATGACACCCCAAAAAATTTACTTTTATTGTGACCACTATATATAAATATGAGGCACCCCAAAAAAATAACTTTTATTGTGACTACTATACATAAATATGACACCCAAAAAATGTAACTTTATTGTGACTACAATATATAAATATAAGGCACCCAAAAAGCGTAACTTTTATTGTGACTACTATATATAAATATAAGACACCCAAAAAAATAACTTTTATTGTGACTACTATATATAAATATAAGACACCCCCAAAAATGTACTTTTATTGTGACCACTATATATAAATATGAGGCACCCCAAAAAAATAACTTTTATTGTGACTACTATATATAAATATGACACCCAAAAAATGTAACTTTATTGTGACTACAATATATAAATATAAGGCACCCAAAAAGCGTAACTTTTATTGTGACTACTATATATAAATATAAAACACCCCAAAAAATTTACTTTTATTGTGAATACTATATATAAATATGAGGCACCCAAAAAACTTAACTTTTATTGTGACTACTATATATAAATATAAGACACCCCAAAAAATTAACTTTTATTGTGACTACTATATATAAATATGACACCCAAAAAAATTAACTTTATTGTGACTACTATATATAAATATGACACCCAAAAAAATTTACTTTTATTGTGACTACTATATATAAATATGACACCCCAAAAAATTAACTTTTTTTGTGACTACTATATATAAATATGACACCCCAAAAAATTCACTTTATTGTGACTACTATATATAAATATGACACCCAAAAAAATTAACTTTTATTGTGACTACTATATATAAATATGAGGCACCCCCAAAAAATAACTTTTATTGTGACTACTTTATATAAATATAAGACACCTCAAAAAATTTACTTTTATTGTGACTACTATATATAAATATAAGACACCCAAAAAACGTAACTTTTATTGTGACTACTATATATAAATATAAGACACCCAAAAAAATTACTTTTATTGTGACTACTATATATAAATATAAGACACCCCAAAAAATGTACTTTTATTGCGACTACTATATATAAATATGAGGCACCCAAAAAACTTAACTTTTATTGTGACTACTATATATAAATATAAGACACCCCAAAAAATTTACTTTTATTGTCACTACTATATATAAATATGACACCCAAAAAAATTAACTTTATTGTAACTACAACATATAAATATGACACCCAAAAAAATTAACTTTTATTGTGACTACTATAAATAAATATGAGGCACCCAAAAAAATAACTTTTATTGTGACTACTATATATAAATATGAGGCCCCCCAAAAAAATAACTTTTATTGTGACTACTATATATAAATATGACACCCAAAAAAACGTAACTTTTATTGTGACTACTATATATAAATATAAGACACCCCAAAAAATGTACTTTTATTGTGACTACTATATATAAATATGAGGCACCCCAAAAAAATAACTTTTATTGTGACTACTATATATAAATATGACACCCAAAAACGTAACTTTTATTGTGACTACTATATATAAATATGACACCCGAAAAATGTAACTTTATTGTGACTACAATATATAAATATAAGGCACCCAAAAAGCGTAACTTTTATTGTGACTACTATATATAAATATAAGACACCCCAAAAAATAACTTTTATTGTGACTACTATATATAAATATAAGACACCTTAAAAAATGTACTTTTATTGTGAATACTATATATAAATATGAGGCACCCAAAAAACTTAACTTTTATTGTGACTACTATATATAAATATAAGACACCCCAAAAAATTTACTTTTATTGTGACTACTATATATAAATATAAGACACCCCAAAAAATTAACTTTTATTGTGACTACTATATAAAAATATGACACCCAAAAAAATTAACTTTATTGTGACTACAATATATAAATATGATACCCAAAAAAATTTACTTTTATTGTGACCACTATATATAAATATGAGGCACCCAAAAAAATTACTTTTATTGTGACTACTATATATAAATATAAGTAGCTTAAGGGGAATAAAAATAAATAAAATAATGAAGGGACCCGAAGTGTCTTTAGTGACTTTTTGTGAGGGGACAGAGGACCCAGCATCACTAAGCTAAGTGTTTGTGCGTATGACAGCGTTATTGTATCGATTGGCACAGAGCCTCGCCGCTATATGTCTCTTTAGCGTTAGCCTGATTAGTTAATCCTGAATTGCTCATGGTAAGTAGTTAGTGCTAGGCAGTAAGCCCACACAGGGGCGAGGTCTATGGTCGCCCTGAACGGGCTAACCCAGAAGGAGAGGAGCCCCGTAGGTCTGAGTTTGCATTTCGCCGCGGATTGCCTTCATTTCTTGATATCAGCAAGGATAATGTTATGATTTTGTGCGCCATTGACACAAGGATATCTTTACATAGCTACTTATTATGTCCTATGTGTATCTTAATCGTTACAATGGATATAAATAAACTATACTCTGAAAATATACATTAAGGAATTACACATTACAGGTCACCCTAGCTGATCTAGGATTGGAATATATTTATTACTGCGCGTTAACTTCGCATTTACAGCTATTTAACACACATAACAGTGCTTTATACATGTAGGATGCATACTTTTGACATTGGGCCCGATTCAATTCCAAGCCCGCAACTCGCATGATGTAGGCTGTATTTCTGCGTGCGTGCTGCGGGATCCCATTTGTCTCCGAATCCGGAGCTATTCCATTGAACAAGCCCGCAAGTTACAGGCCGAAAGCTAAAACTGTAAACCATGCCGTCATATGTAGCAGTTCCGGTCAGGAACATGATCAATTAAGCAAGACCGCAATTACCAATTTAGAAACAGCCAATAGAAAATGAGACTGTGATCATGACATCAGTAAAACATGGTGGTTTCATGTCAATCAATTAGGGTTTGGAGGTCCCATATGCGATCAGACTCGTAAAACCGCGATATACAAAATGATAAAACTTAATGCTGATACTGTTCTAGTCCATGTGGGTGGCCTGATATGTATTAACTCATTGATTCCCAAGATCGATATAACCTCGAAATGAAAGATAAAATAAAATGGTTTTAGATTGCAGATTTGCGGGCTTGAGACTGTTGTGCCATTAATTCTAATCTCTGTCATCGCTTTCCCCGTCATTACAGCGCAGTAGTGATTTTTTATTTGCATTTACAGTGCTCCGGACATGTCTTTAACCCCTTTGCGGGTCCTCTCTAGCACTCGCAGGATTTTCTCCAACATTTGCCACTTATAATTTGCGGGCTTGGGGAATTGGAGCAATTGAATAGCGATTTGTAATTTTAGCGATGTTAAGTCTTGCTTCCATGAAAGGTCAAAGGCTTCGGGAGGCTATAAGTTCCAGGTTTAGTAACAGCAAGGATTTCAAGACCTTAACCCCTAACCCGTTTGGAGCCCGCAAAAAAAATAAATTGAATAGCAAATGAACTTGCGGCCTCACTTACGGGCTGCAGTAACTAACAAAAGCTCAATTGAATGACGCTCATTGTGTCTAGACACTGGTATAGGGGTCCCCTCATTATTTTATTTATTTTAATTCCCTTTAAGCCACTTTGTTTTTTTGTGTAGTATTCACAATAAATGTTACGTTTTATGGGTCCTTTATATTTGTGAAATAGAGAACTTTTTTAGTACTTATATTCTTGGTACTCCCTACTAGGGACTTATTGTAATACATTTTGAGTAATTACTCTATCAGTTCTATTTGGGTTGTAATCTCTTCCAATTTAATTTTGAAACATTACAGAGATAGACACATACATGACAGACACATTTGATGTTGTTTAGTCATTCAGTTGGGTCCGATTCTCCATGATCCTATGGACCGCAGCACGCCAGTCACATCTTGTGTCTGGTTGTGCCTGTTCATAAGGTTTTCTTGGCAAAGGTGGGGTTGCCAGTTCCTTCTCCAGTGGACAGCAATTTGTCTGACCATAGATGTTATAGCTCACAGCTTCATTGAAGTACATAAGCCCCTTCACTAGACAAGGTGGCAGTCCAGAAGGGGAGGCACATACATACTAATATCCAATCCCACAAACACACACAGTCACTGTGATTTCCATATAAACACAGGTACCTTGTTTAATAGGCACATGTAACACCTGACGGGCACAAACAGATAACACGTGTGACAGATACACATAAGCACCCCTGACAAGAAAGACACGTATGAGAGATACACACAGACACCCTATCTGTCAGGAATAAACATACACACATATATATATATATATATATATATATATATATGATACTTTGCCTTACAGATGCAAGCATACCCCACTTTAAAGACCTATACAGACACCTTGTCTTACAGAAAGACATAGATGTTATTCATGACAGGAATCAAAGAGAGACAGCTGCTGGCAGGCAGAGACAGGCATCACTATCAGACACCCCGCCATATGGACACGACAATACACCCTCATGTTACAATCACAAAGACACACCTTCTTATAGACACCCCATCTTAAACAATAATGTCCTGTCTAACAGATTAATAGCCAGCTAGGGGCCACTGGTGGCGGGCAGATAACAATAAAGCTCCTTACTCAGAAGGCTAGAAGTATTGTCTTACAAACAATACAAGATCTTCATATGTCTACAAGAAAAGGTGATTGTCACAACCCAAAAACTGAGGAGTCCATGCACCTCTACCTTTCCTGCTTTAGGTTACAGGGACCATCTATAGGTTGTGACTTTGTTGTCATCTCAGCACACCAGCTATTTAGATCCCGACATCAGTCATGGTGCGCAAAGAGATCAGACCACACCGCTATTTAATGTATGGAAGACTGAAAACATCTTTATTGAGAGATATATAAAACACAAACTTTTAGCCCCACTCAATTCCAAGCCCGTAACTCGATTGCAGACAGCTGCATGTCTGTGATTGAGTTGCGGACTCCCATTGGTCTCCGTTTGCGAGGCAATTCAATTGCGCCAGGATGCGAGGTGCGATCTTGAAGCCAGCTCCGTAAACCATGCACTGTTTCGGAGCAGTTGTGGACGGGAAACGCCCATTTCAAATCGGCCAATAGAAGATGAGACTGTCGTAATTATGGCAGTAAAACATGGAGGTACATGTCAATTAATTAGTTTCGGGGGCCGATATGCGATCAGACTCGCAACAACTTCGATAATAAAGAATTATGAAAGTAAATGCCAATACTATTCTAGTCCATGTGGGTGGCCTGATATGTATTAACTCATTGATACCCGAGATTGATTTAACCCCAAAATGCCACATAAAAATATAACTTATTTCCTGCAGTTGTGCGGGCTTGAGACTGTTGTGCAATTAATTCTAATATCTATCATCACTGCTTTGTTTGCATTTACAGTGCTACAAATTGGTGTTTAACCCCTTTGCGGGTCTTCTCGAGCACATGTATGATTTTCTCCTCCATTTGCAGTTTACGAGTGTGGATAGGTTTGCGAGCTCGGGAAATTGGAGCAATTGAATAGTGATTTGCGATTTTAGCCCTGCAAAAGTGACAGATCAAAGGCTTCTGGAGGCTGTAAGTTATGAGTTTGACGGACGCCCGTAAAAAGACGCCAATTGAATAGCAAATTTGCCTGCAAGCTTACTTACGGGCCTCCGGATCTCAAATTCGGCCAATTGAATGAGGCTCTTTGTTTTTTGACCTCTTCATAGATAGTCTTTACCATAAGGTGTTAAGTTCTATAACTATACCATATAGTAATAAAGTCAATTCATTGAAGACAAATGACTAAAGAACACCTTTTTGTGGTTATAATTTTGTTATTGCCACAAACAAAATTTTAAAAACACTTTATTTATTGTATATTATTAAAATCTATTTAATTCTAAAATACAAACATTTAAAAACTGAGATTTTTTTCTCTCAGTATAATTGATGTCACGTTTACAAGCTTTGTGTTTCCTTTTTCTATTTTTCTTTTTCTAGTAGCCCAAAACCTATTATGTACCATAGGGTTTATACAAATTTATATTAAATTATGCCACTAAATTACTAATACATCATGGATGCACTACTTATAACCGACTAATACCCCTCATGGATGTCTCTATGTGCATCCACTACTTTCCCCTTTACTGAGAATATATAAATACCTATAATAGTGATATTCTGGGACTATAAGCTTGAACCCCTATGTCTTCCCCTCGTAATTACTAAACATTTTTATAAATATAAATCATTATCTTATTTATTTTGTCCCATTTAGTTCTGACGTGTAAAATGCTGTTCTGGTTACTTGGCGCTACTATGGAGCTTGCTTGTGACTTCACAAATGTGGCCGACGTACGTTTCGTGAGGAAACGATGTTTTACTCATCAGGGGGCGGCTACGCACTGTTACACCCGATCCATTTATAGACTGCGTGGCTTTATTAGTTAACTCTTCACAAACCTGTATGAATTGAATTTCCCAAAGCTTTCTGTATATTAAGTATTAGTGCACATTTTTTCAAACATTTATACGCTTTATTAAACATTTTTATGATATATATTACATTTTAACTCTTGCATTGCTTTTATTCAATGTATGTTTCTCTATTATAATCTTTTCATAGAAAAAAATAGCTTGGCCTGGCCCATTTGTACAGCCATATTGACACAGTTCTCGTCAGAATCCATAACATTCTCTCCCCAGACCCCTGGATCATAATTACTCTTGTACATACCTCCTGTTGTTAGGGTTTAATCAGAAGGCTAGAAGTATTGTCTTACAAACAATTTGGTAACGGTCCTCTTCATTCCTGTCCGCCTTACAGGGTTCCTCCCAACTGAATGGTCAAAACCCTCCATGGATGCCTCATCTCGCATTTCAACATACTCAGCCTCCAGCTGTAGTTCTTGCTGGCTGAATCAGGGTTTCCAGCAAACTAGCCTCCTGGGACCATGTTTATAGGCCCTAGCGTTGATAGCGTTTCATAAACAAGTTATTCTGACTCTCCTCCTCTCTGTATCCCGTCAGCTACTTTTTACTAGCTTGTCCAGACTTGCCATAGTTTTCCTCCCCAGAAACAAATATCTTTAAATTTCATGTCTGCCGTCACCATCTGAATAGAGAAAAGACAATCTATCACTGCCTCCACTTCTTCCACAACTATTTGCCAGGAACTGAGATTGTCATTTGCCATGATCTTGAACTTTTTAACGTTGAGCACCAGGCCAGCTTTTGCCCTCTCTTCTTTCTACCTCACAAATAGGTCCCTTAGTTCTTCCTCAATTTCAGCTATCAGAGTAGTATCATCCACGTATGTTAGGTTGCTGATATTTCTTCAATATTGATTCCGGCTTTGGATACATCCAGCCCGGCCTTATGCATGCTGTACTCTGTGTATAAGATGAATTAATAAGGTGACAATACACAACCTTGTTGCACTCCTTTTCTGATCTTGAACCATTCTGTTGTCCCATGTTCGGTTCTGAAGGTGGCTTCTTGGTCCACATACAGATTCCTCAGGAGGAAGATAAGATGATCTGGCACTCCCATCTCTTTAAGAACATGCCACATTTTGTTGTGATCCACACAGTCAAAGGCTTTAGAATAATCTATGAAACAGAAGTATATAAAACGAATGATAGTTATCAAAATCAAAGTAAGTGTAGCTTCAGGCAGTTTATATTAACACGGTATAAAAATTTAGACAATATTTAAATTATAGATGCACGTGTTGTAACTTTGTCATTGTTTGTGTCACTGTAGCTTTGGGACATGGACCATATCAGCAGCTTATGAAAGATCACGACAACACAAGTTCACCACAAACTTCAAGGTCAAGGAATATGGTAATCTTCTTTGACTATTGATACACCTATGTATATCCTCTTTAGTTTTATCTCTATTCTTTTTAAAATCTCCTCTTTTGTATATTATGTGCTCCTCTTACCTATTTCCCCAAAATTCACATATATCTCCTCTTTCTCCTACAGTTTCCCCCCATCCATGTCTTTCCACATGCCCTGCTTTGTCTTTCTCTTTTATCATCCCCACCTCAACCTATCCACACTTCGGCTCTACTGCATTTCTCTCTCTGCATACCTTACTTCAACAATACACATTATATCTCTATAAAACTACCCAACTTCATTGCTAAATACCTCTACTCTGCTTTTCCCATTTTTCTTTGGGCAAATAAAAAGGTTAAAAGCACCGTGAGGATCCTTTGAGGTTGCCCGTGACTGCTGTAGATGAACCTCAACTTATCACCACTTCCCATTATCTCCTCACAATACTCTCAAATACTTCTCCAATTCATATTCTATCTTCTTAATTTCTCTCATTGTCCTTTTCCTTCCTATTCTTCTTATTCTCACATTGTGACAATTCTCTTCTCTTCCAAGTTTTACCCAGTATAAAGGTTGACTTGAAGACACAGAACTTTTATCAAATTGCCAATGAAGAATTTCAAGTTGAAATTTTGGCTGAGTGAGTATCTGTGTATTGTGTGTCTGTGTGTTATACTGATCAGTATGTGTGTATTGTGTGTCTGTGTGTTATACTGATCAGTATGTGTGTATTGTGTGTCTGTGTGTTATATTGTCAGTAACACATATATCCTATGTCAGATACCTATTTGAGAAGCTTGTGAATGGCACGGCATTTGTTCTATTTGGGGTGAAAATCAACGAGGAAAAGAGAAGCTTCCCAGACACCCTGAGAATGCTTAAGGTATCTCATTCTGTCCATTCCTTGTGACTTATTTCTCTCATTGCTTCATCCTCCATTTCCTTTTTTCCTTCCTTCCTTCCTTCCTTTCTCATATTATATTTCTCGACAACTTCCCAACCTTGTATCATCAGATTACAGAAGGGGAAGGTCAGACAGGGATGAAACGAGGTGACCTTCTGAAGTATTTCCCAAATCCTGAGGAGCTACTTGGACATTACTTGTATGTGACAGTCACAGTGATCAGTGACTCGGGTAAGGATGGGAGACCAGGGGACTCCGCCATATTGCAGGATACGACTGTGACATGTAAAAGAAGGGCCAAACACATCTGGTGGCTAAGACACATGGAGACATTTGCTTCCACATGATGATGTTATTGAACTAGTGATGGGCACGCCAATTATTCAAAGTGTGAAATATATGAATTTTGATTTTGATTGTAGTCAATAGTACAGGGTTCATTATAACCATGGCCCCCAACCCCCATGTGGACATCTGGTGGATCACTAGCCAATTTGTTTGCACTACAAACTGCTATATGGAGATTCAGACATTGTTGAGATTGTTGCTTGCCCTTCACACACCGTGACATACGCTGAGGGATAGAAAGAGGGAAAGAGGCAATAATAATAACACAATGAAATGGGCAAGGGAACATTTAGTATTAGTAATAATTGTGCTCATAACAATGGCATTTAGTACATTTGATTATTATTAAAATAGACCGGATACAAATGAGAAAACCTTATACTTCAAAAAGTTGTCATGAAGCCTGATTTAAGTGTCCCACTTTGGGAGGTAGGGTATTTTTTGCTTCATATTCAAAAAAAGGAAAAATAGGAAAACTTTCTTAGCACAATAACTACTTCACTTAATTAAAATTAAAGTAGGCACGGGCTCATTCACAATAAATTATTGGATTGATGCCTAGCTGTTCATATATATATATAGCCTATTTTAAAAGGCAATCCAAAAAATACCTTATAACATGACCATGAAAAGCCTCTGAAGAAGCTGCATTGGCAGTGAAACGGTACGTTAAGGTAGGCAGAAAGGGGTTCAGCCCCTGGTATGTGTCCTTTTTACTAGTTACACTTTATATATGCTATCTTTATTGATTATGAGGTTTCCTAAAGCGCAACCCCATTGTTGAATGATTTTAAGATCACCATTGTGGGTTTTCTAATATTCATGTTAATAAGGACTATCCTATAAGATTAATTGACATAACATCAGTTTGGATTGGGTATACCATTGGCAGTGGACTAAAAGTTATATTATCCGTTCGGTAGTACCTAGGTAATTGGTTCTGGGCAATATTAAATTCCAGCCTCGTAAGTCCAACGTGTAGCACGTAAGTGCTGCGTGCTTCAAATTTGGCAGACTTATGTTGCTATTAAATTAGAAAGGGCTGCGAGCTACGAGCGAGAGACAATATCTCGTAAACCAGTTCGCGGCCATCGGACGTGCGTCTGCGAATGCAAGCAATTAATCAATCTCGTACTTACGGGTTCGGATGGAGCCAATGGAAAGAGAGATTGTAAGAGTTACGACACTGATAAAGGGGAGGGTTTCCAAGTCCTACGTGCTTCAAATCCATTTGTGATCGGTCCTGCAGGCCAGAAATAACGCCATATTAATAAAGCAGTACATATGATATTCTATTAAATGCGAGTTACAGTATATGTCGTAACACATTGAATGCCGGGATTGATATAACACAAAAAATATTTATGAAAGAAAAGTATTTTTCTGGGCCATTTTGCGGGCTTGAGAATGTTGTGCTATTAATTCTAAGAGCTAGCATCACTTTCCCTTATAATAAATGTACAGTAGAGTAATTTTATTTACATTACAAGTGCTACATATTGGACTTTACCCCCTTTATGGCCCCATTTATGTGTTACGTCCCTGCTAGCAAATGACCACGTTGCACTTTAATAGCTGAATTAAACAATTAGCGGTTACGGGCTCGTCAGATCAAAAGATTTACGTGCACGAAGTTCAATGTTGCTCTCCATGTAGCCTATTCTCTGCCGTCCTACGCAAAGCCCGCTGCGAGCAACGTTACGAGGCATCTTAGCACGCAAATAGCCCTAAGATGACAGTTACAAGCTATGTGTTAACACGTAGCTCCAATTTAATGAGGCTCTATATTAGCCTTTTATTGTATCTATTGGGATCTCTTCTAAATGAATGATTGTATATTGTTTATTAAGAGATATACTATTTTGGATATCTTTATTATTCTTTTGCAGTACTGAAACTCACACTACTGATATTTAGTTAAAAATTACTACAAGCTCAGTTGGCGTAATATCAGTGTTGACTTAGATATACCTTTTGTAATGTTTTTTGTTATAAGCTCTCAACCTGGCCAAACAGCACTACTTCACATCACTAATAGCAACTCTGTCCTCCAACCCCAAAAGTCTGTTCGCCACTTTTAATACTCTCCTCCGCCCACCTCCTCCTCCCATCCCTTCCTGTCTCACTGCTGAAGACTTTTGTCAAACATTTCATGCATAAAATTAAAACCATCTGCAATGAACTCTCCTTTCATCGTGGCTCACACACTCCACCCTCTCAACTAACCAACAGTCCCCATTCCCACAGCCACTATGAACTATCTTGATCCTGCAACAGAGGAAGAAGTCTCCAGCCTATTCCATCTCAGCTCATCTCTCCCTTCTCTACCACACCGATCCCAGCTCTCACACACATCTTCAACCTTTCCCTAAATACTGGCATGTTTCCATCGTCTCTAAAACATGCCATATTTATACCCACTCTTAAGAAACCCTCATCTGACACTGACGTTGCATCTAACCCTATCACTCTATCTCTCTGCTTCCTCTGGCTTCCAAACTGCAGGAGCGACTCCTCTATAACCGGCTTACCAGTTTTATTTCCTCTAACTCCCTTCTTGACACCTTGTAATCCTGCTATCGCCCTATCAGTCCACTGATGGGGCTCTTAAAAGTCACCAATGACCTGCTCACGCCAAGTCAAAAGGTCACTTTCCCATTCTACTTCTTCTGGATACCTCTGCTGCCTTTGACACAGTTTACCATCCGCTTCTACTCCATATCCTCTTCTCCCTCGGAATTCGAGACACTGCTCTCTCGTAGTTCTCATCATATGTACAGGATTGATCATTTAGTGTCTCCTTCTCTGACACCTCTTCTTCTTTTCACCCCCTGTTGGCGTACCCCAAGGATCAGTCCTAGGCCCCCTCCTCTTCTCCATCCTTACTTGGTACCCTAATAAACTCTTTTGGATTTCAGTATCATCTCTATGCAGATGACAGCCAAATCTAGTTCTCAGCACCAGATCTACCCCCCTCTCTTCTAACAAACGTCTACAACTGCCTCTCTAGTATATCCTCTTGGATGTCCACCCACCATCTCAAACCCAACATGTCTAAGACTGAAATCCTAATCTTTCCATCCTCTACTACAGCTTCAATTCCTCACATCGCTCTCACTGTCAACAACACCATCTCCCACCTCCCAAGCCCATTGCCTTGCGTTTCTACTGGACCTCTCCCTGTCCCTCACATACAGTCACTAACAAAATCTTGCCTTCTCTATCTAAAAAACATTTCCAAAATACCTTACACAAGACACAACTAAGATTCTAATACACTCTCTCATCATTTCTCATCTCGACTACTGCAACTTGCTCCTTGTTGGCCTGCCCATCACCCGCCTCTCCCCACTTCAATCCATAATCAACGCCTCTGCCAGACTCATCTTCCGTACACAATGTGTCGGCAAACACACCACTGGCTTCCCTTAGCCTCCAGAATAAAATGTAAAATTATGACATTAACTTTCAAAGCCCTCAACAACAGCGCACACCCGTACATCTCTACTCTGATCTTCAAATATCCCCCCACAGGCCCTCTTCGTTCTGCTGACGCTCGTCTTATTTCTGCCACTCTTGTCACCTCCTCTCACTCCCGCCTTCAGGACTTTTGTCATGCTAGCCCTATTGTCTGGAACTCCTTGCCTCGCTCCACCAGACTATCCTCCTGCCTTAAATGCTTCAAAACCTCACTAAAAACACATCTCTTTAAAGAAGCCTATAACCTTCCATCCGAACACGCACAACACTTCTCTCTCCCTCCTGTACCACACACACACCTTAACATTCAGACTGTAGGTGTGCGAATTGCAATCCTGCGTCGGTGCCTTGGGGTACGCACTATGGACACCGGATTCCAAGCTCAAAGACACGGCCCTCCATGCTGTGCTATGTGTTAATTTTGAATTTGTTGTTGCCTGGAACTTAACTTATGTATAGCGCTACGGAATATGTTGGCGCATTACAAATAAACAATAATAATAATAAGCTATTTTTTAGTGTTGCCTTTTGAAATAAAATATATATGAGCAGGAAGGCATCAATCCAATAATTTATTATGAATGGGCCCGTGAATAGTTTTAGTGCTAATGAAGTTTCCCTATTTTTTCTTTTTTGACTATATACATATAATTGGTGTTATTCATCTGGGAAAGAGATCCTAGTTAGTTTATTCATACTTCTATTTTTATAGGACTTCAGTTGTCCATTTGTCATAATTAATTGGTTATTTTTGATTATTATGTAGAATTAAAGCAATGGCTCTTTATCAGTCAGGATTTAGAAAATACAGATAATAATATTTATTGTCATAATATGATTAATGACCAGTTGTGTTGTCCATTTATGTACAAGCTATGAAGTAGGGCCCAACAAATCCATAAGGGAACCCAACACCTTCCCTATTCCTGATAGACTGAAGTTAGAAGTGGAGAAGGTAATGGCTGTATCAGCCAGTGGGTCAGACCCACTATAAGGTAAAACTAGTATGGATTGTATAATGTCTGCCTTATTACTTGTCTCTCTCTCTTGCAGGTAGAGATATAGTGACAACAGAGATAGATAATATATTTATTGTGCAATCTCCATATAAAATCCACTTTACACAAACTCCCAAATATTTCAAGCCTGGAGTGCCCTATGATCTCATGGTACGTGTTGTATGTTCTTATTAATCTTCTAGTAGCTGTCTCTACACGTTTCGTATCGTAGTAGTCTCTCTGTATGTCAGTTTTGTGGTAACAATCCCTCAATGCTTCATTACGTTGTGGCACCTGTCTCTATGTGCTTCTGTCTGTTTGTAGATGTCTCAACGTGATCTTCCGTCTTGTGGCACCTGTCTCAATTTGTTCTTTAGTCTTGTGATAGCTGTCTCACCATAGCCTTGAATATTGTGGAAGATTTGTTTGAACATATTCTTCAGTTTGTGGAAGATGCCTCATCATGTTCTACATTTTGTGGTAACTGGCCCACCATATTATCCAGTGTTATGGTAGCAGTTCATGTTCTTCCCAAAAGACTTGTGGTAGCTATCTAACCAAGTTGTTCAGTCTTATGGTAGTTGTCTCACCATGTTCTTTCATCTTGCGGTCGCCATCTCACTATATTCTTTAGCAGGGACTGGCTTATCATTTTTAGTTTGGAGCAGGGCTATAAGCCCCCTATGATTTTATTAATCTTTAAGCCCCCACTCGTTTAATCTCCCCAAACGTCCCTGCCATTTCGATAAACATTTCTGCACTACATGTTAGTCCACTCATCTCAGAAAAGCCATATAGCTTGCTCTGAAGGATCTGCAGGGGATTACCAGAGGACCTCAGCGTGGGAAGGAAACATACTTACTGGAGAAGGAACTAGCAACCCACTCTAGTAACTTTGCTCAGATCATTTTATGGACAAGCACCAGAGACGTGATGATATGGCACTGGAAGATGAGCCCCTCAGGTTAGAAGGTGCCTACCATATTACTGAGATAGACCAGAGAGCAAGTACAAGTAGCACCAGATTTAATAAAGTGACTGGGCCAAAGCTGAGAGGACAACCAGCTGTGGATGTATCTGGAGGGGAAAACCAAATCTGCTGCTGCAAAGAACACCCTCTTCTAATAGCCTTCGAAACGATGGAAATCACCAGATGGACACAATAGAAATCAGACTATATACCATACTTTGTAGTCACCAATGGAGAAACTCTACATAGTCAGCAAAAGCAAGACCTGGGGCTGACCAGGTCTTGACCATGAGCTTCTTATTGCAAAGTTCAGTATTAAACTGAAGAAAAGAGGGAATATCATCAGATAAAGCAGATAAAATAAATAATGTCCAATGTGAATATGCAGTAGAGGTAAGAAATATATTTAAGGGACTAGACTGGAAGATAAAATGCCTGACAAACTTTGGACCGAAGTTTGCAACATTATTCAGGAAACAGCAACAAAGATTATTCCCAAAAGAAAGGTAACTAAGAAGATAAACTGGCCATCTGATGAGGCTTCAAAAGTAACCCAGGAAAGAAGGAAAGCAAAAGGTATTGGAGATAAGAAAAGATTTGTCCTATTGAATGCAGAATTCCAGAGGATAGCAAGAAGAGACAAGGAGACGTTCTACAATGAGAGATGTAAAGAGTTAGAAGGAGATAAGAGAAAGTCAAGAGATCTTTTCAAGAAAATTGGGGATCTTAAAGGCACCTTTCATGCCAAAGTGGGTGTGTTAAAAGACAAAAATGGTAGGGACCTAACAGAAGCATATCAGATAAAGAAGAGGTGGCAGGAATACACTACAGATCTGTACAGGATGGATCTTAACAGTAGCGATGAACTCAATAATTTGTTCAAGGAGCTGGAACCAGACATCTTAGAGAGTGAAGTGAGATAAGCCCTAGGATGTCTTGCTGATAACAAGGCTTCAGGAGTTGATGGAATCCCAGTCAAACTAATCAAAATACTAGAAGATGATGCTGTGAAAGTGTTGCTTGCCTTATGCCAACACATTTGGAAATCTCAACAGTGGCAAGTAGACTAGAAAAAAGTAATTCTACATCCCAATGCCATTGATTGTTTCAATTATCAAACAATTGCACTCATTTTACATACCAGCAAGGTAATGCTTAAGATCCCACAAGCTTGGCTCCAACAATTTATGAACCACATGTGCAAGAAAGCGTTCCGCAGAGGAAGAGCCACAAGAGATCAAATTGCCAATGTCCGCTGATTAATAGAGAATGCAAGATAGTTCCAGAAAAATACATTTACTTCTGCTTTATAGACTATTCTAAAAAGTTTTTTAAGAGATGGGAGTACCAGATCATCTCATCCTCCTCCTGCATGTACCATGTGGAAATAAAATGAATAGGAGTAAATCACATCCCATGTGGCTTAACAATGACTTAAAGATCATGGTGAGGAAAAAGAAACATGCATTTAAATGATACAAGAAGGAGGGAACTGAGGCAGCTTTATGTGACTATAAGGAAATCAACAAGGCAGCAAAAGGGCTATTAGACTGGCTAAAATAGAAAATGAGAAGTCAGTTGCAATGGAAAGTAAGACTAACCCTAAAATATTTTTTAAATATATTAATGGGAAGAAAGCCAGGAAGGAAGCAATAGGAACCTTACAATGTGACACAGGCCATCTGATAATTAGTGACCAGGAAAAGGCAGATGAGCTAAATAGGTTATTTTCGTCGGTATACACAAGGGAGGTACCAGTGGTGGGGACACTGCAACATAATGGGGCTACACTACCTTCACCAAATAATTGGTTAACGCAGGAAGAAATCCAAAAGAGATTCGAGAAAATAAATGTTAATAAAGCCCCAGGTCCTGATGGAATACATCCAAAGGTGCTGAGGGAACGGGGTTCTGTAATAGCCAAACCGTTATATCTAATCTTTCAAGACTCACTCACTACAGGGTCTCTACCGGATGACTGGAAAAAAGCAGATGTGATACCTATATTTAAGAAGGGAGCAAGAGCAAATCCGGGGCATTATAGACCAGTGAGCCTCAGATCTGTAGATGGGAAGCTTTTAGAAGGGTTAATAAGGGACAGAATACAAGAATATGTCTATTTGAACAAGATCATAGGTAGCAGTCAACACGGATTTATGTGTCAGACCAATCTAATTAGTTTTTATGAGGAGGTTAGTAGGAACTTGGATCAGGGCAACTCAGTGGATATATTCTTTTTAGATTTTTCAAAGGCATTTGATACAGTGCCACATGGAAGACTAGTGAGCAAACTAAGGGATACAGGAATTGCAGTAAATATCTGCTCATGGATTGAGAGCTGGCTAAAAGACAGGAAGCAAAGGGTTGTTGTAAATGGAACATACTCCAATTGGACTAATGGGGTAAGTGGGGGTCCTCAGGGTTCAGTATTAGGTCCTCTCCTTTTTAACATATTTATTAATGACTAAGTTGTGCATGGTAATAAAATCAGATGATGATGTACATTCCCTTCAAAGGGATTTGCATAAATTAGAGAAATGGGCGGCTAAATGGTAGATGAGATTTAATACAAATAAATGTAAGGTTATGCATTTGGGAAGGAAAAATAGCCATGCAATCTATAATCTTAATGGAGCAAATCTAGGTGTATCAGATATTGAAAGGGATTTGGAAGTGCTTGTGGACAACCACCTGGGTAACAGTGCTCAAAGCCAAGCAGCAGCTGCAAAGGCAAGTAAAATATTAGCATGTATTAGGAAGGGTATAGAAGCAAGGGAAGCAAATATAATTCTGCCACTATACAAAGTTCTAGTACGCCCTCATTTGGAATATGGAGTACAATTTTGGGCACCACGTCATAAAAAAGACATTTTAGAGCTGGAAAAAGTACAGAGAAGGGCAACCAAACTAATAAGGGGAATGGAGGGGCTAAGTTATGAAGAAAGACTAACCAAATTAAACTTATTTTTGATAGAAAAAAGGTGTCTTACGAGGGGATATGATTACCTTATTTAAATACATCCAGGGTCAGTATAAGGCTTTGTCAAGTGAACTTTTTGTAGCAAGTGATTTTCAACTGACAAGAGGATATCCCTTGAGGTTAGAGGAAAAAAGATTTCACCTTAAACAAAGAAAAGGGTTCTTCACAGTTAGGGTGGTTAATCTGTGGAATTCTCTACCAAAGGAGGTGGTGACAGCGGATTCGATAGACAACTTCAAAAAGGGGTTAGAAATATTTTTTAATAAAGAGGGCATTCCGGGCTATCCTAGATAACAAGCGAAGGAATATTGATCCAGGGAGAAATGTGATCGACAGTTTCTGGGGTCAGGAAGGAATTTTGTTTTTTTTCCCCTTATGAGACAAAGTTTCAATGGTTTTTTTTTTTTCTGTTTGCCTTCCTCTGGATCAATAAACAATTAACAATTAATAATAAATAGTCCACATTAAAAAGATCAATAGAGATCTAAAAAGGTTGAACTTGATGGACTAACTCTTTATTCATCCTCCAATACTATGCTATTAATAATTATTTAATCAACAAATTAATTAATAACTAATCCGCATATTGCAGATCAGAGGAGATCTTAACAGGTTGAACTTGATGGACTGAAAGTCTTTTTTCAACCTTAATTACTATGTAACTATGTAACTATGTATGTGGAGCAAGAAGCCATGGTCAAAACCGAACATGGGACAACAGAATAATTCAAGATTGGGAAAGGAGTGAGACAAGGTTGTATATTTTCACCTTATTTATTCAACTTATATGCCGAGTACATCATGCATAAGGCAGGGCTGGATGACTCCAAATCCGGAATTAATATTGCTGGAAGAAATATCAATAACCTCAGATACGCAAATCAAGCTGATTTGATGGCTGAAAGTGAGGAGGAAATAAAGGACCTATTGATGAGGGTGAAATTAGAGAGTGCAAAAGCTGCCGCTTGCTTAACGTTATAAAATATTTATATATATATCATGGCAAACAGCAATCTCAGTTCCTGGCAAATAGATTCTGTCACTGCCTCCACTTCTTCTCTATCTATTTTCCTGGGATCCAGGATCTCTTCAGATGGTGTAGCCATGAAATTAAAAGATGTTTACTTTTGGGGAGGAAAGCTATGACAAACAGTTGAAGCTAGTTAAAAGAAAGATATTACGCTATCAACAAAGGTCCACAAAGTAGTATTATAGGGATGTGAGAGCTGGACCATAAAAAAGTGAAAAAAAAAAAGAGTGCCCTAGATTTTATACTTTTGAATTGTGGTGTTGCCGAAAACTGCTTAGAGTCCCTTGGACTGCAAGAAGATCCAATAAATCAGTACTGCAGGAAATCAAGACAAACTGTTCACGGGAAGGTATGATCATGAGACTGAAGCTCAAATATTTTGGAAATATCATGAGGAGACAGGATTCCCTAGAGAAGATTTTGATGGGGAAAGATTGAAGGCACTCGAACGGCTTGAGGGAGCTCAGAGGGGCAGTGGCTGACAGATGTGCCTGGCATGCAGTGGTCCATAAGGTCAGAGATTCCGATACGACTAAACAACTAAACAATAACAACATTCTCACATGTTCTTTAGTCATGTGTAGATGTTCCTAAATGTAAGAAAGTCCCTCTGAACCTGTATCACAGATCTCCATTAAGTGCTCACCTGGAAACCATTTTACTTTTAGCTATACATTCAACCTGAAGATTTTCTGAGCTTGCTGATTTATCATGTAAGTCACCATTTTGAAACTTTCATCAAGATAAGTCAGTGTTATACATGGACTTATCACTTAGGTTTCATACTTTATTCATTTGATCCAGGAACGTGTTCTTCCTTCTGATCAAATCTGGCAAATTCAATTGAAGAACGTTTACACTGCTTGGATGTAATGTGAACTCCAGGTGAATAAAGTCCACCATTTCTTTTGCTTATAGAGTTCGTCATCTTACTGTACGCTTTAAAGTCTTTGTGCCCTGTACCAGAGGACTTGCAGCCTCTAGAGCCATCACGTATGAGGTGACTGTGCATGTACCTTTGCTAATTAGAAAATGAAATCATGAGGGCTGTGTCATATTGGTGAGTTTAAACAAGAAATCACATTTTACAGTCGTTCTATGTTTGTATTTTCCTTTTCTCTTCCAGATTTTTGTCACAAACGCAGATGGTTCTCCAGCCGATAGGATCCCTGTAGTGGCTGAGCCAGGAACAGTGAGAGGAATAACCAATGTAGATGGAACCATAAGGCTGAAACTGGACACTCATCCAAATACAGACTCTCTGCAAATCAGTGTGAGTCACACACACACATATATATATATAAATAAAACAAACAAAAACCAACAAAGTCAGAGGTGCTCATCAGAGAATGAACTAACATTAATAGGTAATAGATAACCCACTCTGAGAGCAGCCTCTTTTAGCCACTTGCGCCCTTCATAGGGAGAAATATTTTGTAGTATATCAGTCTAGTCTCACTCAAAAGAGTGACCCAGCCCCAAAATACCAGGTGATTCTACCCTGAACAGGAGAAACAGCAAACCCCAGATGCGTTTCGGCCTCTTTGGGCCCTGTCAGTGAGCTGCAGCTCTACTCCCTAAGGCACAGTGAGCAAGGGGCCCATGTCTGAAGTTCCCTATCACACAATAAATAAACTTTATAAACTTTGAACGTAGATATATAGTAGGTGAATTGTTGACAGAACGATAAATAAAAACTAAAAATAACTAACTTTCACAGATACATAATGTTATAATTTTATTTACTTTATTATTAGTGCACAATAGGCTAGAGCAAAAATGGTACTTGGATAATACTATTTCACAATTATAATTTCCAAACTCTTGATGGATATTTAAATACAACTCATTCTGTTTGGTTTGTTTAACCTTATTTTAGCAAAAAAGATACCAGATTTTCACTCAATCCTTTGCACCGATGAACATTGCAGGCCAGTCACAGTTTGCTTGGGAAAGTCCTCTGCAAACACAATCTCAGAACACAACTTATAAAGACCCAAACACCAGTGATGGTCGGGGATGGACAGGGATTATGTTCTAGTTATTTGGTCTGAGAACAAGTGGAACAAACTATAAAGAAATAAGTGAAATTGGTGATGTCTTTCTTCTTCATAAATCAAATTCAAACCTGGGTATTGCACATTTCTCTTTCTGCTCATCTCTTCTAACAGGTGAAAACAGAGCACAAACATCTACCCAATAGCCAGCAGACATCTGCATCCATGGCAGCCACCGGATACAGACCGTTAGCTGGACTCCGCAATTACTTGCACATCTCCGTTGTCAACTACCAGATGAAACTTGGGGACCATGTTGAAGTGAATTTTCACGTCCACAACAGTGACCAGGGAGTTCAAAACCAGATTCAACACATCACTTACCTGGTAAGGAGAACTAAAATATCCAGATCATTCTCTCCAGAATATATAAAAGAAGAGGATGACTAAAGTATATGCTAAACCAAAAGTGGTTTCACCTATGACAATTGCACACTAATTGCTAAATTGCAGTCACAGAGAAGTGGACATAAAGAGAAAAAGAGTAGTGATACAAGGACCATCAAAGCTTAAACATATTATATCTTAACTTTTAATAGACTATATTAAAATAATGTAATATGAGATGAGAACACTGTCTCCAAAGATAATTTACCAAGAGTATATTTAACAATTAAAATAAATATAAAAGTATTAATAATGCCTGAGTTCACTCCAGCGGATTAATAGCACCCGACAGGAAATATGTAGAAGCTCTACGGGTATAATGGTAAATTCATAGGCCTTTAAAAACCAGAAGAATCACACAGGGATTGGTAGAAGGTGAAATTGTCTAGAATACAGTAAAAAAATATACTTCAACTCCATTGGCATTAGTGGCATTATCCTCTAGTAGTGAGTGTAGGGGGCTTGCTATATTTCTCTGCACAGATCAGACATCTGCCATGGCACAGTAATTCCACAATTTCTTTGTTCTGATGTTTTTTTAATGAAAAACCTATTCACCATATTTCTACTTTTGAGTGACCTTATTCTTATTTGCTTTCAATTCAAGTTAATAGCAATAATAAGTCAATGGCACTTTATAAATAAAGGGTAATAATGACATAGAGAATTTTGTTACGGGTGCTTTTTTTTTGTATTACCATTTTTAGGCATCTTGAGACTGTAGCTTTTATAACTTGTAAGCCATTTTTTGTCCTCTGTCAATCACTCCACTGGCTTCCCAGCCTCCAGAATAAAATTGTAAATCCTGACCCTATCATACAAAGTTTTTGACAACAGTGCATCTATGCCTGTCTCAAAATACTTCCCCAACTGCCCCCTTTGCTCAGCTAATGACCCTTTCACGCCTTTATTATTACCTCCTCTCACTCCGCCTTCAGGAGTTTTCTTCTTTTGGCCCTACTCTATGGAACTCCTTGCCACACTCTACCAGACTATCTCCCTGCCTTAAAATCTACCAAAACATAGAACATAGAATGTTCCAATCCCCACATTCCATATTCTGGGCCACGCCGAGGAGCTGTCTATTAAATTATGTAATTCCTCCGTGATCACCCCCTGCTGGTCAGGAGCCTGATTAACTGGTAACCTAATTCCTTCTTTGATCCCAGCCTTCCAGGGGGTGATCAGTCACAACAATGGTGGAAAGACCATGCCTGACAGTGTCCATGCCCTTCTACAGCTACATGTACCTGTCCCATTAATTGAATATGTGAGGTCCCCCTTCCCATGCTCACCGAATTCCCAATAGCTCCAGGCACGGGTACAATGCCTCTAATGTATCCAACTAGGTACCGATTAGTGGTCGGTAGAGTTGCCGCGAACAGTTCGCCCGCGGACTATTCACATCGATTTTGGCATGTTCGCGTTCGCAGCGGACGGCGAACACATGCGCTTGTCGGTTCGCCCCCTATACTTTATCATTGAGGAAACTTTGACCCTGCACCTCACAGTCAGCAGACACAATCTAATTGCATATGCTTGCCTGCCAGCGTGTGTGTGTGACAGGCTAACACCTAACAGCTTATAATGTGCTTATTTTCACTACTCATACCTGGTGGTGTACCATACATTGAAAACAACCATTTTTTGCCTGTAATCTAATTTCAGTTGCCTGCCTGTGTCAGGCTCACAGCTTATATTGTGCTCAGTGAAATAAAACAACAGTTTTTTGACTGTAATAGATTGAATAGCAATTGCCTGCCTACAGGCGTGTGTGTGAAGCCTATTGCATTGCATCTACTCTGCCAACTTTTGCCAGTGCACAGTGATACGTCATATCTGGTGCAACCGTAGTGTACAGTGACATAAAACAACACTTTTTTGACTGTAATGGATTGAATATCAGTTGCCTGCCTACAGGCGTGTGTGTGAGGCCTACAGCGCCTTCTCTGCCAACTTTTGCCAGTGCACAGTGACACTCATATCTGGTGGCACCTTAGATTGCACGTGCAGTGCCCCAAATTTGAAGTGGGAGGACCGACCAAGCATCTTTTTCCATCTCCCTGTTCCAAAAATCAATCCATATACACGTCCCCTAATAGTGGACGTAACAGGGATTAAACCGATAGGAATAGTACTACTTAACAGTACACACCTTATAATAACGCAGACAGAGGCAACGCAGAGAGAGGAGTCTGAAGAAGAGGAATCAGAGGAGGAAGGTGGCTTTGAGGAGGTGGAAGACCAAACACAGCAGGCGTCCCAGGGGGCTTGTTGTCACCTTTCGGGGACCCTTGGTGGCTGGGTGGAGGAAGAGACCTTCAATGACATCAGTGAGGATAAGGAACGGGACATGGCTAGCTTGGTATCCAAACTTGTGCAATTGGGGAGTTTGCGGTTGTGCAAAGGGACTGTTTGCGGTTGTTTGCGGTGCAATAAACAGGGAGTTTGGTCTGTCACTGTGAAGCGGGCCTAACCCTTACACTACCTGATCGATACAACATCATACCTGATGTTTTAAAGCATGTTATTCCAAACAATTAAGGAATGTTAGGTGATTTATGCCCTTTATGGCTTAAAACCAGACTCTGCATCAACTATGTAATTTTCCGTGGGAGTTTTGCCATGGATCCCCCTCCGGCATGCCACAGTCCAGGTGTTAGTCCCCTTGAAACAACTTTCTCATCACTGTGGGTTTTGAAATTCGCCTGCCCATTGAAGTCTATGGCGGTACGCCCCTTCGCAAACATTAGATGGAAGTTCACGTCCGCTGTTCCCGAACCTAAAATTTGATGTTCGCGACATCACTAGTGGTCGGGTGTAATTGTGGTAGATAGTCTGAGGCAATTCGGTTGTGGATAGGGCAGGGACAAGTTATATGTGGGGACAAGTTGCACTTGGTTAGTACGGGTGGAATCCACCTGGGGTATCTGACTTTGCACTGCTTAGTGTAGCACTCTATGAAGGTACAGAGTCAGAAGGAGTTCAGTTACTCTTGGGCAGGTGAGACTGGTGGTACCCAATTTCAGGGCAAACCAGTCTTTCCATATAAATCATTCATTTAGACTCCTATTGACTTCAATCGGGACAAAGGGCTGAGTGGGTGGAATGCTAACAACCAGAGGATTAAAGGGGATACCGGCTACAATCCATTGATCCCACTTGACATCTGGTTGTTGAAACCAGTGTTTTACTGTTCTATTTAGACAGCTAATTAAACCGTTTCACAGCTTGATTCACCTCCTATAGCTCCATTGAAATCTAGGACTTAGCGACTTACAGCTATTTCAAGTTTAATCCCAGCCAGAGTCCTGGTTAACAGCCCATGTTGAGATGAAGTCACAGACCATGGTTACTAATTGCAAGCTTATCTGTTTTTCTCTTAAAGCAGTATTAACCCAAATTCACAACTAGGTCAATAAAAGCTAATCTTAACTCAACAACCCTTTCTTAACTGACTATCCATAGTTCCCTGGTGTCTACCAGTCTCCCATGTCCACTGGACCTTCTCCATACCCCTTAACCAAGTACCCCTTATCTTGTGATGCCCCTCCCTGGGTGTCCCACATAACATGTTTTATTATAACACCAAAGGGGAAGCTTACATGTCAATACCAAACATAACAACATTTAACTTTTATACAGGTTATAACATGGCCCTGGATCCTGTTCACCAGCCAAACAGTCCATGATAGCACCATAGATCAGATTTCAGACATCTTCTGGTTCATAGAGAAAGCAAGGTAGTTCCAGAAAAAGACTTTTACTTCTGCTTCATTAATGGCTCTGAAGCCTTTGACTGTGTGGACCATAAGAAACTCTAGCAAGTTCTTAAATAAGTTTGCCTCCTGAAAAATATGTACAGGGACCATGAAGCAACAGTGGAATAGAGTAGGAGCCACTGACTAATTCAAAATTTGGAAAGGTTAAAGACAACTTTATTGTCTTGGGAGAAAAGATTACTGTGGATGGTGACTCCAACCAGGAATCAAAAGACTCTTGCACATAATGAGAAGTCAGAGGCAGCATTATTACAGAAGCAACAAACATGAACTTGCAAGAACTCAGAGAAACAGACAGAAGGGCATGCTAAAGTCCACAAAGTCACTAAAACTTGGACCAAACTGAACAATAAAAATGAAGAAATGCATTCAATGCCACCCATTTGTTCTAAACAGCCTTGCAAAAGTATTCACCCCCCTTGACTTTTTACCTATTTTGTTACATTACAGCCTTAAGTTCAATGTTTTGTTAATCTGAATTTTATGTTGCGGATCAGAACACAATAGTCTAAGTTGGTGAAGTGAAATAAGAAAAAAATATTCCTAAAATTATTTTTTCGAAATAGAAAACAGAAAATTGGCATGTGCGTATGTATTCACCCCCTTTGTTATGTAGCCCATAAAAAGCTCTGGTGCAACCAATTACCTTTAGAAGTCACATAATTAGTGATATGATGTCCACCTGTGTGCAATCTAACTGTCACATGATCTGTCATTACATATACACACCTTTTTTGAAAGGCCCCAGAGGCTGCAACACCTAAGCAAGAGGCACCAAACACTGTCATGAAGACCAAGGAACTCTCCAAACAAGTAAGGGACAATGTTGTGGAGAAGTAGGGTTAGGTTATAAAAAAATATCCAAATCTTTGATGATAACCAGGAGCACCATCAAATCTATCATAACCAAATGGAAAGAACATGGCACAACAGCAAACCTGCCAAGAGACGGCCGCCCACCAAAACTCACGGACCGGGCAAAGAGGGCATTAATCAGAGAGGCAGCACAGAGACCTAAGGTAACCCTGGAGGAGCTGCAGAGATCCACAGCAGAGACTGGAGTATCTGTACATAGGACGACAATAAGCCATACGCTCCTTAGAGTTGGGCTTTATGGCAAAGTGGCCAGAAGAAAGCCATTACTTTCAGCAAAAAACAAAATGGCACGTTTTGAGTTTGAGAAAAGGCATGTGGGAGACTCCCAAAATGTATGGAGGAAGGTGCTCTGGTCTGATGAGACTAAAATTTAACTTTTTGGCCATCAAAGAAAACGCTATGTCTGGCGCAAACCCAACACATCACATCACCCAACATGGTGGTGGCAGCATCATGCTGTGGGAAAACTGGTCAGAGCTGAGGCAAAGATGGTGCTAAATACAGGGATATTCTTGAGCAAAACCTTTACCACTCTGTGCGTGATTTGAGGCTAGGACGGAGGGTCACCTTCCAGCAGGACAATGACCCCAAACACACTGCTAAAGCAACACTTGGGGGGTTTAAGGGGAAACATGTAAATGTGTTGGAATGGCCGAGTCACAGCCCAGACCTCAATCCAATAGAAAATCTGTGGTCAGACTTAAAGATTGCTGGTCACAAGCGCAAACCATCCAACTTGAAGGAGCTGGAGCAGTTTTGCAAGGAGGAATGGGCAAAAATCCCAGTGGTAAGATGTGGCAAGCTCATAGAGACTTATCCAAAGCGACTTGGAGCTGTGACTGCCGCAAAAGGTGGCTCTACAAAGTATTGACTTTAGGGGGGGGGGGGGGGGAATAGTTATGCACATTTACTTTTTTCTGTTATTTTGTCCAATTTGTTGTGGGTAAAAAAAAACATCTTCCAAGTTGTGGCATGTTCTGTAAATTAAATTATGCAAATCCTCAAACAATCCATGTTAATTCCAGGTTGTGAGGCCATCAAAACACAAGAGGGGGTGAATACTTTTGCAAGGCACTGTACATCAATCTCATGATTAGCGAGTCATTCTCTCAGTGGTTTACATGGCAAAATGCTGTCACGACTAGAACTTTATCTTATCTGACTACCCTTTCATCTCACCCCAAAATTATCAATAAAATATTCTAATACTCGCTACATTCTATCAAATAACCTCTCCATTTAACGTCAAACCATTCATCCCGCAGGCCTATTTTATCAGATTACTCTAATTCCATTCCTCTCACCACCATTTTATTAATGCCATCATACTCCCCCATCTGATTACACCTCCTCTCATCTACATCTCATGCCTTGGATTGCTACTTTATAGCTTACTGTCTATGCTGTCTTGCTGTCTATGCTGCCTTGCTGTCTATGCTGTCTTGCTGTCTATGCTGTCTTAATGTCTATGCTGTCTTGCTGTCTATGCTGCCTTGCTGTCTATGCTGTCTATGCTGTCTTGCTGTCTTACTGTCTATGCTGTCTTACTGTCTATGCTGTCTTACTGTCTATGCTGTCTTGCTGTCTATGCTGCCTATGCTGTCTATGCTGTCTATGCTGTCTTGCTGTCTATGCTGCCTTACTGTCTATGCTGTCTTGCTGTCTTGCTGTCTTACTGTCTATGCTGTCTTGCTGTCTATGCTGTCTTACTGTCTATGCTGTCTTGCTGTCCATGCTGCCTTACTGTCTATGCTGTCTTACTGTCTATGCTGTCTTGCTGTCTATGCTGTCTTACTGTCTATGCTGTCTTACTGTCTATGCTGTCTATACTGTCTATGCTGCCTTACTGTCTATGCTGCCTTACTGTCTATGCTGCCTTACTGTCTATGCTGTCTTGCTGTCTATGCTGTCTTGCTGTCTTTGCTGTCTTGCTGTCTATGCTGTCTTGCTGTCTATGCTGTCTTGCTGTCTATGCTGTCTTGCTGTCTATGCTGGCTTACTGTCTATGCTGTCTTTCTGTCTATGCTGTCTTGCTGTCTATGCTGTCTTTCTGTCTATGCTGTCTTGCTGTCTATGCTGTCTTGCTGTCTTTGCTGCATTACTGTCTATGCTGTCTTGCTGTCTATGCTGTCTATACTGTCTATACTGTCTATGCTGTCTTACTGTCTATGCTGTCTTACTGTCTATGCTGTCTTTCTGTCTATGCTGTCTATGCTGTCTTGCTGTCTATGCTGTCTTGCTGTCTATGCTGCATTACTGTCTATGCTGTCTTGCTGTCTATGCTGTCTATGCTGTCTATGCTGTCTATGCTGTCTTGCTGTCTTTGCTGCATTACTGTCTATGCTGTCTTGCTGTGTATGCTGTCTTGCTGTCTATGCTGTCTTGCTGTCTATGCTGTCTATGCTGTCTTACTGTCTATGCTGTCTTTCTGTCTATGCTGTGTTGCTGTCTATGCTGTCTATGCTGTCTATGCTGTCTTGCTGTCTTTGCTGCATTACTGTCTATGCTGTCTTGCTGTCTATGCTGTCTTGCTGTCTATGCTGTCTTTCTGTCTATGCTGTCTTTCTGTCTATGCTGTGTTGCTGTCTATGCTGTGTTGCTGTCTATGCTGTCTATGCTGTCTATGCTGTCTATGCTGTCTATGCTGTCTATGCTGTCTTGCTGTCCATGCTTTCTGCAGTTTTCTATATAGTAATAGCTCAGTGTGACGGCCAACTCTACTGATCTGAATGGAAAGCAGATACCTGGTTACCTGTCTAGCTGTGTAACAGACACCGAGATTAATCTTTAACCCATCTGTACACTGAGCTTTTATCCGGCTACTCTCAGGTCCTGAACAGAGGGATGATTGTAAGAGCTGAAAGACTGAAAATGCCGCAAGGTGTTCCTATTGTCTCAATGTCCCTGCTCGTGACTGAGGCCATGAGGCCATCCTTCCGTATTGTGGCATATTACATGGTGATGACCACTGCTGGACGTGAAATTGTGTCCGACTCCATCTGGTTGAATGTGAAAAGTATCTGCACAGGAACGGTGAGTTATATTATTAGGCCAATAGTAAATGAGACGGTCATTATTACGTCAGTAAAACATGGAGGTTAAATGGCAATCGGTTAGCGTTAAGAGGTCCGAAATGCGATCAAACTCGCAATCCTGCAATATACAAAATAATAAAAATGAATGAAGATAATGTTCTAGTCGATGTGGATGGCCTGATATGTATTAACTCCTTGATTCTCAAGATTTATATAACATGGAAATAAAACGTTAAAAAAATAATTTTTTATTGCAGATTTGCAAGCCTGAGACTGTTGTGTAATTAATTCTAATGTCTTTCATCGCTTTCCCCGTCAGTGGAAAAGTGCAGTAGTGATTTGTTATTTGCATTTACAGTGCTATATAGCGTATAGAGTGTGAGTCCTATCTGGTACTTGTAGGATTTCCCTCAATTTTTTATGGGTGTGAAAACATTTCCAGACTTGAAGAATTGTAGCAATTGAATAGCGATTTACGATTGTAACATTTACATGCTTGAAAGATCAAAGGCTTAGCTGGGTCGGAGGTACGATTTCAACAACCGAAGGGAATTTCAGCCTGTAACCCGCAGATCCATTTCGGGTAGCTAAAAGATGCCAATTGGATGGCAAATATGTTTACAGGGTCCAGTAACTAACAATTGCTAAATTGAATATGGGCCCAAGTGGGCCTTTTTCTTCTCACCGTTGATCCGATTACTTTCAGACACTGTAGAATCACGCTAAGTCAAAATTATATACGGCATGCTTATTTCAACTTAATACGAATGCAAAATAATGAGTGACTTGAGCTGTTATATGAACGCTCATAGGAAATGGTGTCATGAGAATAGTGGTATCACAGCGAAACCGGTATTGACAGTTCTCTGTGTGTGTCTTCTTAATCATTATTGGGTTTACGTTATGTTTATTTATATATTGAATTTCATACATAGCTGGAAGTGACAGATGGCATGAGGAGTGACAATAAAGTCCAGAGCCCAGGGGGCTCCATGAATCTGAAGCTGAGGGCAGACTACAAGGCTCAAGTGGCCCTTGTCATCGTGGATAAAGGCTTGTATGAGCTGGAGAAGAAGTTAAGGCTCTCTCAGAGTAAGGTAGGATGCCACATGATTTAGCAATGTACATCATCACTGTGACACAGACTGAGAGGCAGGGAAAGGTAAACATGTACTCTAGGACATAGATCTCACTTATATATAGGTACCACAGCCCTATTTTACTTTAAGAGGATGCTAAACTATTTCAGTGAATCCACATCTTCCAGGAAGCATCTGAAGAAGTCATCTCCCCAGACATCTGTATTTAGCTGAATACTTTCAGATCCAGACCAGGGCATGTCCATATAACCATGATGCCCAGGGCTTACAGAGAAGAACCTAGACTTTAGTCCACCAAAAAAAGAGGTCAAAATGAATACTTTCTGGCACCCAACATCCATACATTTTTTCAGTCTCTGGTGCTTTCTACATATTTGCACTGTATTACCCATAATGCACACTAACACATCTTATCTTCAGGTATGGGACTCTATGGAGAAGTCGGACCCTGGCTGCACCCCGGGGAGTGGAGCTGATAGTCTGGGAGTGTTTTATGATGCCGGATTGGCCCTACAGACGGATTTCAAGCTGAAAACTGCTGAGAGAACAGGTTGGGCTGTATAAATGGATCCTGAGCTAAAAAACTTTTATGATTCTTATAGGAAACCTGAGTCAGGGGCGTCAAAACCTGGCGATAAAACAATAGGTTATATTGTATGGAGAGTTTACCTGTAATCTCTTTTTATTTTCTTATTTTCACACTCTGTGTGTTTACTCTTATTAGATTTGACGTGTCAGAGCCAAGGAAAACGCAAACGTCGGTCAGCAGGTGAGTACCAAACAACGCTGAGTATCAATGGGTAGAGGAGAAAATGCTGCAACTGTAGTAATAATAAGAATCTGATGAATCTCAGCAGTGAGATGAAGACATACCACGTCTTGAACTATATGTCTGCCATCCATGACCTGCTGCAAATACAACATGATCTTTAATATTAATAATTATAATAACAAAAGTAGCACTTTTATCATAACACTTTAAAAATGTATCTCAGATATCTATCTTATGTAAAGAATTAAAATTATATTGGATTAAACATTGAATAGATTTCCACAAATGGAAAGTCCAGTTACTGCTGGACATATTGCTTTTCTCACAGTGACCTCTCCCAAGTTTCTTTTTGAATATTATCTACCAGATGCGGGTTCCATAGACAGAGACATGTCATTGCATGCATACAAAGACGAGAGACATGGCATTGCATGCATACAAAGACGAGAGGCATGGCATTGCATGCATACAAAGACGAGAGGCATGTCATTGCATACATACAAAGACGAGAGACATGGCATTGCATGCATACATAGACGAGAGACATGGCATTGCATACATACAAAGACGAGAGACATGGCATTGCATACATACAAAGACGAGAGACATGGCATTACATACATGCAAAGACGAAAGACATGTCATTGCATGCATACATAGACGAGAGACATGTCATTGCATGCATACATAGACGAGAGACATGTCATTGCATACATACAAAGACGAGAGACATGTCATTGCATGCATACAAAGACTAGAGACATGTCACAACAAGCCGAGATGAGGCATATCAGCACATACAGTGGTGGGGCTAATGACTGGAGGGCCTTGGTGCAAAACAATTTGGAGGCCCACTTGCCTGTAGGGGTCAATAAATAGCCCCAAAAATATATAGGTGATCAGATTATCTTTAGATCACCCTCTCTTCTAAAAACCTAAGAGACCCCCTTTACTACAGATCACTTTTATTGTTAGCAAAGGGCCCCTACCCATTTGGGGGCCCCAATGTTTTGCACATGGTGAACCAGCCTGTCACTGAGCACATACATGTGTACAATGTTATAGATATCAGTACAGATAAACAGATACAAAGGAGACCAATGTTGCCAAGCAATTATAAATTAATAGAGAGAATATATGTAAGCAGATAACATGAGAAGAATCATGTTACATGTACATATGAAGACACAGTAGACATGTCATAA
This sequence comes from Discoglossus pictus, assembly GCA_027410445.1. Classification (NCBI taxonomy): domain Eukaryota; kingdom Metazoa; phylum Chordata; class Amphibia; order Anura; family Alytidae; genus Discoglossus; species Discoglossus pictus. The sequence continues at coordinate 395,914,776 of CM050167.1, read as the reverse complement.
CATTAAAACATAGACAGAGGAGACATGTCTCTAGTATGGTCCATTTCTTCCAGAAGATCAGGATTATCAATTTCTTCCTAGAAGGTGGTCTATATAATTTATTATTAGGATGATTTTTCCCCTGTAGGGTTTTTGTGATTTTGGATCTGATTATGGACGGTCTGCTTCCACCTCTATGGTATATTAGTATTTTATGTTCATATTGGTCGGTTCCTTCTGTATGATTTACAGTATCCCACAACAGTCAGTACACCCCTCACATTTGTATAAATATTTTATTATATCTTTTCATGTGATAACACTGAAGACATGCCCCTCTGCTACAATGTGAAGTAGTAAGTGTACGGCCTGTATAACAGTGTAAATGTGCTGTCCCCTCAAAATAACTCAACATACAGCCATTAATGTATAAACCGTTGGAGACAAAAGGGAGTACACCCCTAAGTGGAAATGTCCAAATTGGGCCCAAAGTGTCGATATCTTGTGTGGCCACCATTATTTTCCAGCACTGCCATAACCCTCATGGGCATGGAGTTCACCAGAGCTTCACCGGTTGCCACTGGAGTCCTCTTCCACTCCTCCATAATGACATCACAGACCTGGTGGATGTTAGATACCTTGCAGTGATAAACAGTGATGCAGAGAGAGTGGAGGCAGCATCTGACATCAGCAGGTAAATGCATACTTGGGGAATCAACAACATATTATAGAAAACATATATACACATATAGACATATGTGTATATATGTTTGGTCTGGGCCTGCATGAGTGCTGCCGGCACTGGGGAGCTACATTTCATTGAGGGAACCATGAATGCCAACATGTTCTATGACATACTGAAGCAGAGCATGATCCCCTCCTTTCGGAGACTGGTCCACAGGGCAGTATTCAAACATGATAACGACCCCAAACACACCTCCAAGTTGACCACTGCCTTGCTAAAGAAGCTGAAGGTGATGGACAGGCTAAGCATGTCTCCAGACCTAAACACTATTGAGCCTCTGTCGGGCATCCTCAAACTGAAGGTGGGGGCGCGCAAGGTCTCTAACATCCAGCAGCACCGTGATGTCATCATAGAGGAGTGGAAGAGGACTCCAGTGGCAACATGTGAAGCTCTGGTGAACTCCATGCCCATGATGGTTAAGGCAGTGCTGGAAATTAATGGTGGCCACACAAAATATTGACACTTTGGGCCCAATTTGGACATTTCCACTTAGGGGTGTATTCACTTTTGTTGCCATTGGTTTAGACATTAATGGCTGTGTGTTGAGTTATTTTGAGGGGACAGCACAGTTATACTGGCCGTACACTTACTACTTCACGTTGTAGCAGAGGGTCATTTCTTCAGTGTTGTCACATGAAAAGATATAATAAAATATTTACATATGAGGAATTGTACTCACTTTTGTGAGAAACTGTAGGTCTCCTATAGGGTGTCCATAGTTTAGCATCAGGATAATCCATGTCCTCCTGTGGGATGTGTATAGATTAGGGTCAGGATGATCCATTGTTTCCATTGTTTCCTGTAGACTCAGTATTTTTGAATCCGCATTAATGTTGCCACCTTTCAGTTGTGTGTTTTGGTCAGGATGGTCCATTTCGTTAATTGCTGGGGTACATGAATGAAACCCAAGAGAGAGTGTAACACTTATGGAGTTTATACATTCCATGATACGCAAAGTCAACTTCTTTCCTTCACATACCCATAGATGATGTAATCCAGATGATCTTAATATAATTCTGTGACATGGAAGGCTCATGGATTTTAAAGATTAATTTTACATTCTCTGGTTCAGATTATTATGACAACTACGGAGAGAAGGATATTATATCAAGAACCGAATTTCCAGAGAGCTGGTTCTGGAAAGTAGAGGAAATGTCTAATCCTCCTGATGCCAGTGGGTGAGTGACCCACCTCCCCTTGTATGATGCAGTATACTTTGATATTATTATGCCCCATGGTCTTATCCTAATGAGTATGTGGCACTTTCTAATCTTCTTCTCCTCAGCAATGGCCAAAAATTATTTATGTTTCACCAGCAGTAATAGCTACCTTGATATGTCATATTTGTTTATTTAAAAAAGTCTCATAAACAACATTGGTGTATTGTAATGAAGTTTCGCAATCCTCAGATTATTAACACACCATATTTCTATAAGCAGAGTTTCAACGAAGTTCCTGTATTTATCTTTGACGCAACCAGTCACCACGTGGAACGTTCTGGCCGTGAGTCTACATGAATCTAAAGGTGAGAAGAAAGGACTCAATAATATCCTTCGTTATTATTGATTTATTCGTTTTTTTAAAGATTGCTGTAGCAATATATATCCAGTGTAAGAAATCAACATATCATTTCTGTAGATATTATATTCTTATATTCTTTTGAGATTGTCGACAAATAAAACAAACAAATTAGGGCTGTGAATTACATTTTGTGTTTCACGCACAAAAATAAAATAACCATACAAAAATATGTGGAGAAAAAAGCAAAATGAAAAATATACAAATATTAAAATGTCAAAAATAATCACAAATGAAAATGGTCTCTCTCTCGCTCTCTCTACCATGTTACCATGGATGTAGAGTCTCTTTACAGCAACATACCACACAAAGATGGCGCTGAGGCATGCTTAAAGTTTCTTTCAACAAACATGCAAAACAATAAATATATCCTTACCCACAACTATTTTACTTACAAGATACCTACCTACAGATGATCTAAAAAACATATCCAAAATACGCCATTACCTTACACAAGACACTACTAAGATTCTAATACACTCTCTCATCATTTCTCGTCTTGACTATTGCAACTCGCTCCTTGTTGGCCTGGCCATCACTCGCCTCTCCCCACTTCAATCCATAATAAATGCCTCCGCCAGACTCATCTTCAGTACACATCGTTCAGTGTCGGCAGCTCCTCTTTGTCAATCACTTCACTGGCTTCCCTTAGCCTCCAGAATAAAGTTTAAAATCTTGACCCTAACTTATAAAGCCCTCAACAACAGCACACCCCCATACATCTCTGCTCTCATCTCCAAATACTCCCCCACACGCCCTCTTCGTTCTGCTAACGACCTTCTTCTTTCTACCACTCTTGTAACCTCCTCTCACTCCCGCCTCCAGGACTTTTCTCGCGCTGCCCCTATTCTCTGGAACTCCCTGCCTCGCTTCACCAGACTATCCTCCTGCCTTAAATCCTTCAAAACATCAATAAAAACGCACCTCTTTAAAGAAGCCTATAACCTTCCTCCCTAACATGCTCAGCACTACTCTCTCCCTACTGTACCACATAAAACTTTAACCTTTAGATTGTAAGTCTGCGAGTTTCAATCCTGCACAGTGCTTTAGGGAAAGCGCTATGGACACCGGATTCCAAGCTCAAAGACAGGGCCACCCACTCTTTGCAATGTATGTTTCTTTAACTTGTCATTGCCTGTAACTTAACTTATGTATAGCGCTACGGAATATGTTGGCGCGTTACAAATAAACGATAATAATAATAATAATAATGATGGGGACTGCCATGGGTACCAAAATGGCCACACAATACGCAAATCTATTTATGGCCATTCTAGAAGAAACATTCTTATCTGTATCCATTTACAAACCATACAAATACTACCGTTACATAGATAATCTGTTCATCATATGGACAGAAGGAGAAAGCAAACTCAGAGACTTTGATCGTTCATTCAACACCTTCCATTCATCTATAAAACTTAAAAGGTAAACTTTCTAGATACTACTATATCCATCACCAATGGCACTCTCCACTCATCTATATATATAGGAAACCCACAGACAGATGTAATTACCTACACAGCTCCAGTTTCCATCCCTCCCACACCAAACAAACCATCATCCATAATCAAGCTATTAGACACCATCGGATTTGCTCAAAAACTGGAGACCGTGATGAAAATGTAAAAACACTGCCTGAATCTTTCAAACAAAAGGGTTACAAACCCCACATTATTACCCAAAAAATTAACCACTGCCTTCAAAATACCCTGTGAACAACTCTTAAAGTACAAAACAAAATAAACTACTTATTCCTCTAGTGACCACATACCATCCAAATACGGAAAATAATCAGGGATTTACAACCATTTCTAACAGAAGATACTGATTAAAAAAATATATTCCCCAAACCTCCCATCCTTGCATTTAAACAACCACCAAACCTGAAACAAAAACTTGTCAGCAGAAAATTGGCCAATGAACAACTGAATACAAAAAATGGAACTAAATCTTGTAACAAACGTGCCTGTAAATTATGTCAACACATTTGTAATGATGATGGCCAAAAAAGCATTTAAGGATGAATTTACACCGGCATTCAATAAGAAAGCATAATGAAGACAGTTATTGTAGCCCAGTGGGACACCATTTTAGCCAGATTGATCACTCCATCCAAAACTTAAAAGTCAAAAGATGATCACATTCTTCAACACTAAAAATGCAGGACTTAATATTGACTTTGGTTTTCTAACATATTATCAGAATTTCATGTGATTGTTTCTTCTTACACTATAACAGACTTAGCACTCTTAGTGAGATTTTTGTCCAACAGGAAATATATCACTGTGGACTACAGTGCTCTGCTTTTTCATGTATATATTGATGTATATGTGTATATAGTATGTGTATATATGTTTCCTTTACTATCTTGTGTTTATTCCCCATATATGTATTTACCTTATGATGTCAGATGCTGTAACCACTTTATCTGCATCTGCTGTTTTTATTCAAACTGAGGGTTCCATCTCATGTTAGTACTGCTTGAGACTTGATAAAGAGAGGTTGAACCTCTTGAACGCTCGTCATTTTAAATAAGACGTTTGTCCAATACAAAAGGTATCAAATTATATTGCAATATTCATTATTAATCTATATATATATACAGTGGATATAAAAAGTCTACACACCCCTGTTAAAATGTCAGATTTCTGTGCTGTAAAAAAATGAGACAAAGATAAATCATTTCAGAACTTTTTCCACCTTTAATGTGACCTATAAACTGTACAACTCAATTGAAAAACAAACTAAAATCTTTTAGGTGGAGGGAAGAAAACAAAAAAAGAAAAATAATGTGGTTGCATAAGTCTGCACACCCTCTTATAACTGGGGATGTAGCTGTGTTCAGAATTAAGCAATCACATTCCAAATAGTGTTAAATATGGCACAACAGTGACATTACCAAGAACTGGAGCTCCCTCCAAAATTGATGAAAAGACGAGAAGAAAACTGGTCTGGGAGGCTACCAAGGGGCCTACAGCAACATTGAAGGAGCTGCAGGAATATCTGGCAAGTACTGGCTGTTTGGTACATGTGACAACATATGTATTCTTCATATGTCTGGGCTATGGGGTAGAGTGGCAAGACGAAAGCCTTTTCTTACGAAGAAAAACATCCAAGCCAAGCTACATTTTGCAAAAACACATCTGAAGTCTCCCAAAAGCATGTGGGAAAAGGTGTTATGGTCTGATGAAACCAAGGTTGAACTTTTAGCCATAATTCCAAAAGATATGTTTGGCGCAAAAACAACACTGCACATCACCAAAAGAACACCATACCCACAGTGAAGCATGGTGGTGGCAGCATCATGCTTTTTGGCGGTTTTTCTTCAGCTGGAACTGGGGCCTTAGTTAAGATAGAGGGAATTATGAACAGTTCCAAATACCAGCCAATATTGGCACAAAACCTTCAGGCTTCTGCTAGAAAGCTGAACATGAAGAGGAACTTCATCTTTCAGCATGACAATGACCCAAAGCCTGAATCCAAATCAACAAAGGAATGGCTTCACCAGAAGATTAAAGTTTTGGAATGACCCAGCCAGAGCCCAGATCTGAATCCGATTGAAAAACTGTGGGTTTGTCTGAAGAGGGCTGTGCACAGGAGATGCCCCCGCAATCTAACAGATTTGGAGTGTTTTTGCAAAGAAGAGTGGGCAAATTTCGCCAAGTCAAAATGTGCCATGCTGATAGACTCATACCCAAAAAGTGTGCTGTAATAAAATCAAAAGGTTCTTCAACAGAGTATTAGTTTAAGGGTGTGCAGACTTATGCAACCATATGATTTTATTTTTATATTTTTTCTTCCCTCTACCTAAAAATTTTTAGAAGAAAAAGCCATTACTTTCAGCAAAAAACAAAATGGCACGTTTTAAGTTTGTGAAAAGGCATGTGGGAGACTCCCAAAATGTATGGAGGAAGGTGCTCTGGTCTGATGAGACTAAAATTGAACTTTTCGGCCATCAAAGAAAACGCTATGTCTACCGCAAACCCAACACATCACATCACCCAAAGAACACCATCCCATTTTCAGCAGCCGGCACTGGGAAACTGGTCAGAGTTGAGGGAAAGATGGATGGTGCTAAATACAGGGATATTCTTGAGCAAAACCTGTACCACTCTGTGCGGGATTTGAGGCTAGGACAGAGGTTCATCTTCCAGCAGGACAATGACCCCAAACACACTGCTAAAGCAACACTTGGGGGGTTTAAGGGGAAACATGTTAATGTGTTGGAATGGCCGAGTCACAGCCCAGAGCTGGAGCAGTTTTGCAAGGAGGAATGGGCAAAATCCCAGTGATAAGATGTGGCAAGCTCATAGAGACTTATCCAAAGCAACTAGCTGTGATTGCCGCAAAAGGGGGCTCTACAAAGTATTGACATTGACTTTTTCCGTATTTTGTCCTATTTGTTGTTTGCTTCACAATAAAAAAAAAACATCTTCAAAGTTGTGGGCATGTTCTGTAAATTATATGATGCAAATCCTCAAACAATCCATGTTAATTCCAGGTTGTGAGGCAACAAAACACAAAAAATGCCAAAGGGGTTGAATACTTTTGCAAAGCACTGTATAGATTAATAATTACTAAATTACTAGATTACTGGATATTCACTGCTGCTTCACTCTTCAATATATATATATATATATATATATATAGTTGTTGTTGTTTAGTCATTCAGTCGCGTCCGACTCTCCGTGACTCAATGGACCACAGCACGTCAGGTGCATCAGCTTATGTCTCATGATCATACCTTCTAGTGAACAGTTTGTCTTGATTTCCTGAAGTATTGATTTATTGGATCTTCTTGCAGTCCAAGAGACTCTAAGCAGTCTTCTCCAACACCACAATTCAAAGGCGTCAATTCTACAGAGCTCAAACTACTTTATGGTCCAGCTCTCACATCCGTATGCTACTACTGGTAATACCATAGTTCGAACTATGCGGACCTTTGTTGATAGTTTAATATATTTACTTTTTACTAACTTGTCCAAGTCTGCCATAGCTTTCCTCCCCAGAAGCAAACGTCTTTTAATTTCATGACTACAGTCACCATCTGCAGAGATCTTGGATCCAAGCAAAAGTCACTGCCTCCACTTCTTCCCTGTCTATTTGCCAGGAAGTGAGATTGCCGTTTGCCATGATCTTCGTCTTTTTAACGTTGAGCAGCAGGCCAACATTTGCTCTCTCTTCTTTTACCCTCATCAATAAGTCCTTTAGTTCCTCCTCACTTTCAGCCATCAGAGTAGTATCATCTGTATATCTGAGATTGTTGATATTCCTTTCAGCAATATTGATTCCGGCTTTGGATTTATCCAGTCCAGCCTTACGCATGATGCACTCTCCACATAAGTTGAATAAATAAGGTGACAACCTTGTCGCACTCCAATCTTGAACCATTCTGTTGTCCCATGTTCGGTTCTGACCGTAGCTTCTTGGTCGACATACAGATTCCTTAGGAGGGGGATGAGATGATCTGGTACTCCCAACTCTTTAAGGACATTCCACATTTTGTTGTGATCCACAGTCAAAGGCTTTAGAATTGTCTATTAAGCAGAAGTGTTTTTTTTTTGGAACTCTCTGCTTTTATCCAGCAAGTCTAGGTCTGATAGGAATGCTAGGTTCCCAAGGTATTTACTACCCATAAGTTAATAATCTATATACAATGTGGGAAAAAATAAACTAAAGTCTTTATTAATAAGGGGTAACAACGGCGATATCATAAAAACAATTGATATAAAAAATCCTGGATTGGAAAAAGAAGTTATAAAAAAGGCTGGTTGATGTGTGAGCATATAACCACTTTGTTGGTAATATAAACTCTAAATAGAGGGGTTCATGAAGTCACACCTAACAGTATTGCAGAGGAAAAAATGCATGGCTTATCCAAATGAATTCAACCTGTCTGTGCAATTATCAGAAATATATAATGCACATAAATACATGTAGTGCTTCTGGATATATAGGATATTAGTGACCCTTTGGGGTTCACAATATTAGTAGCCTGGAATGATCTGTCCTTTAGATATAGAGATATATCTCTCTTAATGGTTTACCAAGATCTATTTAGACCATGTTTATCTGTTTCCTGGACATGGCACAAGTTTTACAAAATGCACAATACAGACTTAGGAACACTTAAGTCTTTTGTCTAAAAAGGACTATGATATATATATAATTACCCTACTGGGCATCTTCTCCTAGAGAGATTAAGCTTCTGTTTTTACCATACTCCATTCCAGAGTTTAACATGATATGGAGACAACAGTGCACAGAGAGTAAATAGAAGCCAGCAGGTAAGCTATTGCTTTAAGCACCGTCTATTGCGTGCTCGATATAACTAGTATCCAGACAACAAAATTCACTCATATGGAAACGGACAGGGAGGGTAAGCATGCAACCTCTAAATATTAAAATACAATACTGTTAGTAGAGAGGACGCCGGTGTGCCCTTAGCTGCAAGGCATGCCACGTCATCAAAGGCCGACGCGTTTCGACGTCATCAGACGTCTTTGTCCAGCAAGACATTGGCAATTTGATCTCCTGTGCCTCTTCCTCTGCGGAACCCGGCTTGCACATCTAGTAGTTCCTGGTCCATATATTGTTAAAGTCGATCTTGTAGAATCTTAAGCATAACCTTGCTGGCATATGAAATGAGTGCGATTTTTTGATAATTGGAGCACTCTTTGGCACTGCCTTATTTTGGGATTGAGGTTTAGACTAAACTTTTACAGTCTATTAGCCATTGATGAGTTTTTCAAATGTATTGGCATAAGGCAAGTAACACTTTTACAGCATCATCCTGTAGAATTTTGTATAGTTCACTTGGGATTCCATCAACTCCTGCAGCCTTATTTATCAGCAAGACTTCCTAGGGCACATCTCACTTCACTCTCCAAGACGTCTGGCTCCAGCTCATTGGACAAATTATTGAGGTCATCACTGCTGTTAAGATCCTTCCTGTATAGATCTTCAGGGTATCCCTGCCACCTCTTTATCTGATCTTCTTCTGTTAAGACCCTACCCTTTTTGTCTTTTATCACGCCCATTTTGGCATGAAAGGTGCCTTTTTAGGTTTCCAATTTTCTTGAAGAGATCTCTTGATTTACCCATTCGGTTATCTTTTGGTTTATGGTTTTGTTTTTGCTGACTGTATAGAGCTCCTCCATCTTTGGCTGCAAAGTATATAGTCAATCTGATTTGTATGATGTCGATCTGGTGATGTCCATGTGTAGAGTCGTTTTGGAGGCTGTTGGAAGAGGGTGTTTGCTATGACCAGAGAATTATATTGCCAAAATTCTACTAATCTCTGACCTGCTTCATTTTATACTCCAAGTTATTCCTGGTGTCTTTTGGTTCCCTACTTTAGCATTACAATCTCCTATGATGATGATAACATTTTTTCTTGGTGTTATATCTATGACGTGTTGAATGTCTTCCTAGAACTGGACAACTTCAGCCTCTTCAGCATCCGTGGTTGGAGCATAGACTTGGATCACTGTGATATTAAATGGCTTGCCTTAAATTCGAATTAATATACTTTACCTATTTCTAATTTAATATATCCAGCAATCAATAGCCTGACGAGCTAACAATCTGTTTTTATTTTCCTGCAGCATACAATGTACAGTTGGCCTGTTGGTGATCTGAGGAAAAAGTGTCATGAATGTCCCAACTGTGCATTAGAAATAGGCTGCGTGCACGATGGCAAACCGTTGGTTTAGTTTTGTAAAGCGCCATTTTAGATTCGTAATATTATTAGTTGCAAGTTAGTGTTGTAAACTGGCGTTGTTTGTTTATTTGTTACGTGGCTCTCGAGCATTTTCCGTCATTTGTAATAGTGTATTTTGTACCTCGTACAAAATCCAAAATCTTGTGTGAAAGTGCTACGTGGTTGGCGTTGTTTTGCGCGGTACAGGCTCATGTATCCTCGTTTTCATTTTTTGGGGCGGCCATTTTTTTTCTCGCTTAGGCGATTTTCGAGTCCCGAAACTCGGCCAAATCTACTTAAATTTACGTTCCACCTCATTTCCAGACGTCCTGGCTGTTCCCCTGTGCTGTGTATATCTTTTTGTTGTATTTTTTTTGTGTTTTTTGGTTTGCTCGTTTTGGCCGTTAATTCCGTATTTTTCGTTTCTTGTATTTTTTTCCTCTTTATCATAGTGTATTTTGTACCTCGTACATTCCTGTGTGACGGTGCTATGCATTTGGCAGTGTTTTGCGCGGTCTGGGGTCGTGTAGCCTCGTTTTCATTTTTGGGGCGGCCATTCTCGCTTAGGCGATTTTCGAGTGCCGAAACTCGACCGACTTAAATTTGCGTTCCACCTCACTCCCAAATGTCCTGGCTGTTCCCCCTGTGTGTGATGTTTTTGTTGTATTAGTTTTGTATTTTGTTTGTTTTTTAGTGTTTTTTGCTTTGCGCGGTTCGGCCATTAACTTTGTATTTTTCCTATCTCGTATTTTTTTTTCTAAGTCCTGCGTCCCGTACATTTTTTTTTCTAAGTAACGCATTGGTCAGCTGCTTGAAGTCTAAGGCGATCTGGCATTTACTAAATGTTTGGTGGCTAAGTCCCGCGTGTTTCAATGGCCTCACTGCTCGCCTCACTTTGCGAGGCTCACAGGCAATGAGCGCCTTTGGCGCTCATCGCCTTTGTGCTGCAAGTTTTAGTGCCTTAACGGCTCGCCTCGCTACCTAGATACTGCGAGTTAACGGATTGCCTTGCTATGCGAGGCTCGCAAGCGATGAGCGCCTTCGGTAAATAATAGTAAATAGTTAAGAGTCTATAATAGAGCATAATTTCACTTAGATATAATTTGATACTTGGAGAATTCACAATTTAAATGAAGCATTTGATTTAAATTAAACAATAATTAATTTTACACAATTTTAATAGATGATAATAATTCATATGTCGATTATAGAATAAAGGATTAAAGTAAATAACATTTTTAACTGATATTCAACTTGTTCTGTAATAGAAATGTATGTTGGGATTATCTAATGGGAGAGCTTCGAAAAAGTAATTATGAGAGGCACCACTGGAATAAAGTAAAAATTAAACTTTGAATCATTATTTTCTGTCTGTTGTAAAATCGGTATCCCAGATATCCTAGGTATGGAAACATATAGGGCCCTATTAAATTATCCCTCGTAGTTCTCTCGGTGCTCGCAAAAGGCAGTTTTTCTGCTGTTTGCGAGTACCGAATCTCTCGCAGCCTGCTTTGCAATATGACTATGAAAAAATGGCTGAGAATAGGCTCTGAGAGAGCTATGTAGTCACACGCAGCCTTAAATCTACGCATGATTATCGCATTTCGTAAGAATCCCTACGGGCACAAAAAGTGCCCGCATGCTATCCTAAAGCCTCTACCTGCTGCCTCGGAGCAGCCCGAGACAGCAGTGTGAGGTTCCCCCCTGCTCCCTATACACATCCCCATGCTGCAGGGCTCTCTATCCCCGAGGCAGCACCCCCACATTAACCCCTTGCAGCGGGGGTCCCCGATCGGCACCGATCAGGCCCCCGCTGCATTTAAAAGTTTTAAATTCCCCGCCTCGGCTCCTTAAAGGGGCTGCCGCACACTAATTGCCAATCCTGGCCGCGCCCCCAAAAATGAACCCCCCTCTATGCTGGGGGTCCCCATCGGGACCCCCGAAGTGTCTCCACATAAACCCATTGCAGGGGGGGTCCCGATCTGCATAGATCAGGCCCCCCGCTGCATTTAAAAGTTTTAAATTCCCCGCCGCGGCTCCTTAAAGGGGCCGCGGCAAACTATTACCATATCCCGGCCGCGGCACCTACAATTAATCCCCCTCTATGCTGGGGGTCCCTATCGGGACCCCCGAAGTGTACCCACATAAACCCCTTGCTGCAGGGGTCCATAGGGACCCCCGCAGCCCCCCACATTATCCCCCTGCAGCGGGGGTCCCAGATCGGCACCGATCGTGACCCTGCTGCATTTCAATTTTAAATTTTCCGCCTTGCGGGTCCTTAAAGGACCGTAAAGGTCCTGAAAGGACTCGCACTAAAAATATTAACCCCAGGCAACTATAATTAACCCTATAACTCATGAAGGTCAATACAGACCCCCAAAAGGCCTTAATTAACCCTATAACTCATGGTGGTCAATACAGACCTCCATAAGGCCTTAATTAACCCTATAACTCATGAAGGTCAATACAGATCCCCATAAGCACTTAATTAACCCTATAACTCATGAAGGTCAATACAGACCCCCATAAGGCCTTAATTAACCCTGTCACTCATGAAGGTCAATACAGACCCCCCATAAGGCCTTAATTAACCCCGTCACTCAAGCAAACGTCTTTTAATTTCATGACTACAGTCACCATCTGCAGAGATCTCGTAAAACAAAACAAAATAATTAGTACAAAACATTAACATGAAATAAATAAACATTATTTACATTCTCAATATTCTACTCACCTTTCCAGCATGTCCCGTCATTGTTCAGCTCTTCCGGCGCGGCCCTGTTAAAAAACACAATACATTAATACATTAATACAATATACAAACAAGAAATAAACATATAAACATCTAAATATACATTTAACTTACCTCCCCGCGAAGTCCCCGGCCTCCTCCCCTTCAGCCCTGGCTGGGCCCCGGAACCATCCGCGCTCTAGAAAAATTGGAGAGATCTTTACTCATTTTATAGATCCCTTTATAATTTTGAAAATGATACATTTATCAAACTTAGCAAGGATGAGATAAATAATTTCTTAAACAAAATAAACTTTCCTAGCCTAGATGAGGAAGATCAAAAACTGCTGAATAGAAATATCATCCTGGAAGAAATAGAAGAGGTTATTAAAAAGGATAAATCCAACAAATCCCCGGGACCAGATGGTTTTGACCATTTATATTATAAACACCTTTTTACATAAATTGTAGACCTTATGTGTAATATGTTTAATGAGATGAAAAACTCAGGGAAAACAGCATTGGAATAATGAAGGCTAAAATAATAAATATTCTAAAACCAGGAAAAAAATCCAGAAGATTATACCAGCTATCGCCCCATTTCCCTCATAAATATAGACATAAAAACTAAGCTAAAATCTTAGCTAACAGATTAGATAATATTATTCCTAAATTAATTCATATGGATCAGTCTGGTTTAATAGATATAAAGCATATTATTGAGAAAACAAAACTTCCCACACTGATCCTGTCACTTGATGCTGAAAAAAGCATTTGACAGGGTCAGTTGGGAATTTATGTAGGCAGTTCTGCAGATGCGGTTTAGCCAACTTTGCATTAAAGTCAATTAAAGCGTTGTATAATCAATCTATAGAGTATACATTTTTACCAAATTTCGGATCAGAGAAATTCTCTATAAGTAATGGAACCTGTCAAGGGTGCCCATTGTCCCCCTATTAATTTTACTCTTTTTGGAACCTCTGGCAATAACAATAAGAGACTCTGAAAATATTAAAGGGATAAAAATTGGCAAATAACTACAAAATAATGCTATACGCGACCAATGTCATATTGACCCTGACAGACCCAGAAGAATCATGTGCAAATTTGCACTCTATTTTAGCACAATTTAGTAAAGTTTTATATTTCAAAATAAATCCTGGAAAATCAGATATTATTTACAGTGGTTTAAATCTGAATACAATAAATGTGCTAATGAAGGCACATACATTTAACTGGCACTCTAAATACATCACTCATCTGGGGATAAGATTTAATTTTTATTCTAAAAGTTTATTTAAAGAAAACCTAATTGATACATTGAAAAATATCAAAATGATATTATATGACTGGCGCAGTATAAGATTCTCTTGGTCGGCTCAAATCGCTATTGTCAAAATGAGCATTATCCCCAAGATCACATATTTAATGAGGTGCATCCCTGATACCATACCAGATTACATTATAAAAACTATTCAAATTGTAATAGATCATTTTATATATCTAGGGGAAAAAGTCAGAGTGAAAAAAATAATTGCAAATAGTAAATTTGAATTGGGTGGTATTGGGTCACCCTCTATTAAGGAGATTTACGAAAACATCTTAATTTCACATATAATGAATATAATTAACCAATACGGAACAACTAGCTAGAAAATCATTGAAGAAGACCTGATAGGAGTAAATTTAAGTTTAATATTGATAGGCAAACTTGAATATAAAGCAAAAATGTGGGGAAATCTACCAAAGGGAGTAAAATCCCTGATAACATTTTGGGAGAAGAACAAATTTAAATCTGACTTTAAGTTAACTCAAAAATGGTATCTGGTACCAGCAATTGTTGCTAAGTTTGAGTCTCAAATTTCCCCTCTATGTTGGAAGGGCTGTGGCCAAGTAGGCCCCGCCCCCCACATGTGGTGGGAATGCGATATAATCAAAACCTTTTGGAAAGTTTGCTGTGATAATATCTCTTTAATGTTGGGGGGAAAAAATGAATGCACCCCAGCAGTTGAACTGTTCCACTTAGAATTGGACACTCTATTTGCTCAGGGGAAATTGTTAACTTCACACATATTATTGATCATCAAGTCTCTTCTAATTAAATATTGGAATAAATCGACAAAGCCGTCATGGAGAGAGGTCAAGAATAATATAAGATATAACAGAGAATTGATTATCAGTGATGGTAGTCGGGTCCCTAGAGGATTTAGGTTATTCAATTGGAATATTTGGGACAAGTATAAACAGATCATGTAAAAGAAAAAGAAAGAAGAAAAAGGAAAAAACAAAACAAAAAACCCCCACTATTTATTCCTCATCTCTTATATTATTCTTCCTAGCTCACTCTTTGCCTCATCTCTTCTATGTTTTCAATTTTGTATCTTATTTATGAGATGCTGGGATGAATGTATGTAGTTATTTTGAATAATGTATGTATACTGAAAAAAAAAAAGCATGTATACTGACTTTGTATATATGTAAAAAAAAAAAGAAAAAAAAAAAAAAGAAATGTTTTAGTCCATGTGGGTTCGCCTGATATGTATTAACTCATTGATTCTCGAGATTGATATGACACGGAAATGAAACATTAAAAAAAATTGTTATTGCAGATTTGCGAGCTTGCGACAGTTGTGCAATTAATTCTAATGTCTATCATCGCTTTCCCCGTATTTTAAAGTGCACTATTGATTTTTTATTTGCATTTACAATGCTACAATAAGGTGTTTAACCCCCTTGCGAGTACTATCTGGTACTTGTAGAATGCTATTTACGGGTGTAAACACAGTTGCAGGCTTGAGGAATTGCGATTGTAACATTTAAAGGCTTGAAAGATTAAAGGCTTAGCTGGGTCAGAGTTACGATTTCAACAACCGCAGGGATTTTCAGCCTGTAACCCGCAGATATTTTGCGGGTAGCAACAAGACGCCAATTGAATAACAAATTAGTTTACTGGCTCCATTACGGGCTCCCAAAACTACAATTTTCTAATTTGAATAGGGGCCTCAGTTTTTTACTTTTAAGCACTTGGAGAACAAGTTATTTTCTGTTATCTTGTTTTTTATTGATTCATAGGGTGAAAGTGCTGCTTATAGTTTAAATATTTCTTTTATCTGTCACGCCCGACTTATGCTCTCTAGTTACCCCAAACAAGATTGTATATTCGTTCTGTTCTCTTAACCCACATTTTCGTTCTCATAGTTTTATCTGACTAAAATCAGATTACTTTACTTAAAATCCAAATCTCTAATTTCCTAGACTCCCATTCCTCGTACCCTTCCTCTGCTCTTTCCGCCAAACGGACTGACACCTCTGACATAACAATTTAAGTTAATTCCCCATCTTTTTTCCTCACCTTTCTTCTAATTTTCTTCTTAGTCTGCAAAGCCTTAATATACAAATTATATTTTTATTTGCCTCACTCACAGTTAGATAAACTTTCTGATATACTATCCTGGGAATCAGATATGGGGGAAGCAATGGTATTGTGTAATGGCAGGAAATATTGAATGTAGTTACTATTAATACTGTTTTTAATGAAAATAGTAATACACTTCTTAAGAGGCGGTATCTCGCCCTGACAAGGTTTCACATACTTTTTCATATTAAAATGCAGAAAATAAGATGTAAACTAAGTATATACCATATTTTTCCTGTGTATAAGACTATATTTTTTACCAAAATGTTTAAGTTTATAGATAGGAAGTCGTCTCATACACGGAATACACCAAAAAAGAGCAAGCAGCAAAACTGCAAGTGGCCACTAGATGGCCCTGTCTCTGTTTGAACTTTGAACCCATTACCGTAACTTCACAGAGTACTGCATTAACAGTTTTTTGAGCACTGGCGCATAAATATGTCAGAAAATAAAAAAAGATTATCTAAATATATCGGTATAGTTCTGGTTTTGAATATTAAATAAAATATCAAAGTTGTTCTGTGTGGTGTTTAAAATATTTATTTTTAAATTTGGGCTCAAAAAATAGAGGTTGTCTTATACATGGGGGCATCTTATATATGGAAAAATACGGTATGTCCTTGTTAACCAAGGAGATTCTCAATACAGTTGATGAAAGCTCTAGCACTTCCTGATGCCAGATCCCTATTGTTCAATCAAAGTCTCCTCTCATTTCAGGAAGTTGCAGTAAAGTAGCATAAAAAGGCAATATATTGCAGACTGTATTATTTTATTTTCTATTCTAAAGCCATATTCTCTATTTTCAAGTGTAGTATAATTTAAAAATGTGACCATGGTGGCCATTAAAAGGTTTATTGTGGTGAAAATTGTCTGTTTAATCCTGCATGGTGTGTTATTTAGGATGATAATATTCTGTTTGTCTATGTTATGAGTGAAAGGGCCACAGTAATGGTCCAAAAACCTTTAAATGTATGATGATTTAAATAAATGTTGGCATAGTATGCGGGACCTCCTCCCAATATCTTCAAGCTATGTTGTACAGCTTTGGTCGCAGAGTACAGGAAATTATCTAAAAACACAAATAGGGAACTCCAGTCTAACATGGGCGGGCAAACATTCACTGTAAGTTTTCACTGAAACCTTTAACTTTTTTTAACCACAAAACACTGAAAAGTTGTTTATACTGATGATTACTATTACAAATACAATATTTATAGCCCCACTGTAGTGCATTTAAAAGTAAAGTTCATATGTTTTTGGCAGAGACTATTAAAAACAGTATGCAATTTAAAATAAATAAGAAGCTAATTTTTTGTAATTTCAAAAATAATTGTCAGGCGGGTGGCCAGCTCTGTCTGGGGGCTGGATGATCATGGAGCTTGGAAGCTGGTAGAGCTATGCTGTAAATGACCCCACCATGCCACATCATTGGCTCACCCAGCTGCCCGCTCATAGGATGTGAAGGTAACAGCTCTTGTTACCACCTTGCAGCTTCCCAATTGGCCCCACCCAGTGACTTTACAAGGGCCAAATACAGCCCCCCACCCATCATCGTTCTACCCCTTTACTTTATCTGGACTGGTCAGAAGGGCCAGGGAAAACTAACAACTTCAAAAGTAAGAAAATAATAAATTGTATTTATTTTAAACTGAATACTGTTCAAAAAGTATATTCTGAACACACAAGCTTTACTTATAAATGCGCTAGAGTGGTCATATTAAATGATATGAACGCTGTAACGTATAGGGGGGTCTGTTTCCTTCTCTTCGGGTGATTATGTTATAGCATAACACATGTTGTCCCCACTTTCAGGTCTCTGTGTTTCTCAGCCTCATGAAATTAAGGTTTCTAAAAATGTCTTCATCGACCTGAAGCTCCCATACTCTGTAGTGAAGAACGAGCAAGTGGAGATCCAGGCCATTGTGTACAACCAGGGGAATACGGCAATTACGGTAAATCTGAAAGAAGTAAACTTGTGTAACCTCATATATACTTTAAACGCTCCTTACGTTTTTAGGTTCTGTATTGTCTCACTTTTTGTACACACCTAGGAGTAGCATAGACATTCATTCTTCTTTAATGTAGTATAATTTATGCTATCTATCCATAAATGAGTGGTTTATCATAAATATATCCATAGATACTGTAATTCCCATTTCCTAGATGTATCCAAGCCAACAACCACCAATGGTTATTAAACATCAAGTAAAGGAGGTGTGGAGCTCTGGGTGGTCTTGTATATAGCTTAAGAAAGAAAGTGGACTCATAATGGAATGAAAAAGATCCAACAGATTAGAAGGCAAGAACTATTTATGAACCTAAAGTGATGAGCTCTTCAAAAACCAAAGTGCCCATCATTCCAAAGGCCCCGGCTAAAGTCAAGGTTAAAGTCACCATTTGTGCTTTGCAGCATTACATATACATTATTTGTAAAATATTACTTATGTTTTGTCATTTTAGTTATTCCCTGAAGCCCTCCCCAAAGAAACTGCAATAATGAAGTTCTTACTTTGACAGATTTATTATATTTCAGCTCTAATGATTTCTACACTCATCACATATCTGCAATGGAACCCCATATGGGCTCTCTGCCTAACCCTGTATCCCCATAACAACCCCATATGGGCTCTCTGCCTAACCCTGTATCCCCATAACAACCCCCTATGGGCTCTCTGCCTAACCCTGGATCCCCATAATAACCCCCTATGGGCTCTCTGGCTAACCCTGTATCCCGATAACAACCCCATATGGGCTCTCTACCTAACCCTGTATCCCCATAACAACCCCCTATGGGCTCTCTGCCTAACCCTGTATCCCCATAACAACCCCCTATGGGCTCTCTGCCTAACCCTGTATCCCCATAAGACCCCCTATGGTCTCTCTGCCTAACCCTGTATCCCCATAACAACCCCCTATGGGCTCTCTGCCTAACCCTGTATCCCCATAACAACTCCCTAAGGGCTCTCTGCCTAACCCTCTATCCCCATAACAACCCCTATGGACTCTCTGCCTAACCCTGGATCCCTATGGGCTCTCTGCCTAACCTTGGATCCCCATAACAACCCCCTATGGGCTCTCTGGCTAACCCTGTATCCCGATAACAACCCCATATGGGCTCTCTACCTAACCCTGTATCCCCATAACAACCCCCTATGGGCTCTCTGCCTAACCCTGTATCCCCATAACAACCCCCTATGGGCTCTCTGCCTTACCCTGTATCCCCATAAGACCCCCTATGGTCTCTCTGCCTAACCACGGATCCCCATAACAACCCCCTATGGGCTCTCTGCCTAACCCTGTATCCCCATAACAACCCCCTATGGGCTCTCTGTCTAACCCTGTATCCCCATAACAACTCCCTAAAGGCTCTCTGCCTAACCCTCTATCCCCATAACAACCCCTATGGACTCTCTGCCTAACCCTGGATCCCTATGGGCTCTCTGCCTAACCCTGGATCCCCATAACAACCCCCTATGGGCTCTCTGCCTAACCCTGGACCCCATAACAACCCCCTATGGGCTCTCTGCCTAACCCTGTATCCCCATAACAACCCCCTATGGGCTCTCTGCCTAACCCTGGATCCCCATAACAACCCCCTATCTGCTCTCTGCCTAACCCTGTATCCCCATAACAACCCCCTATGGGCTCTCTGCCTAACCCAGTATCCCCATAACAACCCCCTATGGGCTCTCTGGCTAACCCTGTATCCCGATAACAACCCCATATGGGCTCTCTCCCTAACCCTGTATCCACATAACAACCCCCTATGGGCTCTCTGCCTAACCCTGTATCCCCATAAGACCCCCTATGGGTTCTCTGCCTAACCACGGATCCCCATAACAACCCCCTATGGGCTCTCTGCCTAACCCTGTATCCCCATAAGAACCCCCTATGGGCTCTCTGCCTAACCCTGTATCCCAATAACATCCCCCTATGGGCTCTCTGCCTAACCCTGTATCCCCATAACACCCCCTATGGGCTCTCTGCCTAACCCTATATCCCCATAACATCCCCCTATGGGCTCTCTGCCTAACCCTGTATCCCCATAACACCCCCTATGGGCTCTCTGCCTAACCCTGTATCCCCATAAAAACTCCCTATGGTCTCTCTGCCTAACCCTGTATCCCCATAAGACCCCCTATGGTCTCTCTGCCTAACCACGGATCCCCATAACAACCCCCTATGGGCTCTCTGCCTAGCACTGTATCCCCATAACAACCCCCTATGGGCTCTCTGCCTAGCACTGTATCCCCATTACAACCCCCTATGGGCTCTCTGCCTAGCACTGTATCCCCATAACAACCCCCTATGGGCTCTCTGCCTAGCCATGTATCCCCATAACAACCCCCTATGGGCTCTCTGCCTAACCCTGTATCCCCATAACAACCCCCTATGGGCTCTCTGCCTAACCCTGTATCCCAATAACATCCCCCTATGGGCTCTCTGCCTAACCCTGTATCCCCATAAGAACCCCCTATGGGCTCTCTGCCTAACCCTGTATCCCAATAACATCCCCCTATGGGCTCTCTGCCTAACCCTGTATCCCCATAACACCCCCTATGGGCTCTCTGCCTAACCCAATATCCCCATAACATCCCCCTATGGGCTCTCTGCCTAACCCTGTATCCCCATAATACCCCCTATGGGCTCTCTGCCTAACCCTGTATCCCCATAAAAACTCCCTAAGGGCTCTCTGCCTAACCCTCTATCCCCATAACAACCCCTATGGACTCTCTGCCTAACCCTGGATCCCTATGGGCTCTCTGCCTAACCCTGGATCCCCATAACAACCCCCTATGGGCTCTCTGCCTAACCCTGGATCCCCATAACAACCCCCTATGGGCTCTCTGCCTAACCC
Source organism: Discoglossus pictus (assembly GCA_027410445.1). Lineage (NCBI taxonomy): Eukaryota > Metazoa > Chordata > Amphibia > Anura > Alytidae > Discoglossus > Discoglossus pictus. The sequence continues at coordinate 395,893,765 of CM050167.1, read as the reverse complement.
AGTATCCCCATAACAACCCCCTATGGGCTCTCTGCCTAGCACTGTATCCCCATAACAACCCCCTATGGGCTCTCTGCCTAGCACTGTATCCCCATTACAACCCCCTATGGGCTCTCTGCCTAGCACTGTATCCCCATAACAACCCCCTATGGGCTCTCTGCCTAGCCATGTATCCCCATAACAACCCCCTATGGGCTCTCTGCCTAACCCTGTATCCCCATAACAACCCCCTATGGGCTCTCTGCCTAACCCTGTATCCCCATAACACCCCCCATGGACTCTCTGCCTAACCCTGTATCCCCATAACATCCCCCTATGGGCTCTCTGTCTAACCCTGGATCCCCATAACAACCCCCTATGGGCTCTCTGCCTAACCCTGGATCCCCATAACAACCCCCTATGGGCTCTCTGCCTAACCCTGGATCCCCATAACAACCCCCTATGGGCTCTCTGCCTAGCACTGTATCCCCATAACAACCCCCTATGGGCTCTCTGCCTAACCCTGTATCCCCATAACAACCCCCTATGGGCTCTCTGCCTAACCCTGGATCCCCATAACAACCCCCTATGGGCTCTCTGCCTAACCCAGTATCCCCATAACAACCCCCTATGGGCTTTCTGCCTAACCCTGTATCCCCATAACAACCCCCTAAGGGCTCTCTGCCTAACCCTCTATCCCCATAAGACCCCCTATGGTCTCTCTGCCTAACCCTGTATCCCCATAAAAACTCCCTATGGGCTCTGCCTAACCGTCTATCCCCATAACAACCCCCTATGGGCTCTCTGCCTAACCCTGGGTCCCCATAACACAAGCAGGTTTTTATCTAACCTGTATATATTTTCAGTTCTTGTAACCATATAAGCAAACTACAAATTTAAATGTATGTAGAAATACAAGTACAGTTACTGTACAATACAAATATGAAATAAATGGTTCTGCAGACAGCTTAGAGCAACAAAGGAGAGTCCCTACTCCGAAGAGCTTACAATCTAGAAGGTATAGTTGCTGTGTGATATGAGAGGGTGATAGATGGCGGTATGTAAGCCAGTGGGCTGAAGCAAGTGGAGGAGTCTGTGTGCTGCACTGTAGAGTGTGGGTGTGAGGGATATATGAGTGCATATTAACGCTGAAGGTGATAAGCTACTTTAAACAGATGCGTTTTAGTGAGTTTTTGACAATTTTGAGGCAGGAGGAGTCTAGTGGAGTGAGGCAAGGATTTCCATAGAGTAGGGACAGCACAAGAAAAGTCCTGAAGGTGGACAGAAGGTGATAAGAAGGTCATTAGCAGATTGAAGTGGGCGGTTTGGAGAGTATTTTGAGATAAGGGAGTGCACTGTTGTTAAGGACTATATCTATAGAGTGATCATTTTTAATTGTATTGTGGAGGCTGCAGACTCGGAGCGTTTGGTAGATGAGTCTACTAGCAGAGGTGTTTATTATAGATTGGAGTGGAGACAGACCGGTGATGGAGAGGCAGCAAGGAGAGAGTGCAGTGGTCAAGGCGAGATATGATGAGTGAATGGATTTACATTTTAATTGTGTCTTGTATAAGATAGTGATACATTTTTAAGACATCCAGGAGGATATGCTTGAGAGACAGCTGGCAACACTTGCTATAAGACAGTTGATATACATATAGATGATACTGAAATTCTTTTTTTTTTTTTTTTTTTTTTTTTTTTAAATGTTTATTTTTCATTATTGCAAAAAACAGCTTTAAACATATTACAAAGACATAATCAAATGATTTTACAACAACAATTTATAAGTTATACTCTCTGCCATTCATACTCTATCATTCACCGTTCATTCCTACTGACATTTAAATGTTGATATTTGTATCTTGTTTTTGGTCCCAAATTTTCCATTTTAGTGTGTCACAATTAATAAAACCTTTTTTTTCATAATCTCTCTCTAGTTCTCGTATATATTCTATTTTCCACACGATATCAAAGAAGTTTGGAGCAGTTTTGTCTTTCCAGTTGGAAATTAAGATATTTTTTGCTACTGAAAAAGTCAAGATCGCAAAGGCTTTTTCCTCTAACGTGAAATCGTACGGAAAGTTATGCAGCAAGCTGCATTCTCCCTTAAACGGGTATTGCTTTCCCACAATCTTAAACAAAAATGTGTAGCAGTTTTTCCAAAATGGCTCTAATCTTGGGCATTCCCACAGAATATGCAGCAAATGGGCGGTATTGCCACAATCCCTCCAACACATTTTTTCCGTGGGATTATGGGAGATTTGAGCGATTTTAACGGGAGTAAAATACCAGTGATTAATTATTTTAAAAAATGTTTCTCTATATGTTGATTGTTTGATGAATCTATTTGTTAATTTTAAAGATGCTTCCCAGTCTTTAACCTCTAAAACAATTTTTAGGTTCTGCTCCCATTGCTCCATACCTTTGGTTTTAGATTTTTCTCCACATGATCTTGTTATGTTAAAGCATTTACTTATTAAATGTTTATTTCCTGATCTCAGGAGAATTTTTTCTATCTCTTTTGACTCTTTGCTGTTTTGTAGGGTAATGTTAAATTGGCTACAACTGGATTTATATGCTTCGTAGATTAACCATTCTTCTGATGCAATCTTAAATTTTTTTCTAATTTGGTCAAAAGATGCCATAGATCCTTGGATTAAAGTGTCTCTAATTCGTATCAGGCCTTTTTTTCCCCACTCGTTTAAAGTGCCTTCCATATTTCTATGTAACAGTGCTTTTAGTGGGGTCATTAAACTGCCCTCTGATATTAAACCGTTTTTCTTATTAATTTGTTTCCAATTTTTTAAAATTTCTTTTACCACCCCTGATCCTGTCATAATATCCTTGTGGGGAAATTTCCCTCTATAAAACAAGGCTGATAAGTGCCGTTCTGGAATTAATGCTTGTTCAATATGCCACCATGGGAGAAAAGCAGCTGTTTCTAGCCATTTTAACGCATGAACTATGCTATTGGCTTCTTGGTAAGGCAATAATAACGGGTAAGAAATTCCTCCTTTTACGAAGGTTCTTCCCATGGTTATTTTTTTTATTCTTTTATGTTTGGATTGATGTATATAGTAATCAATCATTCCTTGGGGTTTCTTTAACCATATTTTAGGGATTTTGAAAGGAATACATCTCAAAAGGTAATTAACTCTTGGAAGAATCATCATTTTTATAACTGCAATTCTACCTGAGAATGAAAATCTATTTTTTCTCCATTTTTCCATAATCATCTGACATTTCACATATAAGTCTCTGTAATTCTTATCCACCATTTTTTGAGTTTTGCTCATAAACACTATTCCTAGATGTTTGAGAGAATTAGAATTCCAGTTAAATGGGTATACAGACTTCAAGTTGGATAGTAGTTTTTTTGAAAAATTGAAGTATAAAGTTTCTGATTTTTTGTAATTCATTTTATAGTACGAAATTTTACTGTATATTTGGATTATTTTTGATAAATGATAAAGAGATTTTTCTGGGTAAGTGAGTGATAAAATAACATCATCTGCATAAAGGCTAGTTTTGTACTCCCTCTACTCTACCCTAATCCCAGAAATATTGGGGCATGCTCTAATAGCTTCAGCCAAGGGTTCTATCATTAAAGCAAATAGGGAGGGAGAGAGAGGGCAACCCTGTCTAGTACCGTTTGATATTTCGATTGAGTCTGTACTACTTCCCAACCCTGCTATTTGTGCCGATGGGGAACTATATAGTGCCCCAATTGCTTTGGACCCAAATTCTCCGAACCCGAATTTAGTTAATGTTATTCTCATGTACTCCCATCCTACTCTGTCAAATGCTTTCTCTGCGTCTAATGACAGAAATAGGGTGGGAGTACCTCGGGAATTCGTTATTTCCCCTAAGTTCATGATTTTTCTGATATTGTCCGAGCCTTGTCTTCCTGCTATAAATCCCATTTGATCTGTTGTTATTAGTTTTCCTATCACCTGTTGAATTCTAAGGGCCAGTATTTTTGCATATATTTTAATGTCTGCATTTAATAGCGAAATTGGCCTATAGTTGGAGCAATATTGTGGGTCCAGATTGGGTTTAGGAATCATGATCAGTGTCACTTTTAACATTTCTTTTGGAATACATCCTGTATTCTTAATTTCATTAAAGGAGTTAGTCAAATAAGGGCTCAGTAATTGACCAAAGGTTTTATAAAAACTATTAGTGTATCCGTCTGGTCCTGGGGTAGTATAGGGTTTAAGAAGATTTATTACATGAAGAACTTCCTGTGTGTTAATTGGGTCATTTAATTTTAATCGCTCCACTTCTGATAATTTTGGTAATTGAATGCTATCCAAAAAATTTTGTATATCTTCTGTAATTGGTTTGCATAGATTAGTATCTTTTTCTAAGTTATATAGATCCTGATAATATTTAAAAAAGGCCTGACTGATTTTTTTAGGGGAGGAGATATCCTTACCTTTCTCTTTCAACATTGCTATTCTTTTTGTTTCCCTTCTTTTTTTAACTTGAGTAGCAAGTAATTTACTGTTTTTATTGTTTTGATGATAGTGTGTCTGTTGAAAGCGCCACAGTGCTTTATCTGATATTTGCTGATTAATTTTATTAATTTTATTTTTAATTAATTTAATCTCTATTTTCACCTGAGGTTGTGCATCCAGCAAAAATTTAGATTCCAATTTATTCAGTTCTATATGTAATTTTTTTAGTGGAGTGCCTCTTTGTTTTATCCATTGTGATTTCAGTTTGATCATCAAACCTCTAGTGAATGCTTTTTGTGTATTCCATAACGTGCAATTTGATGGGACAGTGTGTTTATTAAGGTCAAAAAATTGTGAGATTTCTTTATTTAAAAGTTCTGTGTTATTTCCGACTTTTAACAAAAAATCGTCCATTTTCCATTGTGGTCGATCTGATTTAAGGTTGTGAATTTCAACTGTTGCTATAATGTAAGCGTGATCTGATGTGACAATATTACTTATTTCTGTGTGAGAGACTTTCTCTATTATTTGAGAATTTACTAAAATTAAATCAATACGTGAGTAAGTATTATGTGGAGTTGAATAAAAGGAAAATTCTTTTTGATTTGGATGTTGCACTCGCCATGTGTCAAATAAGTTATAATTAATAATCCATTCAGTGAATATTTGTGCTAATTTACCAACTTTTTTGAGATTTTTAGCTTCCAATTTTTTAGACCTATCTAAAGTGGGGTTAGGGATCATATTAAAGTCCCCAGCAATAATAAGCGGGCCTTGTGCGTATTTCTTAATTAAGGTGCCTATTTGATGTAAAAATTTGCCCTGTGATTCATTGGGTGCATAAATATTTATCAATGTTATTTTCTGTTTGTTAATTTGGCCGTTCCACAAGATGTACCGACCTTCCGGGTCTGCGATGGACAACGTTTCCACAATATCTAAGTCGTTAGAAAAAAACATTGATACTCCTCTTTTTTTTTTCCCGCACACTGAGTGCAGTGAGAAGTCGAAACGTCCTGCTACTGCGCCCCAACTGTTAGTTTGCTTCCAGTGTGTTTCCTGGAAAAATATTAAATCTGCCTTTTCTTTATTACATTGTCTGAATATTGTTTTTCTTTTGCTAGGGGAATTTAACCCTCTAACGTTCCAACTTAAAACCTTTATACCCATATCTCTATGAACCACACCTTTGAGTGAACTGATACCATTTGTCTATCATCTTTTTGTTTTTGGGACCATGAGTTACTTTTTTAACATTCATACTTACATTCTTGCATACATTCATTCTGTTAGAACAGAGGGTGCTGTAGTACAGCCGTTCACCATTCCTGTTCTGCAGGGATTCAGCCATTATTTAGAAATGGATAGCGGTCTAATGTGGAGATGGCTATATGTATTAGCTTCCTTTAGTTCTTAACTACACTGTATATATCTTCTATATTTGTCTCTGTTATTCTAGATTAGAGAATAAAAAAGACAAAGCTGGGGGATGGGAAAGGGCGAGGAGAAGTGGGTGTATACTGTTGTGGTCTTTATATATTATTCTTATGCCCCTCACATTAGAATTCATTACTATTCAAGTTCTAACCGGCTGCTTACAATTTGTACTATTCTCAGTATTTCCAGCCTTTGTCCTCATACTCTGCCTAATGCAACCCCCTCCTCTCCTCCTCCTTTCTCCTCCTCCAGCTACCCGAGGTCAAAAGCCTCAGACCCTGCCACACTATGTTCTTATTACTTGTCCTAGGTTTTTATACTGTTCTTATAGCTTTCTGATCTTTTCTCAAAGGACTCTCTTAGATGTTATGCAGCCTTAAACACCTATCTTAATCACCCTTTAAACAGATGCGTTTTAGTGAGTTTTTGACAATTTTGAGGCAGGAGGAGTCTAGTGGAGTGAGGCAAGGATTTCCATAGAGTAGGGACAGCACAAGAAAAGTCCTGAAGGTGGACAGAAGGTGATAAGAAGGTCATTAGCAGATTGAAGTGGGCGGTTTGGAGAGTATTTTGAGATAAGGGAGTGCACTGTTGTTAAGGACTATATCTATAGAGTGATCATTTTTAATTGTATTGTGGAGGCTGCAGACTCGGAGCGTTTGGTAGATGAGTCTACTAGCAGAGGTGTTTATTATAGATTGGAGTGGAGACAGACCGGTGATGGAGAGGCAGCAAGGAGAGAGTGCAGTGGTCAAGGCGAGATATGATGAGTGAATGGATTTACATTTTAATTGTGTCTTGTATAAGATAGTGATACATTTTTAAGACATCCAGGAGGATATGCTTGAGAGACAGCTGGCAACACTTGCTATAAGACAGTTGATATACATATAGATGATACTGAAATTCAAAATATGTTATTAGGATACCAAGGGAGGACGTATAGATGGAGAAGACACGGAGCCAAAAATTAACCCTGGGCACGTCCGGATTAAGAGGCACTTAGCACTTATAAGGCTTTGGTGCCCCCATTTATATGTAATTCAAAATATAAACAATAATAAACATAAAATAAAATGTTATTTTTCGAAATAAAACAAAATTTACTAAAAGATGGAAAATAATGTTTATTTTTGTTTACATCCACTTTATAGTTGAAAAGTTTTCTCTTCATTAACTGCAAAGTCTTTAAACAGATCCTCAAAACTAATCTTATGTAAGACGTCTGCTTCTTAGAGATAAGGATCCAGCCTGTCTTATTGCATAGTTGTTCTGATGGGATTTTTAAAAAACTTCAACTCAGCTGAGGAATTTGTGACCATTAATGTAAAAAATATACGAAAGCTAATATCTACATTTGGATCATTTGGATACATTTTATACAGTTCAGCATGACTGAATCTTGTTTTTACGTTTTTTGTTGCACTGAATATGGCGCACATACAAGTGAAACTGCTGACGCTAAGCGGATAAATTAGTGTTGAAACCTCTGGGGAAGCATCAATTAGCTTTTGACAGCACTGAGAATACCTTTCAATTTCAGTCCATGATAAAGTGGCATTATGTGGCATATCACTTAGAAAAGAAAACCTCTCTGATATGTCTTTGTATATCTCTCCTCTTCTTGTCATCTCAGTTTCAATTTTGTCAACAATTGTGTAAAAGGTGGTGACACCAAATGTAATTGTCACATTCAGATATACTTCTGGTGCATCTCCGTCACTGGGTACCTTATTTCTGATACTCGTCACATTCAGATATACTTCTGGTGCATCTGCATCTTTGGGTATCTTATTTCTGATACCCGTCGCATTCAGATATACCTCTGGTGCATCTCCGTCACTGGGTACCTTATTTCTGATACCCGTCGCATTCAGATATACTTCTGGTGCATCTCCGTCACTGGGTACCTTATTTCTGATACCCGTCACATTCAGATATACTTCTGGTGCATCTCCGTCTTTGGGTACCTTATTTCTGATACCCGTCGCATTCAGATATACTTCTGGTGCATCTCCGTCACTGGGTACCTTATTTCTGATACCCGTCGCATTCAGATATACCTCTGGTGCATCTCCGTCACTGGGTACCTTATTTCTGATACCCGTCGCATTCAGATATACTTCTGGTGCATCTCCGTCACTGGGTACCTTATTTCTGATACCCGTCACATTCAGATATACTTCTGGTGCATCTCCGTCACTGGGTACCTTATTTCTGATACCCGTCACATTCAGATATACTTCTGGTGCATCTCCGTCACTGGGTACCTTATTTCTGATACCCGTCACATTCAGATATACTTCTGGTGCATCTCCGTCACTGGGTACCTTCTTTCTGATACCCGTCACATTCAGATATACTTCTGGTGCATCTCCGTCTTTGGGTACCTTATTTCTGATACCCGTCACATTCAGATATACTTCTGGTGCATCTCCATCTTTGGGTACCTTATTTCTGATACCCGTCACATTCAGATATACTTCTGGTGCATCTCCGTCACTGGGTACCTTATTTCTGATACCCGTCACATTCAGATATACTTGTGGTGCATCTCCGTCACTGGGTATCTTATTTCTGATACCCATCGCATTCAGATATACTTCTGGTGCATCTCCGTCTTTGGGTACCTTATTTCTGATACCCGTCACATTCAGATATACTTCTGGTGTATCTCCATCTTTAGGTACCTTATTTCTGATACCCGTCACATTCAGATATACTTCTGGTGCATCTCCGTCACTGGGTACCTTATTTCTGATACCCGTCACATTCAGATATACTTCTGGTGCATCTCCATCTTTGGGTACCTTATTTCTGATACCCGTCACATTCAGATATACTTCTGGTGCATCTCCATCACTGGGTACCTTATTTCTGATACCCGTCGCATTCATATATACTTCTGGTGCATCTCCATCTTTGGGTACCTTATTTCTGATACCCGTCACATTCAGATATACTTCTGGTGCATCTCTGTCACTGGGTACCTTATTTCTGATACCCGTCACATTCAGATATACTTCTGGTGCATCTCCATCACTGGGTACCTTATTTCTGATACCCGTCGCATTCATATATACTTCTGGTGCATCTCCATCTTTGGGTACCTTATTTCTGATACCCGTCGCATTCATATATACTTCTGGTGCATCTCCATCTTTGGGTACCTTATTTCTGATACCCGTCACATTCAGATATACCTCTGGTGCATCTCCGTCTTTGGGTACCTTATTTCTGATACCCGTAGCATTCAGATATACTTCTGGTGCATCTCTGTCACTGGGTACCTTATTTCTGATACTCGTCACATTCAGATATACTTCTGGTGCATCTCCGTCTTTGGGTACCTTATTTCTGATACCCGTCACATTCAGATATACTTCTGGTGCATCTCTGTCACTGGGTACCTTATTTCTGATACCCGTCACATTCAGATATACTTCTGGTGCATCTCCGTCTTTGGGTACCTTATTTCTGATACCCGTCACATTCAGATATACTTGTGGTGCATCTCCGTCACTGGGTACCTTATTTCTGATACCCATCGCATTCAGATATACTTCTGGTGCATCTCCGTCTTTGGGTACCTTATTTCTGATACCCGTCACATTCAGATATACTTCTGGTGTATCTCCATCTTTAGGTACCTTATTTCTGATACCCGTCACATTCAGATATACTTCTGGTGCATCTCCGTCACTGGGTACCTTATTTCTTATACCCGTCACATTCAGATATACTTCTGGTGCATCTCCATCTTTGGGTACCTTATTTCTGATACCCGTCACATTCAGATATACTTCTGGTGCATCTCCATCACTGGGTACCTTATTTCTGATACCCGTCGCATTCATATATACTTCTGGTGCATCTCCATCTTTGGGTACCTTATTTCTGATACCCGTCACATTCAGATATACTTCTGGTGCATCTCTGTCACTGGGTACCTTATTTCTGATACCCGTAGCATTCAGATATACTTCTGGTGCATCTCCATCTTTGGGTACCTTATTTCTGATACTCGTCACATTCAGATATACTTCTGGTGCATCTCCGTCTTTGGGTACCTTATTTCTGATACCCGTCACATTCAGATAAACTTGTGGTTCATCTCCGTCACTGGGTACCTTATTTCTGATACCCGTCACATTCAGATATACTTCTGGTGCATCTCTGTCACTGGGTACCTTATTTCTGATACCCGTCACATTCAGATAAACTTGTGGTGCATCTCCGTCACTGGGTACCTTATTTCTGATACCCGTCACATTCAGATAAACTTGTGGTGCATCTCCGTCTTTGGGTACCTTATTTCTGATACTCGTCACATTCAGATATACTTCTGGTGCATCTCTGTCACTGGGTACCTTATTTCTGATACCCGTCACATTCAGATATACTTCTGGTGCATCTCCGTCTTTGGGTATCTTATTTCTGATACCCTTCGCATTCAGATATACTTCTGGTGCATCTCCGTCTTTGGGTACCTTATTTCTGATACCCGTCACATTCAGATAAACTTGTGGTGCATCTCCGTCACTGGGTACCTTATTTCTGATACTCGTCACATTCAGATATACTTCTGGTGCATCTCCGTCACTGGGTACCTTATTTCTGATACCCGTCACATTCAGATAAACTTGTGGTGCATCTCCGTCACTGGGTACCTTATTTCTGATACCCGTCACATTCAGATATACTTCTGGTGCATCTCCGTCTTTGGGTATCTTATTTCTGATACCCTTCGCATTCAGATATACTTCTGGTGCATCTCCGTCTTTGGGTATCTTATTTCTGATACCCTTCGCATTCAGATATAGTTCTGGTGCATCTCCGTCACTGGGTACCTTATTTCTAATACCCGTCGCATTCAGATATACTTTTGGTGCATCTCCGTCTTTGGGTACCTTATTTCTGATACTCGTCACATTCAGATATACTTCTGGTGCATCTCTGTCACTGGGTACCTTATTTCTGATACCCGTCACATTCAGATATACTTCTGGTGCATCTCCGTCTTTGGGTACCTTATTTCTGATACTCGTCACATTCAGATATACTTCTGGTGCATCTCCGTCTTTGGGTACCTTATTTCTGATACTCGTCACATTCAGATATACTTCTGGTGCATCTCCGTCTTTGGGTACCTTATTTCTGATACCCGTCGCATTCAGATATACTTCTGGTGCATCTCCATCACTGGGTACCTTATTTCTGATACCCGTCACATTCAGATATACTTCTGGTGCATCTCCGTCTTTGGGTACCTTATTTCTGATACCCGTCACATTCAGATATACTTCTGGTGCATCTCCGTCTTTGGGTATCTTATTTCTGATACCCGTCGCATTCAGATATACTTCTGGTGCATCTCTGTCACTGGGTACTTATTTCTGATACCTGTCACATTCAGATATACTTGTGGTGAATCTCCGTCACTGGGTACCTTATTTCTGATACCCGTCACATTCAGATATACTTCTGGTGCATCTCCGTCAATGGGTACCTTATTTCTGATACCCGTAGCATTCAGATATACTTCTGGTGCATCTCTGTCACTGGGTACCTTATTTCTGATACCCGTCACATTCAGATATACTTCTGGTGCATCTCCGTCACTGGGTACCTTATTTCTGATACCCGTCACATTCAGATATACTTCTGGTGCATCTCCGTCTTTGGGTACCTTATTTCTGATACCCGTCACATTCAGATATACTTCTGGTGCATCTCCGTCTTTGGATACCTTATTTCTGATACCCGTCACATTCAGATATACTTCTGGTGCATCTCTGTCTTTGGGTACCTTATTTCTGATACCCGTCACATTCAGATATACTTCTGGTGCATCTCCGTCTTTGGGTACCTTTTTTCTGATACCCGTCACATTCAGATATACTTCTGGTGCATCTCCGTCACTGGGTACCTTATTTCTGATACCCGTCACATTCAGATATACTTCTGGTGCATCTCCGTCTTTGGGTACCTTATTTCTGATACCCGTCACATTCAGATATACTTCTGGTGCATCTCCGTCTTTGGATACCTTATTTCTGATACCCGTCACATTCAGATATACTTCTGGTGCATCTCTGTCTTTGGGTACCTTATTTCTGATACCCGTCACATTCAGATATACTTCTGGTGCATCTCCGTCTTTGGGTACCTTATTTCTGATACCCGTCACATTCAGATAAACTTGTGGTGCATCTCCGTCACTGGGTACCTTATTTCTGATACTCGTCACATTCAGATATACTTCTGGTGCATCTCTGTCACTGGGTACCTTATTTCTGATACCCGTCACATTCAGATATACTTCTGGTGCATCTCCGTCTTTGGGTATCTTATTTCTGATACCCTTCGCATTCAGATATACTTCTGGTGCATCTCCGTCACTGGGTACCTTATTTCTAATACCCGTCGCATTCAGATATACTTTTGGTGCATCTCCGTCTTTGGGTACCTTATTTCTGATACTCGTCACATTCAGATATACTTCTGGTGCATCTCTGTCACTGGGTACCTTATTTCTGATACCCGTCACATTCAGATATACTTCTGGTGCATCTCCGTCTTTGGGTACCTTATTTCTGATACTCGTCACATTCAGATATACTTCTGGTGCATCTCCGTCTTTGGGTACCTTATTTCTGATACTCGTCACATTCAGATATACTTCTGGTGCATCTCCGTCTTTGGGTACCTTATTTCTGATACCCGTCGCATTCAGATATACTTCTGGTGCATCTCCATCACTGGGTACCTTATTTCTGATACCCGTCACATTCAGATATACTTCTGGTGCATCTCCGTCTTTGGGTACCTTATTTCTGATACCCGTCACATTCAGATATACTTCTGGTGCATCTCCGTCTTTGGGTATCTTATTTCTGATACCCGTCGCATTCAGATATACTTCTGGTGCATCTCTGTCACTGGGTACTTATTTCTGATACCTGTCACATTCAGATATACTTGTGGTGAATCTCCGTCACTGGGTACCTTATTTCTGATACCCGTCACATTCAGATATACTTCTGGTGCATCTCCGTCAATGGGTACCTTATTTCTGATACCCGTAGCATTCAGATATACTTCTGGTGCATCTCTGTCACTGGGTACCTTATTTCTGATACCCGTCACATTCAGATATACTTCTGGTGCATCTCCGTCACTGGGTACCTTATTTCTGATACCCGTCACATTCAGATATACTTCTGGTGCATCTCCGTCTTTGGGTACCTTATTTCTGATACCCGTCACATTCAGATATACTTCTGGTGCATCTCCGTCTTTGGATACCTTATTTCTGATACCCGTCACATTCAGATATACTTCTGGTGCATCTCTGTCTTTGGGTACCTTATTTCTGATACCCGTCACATTCAGATATACTTCTGGTGCATCTCCGTCTTTGAGTACCTTATTTCTGATACCCGTCACATTCAGATATACTTCTGGTGCATCTCCGTCACTGGGTACCTTATTTCTGATACCCGTCACATTCAGATATACTTCTGGTGCATCACCATCTTTGGGTACCTTATTTCTGATACGTTTGCGAATTTGAGCTGCCTTTTAATACAACATCTGAAAGCATTTCTTTTGCAGCTGCTTCATATCTTCCAAATTCATCTTGTGAAATGCACAGTTGGTCAGCTAATGACCCGTACAGATCTGCACATGTTTTTAAGTTCACATCCTCATTTTGTAGAACTTGGCTCACTCAATGTAAATTCAGCAAAATCTCATTCCAAAAATTCAACATAAAAATGAATTCCAGCTCATGCATCTGATTTGCAATATTATTTGCTTCTCTTCTTGTGTCTCCCTTTGTGACTGGTCTTCAGCTATACATACTAACGCTTCTAAAATTTTAAGGAAATATTTCAAAATTGCTGCTGTTGCCATAGCATGTGCCTCCCATGTGGTATCAGAGAGGGATCTTAAGACACTTTCATTTCCAATACAACCTTTAAGAATTTTCCACTGGCTGGTTGAAGCTGAAAAAAAGCAACTGCACTGTAGAGAAGAAATGAACATCCTCTTGACAGAGGTCAACGGCTCTTCGGCTTCCCAGATTTAGTGAATGAGCTGCACAAGACACATATATAGCAAACTTGTTGGTTTCTAGAATGTTTTGCTGCGTCCCCTACATTTTGAAACGTTTAGCTTACAAACTTCATGTAACTTTTTCAAGACCTGGTATGCCAATTCCTCACCAGTATGGGTTTTCATCTCCAGAAAGGTTAAAAAGCATTCAATAGGTTGTCCATCTTTTAAGTACCTTAGTACAACACTTAACTGATTGATATGTGATAGATCTGGTGTTTAATCGACTGACAAACTAAAATAACCAGACGATTTTACTTCATCAACAATGAGTGCGTGGACCTTTTGTGCCATTAGTTGAATGAGTTCCTCACAGGTGGTTTTGGACAGGTAAGAAAGATTTCCTTTGCCAAAAGTTCCATATTTCAAAATGTGCCCTGCTAAAAATGGATCAAACTGGCCTAAAAAAGCCAATTTTGCAATGATCCGAACTTTTCTTCTGTTCCTCAAAAAGCCAAGCCAGGTTCAGCTAATGTACGAATAACAGCTATGACACGCCTCAAGACATGTTCCCAGTGATCACACTATTCCTGAATTTGTTTTTCCAACTGTTGCCCCAACCCTGCATCCTGTCTGCGAGCTAAGTATGTTAGCATAGAGTTTCATTGAGTAATGCTTCTTTCATGATGGTCAACAATTACAATAGTATTTCGACAGTCACTAAAAACTTCTCTTTTCACAAAATGTGAGAAATTTTTAGGAGCAAACAATTTACATCCAAAGCAATAAATAGATTCTGTTGATGGTGAATACAATAACCACTCTCTCTTGGATTTCTCACCATTGGCTTTTGTCCCAACAAAAAGTTTCTACGAACAGTTTCTTACTGGTTTGCCAATACTCAAATGCCGGTAAGACTTGCCAAATGGCCCATTGTGGTGTTGACAGTCACTTTGTCCACAAGCAATCCAATAAGCCACATCATCAGCAGAGAAATCAACCTACAACCCTGGGTCCTTTTCTTTATCTACTTCAGCTTTTGTAGACTGAAAAATTTTGCCACCATCACCATGCTCCACTAAACTTTCATTTTCAGCAATTATTTCAACCCCAGAATGCATTGTAAAGCAACTTGAGTCAACATTTACAGTAGAGGTATTATGAGAATTACAGACAAAGTGAGATCAGTAGATAGACATGTGCTAGATGATTGTCCAGATGAACCTGTTTGTGACACCTCGGTGATTCCATATTTTGATTTGGAAGTAACTAAATCAGTATTTGTGTCCCCTTCTGATGAATCAGTATATCATGTTGTGGAACTTGTGTGAAGAAATCGGTCAGCTTTGCAGTCTTGCAGCCTCATTAAATTAGCGCTAAGTACAAACTCGTAGCACATAGTGACATAAGTAGCAATACGTTGCTATTAAATTAGCCTCTAAAATTGACACGCAGCCGACTTGCGTTTGAGAACGCAGGCTGGCCGAGAAAGAGACAGGCAACGTGTAACCCACTGATCTGTCATACAGGTAGCCCTGCCGATCCAATCGTGCTATTAAAGATGTCCCCGTGAGCCAGCCTGTAACGCGCAAATGCAGGACGAAGCCCCACGGTTGGGGCTTCGTCCTGCATACTGTATAGGCCCCCATAAGTGATGTGGTTAAATAGAGGCTTATGGGGTCTGTATAGTCCCCCATAAGTGATTGGGTTAAATAGAGGCTTATGGGGGTCTGTATAGACCCCCATGAGTGATGGGGTTAATTTGGGATGCCTGGGGGGTACTTATAGTACCCCCCATTGCAAGGGTTAATTTTTAGTGATCGCAGGTCCTTTAAGGACGTTTAAGGTTCTTTTAGGACGCACCGTGGGAAATTTTAAATTTTAAATGTGACGGCTACAAGGGGTGATATGGGGCCACTGCAATAGCATAGGGGGGTTAATTTTAGGTGCTGGAGGAGTACTTGAAGTACCCCCGCAGCAGGGGTAAACACTTTAACTGCCGTGAGGGTCCCGATCGGGACCCCCGCAGCAAGGGTTAATATGGGGAGGCTGCGCGAGTCCCAATGGGACTTACAGTCCCCCCCCCCCGCGGCTTGAATTGCACAATAGTACAAAGTAACTCGGGAGAATTTAAAGCACGTTGGGCTTAAGAGCTCGATGCTGGATTTACGAGGCTGGAATTTAATAGGTCTGTTGGACTATAAATACAAAGTGTTCTCTTGTTTCTTTTCTGATAGTTTTCGCTTTTGTGCACCACTTAACTGAACACGTTTCATCTTGGTTCTTGGGATCTGTAAAAACAGAAGAAAAAAAAACATATTTTGTTTGAATTAGAGGCCTGTTATGTGGGAATCGGCACAGTTACACATATCACAGGCAGAACCATATGGTTCTGACCATATGAACCCTACCCCTATATTGTGGGAGCTCTAGCACCATTTTTTTTACATAAACAATAACAAAAAAACACACTTGACGAGGGAGGTACCTTGAGCAGCTTGAGGTCGCACTCAAGCACACAGCTTACTTGTATTCCTTCCTAAACAGATGCAAAAAATGCAAATTAATTCACATTTATGTGGGTGCCCCCTTCCCTTGATGCCCTAAGCACGTGCTTAATTTGCTTAATGGTTAATCCAGCCCTGACCTTGGGGTACACCAACAGAGGGAGTGGTGTGAAAGAGGTGCCAGAGAAGGAGTCACTAAATGTTCGATTTTCTAGATACGATGTGAACTGTGAGAGAGCGGTGCCATTGATGCCAAGAGAGTGGGTAATTTCGATAAGAAGAAGGTGGTCAACTGTGATCAAGGCAGCAGCAGATACAGTAGATCCATGGCTTACCCAGCTGCTAATATTGGTAGTTTGGTACATACCGTATTTATCGGCGTATAACACGCACCTCATTTTAAGAAGGACATTTCAGGAAAAAAAACTTGAATTTCAAATAAAGAACTTTGAAGCAAAATAAGGGTAGCTCAGAACTTTTTTTTTATTAATATTATTAACACTTATAAGGTAAATAAAGTAAAATGACAGTAAAAGCAATGAATTTAACAAAGAAACTTGGATATTATATATTTTTACAAAAGTTTACTCAGAAATCGCTGCTATCTGGGAAACCAAGAAACTCCCCCCCATCCTCATCCTCCTTCCTCAACCCCCCTATCCTCACTCCCTGTCTCAACCCCCCTCCTCAACCCCCCTCCTCAACCTCAACCCCCCTCCTCAACCTCCCTCCTCATCCTCAACCTCCCTCCTCATCCTCAACTCACCCCCCTCCTAAACCTCCCTCCTCATCCTCAACCCCCATCCTCAACCTCCTCCTCCCCTCCTCAACCCCCCTCCTCATCCTCAACCTCCCTACTCAACCTCCCTCCTCAACCCCCCTCCTCAACCTAAACCCCCTCCTAAACCTACACCCCCCTAAATACCTCCCCCTCTCCCTTTCCCCTCACTTACCTGCTTCTGCTCCCGCAACCACTCCTTCTTGACCCGGCACGCATGTGACATCACATGCGTGCCACGCCATTAGCATATACCGGGTGCCGGCACTCAGATATGCTAATGGCTTGACGTCACATGCACGCCGGGTCAAACAGGTTATGTAGAACATGTTCTTTTTTTTTTAACTGTAGTCGCCTTTAATATAGTTATTACATGAACATTTTTTATAGATCACATAAATTATGACATTAGACGGCGAATGAGTTTGCCGTCAACAACCAAGTTTTAGTTGACTTAATGAAACTAAAAAATTGTATGGTGCCTGATATGGAATTATTAAGTAGCAGGTTGAACAGTTCACTAGATAAATATCTTAGTGTAAAAAAGTCAAATCTAATAAAGTAACAATTACTGTATGCCTGATTAAAAAAAAAATGTTTTTGGTTGGAACTGGGTAATTGCCAATTCCTTTAAGCGCGGGATATTTTTGATAAATTAAGATTTTTTTGTGATTTTTTGTGTTTTAGGCTCAAGTGGTGCTGTCTCGAAACTATTATATCTGTACTGTTTCCAAGACTAAGGAGAACAGTCACACTGTGACTATTAAGTCTCTCTCTTCTGTGACTGTGCCATTTACCATTTTACCAATTAAGCTCGGTCTGCACGACATCGAGGTAAAAGCAACCGTAGCATTAAGCCGTACGTCAGATGGGGTCAAGAAAAAGATAAAGGTTGTGGTAAGTAAAACAATGTCTAGTTACCTGAGAGAGCAGTTTAGTTTACATGTATGATGTCGGAGAGAGCATTGTCCAGCTACCTGTGTGGTGCGAGAAGGTGCAATGTCTAGTTATCTTTGTGGTGTTTACATTAGCAGTGGCCAACTAGTTGTAGGGTAGTGCTATTTAATGTGTGCGCTGTGATCCAATAATAAAGTGCAAAGAGGGGGACACATTTGTATGAACCTCACCAAAATAAATGATTTGTTAATTGTTAGTCAGGCCCATGCAGACTAATAGAGCCTAGTGTGGGCAGTGTTAAAGGATCAGACTCAGTAGTAGAAGCTAATGTTGTCCAATCAGACTCAGTAGTAGAAGCTAATGTTGTCCAATCAGACTCAATAGTAGTGACTAATACAGACAGTTTTATTGGATCAGGTTCAGTAGAAGAGTGTAGTGTGACCAGAATTGTTTGTTGAGACCGTAGTGTGGGTCGTGCTACTCAGTAGCAGAGCATTGTATGGACAGTGTTATAGGCTTGTAGATGCTAATTTGAGTGATACTGTAGAATCGGACTCCATAGTACTGACTAATATGGGTAGTTTTATTGGATCAGACTCAGTAGTATAACATATTGTGTCCATAGCATATACAGAATGGCTTGCAGAGCAGGGTGTATCCGTCTATCTGGAGTCACATAGAACTATTCTAACACTCGTTTTGTTCTCTACTAGGAAGGAAACATCTTCACACAAACTATAAAGAAAATGACCATGGATCCATCAAACAATGGGAAAGGTCTGTACTCCAAGTTTTTTTATCCTTTACTATTATAGAACAAACAGGTTTGGAGAACGATGGATTTGGGTCCATCACTGTGATTTCCCCTTGAAGGTAGATTAACCCTTTGCGTGTCCAGTCTGCAGTATTGGAAAGCTCTTTTAAGTATTGTGGGGATAAAATTAGGAAGCTAGGTAATTTCTATTATATTAGGACTGTCTTAGTAAAAGTTAGAATTGCATGTTTGTGAAAATGTAATAATAAAGTGTCTTTTATATAGCAGGGGTTTGTTGGCCTCATGTTGATTATGGGATTTTGCTTATCCTTTAAATTCTCACTTCCCACAGATGGAGTACAGACAGAGACTTTCGAAGCACCGTATGATAATACCTTTCTCCCCAATACGGAAACTTTCACGATCACTACTATATGTGGTAAACATATTTTCATAGATACATAGAGTTATGCTCAGCAGCCTACAGAGTTTGTAGATTCCCTGGGTACAAACCTAAAGCCTTCTACTGTGTGATTGTACTGGACTTCTCTCTCTACACTTGGTCATGCAAATGTCTCCATCCCTCTTTAGACCCACCAACGTCTCTCTGTACGTCTGGTGTAGACATACAGATTTCTCTTGGTCTAAAAAAGGATTCTCTTTTTTTTTAGTCTAGAACCTAGAAATTAAACGTATCTTTTTACATAACTTTCATTCATACTTACTTATCTACCCTGTAACTGTACAATTACCTTTTTAGTTTTGGGTATTGGCACAGTCTTCTGTTTTGCTTTTGGCCTGAGCAATCTGAGCACAGTTTTTTCTTTTGCTTTGAGTCTAGACAAAGACTTCTGTTGTTAATTTGGGTCTGGTGTCACCTATTTCTCTTTCTTCCACACTCAGGGTTCCCAACCAGTCATATTTTGGATGCCACAACTTACAGTTCTCATGTGATCCATCTGATCATAGAGCCATTTGGTTCTGGAGAGGAGAACATGATGAGAATGTCTTACAGCATGATAAGCACATATTACCTGGACACCACTGGAGATTGGGAGAAAATTGGAGTGGATCGTAGACAAGCTGCCATTGACTATATCAAGAAGGGTGAGATTAAACAAAGGGCTTGTACAGAGTTCAGGAGAATCAGTTAAATTGAATAACCTTTGTTAGGATATTTCAAACTGACCATTAAGGTCCTCTAACCTTTGTTAGGATATTTCAAACTGACCGTTGAGGTCCTCTAAAGTACTCCCACTACTGTCCCCCAGGATATATAGGCATTTATAGTGAAACTTTGCCAAATGTCTCAAAAGGGAAGGGGGGGGGGGATTCCTTCCTGACCCCAGATACTGGTGTATGGATTTCTCCCTGGATCAATACTGCCTCTCTAATTATCCAGGAAAACCCTGGAAGCCCTTTTTAAAAAAAATATATCCAAACCCATTATAAAGTTATCTATCGAGTCTGATCTACCACCTCCTTTGGTAGATAATTCAATAGTTTAAACAATTAGTCCAATCTGAGTATGTTCCATTTACAACAACCCCTTGCTTCCTATCTTTCAGCCAGCTCTCAATCCATGAACAGATATTTACTGCAATACCTGTATCCCTATGTTTGCTCAGTAGTCTTTCATATGGCACTGTATCATAAGCCTTTATCTTGGTCCTCAAACCTGGTTTGCTTTACAATCCTAGAGCAATAAACTATCCTCTACTTTTATTACTGAGACCAGAGACAAAGTATCTGCCAACATAAACTTGGCTTCCCCCCACATGGAATTCTGGTGGTGGACGGCACTCCTGTTCCTAGTTCAGAGGCCAGATGCCTGGCAACTGACTCTCTCTGGTTTTTACAATATTTATATATATGTGCTATTGAGGAAGGAAAACACATCAACATACCTCACAAACTACAATATTAGAGAATAAATGTAAATGAAATCAGCAACAAGATTTCACATTAGTTGTTTTTAACATAACATTGAATGTCCTTTTTAAAAGCCTTGATGTTATCAATCCCAGATAACAGTGTTGGGTGTACTTGTTGGGTGCAGGGGAGCCCCAAAATCACAAGTCAAAGAAAAGTATTGCAACTAAAAGCATCCATGAACATTTCAAAGCATCTGAATCAGGTCATTGTCCTTCACATTGCTCAGCCTCTGGACACTCAGATGCTTCAGACAATGAAGGAAACTCAGTGAGCTCAAACCAAAACATTGATGCAACCGACAGACCAATGGCCAGAATAGAGAGGATGCTACAAGCTCATTTATCACAATGTGTAGACGATCTCAAAAAAGGACCAAAGAACACATCTCCTAGCAGCAACATATGACCAAATTATTGAAGCACAAGAACATGACAGAACAGAGATCTCCCTAAATACCTCACGTATCACGAGTCTGGAAGCAAAGATAGAGGACCTGGAAAATATATCACGCAGACACAATGTTAGAGTCCTTGGTATGCTCAGATGAGTTCCAGACCTTCTCCAAGCAATATCTTACCAAACCTTTCAGAAAGTACTTGGGAGGTGGAAAGAGCTCATAGAGCCCTAGGAGCCTTCAAAAACTAGTATCTCCCCAAGTATGTCATTGTACGCATTCTAAGACAGAAAATAAGATATTTTATCCTTACCGCAACTAGAAAGATGTCCTCTATCAAGAGCTCTAATGGATCTTCAAATAATTGCAGAATTATCCCCAGTAACTCTAGAGAAACGCAGAACGATGAAACCAGCCCCAGCAATCCTAACAAAACATATTTCAACTGAATGGAACATCTTACTCAACCCACTCACTGGAGGAATCCTTCAAACTTTTACATACCCTGAACCTCTCCATAAAAGAAGAGGTTTATAAGAGTCAGAAACAGGTTTGCACTTTCAGACACAGCTGACAATGGGCAGAAATTCCCAAAAGCAAATGTCCAAGGAAAATGCCTGACAGTTAGGAGAAAACACCCTTGGCTTGGCGGAAAGACCCTCTCTCACGCAGGACTTATTCCAACATGTAGAATAAACTTAAGAACTTTACTGCAAACAATCCAATCACCATCACTCATTTTTCTATTTGGTTAAAGGTATCTTCCTCTATTCAGTCTTTTTCTTAAATTAATCTGCATTCTAGCACTAGTCCTTCCAAACTATAATCTGCCTCCTTAACATGCACACTGCATTTCTCACCCTCCTGTACCACACCCAAAACCTTTAGGGCTTCATTTAATTCGGAGCCCGTAACTCGATCGCAGACAGCCGTTTGTCTGTGAGTAAGTTGCAGGCTCCAGTTCCCCTCCATTTGCGAGGCTATTCAATCGCTCAAGCTGAAGCCAAAACCATAAACCATGCACTGTTTCGGAGTAGATGAGGGCGGTAACATGATCAATTAAGTAAGCCAGTAATCTTCCATTTCAAAAAAGCAATAGGAAATGAGATTATCCGAGTTACGGCAGAAAAACATGGAGGTTACCTGCCATTCAATTAGATTTGGGGGTCCGATATGCGATCAGACAAAACAGAAAATACAGAATTATGAAAATGAATGACAATACTGTTCTAGTCTATATGGGTGGCCTAATATGTATTAACTCATTGATACCCAAGATAATTTTAACCCTGAAATGACACATAAAAATAAAATGTATTTCCTTCCGATTTGTGACCTTGAGACTGTTGTGCAATTAATTCTAATGTCTGTCATTGCTTTCCCCGTTATTTACAGTGTAGGATTGATCTTTTTTTTTTGCATTTACAGTGTGATGAATAGGTGTTTAACCCCTTTGCGAGTCTGCTCTAGCACATGTAGGTTTTCCTCCTCCATTTGCAGTTTACGAGTGTGGATAAGTTTGCGAGCTTGGGGAAATTGAGCAATTGAATAGCGATTTGCGATTTGTTGGCCTTGCGAAAGTGAAAGATCAAAGGTTTGAAGGCTGTGTGTTAAGAGTTTGATGGACGCAATTTTTTCAAGCCCGCAACTCGTAACCCGATCGGAGCCCGCAAAAAGATGCCAATTGAATAGCAAAGTAGCTTGCAATCTCACTTACAGGCTCCCGGATCGAAAAATCGTTCAATTGAATGGGACTAATAATAGATTGTAAGTCTGCGAGTTTTCAATATTTCAATGTGCTTTGGGGAAAGCTCTATGGACACTGGATTTTAAGTTTAAAGGCAGGGCCCTCCATCTTTTGTAATGTGTTATTATTGTTTTGCCTTGATCACAACTTATGTATAGCGCTATGGAATATTTTGGCACGTTACAAATAAACAATAATAATAATAACTATTACTTATTTGGTCACTGTAAAGTAAAGTAGTAAATCCTGTAATATACTATTGCTAGTTGTGTAATATTCAAACTACATTCATATTAACATCATTGGTTTTCTTAGACTGGTGCTCGTCTGAGCCCTTTAATTGCTGAATTACTTATTCACTACGTAAACACTGTTCTGAATCCTCCTACTGGGGGCCTACGGAGGAATGCTGTCCTCGCTCCTCCGCCCCAGACACTTTAATGCTCAACATATCTGCAGAGCAAATGTTATACAGGTAAAATTGTCTATACCTTTATTGTTCTGTTGCTAACTCCCCTCTCCGTTTTTTTTCCTTGGGGCGATCCTTCGCAACTTAGACAAACCTCTTTGATCTCCAGAGGGGCGGTGTCGGGGGCCATGGTCACTTACAACCTACGCCTTCTCACAACTCATCAAAAAGGTAACAGTTTTACTTGAAAAACTAGTCTAAAATTCATTACCTAATGGCAAAGGCAGAATGTATCCTTTTAACCCACCATATAAGACGTTATAAGAGCTTTTATTAACTATTTAAAATATAGACCCTTAGTACTCTTCCTACAAGACACTTTGCCCATAACAAAATCCCCACTTTCTTACACAAAGATTACCCAAACTACTATACCACTAGCCAACTATCTAAAAACTGGAGCTGCCATCTTGCTTCACAGGGACTTCCACTTCAAATTAGAGCAGAAAAAAACAGATAAAGAGGGAAATTATATACAGTAAAATCCTGGTTATCCGGCACCTAACCAACTCTCAAGCAACCGGCACTGGGATCAATTCCCCATTTGAACAAAACTCCTGCTAAACCGGCATAACCAGCACTATCCAGCACTATCCGGCAGTTCAAGACTGCAAAAAAAATACTAACTTTTTTTCTAATTATTTTTTCTGGGCCTAAATGGGGGGTTTAAGGATTGTTTGTACCCTTTTTTTCAGGGACTACCGATTCACCGGCAACTACAGTATACTTATCCGACAATAGGGAGTCCCCGTGGGTGCCGGATGATGGGGAGTTTACTGTAATACTGACCCGGACACTCCTAGATACAAAACTCTCCCTATTCATTATATTCACCCACAACTGCCCCTCACAAGGCTCTAATTAAACTATTGAAATCACTTCAGTCTCAAGATCTAGGCAAATTGATATTGGGGGAGACCTCAACTTAATACTGAATCCAGAATTTGACAGATCCGAAGGGGTGATTGAATCTCTCCTACACAAATTGGGCCTGGCTGACGCACCATCCAAGAGAAAGACAATATACATTCTACTTATCTACCCATAAATCATATTCCAGGATTGACACCTTCCTTATTGATTCCTCTTTATTTGACCACTCCAAAAGTGTTGAAATCCTCCCTTGTCCTTGGGAAGATCACCCTGTAGTATCTATAGACCTATATCTTGGACCTAACCAAAAAACGCCTTACACATGGAGGATAAATGAAATGCTTTTGTCCCACCCAATTTACCAAGAGCAAATAGCTAAGGAATTAGATGTTTACTTTGCAATAAACTTTAATCTAGATACAGGAACTAGTTGGCTGTGGGTTACACACAAGGTCTTTATAAGAGGAACATTAGATTGGCATCTTTCTATAAGAAAAATCAAAGATGTAAAGAGACATAACCTAGAAAGACACAATCAAAACAATCATTCAAACACTACCCACCAACAGATTTAAAAAGATCAGGTTGGAACGAGATAATATCCTATCTGATCGGGCAGAAAAAGCCTTAAGAAGAAGTCAACACTTGTTCTTCTCACAGGTGAATAAAACTTAATTTACTACTTGCAAGAAGACTTAAGCCAAACTAGAATTGTCCTGGTGGAAATAGCTTCAGGCTCAGAAACTGTGAGCCAAAAGAAGATACAGGAAACCTTCTTAATCTTCTACCAGGACATATATTCCTCTCACACCCAAGCAAGTGAATTTGCCCTACAAAACTTCCTAGACAAGTATGATCACCCTACCCTTAATGAACAAGATCTCAATCTTCTCAACGCTGAAATAACATACGAGGATGAGATACCATCAAATACTTGAAACTAGGCAAATCCCCAGGACAAGATGACTTCTCAAACTTATACTACAAAAATGTTTCTGACCTTCTCATCCCTCATTTACAAAGATTGTTTAAAGCAGTTCTGAATGGTGAACAGATACCACAAGGGTTGAATCAGGCAGACCTAGTGTTTTTCCTAAAGAAGGACGAGACCCTCACTACTAAATGGCGTTGTGAAGATTCTAGTTAAAATAATGGCAGGAATGATTTCTAGGGTTCTACCAAGGCTCATTCCAAAGGACCAGGTAGGCTTTTAGGCAAGCAGCAGACAATATAAGGAGGGTCCTGAACACCTTGCATCTGGCACGATCTCCAATATCCCTCCCCTATTCACCTTAGCCCTGGACATCGAATGGCCATAATAATATGCAATTCTGTCTAAATTTGGCTTCAGGGACCACTTTATTAATCTCATCAAGACCTGTTATCATTCTCCCAAAGCCTACCTTAAACCAGTAGAGTTAACATCCAGAAAAAACTTGACAGGGGTACCATCTCTTCCCCATCATTTTCGTCCGGATGATCGAACCATTACGGCAAGCAATTAGGTCCACTTCAGATATACACGGAATTAATGTAGGCCTCCAACACTTTACGTATGGCTTATTTGCTGACAAACTTTTAAGCACATTGACTGACCCCCTCAACTCAGTTCCAGCCTTAATGAATATCTTTGGGCAGATTTCAGGCCTTAAAGTCAATCTCAAAAACACTCCCAACCAGAGCTGGTCTATATAAAAACACATATAACTTTGCTTGGCCTAAAGCATATATAAAATATCTTGGGATAAACATTACCCCTAAGCTTTCAGAATTATATTAATCCAACTACCTCCCTCTCATTAATGAAATGAAGCAGACCACAAATGGGCCAAATATCAGATCTCCTGGACAGGCCGCATTAACAAGATAAAAAAAGTAAAGGTGGACGCTCCTGCCCAAACCTAAAGCTCTACTTTAAAGCAGCATAAATATTATTCTTACCTTTAGCACACGTGGTTAGTCATCAACCCGTCTGAGTGTTCATGAAGAACTATCAAATGCACCCCCACACATGGGACAAGATATCTGGCTCCCTAAAACGCTGTCTCCTCATACGAGACACCAGACCCAATGATTAAACTATCTTTGGCAAGCTGGACATGGGTCAACTCCAGGGGTCAACTGACAGCTAAACTTTCACCACTCGCTTCAGTTTTTACTCCCCCATTTCCTCAAAGACCTTAACGAAAAATCAAAAATTTGGTAGATCGCCAATGGCTTAGATAGACTCTTGGTTCAAACATGATCAAATACTCTCGTTTGAGCAGATTAGGGATAATTTTGAGAGAACACTTTAATTACTACAAGATTAGACATTTCATTATAACCTCTATGAGGACCATGGGACCCGTAGGATTAGCTGGCCATCCTGCATATCTAAAGAAGCCCCTTTAACACATGGTATCTTAGGATCTCTATACACAATATTCAACTCCCCCCTAAAAATGATAAACCCAAATTTTTGAATAAATGTGAGTCTAATCTAGCCCAGGAACGGGAGATAGGGAAATGGGAAAAAGCCGGCATAGTTTATCCAGGGGTTCCTTGAACTATAGCATTTGGAAACATGGCTGAACTCCCCTAATATAATTTCCTTAAAGTAAAAGGAATACATTCTCCCAAATTCTCAAAGCACATAAGAAAAGGTGAACTGAGAGGCCTTGGACCCTGGCATCGACCCTGGAGACCGAATCGGAAAGTATGTAATAACATTTATTTTCTAATATATCCCTGACTACACGGACAAAACCATGACGGAGCTGAGCATCGCCCTATTTCCTCCCCCTTACTTCTTCTCTTATTAGTACCATGGGATGTATAGCTTATATTTTTCTTAGCAATTAAGCAACAGAATTTAAGTTACTTATAAGTCCATTTGTAAAAAACATGCAGGATATGCGATTCATTCTAACTCTGGACAGCTCTTCACTGTGAGATCTAACAGTACCAGTGCTTGGACCTCCTTGTTCCCTTCCCTACCGATCCTTTCCTTCTTTCTACCTGTGAAAAACTGAGAATATTGTATGTTGTATGTTGTATGTTGTATGTTCTATGTTGTATGTTGTATGTTGTATGGTGAATCACACTATAAGGCTCATGTTTATTCAAGACAATTACTAACTCATTCTTATTAGAACTGTTTTAATGTACAAATGTTGTTTTATACCATATAAAGTGTGAGACAATAAACAAAAAAAAGGAGGAGTGACGACAGGAGAAGGAAATTAAAAAGTGGAATGGAAAAAGAGGTCCTGAACAGGGAGAAGATAAATGCACCAAAATAATCTCTCAAACATGAGAAATAAACAAATCACACTGGAATCTATTTTTTTCTATATAGTCTCTTAAATAAGAAATCTTGATAATAGATACAATGTTTCAGTAAGGAAACGGAAAAAACACAACATTTAGAATTTTTACTTTTACATGGAATAACACAAGATTATTTTCCTCTCTTTCTCAGGAGGGTGGGCTATTGAAACTAACTTGTTTTCATTAAGCTTGTTGAAAGCACTGGCAGTTTTAGTTACATAAATGCTGTAGCAATAATTACCATTGAAGGTAATTACATAGAGAATATTAGAATATACTTGTATTTATATTATTAAAAAAATCAAGGGGAATTGTTAATGTAAGTATAGTAGGACCACCCATGTAGTGACTTATCAAGTTATTAATTGGTAAGTTAACCAACAACCACCAACACTGCTTTATACGTATAACACAATTGTCCTCTGATTACAAATAGTAACAAATGTCCAAGACAGAGTCAGCATGCCGAGGTTAATCACCTCTAACAAGATGCATATATGAATTAACAACCAGCATAATATATATAGTGTCTCACAAAAGTAAGTACACCCCTCACATTGTTGTACGTATGTTATTATATCTTTTCATGTGACAACACAATGTGGAGTAGTAAGTGTACGGCCCGTATAACAGTGTAAATATGCTGTCCCCTCAAAATAACTCAACACACAGCCATTAATGTCTAAACCATTGGCAAAAAAAGTGAGTTCACCCCTAAGTGGAAATGTCCAAATTGGGCCCATTTAGCTATTTTCCCTTTCCGGTGTCATGTGACTCGTTATTATAACAAGGTCTCAGGTGTGTTATATTTGGTGTTATCGCTCTCACACTCTCTCATACTGGTCACTGGAAGTTCAAAATGGCACCTCATGGCAAAGAACTCTCTGAGGATCTGAAAAAAAAATTGTTGCTCTACATAAAGATGGCATAGGCTATAAGAAGATTACCAAGACCCTGAAACTGAGCTGCAGCACGGTGGGCAAGACCATAAAGCGGTTTCACAGCACAGGTTCCACTCAGAACATGCTCAGTGTCATATCCAGAGGTTGTCTTTGGGAAATAGACGTATGTGTGCTGCCAGAGTGCTGCAGAGGTTGGAGGGGTGGGGGGTCAGCCTGTCCATTCTCAGACCATATGCCGCACACTGCATACAATTGGTCTGCATGGCTGTCGTCCAAGAAGGAAGCTTCTTCTAAAGACGATGCACAAGAAAGCCTGAAACAGTTGCTGAAGACAAGCAGACTAAGGCCATGGATTACTGGAACCATGTCCTGTGGTCCGATGAGACCAAGATAAACTTATTTGGTTCAGATGGTGTCAAGCGTGTGTGGCAGCAACCTGGTAAGGAGTACAAAGACAAGTGTGTCTTGCCTACAGTCAAGCATGGTGGTGGGTGTGTCATGATCTGGGCCTGCATGTGTGCTGACAGCACTGGGGAGCTACAGTTCATTGAGGGAACCATGAATGCCAACATGTACTGTGACATATTGAAGCAGAGCATGATCGCCTCCCTTCCGAGAACGGGGAGTTGGCCAACTAGATTCTCCCCGGGTCAGCCCGGTGACGGCCCCGATATCTCCCTCACTACTCCAGACTCTGCTGCTACGATGCATACAATACTTGCAAGTCCGTTCATTGTGCAGACAGAAACTTCCTCTGCATTCAAACCCTCCCACCTCCTGAGTTAGTACAGAGTGTGTCAAAGAAAATTACACTGGAATAGAATGAAAACTTGAAAATGACATTTTAATATTAAAATATGAGTTCTAATTAATTAGGAATAATCTCAAAAAATGTGACCCAGCCCCAATAACTTTATAAATAAAGCAAAAATATGAGTCCACACAAAATAAACCTGGATATTAAAATAATAATATAGTGTTTTATAACACAGATAAACTGATAAACATTGGTTACATCCAGTGTGGGAGTTAAAGAATAAGGACCCGGGTGTGAAAAAAAAAATTGGCCCATATATTTCTACATACATATGTATATATATGTACATATACTATCTCTACATAGCAGCCAGTCCATCAGCCCTATTAAATTTGAAGCCAGTAACTCCAACTTGAAGCTTGTAACGGCTGCGGGCTTGAAATATGGCCGAGACACTATGCTATTAAATTAGAACGTTCTGCGAGTTACGAGCTTGAGACGCAAACCCGTAAACCATTTGTCGACTGTAGGATTTGCGGCCTTGTTGGTGTTCAATTAGTCAAACCCGTAGTTACTGGTTTAGATAGAGCCTATGGAAACAGAGATCGTCATCATAGCTTCACAACAAAATGGAGGTTGGATTTCAAAGTCTAACGGGGTTCAGTTACGAGTTGCGATCGGACCTACATTCCAGATATAATCCAATATTAATAAAACCGCAAATATGATATTCTATCACATGCGAGTTACAGCATATGTATTAACACATTGATTGCCGGGATCGATAGAATTTTTTAACGTGAAATCAAGTATTTTTGTGGGCCGATTTCGCTTTTAATATATGTACAGTAGTGTGTTTTTATTTGCATTTCAAGTACTACGGATTGGACTTTACCCCCCTTGCGAGTCCTGTCCAGCACTCGTGGGGGTTTGTGCTCCATTTGCGTGTAACGGGCTTGCTCGCGAGTGAGCAGTTTAATACCATGATTGGAATTGTAGCGGTTACGGGCTTGGCAGATCAAAGAATTTGTGGGCGCTTAAGTTCTACGTTTTTCGCACCAAACCCGCAGC
>CM050167.1:395441311-395571113 GCA_027410445.1 Discoglossus pictus | reverse complement strand
TGTTCGATTGCTGGGATCTGGGTGACAAATCACCCTGTCTACCTTACTAATAATAGAGTCCTCAACCACCAAAACCTGTCTGTTGCTCTGCCTATTCTGCCCTCCCACTCCTCCAGTAGAACTGTTCTTCCGGCTGTTAGAGGGAACAGCTCTATCTGGCATTGCCATTCCTGAATGGACATCCCCAACAGTTTCACTCAATCTGGCAAATCTGTTGGTGCTTGCCAGCTCAGAACTGGCCTGCCTTCTGCCCCTTTCCCCCCTGCTTCCCCTTCTAACTATAACCCAGCTACATCCCTGGACATCCTCACTAGCCCCAGCTCCAGCCTCCATGCTAGGCCCAGCTAAACTGGGCTCAGTGAGCACCAACCCCCTTTCCAGTGAAGCAATATCACTAATTGCTGCAATTCTCCTCTTCAGTTCTCCAATTTGAGTTTAAGATAGGCAACATGCTCACACCTGTCACAGAGGTATGGACCCTTGATTATCTGTTTTAGTAGTGCATACATATGACAGGATGTACACTGAGTGAGGTTGCCACTGGACTGACTCATAATTATAGTGGGTAAAAAAAATGTATAAAGCACTACAATGTGCTCCCCTTTGCATTACCTTCTTTTTATTTAAACTCCTACACTTATACTAGAACTGCCCTTATGCTAGAAGTGTTCGCACCTGCCCCTGTTTATATTAGGTTCTTACTACTCACCTGCCCACTACTTACTGCACAAGTACACAACACACTTACTGTTCAGGGGAAATCACAAAAAAGATGCAAGCAGACCACAAAAAGTCACACACTGATATAGCTTTACACAGGCAAAACCACACACCCTCTCAGCTGTCACTAATCACTGCACAAGTACACAACACACTTACTGGCTTGTTCTCAGAGACACCATTACATCTCACTCCATGTAACTGAATCTCAACTCTCTCTCTCTCTGACAGTTACAGACTGACAAAAAAAAAAAGAACAGGCTGACAACACAACATTTTAAATTATTTCACACATTTATGAACCAAACTTGCAACATACAGAATCAAACATCACAAGTCAATCACACATAGGGAAGCAACATAATATACAATAATGCATATACATAGTGTAATCAACTCAACATAAAAACATATTAAATAACAATAACAATTAGTCAGGGGGTTCATGACAATATATATCTTTATCTAATTGATAATTTCTATTTACAACAGATTTTATTTTGTTCCAACTTTGAACCAAGGGTTGCTTCCACTTACGTGCTATAAGCAATTTAGCTGAGCACATTATCTGCAGAATACATATTTTCATTTCTATAGATAAGTTTTTAGGGAAGATATGTAATAATGCAACTTCAGGAGCTATCAAAATAGGAATCTTAATTATCTTAGAAATCTACCTAAAATGATCTTTCCAAAGTATTGGAATTTTAGGACACTCCCACTAAAGTTAGAAGTATGTTCCTCTTAACCCACAATTTCTCCAGCACACATTGTTCTCTAATGCCCTTGAAAATGTTGACATTTTTATAGGCGTTAAGTGCCATCTATTCAACACCTTAAAACATACTCGGTTGTCCATGTTTTCCCAATATCTTTTTCCCACTGTACATGTTTTGTCAAGCTCAATATTTTTCTTAAGTATGTTATAGCATTTTGATATTAAAAATGTTTAACTTTTTTCCAAGCATCATTTTTCAAATGTTGTATAATTTCTATCTTGGATTGAATTATATTCGGGTGCTGAGAGCATAGGGCCTCATTCAATTGGGAGGCCACAACTCGTGGGATGTAGGCTGTATGTCTGCGGGCCTGCTGCACGCTCAAGTTACGGTGCTATTCAATTGGAAAAGACTGCAAGTCCCGGCCCAATAGCAAAGATCGTAAACCATGCCATCGTATGTAGCATTTCGGGGAATGAACATGATCAATTAAGCAAGACCGTAACTCCTGATGCCGAAACAGACAATAGAAAAGCAACCCATCATCATGAAGTCCGTAAAGCGTGGAGGTTACACTACAATCAACTAGCGTTTCTGGGTCCGATAAGCGATCGGACCTGCAATGTACAAAATAATAACAATTAATTAAGCCAATGTTCTAGTCTATGTATTAACTCATTAATTCCCAAGATTGATACAACCCCAAAATAACACACTAAAAATAACATTTTATATTGCAGATTTATGGGCTTGAGACTATTGTGCAATTAATTCTAATGTCTTACATTGTGTTCTTCATCATTTACAGTGCAGTATTGAATATATATTTTCATTTACACTGCTCCGGACATGTCTGTAAGCCCTCTGTGGGTCCTCATTGGAACCCGTAACATGTGGCCCGAGTTTTGACATTTGCGGTGCGGCGTGGTTAGCGAGGGGGAATCAGAGCAATTGAACAGCAATTTGCAATTTTTGTGATCCTAACTCTTGCGGCCGTGAAAGAGGAAAGGCTTGGACGGAGGCCGTAGCCCATAACCCGGTTGTAGCCCGCAAAAATATGCCAATTGAATAGCAAAATAGATTGCGGGCTCCCTTATGGACGCCCGGATCTCCTGAGGGCTCAATTAAATGAGGCCCATAGAGTTCAGTCTGTAGTAATCCAACCAAAAATAGCACGGTAGATCAAATTTCTTCTGTAGTTCATCAAAAGACCCGAGCAAATTATTAATGTATAAATCTCCTAGATTATCAATATTCTTCTTAGACCATAATTTTGTACTAGAACACTTAAAGTTTTCATCTAAAGTAGAGAGATGCATAATAGGCCTGGGGAATGGTGCTATTTCCCATTTAACATTAAGTTTAAACCAGTATTTCCAGAATCTTTTCATAATTTTACCCATAGAAATGTTGTTATACCACAATAAATAATTTTCTATCTGGATCGAACTAGATGTCTTATTAGACTCTTTCCATTTAATGACATGGGACAGCATTATTGCATCATGATAAAGCTTAATATCAGGGTATGCTAAACTCCCCTGCAAAACCTTCTAGATATAATAGAACATTTCACTCTGGATTTTTTTCCATTATATGAAAATCTCAATCCAAAATTAGGTATACATAAGGTATACATCGGGCTAAATAATAACCTTTTGGAAGAATGGTCATCCCGAAAAATCTCAATAAGTTGACTCTATAGAGCCCGATTCAATTAGAAGCCTGCATCTTGTGGTATACAGGCCATATGTCTGCAGGCATGCTGCGGGCTTGAACTCTACTACAATTCCGGAGCCGAAACCGTAAATCATGCACGTATGTAGCAGTTCAGAGTGGGAACATGATCAATTAAACAAGGCCGTAACTACACATTTAGAAACAGCCAATAGAAAATGAGACCGTCATCATTACAGCAGTAGAAGATGGAAGTTACATGTCAATCAATTAGCATTTGGGGGTCCGATATGCGATCGGTTTTGCAAAACCGCAAAATACAAGATAATAAAAATGAATGCCAATACTGTTCTAGTCCATGTGAGTGGTCTGATATGTATTAACCTTCCTATCGGTAATCCTAAGCGTGGCTCGGGTTTAATTTTTTGTTCCTAAATCGGTAATCGCGAGCCACGCTAGGATTACATATGGGAGTGCAGGGCGGATCTGGAGGGGGCCCAGTGCTGCCTAATTTGCCTGGGCACCCTCAGCACACAATTCCTCCTCCTTATCCTCCTCCCTCCTTTTCATCCTCCTCCCTCCTTCCCCCCATCCTCCTCCTTCCCCCTTATCCTCTTCCTCCCTTTCCCCCTCTCCAATGACCTCCCTATCCCCTTTCCCTTCTTTGCTTACTAAGACCCGATGCTCTTCCTTCCGTTTCAGCGTGTCTTGTGCCTGTGACCAGACCGGTATATGCTAATGACGTGACATGCGCGACACGTCATTAGCATATGCCGGTCTGGTCACAGGCAGAAGACGTGTTGCAGTGGAGGGATCAGCAGCAGGAGTTTATCAGATCTTAGTAAGCAGAGAGGGGAAAGGGGATAGTGAGGTAATTGGAGAGTGGGAAAGGGAGGAGGAGGAGAAGGGGAGAAGGAGGGAGGAGGATAAGAAGGAGGATAAGGTGGAAGGAGGGAGGGAGGAGGATAAGGGGGAAGGAGGGAGGAGGAGGATGACGGGAAGGAGGGAGGAGGATGGGAAGGAGGGAGGAGGATAAGGGGGAAAGGAGTGAGGAGAATAAGGGGGAAGGAGGGAGGGGGAGGATAAGGGGGAAGGAGGGAGAGGAATAAGGGGGAAGGAGGGAGGAGGAGGATAAGGGGGAAAGGAGCAGGATAAGGGGAGAGGGACGAGGAGGAGTAAGGTAAGGGGCAATACAATTTAAAGGCATGGGAATGCTGTTTGACACACAATGTAAACCGTTTTGTACTGTGAGGACCTTCAGCGATCATTGCGAGGCTCGCGCAGAGCGCCTTCGGCACTCATTTCGTGCCTTGCAATGGGCGACTTCGGAGTTCATTGCGAGCCTCTCCTGTCATGTACTTTTGGTCCTCTGAGTACCTTCATGATTAAGAGAGATATATATTTTTATGTATATGTAATTAAGTAATAATTAATTATTTATTCAATAAATGAATATACGTTAAGTATTTCTAATTAATATATGCAGCGAGCAATAGGCTGAAGAGCTAACAATCTGTTTGTATTTTCCGACAGCATAGAATATACATTTTGAGTGTTGGTGCTCTGCTTATAAAGTGTAATGAATGTTCCAAGTGTGCATTCTAAATAGGCTGCGTGCGCGAGGTAAAGTCGTTGGTTTATTGTGTAAAGCAGCATTGTATATTCCTAATGTTATTAATGCGTTACGCGGCTCGTAAGCATTTTCCGTCTTTTGTAATAGTGTATTTTGTAGTTTCTAGTTAGATGCGTAAAATACTACGCGTTTGGCACTGTTTTGCGCGGTCCGGGGTCGCTTAGCCTCGTTTCTTTTTTTTCGGCGGCCATTTTCGTCCTTGCTTAGTCGATTTTTGAGTGGTGAAAATCATCTAAATCGAGTTAAATTTGCATTCCACCTCACTCCCAGACGTCCTGACTGTTGCCCCGTGCTGTCTGTGATGTTTTTGTAATTTTTCGGGGTGTATTTAGTGTGTTTTTCTTGTTTTTTTTAATTTTTGTCGTTCGTCCGTTAATCTCGTAATTTTTTGCGCCTCAAATCTTTTTTTTTTTCTAAGCCCTGCGTCTCGTATTTTTTTTTCTATGTCCCCGTCTCGTAATATTTTTTTTTCTAAGTCCTGCGTTTGTCAAACGCTTGCACGCCAAGGCAATCTCGCGTTTAGGAAGTGTTTTGCGGCTAAGTACTGTGTGTTTCATTGCCTCTTCGTGTTTGTGCTGATAGTTGTAGTGCGGTGTAGTGGCTTAAAGGCTCGCCTCGCTATGCTATGCTCATCGCCCAAGTGCTACGTGTTAACGGCTCGCCTCGCAGCGATGCGCGCCTTTGGCGCTCATCGGCTAAGTGCTACGTGTTAACGGCTCGCCTCGCTTTGTGAGGCTTGCAGCGATGAGCGCCTTTGCCCAAGTGCTATGCGTTAACGTCTCGCAAGCGACTAACTCGTACGCACCACACAAAGTGTGACGACATCTCGCAATTTGTCAACTATTATATGTGACTAGCGACTTGCCCGTCAAAAAATGACGCCAATGAGATTTGTATGTTTGTAAATTTGTTTAGTTAGTAATATACGTATTTGACACTTGTAAGGTTTTAGTTATGTCAAAGTAAGTCTAATTGGTATATTAAACATGTTAATTTTAGAAAATTTTCTTATTGAGTAACTGTTAATGAGTTTTGTAGTAAAGTGGTAACATTTGAATGTAAGAACAGTTGAACTGTAGATTAATCAGTATTGTAAACTTGAGGTAACAGTTTTTTAACTTGCAACTTGCAGCTCAAGAACTGTTAACTGAAATATACATTGAATGAAGAGGAAGGCAAACAGTAAAAAGCCTTTTTGAAACGTAGGCAATTGTATGAAAGCAGAAAAAAAAATAATTCCTTACTGAGGCCATTAAGTGGCGATTACTCCCTTGATTAATGTTTAATCTAAAATCTAAAATTTACATTGTGTCTGAAAACGTGCTTGTGCTTTTAAGATGAACTTTGTAATATGTCTAAGTAAGGAACTTGAAAGTATATTTTGGTAAACTTGAACTTTCTTATCTATGTAAGTAATTAACTTTAAAGGATTGTTTTAGAAACTTGTAACGTTATAAACAGTAACATAGGTAATTAACATTTCAAGAGAATTGATTTAAATAATGGAAGGCAAGTGTTTTGTGGGGCTAATTATGTATAAACAGTAGTTCCATGAATTATGACGGAAATCTTTATTTATTCGTAGTTTTTAATGGTTGACCTTTGTTTCTTGGTGTAGTAATTGTTTGAAATGGCACATAGAGTTTTCTTTGTGTAAAAGTTGTTCTCTAAAAAGAGAAGGCAAGACCTTAAAGTTGGTCCGCAATGTCTAAGCACTGTTCTCTATGTTTTTTACAATTGTATGTAGTTTAATCTTGAAATTTAGTTGTTGTAAACTTAATTTGTATGGCGTAATAATGATGATTTTAAAGAAATGGATGGTTGGCTGTAATTGTTTGGATTTTGTTGTGGTTATATTGTGGTTTGATAGATTTTTGATTTGGTTTTCACATTGGTTTGTCATGGCTTTTGTTTCTTTGATGGAAATTTACAGTACTTCATAGTAGACAATCAGCCTTATTAAATTGCAATTAGGTAAATTTAAATTTTTTTTATTTAAGCACACAGCATATTTTTTTTACAGAAGTTTTTAGTTAGTGAACTTCTATCCAAAAGCAAGGTCTTCACTAACTAAAAACTTCTGTAAATAAAATATGCAGTGTGCTTAAATAGAGGCCTTTTAAATTTACTGAATCGCAATTTAATAAGGCTGAATGTTTTTAGTAAAAATGCATCCATCTAATAAATCACCTTGACTTTCATTGTTTTCCATGTAAACTGTAATAGCCTGTGGATTTTTGCACCGTGATAAGGCAACGTACAATTGGCCATGTGCAAATACTGGTTGTTCTAAGAATATACCCACAGATTTGAAAGTTTGTCATGGCAAATGCCATAATGATGGGAAATTGTCTTTGAAGTATAAAGGGAGGCTACTTTCACTTGGTGCTAAATCTATCCTTGGAATGAAAACTCTCTCTCCTTTATGGGTACCAGTTAAAATGTCAGCATCTATGAAATGGTCCTTTAATTGTTTAATTTAATTAAAAGGTCTCTTGGACTGACCGTGTAAATTCTTGGTATTATTTTATTTCCTCTTGTTTTTCTTGTTCTCCATAATCCATTAACAAAAACATAGTGATATGGAAATTCAATATATAAGAATTGTGTTGCTTGTGAATCGTTACAATTTAATTGAAACCATGCAGTTAGTGTAGTGTGACGATGCTCACTTTGGGCCAATGCATTAGTTTCATTTCCAGCTTGGAAATAGACTAAATGTCTTTGTGGCAAATGTACTGCTAATCTGTATACTGGATGTGATCTATCGTGCATTTCAAATTTTAAAAGCCGCCACATAGCTTCTGGCGCACTGACATAGCGAGCATTTACATGAGATGCAAGCTCATCATGTACTAACTCAGTGCTTTCGGTAATGTCT
Source organism: Discoglossus pictus (assembly GCA_027410445.1). Lineage (NCBI taxonomy): Eukaryota > Metazoa > Chordata > Amphibia > Anura > Alytidae > Discoglossus > Discoglossus pictus. The sequence continues at coordinate 395,563,483 of CM050167.1, read as the reverse complement.
GCACTTTTGACGACCACAGTAGCTGCATAATAGCCTTTGTAAATGTATTTGTAAACATATTTTATCGATTTGATGGAAGTACAAGCTTCTACATTAATGTGTGAATTATATTTCATAAATAAATGTGGATTGTATGGTACCACATATCTATTGTCGACCTTTTTTCCACGCATAATGGCACTTTGTCCCTCTCTTCTTCTATATAATGTATAGCCATCGAAATTGGCATAAGTTTTGTCTCTATAATCTTTGGGAAATTCTTTAGTACATTTATTATTTTCCATACATGGTGATTGTGGGTTAACATCTCCACACGGTCCGTGAATCATACGATGAGTTACAATCTCATATAGTCTACCATATAGTTCGGGATCTGGGAGTTCAGCAATAATGATTGAATCGACTTTAACTTATCTTTTTCTTCAAGGATTATAAGAAGATGTGCATGTGGAAGGCCTCTTTTTTTAAATTCAATTGTATAAACATAAGCAAGACATTTTCCAAATAAGTGAGTTATAGTGATGTCACGGATTAATTCATTTAATTTAATTTTGAAAACTCTGGCTACTAAATCTGGTCTATCAGAAGCACTTTGTCCAAGAAGTAAATTTTTGGGTATTACATGGAAATGTAATACATAAATTGGGTTTCCCAAATTTGGTGACAATAGCTATGGCATCATTGTATCTTTCTCGCATATTGCGAGGAGATCCCTGGAAAGAACATGGTAAAATGATGACTTTGCCAGCTGTCATGTCTCTGCTTGTAGCAACCTCAGCGACATAATCCATTAATCCACAATACTGTTCTACATGTAGTTTATCTTGTTGATATTTGATGAAGTTTAAATTATTGGCCTCAACTTGCAAATAGGAATCAATAATCGATTGTTATGTTAGTTTACCACCACATAAAATTGGATTGAATGTATTTCGAATGGCAATTTGAGCTACTTTAAATTCCAGCATGGAAATATTATTTCTTATTCTTACTTTAGAATTTGGGTAACTTGAAAGTTGTAATTTTGGTTGCCAACCTGCTTCTCCATGTGGGAAAAAAATGGGATATGTCATTGGATCTAAATTAGTACTTACGATACTTATATTAATGAATGGTTGCTCCTCATTTCTGGGATATATTCTAATGTCTCTTTGAAATGGTGGTTCTCCTTCATCATTTTGAAACACCATTGCAACCTCATTTGATGTTGGTAAATTATAACGGTGTTTATCACTATGTTTATCTCTTTTAAGCACCATATTGACCTTTGGGATTGGTAATTGATGTCTTTCTGCATGAAATTGTTGTTCCTTTTCTACTTCTGCCAATGTTTTATATGCTTGAGTATAGGGGTTATTTGCCATAATATTATCTAGCTCTATAAAAACACTGGGTAAGCATTTTTTTTTTCTTGCAGCTGCATACGTTGGTTAACAGCTTCCATTGTATCTAGGACATATAGTTGAGCAAATTTTCTTTGCTCTCCTTCCTCTGGATGTAAATGGGAAGTATGATGGTAGATTTGGCTTAAGACTTTAAAACAGTAAGGACCATGTCCTGGTACATTAGCAGCTGATGTTGCGCCCATAGATGCAAAGGATATGGCACTATTGTATGATCTTATGTTTGTCTTGAAATGTTTGTAGTTTGGAAAAGTAGGTTCAGTCATAATGTCTTTTTAATATGGTGGGCATTGTCTTTCTGGAAGTTTGACCATGCCTTTTTGACAGCAGCTAATGAGCTGTCCATCTTTCGGTCTTTCCTGTTTAAAATGATAAGTCTCACAAAAGTGACAGACAATATTCATGTCACCACAATTATGAACCTCTACTTGTAAAGACTTATGTAAAGGACAATTTGAAGAGCATATAGTATTTTCATTTTCGGAATCATCATTTGAAATGTTATGTGATGGGTCAAGAACAGGTTCTAAATGCTTTGTTTTTTTTGTAGCTTTTTATATATGTATAAGTTTTCCAGGTGATAGTCTTTTGCTTGCAAGTGTTTTCCCTTCTTTTTCTGGTGTAATTTGCTTGCAAATGTTATGTGATGGTTCAGGAGCAGGTTCTAAATGCTTGTTTTTTTTGGTGGCTTTTTTTGGTGTATCTTGAATTTTTTCAGTTGATAGTCTTTTGATTGCAAGTCTTTTCCGTTCCTTTTCTCGTCAAATTTCCTTCTGCTCCAGCGTCTGTTGGTTTGCCCATCTTTGTTGCATTTCTCTAGCTTGAAGTCTTATCTTTTCCTGTTTGGTCTCGTAATTAGGCATCTTTATCTGTAAAAGAAAATAATGTATTATTAGTTTATTTTGTGATGTGCAATTGATTTTAACGTATATATTATTTTTTTATTTTTACTGTAATGTTTTTGTTGCAACACTGTTGTGCTTCAACATGTAGTTTATTTGTATGTCATTATAGGTCATTGTAGATTGATTTTCTAGAGTGAAATTACTATGTCTTATTTTGTAGTTATTTTTTTTTATTGTGGTTTTTAAATTTTGGGTTAGAGGCATAGCAGAGCGAAGGTAATAGCATTTGAGGTAATTTTAGATGTAAGATTTTTATGGTGTTAAAGGAGTATGTGTTATTTTATTTTTATTTTTTGGGCTTCTTAGCTATTTTTAATCTTGTAGGTTTGGCTTATATGCATAGTGGAGGGGCAAAATGTTAGTAATATCTTGATGTTTGCAATTTTTTCTGTAGGTGGGTAATAGTAGCCTTATATTTTCGTTACAGCCTTATAGGGTGTTGGTGTGAAAAGCAGGTTTGTATTGTTGTTTGGTAGGTTGGAGTAGTATTTGTTGTGGTATTTTATTTTGGGTGCGTGTTTGGCTTTGGTGGTTAATGTTGTAGGTTAAGGAGCTGAAGAGAGAATTTAGAGTAGAATTTTTTATGTGTTTTGACTATTTCTTGTACTATGCTGTTTTATCTTGTGCACATTTAGTTTCATACATTGATGTCAGGGTTTACTGTTCACGGTTATTGTAGGTAAAAGGTAATTAGTAGCTAAATTCGAAAAGGGTCATCAATATTTCTTGAAGGATGGTGATTTGTGGGGCTTATTGTTGTTGGTGTGTTGTTGTTTTATTTGATATTTGCTGTTGACATGGCTGTACAGCAAACATGTTCATGTTTTTTTTCTCTTTTTTTACTTGTTATACTGTACCTTGTTGGAAGTGTGATTTGAAGATGAATATCCCGATCAAGAGTCTTCACGCAGTGTCTGTTGTAAAAGAAAAATATAAATGTTAGTTTATTGTAATATTTTTTTCATGAATAGCATGGTTTATTTATTTTGAAAGCAATGTGTTGTGGTATTCATTTTAGAGTGTGTGATAGCATACAGCGGTGGGTGTAATTCATTAGTATGGTGTTTTGTGTGGACTACTGTTGTAATTGTATTCTTCTTTTAGTGTAGTAGTTTGTTGTGCATGAAACAGGATATAGTATTTTTTTTTATTGTATCTGTTTTCCTGATTTGTACTGCTATACTGTTTTTTTTGCGCCACTTGAAAAGGGTTGTATTGTATTTCTCAGTTATAGTTCTATTTCTTCGTCCAGTAATCATTAATGTTAGTTGTATTTTCTATATGTTAGGAATGTTTGTTGGACTATTATATTTTGTGTGCAGCCCTTTTGGGATGTGGTATTTGGCTTGTGGGTCAGGGTTTAAGTTGTTGTAGAGTTAACATGACTGTGAATTGTATTTTCTGTATGTTGGAAGTATTTGCAGTACTATCCTGTTTAGCGTCCATCACTTTTGGTATGCTTAATTTGGGTTGTTTGTGAAGGTTAGAGGTTGTTGGAGAGTAAATGTGAATGTGAATTTTGTTTTTTATATGTTGGTGGTCTTTTTTGTACTATCCTGTTTTGTCTCCCCCACTTTTAGTATGCTTAATTTTGGATCTTTGTGAGGGTTACAGGTTGTTGGAGAGTAAACAGGAATGTGCCTTTTTTTCTATATGTTGTGGGGATTTTTTGTACTATCCTGTTTTGTGTCCACCACTTGTGGGATGCTGCATTTGGCTTCTGGGTGATGGTTATAGGTTCTTGTAGAGTAAACAGTAAGAATATCTATTTTTTCTGTCTGTTGCTAATGTTTTGGATGCTATCCTGTTTTGTGTCCACTACCTATATTTTATTAATGCATTGTGTTAACAATTCTTTTTGCTATGGAAGTGTGTTTATTAGTGAATTGTATATGTGTTTGGCAACATTCTTGAATTGAGGTGTTCTTGTTTTGCTGTAATTTGTATTGAGTCTTTAAGAGGATTTAATATTTTTGTTTGACTTGTGATATTAGTGGTCAGTAAACATTGATTGAAGTCTTTTTGTTGTATGAATCACAGAGGGTCTCCTACTTCCAATGTAAATCCGGTAGTCTTCTTGTAGTGTCTGTTTGAAAAAAGGAAAATGGTTAATTGTATTTTTTTTGGGGGGGAAAAACATGGTCTTTTTCTGCATGTAATGTATTTTTGGCTCTTACCTCTTCTTCTTTCTTTCTGTTGTTGAAAAGTAATTCTCTCTCACAGTCCACGCAGCAAATTCTTGAGTGACGCTGTTGGTGCAGAGTCTGTTTGAATTGTGAAAAAAAGGGAAAGATTCAGCTGCAGGTTACATATGTATAGGTGTCCTTTTTTTTTCCGGGCATTATTTACTGTAAATTAATGTCACTTGAATATAATTGGTTCATTAGTTGGAGTTAATCTGAGCTTGTTGTAGGAGCTATACACATATATGTGCATTTGACATATCACAATACATGAATGACATCTTGTTTGGGAATTTTGGAAGTGTTTTATTTTTTAGTTGTAATATTTTTGGTGGTGTTTCTTAATAAATGAAACATATTATAACTTACCTCTCAGTTAGAATTTGCAGATTGTGAAGTTGTAAATTCAGAAATAATTATCTTCTCAAGTAACGGCAGCAGTAATATGTCCAGTCACACTGTTCATCACCTCAGGAGAAATGTAGAATTTTCTGGAAAGTGGGCAGTAATTATAAACTTTTGGGTGGTTGAAACCGTTAGAACGCAATACGCATGCGCTATTTGCGTTCCAACGTAAAATTTGCGTTCCAGCCATTTTCTGTGTGTCCTGTAAAATGGTGGGTATTAGCAGTGTGGTACATGCCGCCTAGTGTGTGTTACGTGCCTCGTGAAGTGGTCAGGAGCGTCCGTTCCATTTTGCGAGTTGGTGTAGTAGTTTTGCGTCGTTAGCCTCGTTTTCGTTTTCTTCGGCGGACATTTTTTCTCTCGCTTCGGGGAATTTTGGGTGTCTAAAGTCTTTTATTTCAAGTTTAATTGAGCTGTAACTTCACTTTTGGAGATCCTTGGTGCCTACGCTTGCTGTAGGTAATGTTTTTATGTATGTATTGTGTGTATTTATTGTGTTTTGAATCTTTTCATATGCGCGTGTTTTGGGCGGGAACATGCTACTTTTGCAAGCTCGTAATTTTTTTACGCATCTCGTTTGTTGTTGTCGTAAGTCCGTAAATTTTTGCGAGGCAAGGGCTTTTTCAAACACTTATTACAGTTTAGCAGCAATTAAACACACAATACTGTACTTTAAAAGCACGGGAAGGCAAGGAAAGACTTTAGAATTAATGATACAACAATCTCAAACCCACAAATATGCAATTCAAAAATGTTTAAATGTTATTTCTGAGTTATATTGATCACGGAGATCAGGGGGTCAATACATATGAAACCCACAAGGGCTAAAACAGATGTCTTTTATCGATTGATCGATTGCGAGCCCAATCAACAAATATTACTTACTAGCGACTTGCCCATCAAATATGACGGACAATGTGAGGCTCTTCCCCCAGTCTAACTTGTGGACCTCGCAATGAGGCCCTTCGGCACTCATTGCGAGCCTTTGCCCCACTCTACTTTACGGACCTGGTTATGAGCGCCAAAGGTGCTCATAGCAGGCCTCACAATGAGCACTGAAGTCACTCATTGTGAGCCTCTCCCCCTCTACTTTACGGGGCTTGTGATGAGCACCTTTATTATTATTATTATTATTATTATCGTTTATTTGTAACGCTCCAACATATTCCGTAGCGCTATACATAAGTTAAGTTACAGGCAATGACAAGTTCAAGATTCACACATTGCAATGAATGGAGGGCCCTGTCTTTGAGCTTGGAATCCGGTGTCCATAGCGCTTTCCATAAAGCACCGCGCAGGATTGAAACTCGCAGACTTACAATCTAAAGGTTAAAGTTTGTATGTGGTACAATAGGGAGACAGTAGTGCTGAGCATCTTAGGGAGGAAGGTTATAGACTTCTTTAAAGAGGTGCGTTTTTATTGATGTTTTGAAGGATTTAAGGCAGGAGGATAGTCTGGTGAAGCGAGGCAAGGAGTTCCAGAGAATAGGGGCAGCGCGAGAAAAGTCCTGGAGGCGGGAGTGAGAGGAGGTGACAAGAGTGGTAGAAAGAAGAAGGTCATTAGCAGAACGAAGAGGGCGTGTGGGGGAGTATTTGGAGATGAGAGCAGAGTATGTATGTATGGGGGTGCTCTGTTGTTGAGGGCTTTATAAGTTAGGGTCAAGATTTTAAACTTTATTCTGGAGGCTAAGGGAAGCCAGTGAAGTGATTGACAAAGAGGAGCTGCCGACACTGAAGATGAGTCTGGCGGAGGCATTTATTATGGATTGAAGTGGGGAGAGGCGAGTGATGGGCAGGCCAACAGGGAGCGAGTTGCAATAGTCAAGACGAGAAATGATGAGAGAGTGTATTAGAATCTTAGCAGTGTCTTGTGTAAGGTAATGGCGTATTTTGGATATGTTTTTTAGATGGAAAAGACAGGATTTGGTTAGAGACTGTATGTGTGGGATGAAAGAGAGGGCAGGATCCAGTAGAACCCCAAGACAACGGGCTTGGGAGGTGGGAGTGATGATGGCGTTGTTGACAGAGAGAGAGATGTGAGGAATTGAAGCTGTAGTAGAGGGTGGGAAGATTAAGAGTTCAGTCTTAGACATGTTGAGTTTCAGATGGTGGGCGGATATCCAAGAGGATATACTAGAGAGGCAGTCGGAGACGTGTGCTAGAAGAGAGGGGGATAGATCTGGTGCTGAGAGATAGATTTGGGTGTCATCTGCATAGAGATGGTACTGGAACCAAAAAGAGTTTATTAGGGTGCCGAGTGAGGATGTGTAGATGGAGAAGAGGAGGGGGCCTAGGACTGATCCTTGGGGTACGCCAATAGACAGGGGGTGAGGTGAAGAAGATGTGCCGGAGAAGGAGACGCTAAATGATCGTTCTTGGAGGTATGATGAGAACCACAAGAGAGCAGTGTCTCGAATGCCGAGGGAGGAGAGAATGTGGAGTAGAATTGAATGGTCAACTGTGTCAAAGGCGGCAGAGAGATGCAGAAGAAGCAAAATAGAAAAGTGGCCTTTAGACTTGGCGGTGAGCAGGTCATTGGTGACTTTTATGAGAGCTGTCTCAGTGGAGTGTTGGGGCCGAAAGCCGGATTGGAAAGTGTCCAGAAGAGAGTTAGAGGAGATGAAACTGGTAAGGCGGTTATAGACGAGCCGCTCCAGCAGTTTGGAAGCCAGGGGAAGTAGAGAGATAGGGCGATAGTTAGATGCAACATCAGAATCGGATGAGGGTTTCTTGAGAGTGGGTGTAATTATGGCATGTTTTAGAGATGATGGAGTTGTGCCAGTGTTTAGGGAAAGGTTGAAGATATGTGTGAGAGCTGGGATTAGTGTAGTAGAGAGGGGAGGGATGAGCTGAGATGAAATAGGATCTGAAGGACAGGTGGTGAGGTGAGAGGATGATATTAGGATGGAGACTTCATCTTCTGTTGCAGGGGTAAAGTAGTCCAGAGTGGCTGTGGGAATGGAGGGGGGGTAGATTGGGTTTTGTTGGTTAGTTGAGTTAGTTGAGAGAGTGAAGTGTGTGAGTCACGGTGAGAGGAGAGTTCATTGTGGATAGATTGAATTTTATGTGTAAAATGGTTGGCAAAGTCTTCAGCCGTGAGACAGGAAGGGATGGGGGGAGGTAATGGGCGGAGGAGAGTATTGAAAGCAGCAAAAAGACGTTTTTGGTTAGAGGACAGAGTTAAGAGGACAGAGATAAGAGACCTTTGGTGCTTATCGTGGGCGCCGCAATGAGCAGCTTTGCTGCTCTCTGCAGGCCACGGCATCTGCTGCGCACATGAACAAGCCCATAACTTTGCAAGTGTTACAGACAAACACTCTCACCCCTGTGTCTCTTTCCCCCTCTCCCTGACCTTTTTCCCCCCTTATTTTCCTCCCCTGTGTCTCTTTCCCCACCTCTCCCTCCCCTGTGTCTTTTTGCCCTGCTCTCCCTCCCCTGTGTCTCTTATCCCCCTCTCCCTCCCTTGTGTCTCTTTCCCCCCTCTCTCTCCCCTGTGTCTCTTTGCTCTGCTCTCCCTCCCTTGTGTCTCTTTCCCCCATCTCCCTTCCCTGTGTCTCTTTGCCCTGCTCTCCCTCCCCTGTGTCTCTTTCCTCAGTGGGAGGCAGCGAGCCCATAAGTTCGGTTGCTAGCTAATTTCCTACTCAATTGGTGTCTTTTGGCTCATTGCAAGCTTTTCCCCTTCTCCACCTTGCAGGCCTCACGATGAGCGCCTTGGGCACTCATCGCAGGCATCCCAATGAGCGGCTTTGCCGCTCATTGCAGGCTTCGGCAAATCTGCAACTTCGGGTCTCGCAATGAGCTCCGAAGGAGCTCATTGGGCATGTTCAAGCCCGCAATTTGCAAGCGTTATCGACAAATCGCAATTACAACAACTATTTATATGATTGGCACAAATTACTTTGTAGCCTCCAATTGCAGATTATGTGTAACTTCCATATTTTACTGACACCATGACATTTACTATTTGCTTTGTCTAAGAAGTAAATTATGGGCTTGCTTAAATATTATTAGATCATATAATCACACCCCCTGAAATCCTAATTAAAAAGGCAGGGTTTACTAGTTCAGCTGGAGTCAATAGAATACATCTAAACATTTATATAAAAAAAAACTTCTGTAGCCAAATTTTTGAGTTCGAGATTTTTGCAAGCAGCTAATAGGATATGGCCCCCTGTTTGTACGTGCTTTTGACTGTGGAAGCTTTTTTCAGTAATATTACACACATATTCAATGCACTTCAAAGTAGTTATATTACTAATCCCACCCAACATCCATAAACCCAGCTCATGTGTGTAAAATACTAGAAGCCCCATTCAATTGAGATTTTGGCGATCCGGTAGCCTGTAAGGCCACAAGTTAATTTGCTATTCAATTGGCATCTTTTTGCGGGCTCCAAATAGGTTACGAGTTACGGCCTTGAAATATTGCAATGGTTAAACCCGTAACCTACAGCCTCCAAAAGCCTTTGATCTTTCACTTTCGCAAGACTAAAATGACAAATAGCTATTCAATTGCTCAATTTCCACAAGCCTGAAAATGTTTTCACACCCGTAAGTGGCAAAAGAAGGAGAAAATCCTACAAGTGCTAGAGAGGGGTTAAACACCTATTCGTAGCACTGTAAATGCAAATAATAAATCAATACTACAAATCACTGGGAATGCGATTAGAATTAATTGCACAACAGTCTCAAGCTCGCAAATCAACAGGTAATTACATTTATTTTTATGTTTATTTTCGGCGGTTAAATCAATCTCTGGTATCAATGAGTTAATACATATCAGGCCACCCATATAAATTAAAATAGTATTGGCATTCATTTTCATAATTCTGTATTTTGGGGGTTTGTGAGTCTGATCGCATATCAGACCCCCGAACCTAATTGATTGACTCGTAACCTTCATGTTTTACTGCCATAATAACGTCTCGTTTGGCTGATTCGAAATGGGAGGTTATGAGCTTGCTTAATTGATCAAGTTTCCGCCCTGCACTGCTACAAACCAGTACGAAGTCGGCTTTGGGACAGTAACTTGCGGCATTGGGCAATTGAATAGCATCGTAATCGAAGATGAACGGGAGCCCGCAACACACCCACAGACATTCGAGTTGTGGACTTAGAATTGAATGTGGCTCTAGGTGTAGAATTACATGTTTACTTGTAATATCACAGTAAATTTGGCATTTTACTTACATTACTGATGAGACACAGCTCAAGGAACCAATAAAAAACTTTACAATTTGTGATAAAGTTTTTTTTAGAGTCAATACATAAAATTGCACATCAGGCTAGCACTTCAATTGACAATGCATGAGAGCATCTTTTTTAGTCCATGTGATTTTCATGAAATGTAGTACTGTGTTCGATATTAGCTTGCAAATTGTATAATGACACTGTCATGCCCAAGGGGACCAATGGAACCAACTTTAGAACTGTTAAATTGTTATGGGCCCCATGCTTGCAATGGTTAATATTATGTAATGTTGTTTAGTACTGTGTCATTTTTCCCAATGTAAAGTATTGTGTCATGGCCACGTGGACATTGGAACTGTTTGCCATGATGACATGCATAGGGTTAAATGTGTTCAATGTTATTCTACATTGCTATATTGCGACTGCTTGTAATGACAGGGAAGCTGAGATGAAGACACATAAACCAGATGCTGGAATGGACATTTGTTTGTGGTATATGGGTCCCTTCGGATTCTGTATATACTAAATCTTCTGACATAACCAGCACACAAGGAGTTAAAATGGCAGTTAGGTGTGAGGTGTCTCTTAATATAAAGCAGTTTGTACCTGTGTATTATGTACAGTGTCACCACCATATTCTGACACCAGGCATTTTTTTATGTAAAATATGTGCTGTGAAAAATTATAAGCAGTATTAAGTGCCTTAAGTATCCTTCTTCAGATACCACAAGGAACACGTGTTTTTCATGCACATTTATAATAAAAGCATGTTTCTTTAAATGGATAGTGCTCTTCCTGGTGTGAAAGAGCACAAAATTCTATGTTAAAATGATCTATTGTTTTTTTTTTTTTATTACACGAATAACAGCCTGAAAATGTAAGGTCTTTGGTCTGTTTACAAACTGACTCCTGACTGCCCATGATTAACAGCACATAATAATAGCGAGCGGTAGAAAATGCTGCACACATTGATTTTTGGCTTTTCCTTGGGTTGTGGAATGCATTCAGCTTCTGGTTAACTCCCAAGTCAAATATTTAGCAGTTTGAAGCAGTCATTTCTCTGCACAGATGTATTTGAGAAGGTTTAAATCACTCTATTCTTTTAGAATTTTTTATGTAAAAAATGCACATATTTCAAAAATGGTAAAAGTATTTCAATATGTTTTTATGAGTATGTTACAGTGGTGTGGTCCAAGTTGTGCTGAATAAACTGTCCCTTTAAGACAGGGCTGTCCAAGTCTGGTCCTGATAAGCCCCACACAGGCTTGTATTTGAGGATATCGTTTCTGTGCACAATTGAGTCAATCAGGATGACTAAAGAAACAATTCACTCATGTATAATCAAATCCTGGCATGTGTGGTGCTCTCCAGGACTGAACTTTCCCACCCCTGCTTTAAGATATTACAATGTTCTGTTTTAATTCTTCAACTTCATTAAATCTCAGCATAATGTTCATTGACTCTGGATAGGCTCCATAGAATGTTACTGAAGTTAGGACTTGATAAACAGATATTTTGTAGATATTACCAAGTGTCAATGAATATAGTTTTTTTTATAGAATATTCAACTATTTTGAAAACATTTGACAAATTATTGAGATATTCTTTTATTTGTTTAATTGTTATATGTAATGTGTTTCTCATATTCATCATTGAGAAAGCAGAGTTGCATATTTTGAACAATTTCGCAGCAACAAAATACTGCCCTATTTTACAGATTTGTTTTGTGATATTTCTATACTTCATCATTACAATGTATAAGGCTTTAAACTAATCAGCAAAAATTGCAGCCTACTTAGAACATGCCATGCCCTTAGAAAGCATCTTATGCATTGAGGAGGATCAAAAAGTTATGCATTTGATTTAACTAAGTTCCCAAGTACTCAATACAAGGGTTAGAGTTAAACTTTAGCCGTGCATACCAGAGAAGAAAAATTATATTTGAATGATCAAATGAAAAAGAAAAAGAGGGGAGTAAAGGATAGAAAAAGAAAGGGAAGAAAGAAAAAAGGGTGGGAAGAGGGGTCCATGGTGGCACAATCATCTCCCAGTACCACCTTTTATTGAACCCGCATGAGAGGTTATGAGGTAATCCCAGCTCCGTCTCCGAGACCACTTGTTCTAATCTGCTCCTGTTTCCACACTCCGCCAAGATTGCGAAAGAGCTTCAAGAAGCTCCTTGATTTCATGGCAACCCTGAAATACACTCCAGCGATGACATCCAAGACTCCCATATACGCAAGAAAGAAGGATATGAGTCTAATAAGATATATGTCATCCTTTCATTTATAAAGATATAACTAATCTTATTGATTACATCCTGGAATCTAATAAGACAATCTTTCCAAAACCTGGTGATAATGAGCCCCATTCAATTCGGAGTTCGCAACTGGCTCGCTGGTGACCGCATGTCTGCAAGTGAGTTGCGGGCTCTCGTTCCCCTCCGTTTGCGATGCGATTTAATTGCCCGCGGCTGAAACTCGCTGCCCGAGATCCAAAATCGGAAACCCTGGTTTCTGACGTAAGCAGAGCAGGGCTTGCAATGCAAGCTCGTAGCTACTGTTCATTGTCAGACAATAGAAATTTAGACCCTCATCATGACGGCAATGATACGTACGAGTGTAGGCTCCCTATATGTAACCCTGCAGTATCCGCACATTAACCCCTTATGATGCAGGGGTCCTGATTGGGACCCCCGCAGTGTCCCCACATGACCCCAATGATGCAGGGGTCCCAAAAGGAATGCTTCTATTTTCCCAGCAGTTTAATATTTTGAGCTTTCATATATATATATATATATATATATATATATATATTTAAATCAGTACAAAAGATATTTTTTGTTCATTACAACGTTATTTAAGATTTGGTTTAAAAAGTAAAGAAGCTTTAGCAATACAAGTGACTAATATTTATTAGATTCCAACTATATTCATCTATCTAATATCAAATTGTATTGTTGTCTCAAGGAAGTCATTAGTCTGCTTCTATCTTTTTAAATATTTTTTAAAAATTGATAACAAAGCATTTGTTTTAATTAAACCAATACATTTATAAGTTTTAGATTTTTCTTGTCTTATCACTTAAGAAGATATTTTGCTGGATACAAAGTGTCTTTTCTTCTTTCTTTTCAAAATGGTATTTTTACATCTTTCCAGCAGTTGGTCATATATAGAAATTAACTGCAGTATAATATATGCTGAATTATTATTATTGGGACCATATTTATTCCTCTCAGATATACCTTTTTTTTTCTAAAACTTTTTCCAAAAGGTTCTATACAGAGCCCCATGAGCCCCTAATTAACCCCATCACTCATGGGGCTCTATAAATTACATGCAATAAAACCCATAAATACATACAGTTAACCCCCGAACTACATACATTAATACCCCTAACAACATACATTAATACTGTAACTACCTACAATAATACCCCTAACTACATACAATACTACCCCTAACTACATACATTAATACCCATAACTACATATAATAAAACCCCTAACTACATACAATAATACCCCTAACTACATACAATAATACCCCTAATTACATACAATAAAAAAAAACATCTAACCTAAAACAAACCCCTTACTAAACCTAGAATAGGGCAACTTATCTTGCTCAAATGTCCCTCCAGCTACAATGCTTTTCTTGCCTTCGTCCCTAGCATAAGGGACCTTTTCATGTCCACAGGTCCAGTACCACTAGGAAAAAAATTAGTGAAGAAATAAACACAACATAAAATTAAGTACATTATAAATAGTCCACTTACCTTTCCGCAATGCCCCAGTCCTTTTTGTAGTCTTCGGCAGCAGGGCCCCTCCATCTAATGGAGCTCCTCCCTGGAGGAGCTAACTGGCGCAAATGAGGGTACTTTGGCATGCTTTAGGTAAAATTTGGAAATGGTGCCTTCTGATTGGCTGAAACCGCTGTAAATAATATTTCAGCCAATCAGGAGGTGCAAATGTGTGAGCCAATCAGAATGGGATACACACCTATATTGCATTCTGATTGGCTGATGGGCCTGTCAGTCATTTGTAAATTTGTAATCCAATTAGAAGGCGCTATTGCCTTCAGCCAAACAGAATGGGACCCCCCTCCCACACAATCATAAGGGGATACACACGGGGTGTATCCCCTTATGATTGAATCCAAGCATCTGTATCTTCTGATTGGCTGATGTAACTGTCAATCAGATTGCAGCCAATTGGAAGACACAGATGCTTGGAGCCATTCAGAATCAAGAGTGTATCCCATTCGGATTGGCTGAAGGCAATAGCACCTTCTGATTGGATTACGAATGACTGACAGGTCCATCAGCCAATCAGAATGGGATATAAGGGTGTATCCCATTATGATTGGCTCATACCTTTGCATCTCTGACAGGGTAGAGGGGGTAGAAGGGGGATTAATAGTGTAGGGTAGGAGTTGGGTAGGTAGTGTAGGGGTTAATAGGGTAGGATAGGAGGGGGCTAATGGGATGTTTACTGGTTACATTTGGGTTTAAATAGGCCCAGTTAGGGTTAAAAAGGACTAGACGGGGTTAAATAGGACTAGATAGGGTTACATAGGCCCAGTTAGGGTTAAAAAGGTTGAGATGGGGTTACAAAGGACTATATAGGGTTACATAGGACTAGATGGGGTTAAGTGGTTAGTGATAGGGTTAATTAGGTATGCTGAGGGTTAAATAGTGTTAATTACTTAGATGGGGTTAATTACTTAGAGGGAGGTTTATTACTTAGAGGGGGTAATTAGTTAGAGGGGGGTTTATTACTTAGATGGAGTTAATTTAGATTTATTAGCTCATTGGGGTGGCTAATAGTGTAGTGTAGGGTAGTGCTTAGACTTAGTGTCATGAGGGTCCTGAAGGACCCTCATGGCACTTATAGTGTTAATTGTGAGGGTTAATTATTGTCCCATAAGGTTCTATATAGAAACTTATGGGACTTATGGGGTTAATTAGAGACTCATGGGGCTCCGTATAGAGCGCCATGAGTGATGAGGTTAATTAGAGGCTCACAGGGCTCTGTATAGAGCTCCATGAGTGATGGGGTTAATTGTTATTAAGAACCTGAGGTGGGAAATTTGAATCTTAAATGCAGCAGGGGTCCCGATCTGGACCCTCACTGCAAGGGTTAATATGGGGATCCTCCAGGGGGCCCGATGGGGACTCACAGCATTGGGGGCTTAATGTTAGGTGCCGCAGGGGGCCCCATTGGGACCCCTCCATTATCGAGGATCAATGTGGGGACTTTGCGGGGGTCTCAATCGGGACCCTGCATCATTGGGATATCATTTAAGAGTGTGGGGGGTGTTAAATACAGTGTGGGCATATCTGGCACCATACGTAAGGGCTTCTAAAGCCATTGCGGTTCCTCCCTAGCACATGTAGGACTTACATACGTTTGCTATCTTGGGAGAATTGGGCAATTGAATAGTGATTTGCGATTTGAGCCCTGCGAAAGTGTTACATGAAAAACTTCAGAGTAGTGTAGGCTGCAAGTTGCACAACCGCCATTTTCACAAGGCGGTAAATCGTAACCCGATCTGAGCTGGCAAAAAGACGGCAATTGAATAGCAAATTTGCCTGTGATCTCCACTTGCAAGCTCGGATCTGAAAATCGCAGCAATTGAATTAGTCTCAATGTTTTTAGCTGCCAGCATAAATAATTGAGCCAATTTATTACCCCGTGAGTCCAGATTAGTAAAGTCAGCAGGCAAGTGGCAATAACCGATCTCAAGGTAATCTTAAATAGTCTGTTATTAGTTTAATAGTCTTAGACCAGACTTCCTGAACTATGGGGCACAGCCACCATGTGTGGCATCCTCTGAAGCATTTATCATTCCCCTTGGAAGTGATTTTGTACATCCGCACGGGGGTCATATAAGCCCTATAACGTTTCTAAGAGACTATAGCTTATCAAGCCTTAAGTAAGGTTCGAGCAGGCCTCAGTCTATTTGTTATTGTCCCACGGTTGGTTCAGATCAGATTCAGATTGACTGGAGGAGTGTTAAAATGTTTGCATAGGGACCCTACGATCCCTTTGGATAAGGGTAATTTTTTTTACAAATTACTGTAAACCTGGAAGGCTTGGGTGGGCCATGTTTTGTATATATTGTAGTAACCCAGTGTCTAAGTTTAGTGTAGTTAAAGAGTTTTTGTCTTGGAATATTAAAATCTGGTCGCATTTAATCTGAAGGAATGATGCAATTATTCATGAACCATGATCCCACCTATCTAATTTAAAAGAAGTCCAAAAAGCTTTTGAAGCTGTTGAGAAGGTGACTTGCATGGTTGAAAGTGAGAATAATGAAGTAAGAGGTGAAAGAGGTTGAGCTAATTGGTATTCAGACTTGGCCCATCTCCAGGTTTTCAAAGTAAGGTTGATCATTGAGTTCACGAAATTGGTCTTGAGTGAGTCAGGGTAAGGGGACCATAAGATTTACCCACAGGATAAAGGGGCCATTCATAAGTTTTCTATAAATATCCAGCTAGGCTGGTGTTTGATAGACTGGGCGAGAGGTATACATTTCAGTTGTGCTACTTTAAAATAGTAGGAAAAAGATAAACCTCCCTTTTATTTGTGCTGAAACATAATCATTTTCACTATTCTGGGAGGCCTATTCCTCCAAATGAATTTAAAAACTTTGTTTTGAAAACAAATTAGTTATTTGTTGTTTATTGGGATAGGCAGGGTCCTAAATAAGTAAAAGAAGCCTAGGTTTTGACAGAGACAATATGGCCGGTCCAAGAAATGTGTAATCTGGACCAAGTACCCATGTCTGTTGTTAAGGATTTGAGAAGAGGTGGGTAGTTTACCTTGTATAGGTTTGATATGATGTTAGTTATATTAACACCAAGGTATTTTATATGGGAAGTAGACTAAATTGAAATTGTAGTTTGATTTTAGGCGATTCAGGGTTTCTGGGGAGAGACCTAAGCTGAGAGCTTCAGTTTTGTCAAGGTTGAGGCGGAGACCTGAGAGGGCAATATATTGGTCAATAGTAGACATCTGGGCCTCTATAGATGACTCAGGGTTGGCCAGTTAGCAAAAAAGGTAATCGACAAACTGAGAGCATTTAAGGTGATGTGTCCTACCATAAAGCCCTTGATCACCGAATTGGCCCTGATGGCCTTGGCCAGGGGCTCAATAGCTAGAGCAAAGAGCAGGGGGTAAAGAACATCCCTGTCTGGTGCCCCGTTGTATGGAAATGCATGCTCTTTGCAAACCTAGGGGAGTTGTAGTATGTATGTATCATATTGATAAACCTTCCCGTAAATCCAAACTTGGATAAGGTAGCAAACAGAAAAGGCCATTCAAGAATGTCAAACGCCTTTTCGATATCAAGTGCTAGCAGGCAGAGAGAGGAGTTGGATT
The DNA here is from genome assembly GCA_027410445.1 of Discoglossus pictus. NCBI lineage: Eukaryota > Metazoa > Chordata > Amphibia > Anura > Alytidae > Discoglossus > Discoglossus pictus. The sequence goes on along the minus strand of CM050167.1, from coordinate 395,546,014 downwards.
TTCGGGAAAGGTATATTATATTCAAAATTCTCCTAATATTGTCCCCTGTTTGCCTGTGGGGTATGAATCCAGATTGGTCCTTGTGTACCAGGTCAGGTAAGAAATTTTAAATAATTTTAGCAAAAATCTTAGCCAGTAGTTTGACATCACCATTCAAAAGCAAAATTGGCCGGTGGTTTTTTGCCTCCATAGGGTCTCTCCCTTTTTTCTGCCTGATTTAATTCCAGAGGCATTGCCTCACCTCTGAGGATTGAATTAAATACATTACATAGATAATGTGCAAGGATCTCAGGGAATTTTTTATAATATAGATTGGTAAGTCTATCTGGACCAGGCGATTTTCCTGATTTCAGGTCCTTAATTGTGTCTTGGACTTCCTCGTAAGTTACTTCTCTGTTTAAACTTTGAAGGTCTACAGGAGAAATTGAGGGGAGATCCAATGAATTTAGGTATGAGGTAATCACGTTGTCAGGGGCTGAGGTTTGGGTTGAGTAAATGTTTTGGTAAAAGCCTTTAAAAAGTATTTTGAATCTCTTTTGGCTTATAGTGGGGAGACCGGCTAGAGTCTGTATTTGGGAGGATTTAATTTGGGAGAATTTAGATTGCAGACTTCTGGCCAATAATTTGTCTGGTTTGTTCATTTTTGAGTAGAAGAGATGTCCAGTATGCCTAAGTGCTTTCTCTGTTTTGGAGGAAAGAATTATATCAAGATCCATCTGTTTTTCTCGACTTGATGCCTTAAAGAGGGAGAGGGCAAGAGCTGGTTCTGTTTTTCTATAGAATCCAGTAGATTCATTAGTTCTTGTTCTTTCTGGTGGGGTTGTCTTTTATGGCGAGAAGCTAGTTTTATGCAGGTGCCTCAGATGAATTCCTTATGGGCTACCCAAGCCACCCTGACAAAGTTTCTACATTAGAATTGGTATCAAAGAATAATTTTAGGTCAGAAGAGATCTGATCTAAATATGATGGAATGGATAAAAGGTATTCATTTAGTTTGAAGGAGTAAGGCATGCTTAGATATGGCCCAAGATTTAAATCGAGAGAAATAGCTGCATGGTCAGACCATGTGCAGGAATGTATGTTTGCTTTCGAGGAGCTATCAAAGAGGGAGTAGCTGAGGAGGAGAATGTCAATACGTGAGTAATAGTTGTGTGCCGGGGAATAGTAGGTAATTCTTTATCGCATGGATGGTGGCCCCTCCAGTCGTCCACTAGGTTTAGTGAGTATAAAAGTTTTTTGATTTGTTGCAGTTTGTTGTGCTATAATTTGTTGCAGTTTGTTGTGCTAAAATTTGGATAATATTTGTTAAGGTATGTGGGACTTTATTTTTAGAGGAACGGGTTTCTTGGAGAAATATTATGGAGGGTCTGACGGTTTTATAGTAAAGTAAAGACTTCCTATGTTTAAAAGGGTAGTTAAACCCTTTGACATTGTGGATTATAAAAGTAAAATCTGACATGATCATTGAGCTAGGTGTGTGGGTACAGTGAATGTGTATCCCATCTTATCTTTTGAGCACATTGGAGGAGAGGGAGACAGGAGCGAGTGTCCCAACTTGAGACCAGATCCGGGCAGGAAGGGGAGGTACAATACGGAGTAAAAGAACCACCATAGGGGAAGGGAAAAACAGAAAGCATATTAAACATGGCAAAGATCAAAAACAGTACATCAATGCACAATGGAAAGCAGTGCCATCTTGCTGATAGTTGAAGGTCAAGAGAGTCAGAGGGGGTACCAAAGCTACTTTTTTTGTTGATCATCCCCCACATAAACAAAAGGAGGTTTAGTGTTTTAAACTGGGATGGATTAACAACTCATAGGGGAGGAGATGGGGAGGGGTAGTATAGTCAATAGGGAGGTAGTACTAAGTAATTCAAGTACAGTGGCAGGCACTTCAGAACTACAGACTCATAACATAAGGTGTATGCTTGCTAATGCCAGAAGCTTGACAGAAAAAATGGGAGAGTTAGAATTATTAGCAATTAATGAAAAATGGGATTTAATAGGCATTACTGAAATGTGGTGGGATGAATCTCATGACTGGACTGTGAATCTGGATGGTTATAACCTATTTAGGAAAGATAGTGGCAATGGTAAACGAGGAGGAGGGATTTGTCTGTATGTTAAGCATGCATTTAAGCCTTTATAGTCAGAGAAGATATTTATGGTAGACCTAGTGATAAAGCTGAATGTTTGTGGGTAGAATTAAATAGCAGAGCAGCAAATTCCAAAAGAATATTAGTATGAGTATGCTATAAACCCCCAAATATAGCTGAAAGTGAGAAAATACAATTATTGTTACAGATTGAAAATGCAGCTAAGCATGGTCAAGTTCTAATAATGGGAGATTTTAATTACCCTGAAATAAACTGGATAAATGAGCCCAGCAGTTCATCTAAGGGGAGCAGGTTCTTGAGTACACTCAGGGATCATTTTCTTGCCTACTTGAAATGAAGCTATCTTAGATTTACTCATCACAAATAATATTGATATAGTATCAAATGTTGGAATAGGGCACCCTTTGGGAAACAGTTATCACAACACAGTCTCGTTTGAGATTGAATACAAAAAACAACATTTTAAGGGGCCAACAAAAACTCTTAATTTTAAAATGGCAGATTTTAATGGTCTAAGGGCAGCAATACAAAGTATAGACTGGGACAGAGAAATGGCAGGTAAAAATACTGAACATAAATGGACAACATTTAAATCCTTACTAAATATACATACACATTGGCAAATACCGTGTGGGAATAAAAGTAAAAGGAGTAAATCAAATCCAGTGTGGCTTAACAATGATTAAAAGATCAAGATAAGGAGTAAAAAACAGGCATTTAAATTATACAAACAAGAGGGGACAGAGACTGCTTTACGGGAGTACAAGGAAATCAACACGGCTTGCAAAAGGGCGATTAGACTGGCTAAAATAGAAAATGAAAAATTAATTGCAAAAGAGAGTAAGACTAACCCTAAAATATTTTTAAAGTATATTAATGGGAAGAAGGTGAGGAAGGAAACTATAGGAACATTACAATGTGACACAGGCCGTCTGATAATTAGTGACCAAGAAAAGGCAGATGAGCTAAATAGGTTCTTTTCTTCGGTATACACAAGGGAGGTACCAGTGGTTGGGACACGGCAACATAATGCGGCTACACTACCTTTGCCAAATAATTGGTTAACACAGGAAGTAATCAAAAGAGGTTGGAAAAAATAAATGTTAATAAAGCCCCGGGTCCTGATGGAATACATCCAAGGGTACTAAGGGAACTGGGTTCTGTAATAGCCAAACCATTATATTTAATTTTTCAAGATTCACACAACACAGGGTCTCTACCAGATGACTGGAGAAAAGCTGATGTGATACCTATATTTAAAAAGGGAGAAAGAGCAAATCTGGGGAATTATAGACCAGTGAGCCTCACTTCTGTAGTGGGGAAGCTTTTAGAATGGTTAATAAGGGATAATATACAAGAATATGTCTATTTGAACAGGATTATAAGTAGGAGTCAACATGGATTTATGAGGGATAGGTCATGTCAAACAAATCTAATTAGTTTCTATGAGGAGGTTAGTAGGAACCTGGATCAAAGCAACTCAGTGGATGTAGTCTTTTTGGATTTTGCAAAGGCTTTTGATACAGTGCCACATGGGAGACTATTGTGCAAACTAAGAGATACATGAGTTGCAGTAAGTATCTGCTCATGGATTGAGAGCTGGCTAAAAGACAGGAAGCAAAGGGTTGTTGTAAATGGAACATACTCCTATTGGACTAATGTGTTAAGTGGGGTTCCTCAGGGTTCAGTATTAGGTCCTCTCCTTTTTAACATATTTATTAATGACTTAGAGATAGGATTGGAGTGTGGTGTCTACATTTTTGCTGATGACACGAAGTTGTGCAAGGTAATTAAATCAGATAGTGATGTGCTTTCCCTCCAAAGGGAATTACATAAAATTGAGAAATGGGCATCTAAATGGCAGATGAGATTTAATACGAATAAATGTAAAGTTATGCATCTGGGAAGGTGTTATAAAAACGGTTAAATTAATTAATTACAATATTATTATTCATAATCATATTAATTATGATTATAATAATTATTCTAATTCATCCTATGAGATTCCTGTTCTCTACGGAAAAACAAATAAATAAAGATATATTCAAGAGGCTTTACAGATTTATGGTTACAAAATGTGCATTTATTGGAACATAATACTTAATACAAATACATTAATGATATATGATAATACTATGGAAACAACATCTCTTAACTTAGCAGAAAGGCATTCTAATCTCTACCAATTATGTCCATGTGTGTCTGTGAAGTATAATACTTTACCAGGCCTCCACAGTTTAGTGAAGAGAGCTCCAGAGAGTTGTGTATGGCACAGAGCCAGGAAACCAAGAGAGAGTGAGCATAACTCAGTATCTTACCTATATCCTGTATATTTCAATTCCACCCCCATACACCTCCCTAGCTCCCATTGGTCAATTAGGTCACATGTCCTTCACAAAGTATTTTCACTGGTTAGCTGTCCACACAAAGGATTCTTCAGGCCACATGGTAAACTAGAGAGATCCGGTTCTCAAAGTTACACACCCCTGCGTTCAAGAATCCATATATGGTCTTCTGCTAATTCTCTGAATTAGACTGTTGGTAAGTGTGTAACCCAAGAATTACCATACTGTGTAAGCATTTTGGCTAACCTGGACTTAATGGTTCGATTCATGCGTTTTACTATACCCGAGGATTGTGGGTGATATGGAACATGGAATTTCTGCTGTATTCCCAGTAGGGCACAGAGGCTTTGCATTATCTGTCCAGTAAAATGTGTACCTCTGTCTGACTCAATGAGTTCAGGAAAACCCCACCTTGAAAACAAATGTTCCCATAATGCTTTTGCAGTAGCTTGTGCAGCTTCAACCCATTTAGAAAAAATATCCACAATGACTAAGGCATATCTAAGACCCCCCTTTAATAGTGGAAGTGGGCCTATAAAATCAATCTGAATAGATTTCCAGGGACCATCAGCTACTGGTACCCTCTGGAGAATTGGTCTTTGTCCTTTAGGGCGTGGATTTATCTGAGCACAGATAAGGCATTCTTGAATACACTGTTGAGCTGATGTTGCTAACTCTGGCCAAAAATTCTTCTGTCTAAGGTGGTGTTCTAAGGTACTGTGACCAATGTGTCCCAAAAGAGAGTGAGTTTGCTGTGTAATTTGTCTCTGTAAATGCTTTGGGACTACAAAAAGAATTTTGGCCTTTGGTTCTGTAGGACTACTATAGCAAATTAACCCATCCTGAATAGAGTACCCACTAGGGAGACTTTGCTGGTTCTGTAACAAAAGAGAAAGGTTAGTAACTTTAGCCTGCTCTCTCTGTAGGTCTGGTACTTCTGATGTCTCTTTTGTAACTTTTGCTATATGTGTCACTTCCTTAAATACATGGTGTTCTCTCCATGCATCCCCTGCTTCTGTATCTGCCTCCCCTGGTTGCCATGGTTCCCCCTCTAAGGCTGCCTGTTTAGCCAACATATCCACATGTGCATTTCCACATGAATGTTCATCAGTGGAATTTGTGTGTGCCTTAACCTTAAGTATAGCTGCCTGTAGTGGGTGTTGTGTTCCCCAGTCAACTAACTTCCTCTAAGCCATTGCATGTGACAAAGGTTTTCCTGCTGAATCCACCATTCCCCTTAGATCCCATATTGGTAGGTACTCTGTCAGTGACCTAGTAACATAGGCACTGTCACTGTAAATACTAATAGGTTGTGTGTCAAACCTGTGACATGCCATAGAAATGGCTTCTAGTTCTGCTCTCTGTGCTGAAAAGGAACGTGGCAACATAATCTTGACTTCCAATTGCATGGAAGGGACCCATATTGCAAATCCAGTATGGAATCTGCCATCCTGCCAAAATCTTGACCCATCCACATAGATCTGTAGATCTTGGGAGATGGTTTTGTCCCTAAATAATTTAGGTGGTGACTCTCTGTGAATGTGGGTCTCTACACAATCATGTGGTTCTCCCTGTATGTACATTAACTGTGGCAAGATGTAGTTTGCATTATACTGTACAGTAACGTCACAGTGTTGTAAATCTGTCAGCCACCTGGTAAGGCGCTGAGTTGAGACTCCACTTAAGGTTTTCTCAAACAACAACTTCAGTGGTGCATGAGGTGTTTGGAGAATCAGCTTCCTAAATCCCACTATATGCTCTGTAGCTTGAACTGCCCAATGTACCCCTAACAAAGCTTTGATGCACGAATCATATCCTCTCTCTACTGGAGTAAGGAGTCTGGAAACATAGCCTTTAGGCCTCCATTTCCCAGCCTTCTCCTGCAGCAGAACTGAAGAAATTGAAGTGTCAGTAGTACATGTTTGTAGGGCAAGAGCTGGAGCTGATGCTAAATCCTCCTTTAACACCCTGAATGAATCCTCATGTTCACTACCCCATGTAATCAGTCCTGTCTCTTCTCCTTTCAAGAGATCATAGAGAGGCTTTGCTTTTTCAGCAAAACCTTCAATGAAGTCTCGTGAAAAGTTCACCAATCCCAAAAAAAATCTTAATGACTGTCTATTGAAAGGTCTGGGTACCTGTAGTATTGCTACCACTCTATCCTTAGTAGGACATCTTGTTCCCCTTTGGATTGACACCCCCAAAAATGTTACCTTCTCTTTCATCAACTGAACCTTTGAAGTATTTAACTTCAGGCCTGATTTGGAAATTAAACCAAACAATTATCTTAGCAATTCCTGTCTGGGACAGAGAACATTTCTAAAACCTCTGCTAGGGCCTGATGAAAGTAAGTAGGGGAACTATGGAACCCTTGTGGGAGAGAATTGAATGTATACTGAATATTCCTAAAACTGAAAGCAAACTTATTTTGACATTCTGGAGCAAGTTTAATAGCCCAGAATCCATTGGCTACATCTAGCACTGAATACCAAAAGCAGGTGGCGCTCAGCTTAGATATAACTTCAGGAGTGGAAGCAACTAAATTTGTTACTGGAGGAGTAGATTTGTTGATCATCCTAAAATCTGCAGTTAATCTCCAGCTTCCATTACTCTTCTTTACTGGCCACAAAGGTGAATTATTGGAAGAAGAACATTTCCTAATCACACCCTGCTTTTCAAGCTGATCAATAATTTCAGTAACTGGTTCTATAGCCTCTGTTGGGAAGCGGTACTGTCTTTGTGGAGGAGGGTCAGGACCTGTAATCTTAATCTCTACATCTCTCAATATCCCACAATCATTTTTATGTTGAGCCCACATGTCAGGGAAATCCATAACCAACTTCCTCAGATCAGAGTGGCTACCAGTGTCTGGCCACACCCTTTTTGAAGGAACTGATTCAATGGATGCCACTGGACTCAGGGAAGACTCATATAACATAACAGGTTTCCTTCCTCTTGTGTCCCTCCACAGTACATTGTTACAAAGATCCACTATCATCCCTTCTGCTCTCATAACATCAGCACCAAGTAAAGTACCTTCTGTATTTCTACTCTGCCATATTGGAATTTCTTTAATCCACTGTTGTCCTAATGTCACAGTTACTTTTGGAATTAGAAAAGCCTGGGACTGGGATCCCCCAAGTCCCACTAGAAATGTCTGTTTTGCCCCATATGGGGGACTTAGTGGCAAATCCGTCAAAGTCACTGAAGCACCTGTGTCAATAAGCAATTTTGTGTGATGGCCCGCAATCACACCATTGACATAGGGGCGTCCAGAATAATCCCTAAATGTACCACAAATAGGAATCATGTCTCCCAGGGCCGGTGTTAGTCAGTCAGATAAGGATGTCTGAGAGGAGTTATTCTCATACTGCCTCTCTTGATTCCTATCCATACCTACCATCATCATCCTTAAAGCTTCGTGTGCTGGCCCATACAGATTATTAACAGTCCTTGTCTTTGGAGCAAATTCCTGGCCTGATTTATCTGGAGATTTATGCCTGTCCTGTCTAAAGGAAAACTTCTGATCCTGCCTATCCTTTGCAGGCCCTGAAGTATTTGAGTATGCCTGATCATGCCTATGTTTTGAAGGATCTGATGTATGCGCCTTCCCATCCCTCCCTTTGCCTATGCTCTCTCATCCTCAGCCTGCTATCTCTGAATCTGTGTCCAGGCTTATTACAATAATTACACATCCCTCTGAAGGAAATTTCCAAGGGATTACATTTTCCTTCATTAGTAGTCACAACTGCAATTTTACGTGGCCCTGTGACTCCTTTCCTTAAAATGTTTTGCCGTGCTTTACCAATAATACACAACACAGCCTCCATGGTGTCTTTCTCTTCTGCCATCATTTGTTTGCTAGGGTCCAAATAAGTAAATTTTCTTACTAGATACTGTAACATATCTGATGGGGTCTGATCTGGGGGCACTCTTTGTGTGAGTCTGTACACTTGCTCAAATTTAGAAGCAAACACCCATGGGTCATCCTGTGCAGTTACTCTCATCTCAGCAAGGGAATGGCTATCTAAGTCTTTGTTCCCTGTGACTAACCTAGATACAGCTCTCAGCCTGTCCCCTTATGTACCCCATTTGTGTTCTTTAAACCAGTCTCTATTGCTATCATTTGGACCACTAACTGGGGCCTCTAATCTAGATGCTAGACCTCCTGGAAGCCACAATTTTAACATAACACATGCCTCTTTAGGACAAAGCATGTACTGTTTCACAGATGACTCAAAATTAGACATATTGGACAACACACCATTTTATCTCGGTCTTGTTGTCTGATTATTGCAGATGCCTGTGATGTTACAGAATTCCTCTCTCTATTTCTCTCACATGGTGTTGAATGTGAAGCAGATGGTACTTGACTTAAACTTAGTGGGTGAGATCTTACTATGTGAGGGGTAAAGTCTGGTATAGTCCTACTAACATCAGAACTATCCCTTACATAATGTATTTCTCTTACTTGCTGCTCTTCTTCTACAAGATGTAATCAACCCTCTTCCTCTGATGTACAAGCTGGCTCATTAATATTAATTACAGCAATCTGATGTTGTTGATCAGATAAACATGCTCTGAGTGAGGCTACTAATTGCCCCCTTGCATGATAATTGTCCTCTAAAGTATCCACATAATCTGCACTTATGCCACATTTTGGACAACAGTCTGTTTCTTGACTAGTCTCTGTAACTGCTGCAACTGAAATACTCCCCATTATACCCATATTCATCTGGTTCTTAATACACATTAACAATTTCATACAGTTCTGTAACTTATTTCTCTCTTTGGTTAAACACCATTTTTTCTTATCAATTTGCTTATTTTGCTTTTTACACTGTAACCATAAATCATGTATTCTGCTAAGCATACTTTCATTTTCAACAATCACTGGTTCAAAATCGCTACATTCAGCATATTTAGCAATTACCTCCATTACTTACACTTTGATGTGTCTTCAGCACGGTCCCTAATCAAAGAAGGTGTGCACCCCAAAATTGATGTCTCCGCCTGGATAACAATGGATTCACAGAAATGACGTCCGTCTTACTTCAATTGCATCTCACTCTGTTGCCCCCTGGATCCCAAAAACGTCGTGGCCAACGACTTTCTTCGTAGAAAACGCTTGACAATATCATCAATTACCAGAGGTTCAATTTTTTCGTCCGCTAAGTTCACTTGTAACATCAAAGAGACTTTGGATTAAATCCTCCCCAAATGCAAGTGAATGTACACGGTAAGAAAAATGGGCAGACTCGCCATTAACTGTTATAAAAACGGTTACATTAATTAATTACAATATTATTATTCATAATCATATTAATTATGATTATAATAATTATTCTAATCTCATTCTATGAGATTCCTGTTCTCTACGGAAAAACAAATAAAGATATATTCAAGAGGCGTTACAGATTTATGGTTACAAAATGTGCATTTATTAGAACATAATAGTTAATACAAATACATTAATAATGTATGATAATACTATGGAAACAACATCTCTTAACTTAGCAGAAAGGCATTCTAATCTCTACCAATTATGTCCATGTGTGTCTGTGAAGTATAATACTTTACCAGGCCTCCACAGTTTAGTGAAGAGAGCTCCAGAGAGTTGTGTATGGCACAGAGCCAGGAAACCAAGAGATAGTGAGCATAACTCAGTATCTTACCAATATCCTGTATATTTCAATTCCACCCCCATACACCTCCCTAGCTCCCATTGGTCAATTAGGTCATATGTCATTCACAAAGTATTTTCACTGGTTAGCTGTCCACACAAAGGATTCTTCAGGCCACATGGTAAACTAGAGAGATCCGGTTCTCAAAGTTACACACCCCTGCGTTCAAGAATCCATATATGGTCTTCTGCTAATTCTCTGAATTAGACTGTACTTAGTCCAGGCTATCGTCATCATGTGGTTGTATAACAGAATGCACCTATATGTGACAGCTCAATTCTATATTAGAGCTGATAATTCTGTAATCCATAATCCTTGATGCCAGGCTGCTATTACAGAAGGAAAAATAGCCATGCAATTTATAATCTTAATGGAGCAAATCTAGGTGTATCAGATATTGAAAAGGATTTGGGAGTGCTTGTGGACAACCACCTAGGTAACAGTGCTCAATGCCAAGCAGCAGCTGCAAAGGCAAATAAAAATTAGCATGTATTAAGAAGGGTATAGAAGCCAGGGAAGCAAATATAATTCTGCCACTATACAAATCTCTAGTACGCCCTCATTTGGAATATGGAGTACAATTTTGGGCACAACTTCATAAAAAGGACATTTTAGAGCTGTAAAAGGTACAGAGGAGGGCAACAAAACTAATAAGGGGAATGAAGGGGCTAAGTTATGAAGAAAGACTAACCAAATTAAACTTATTTTCTCTAGAAAAAAGGCGTCTAAGAGGAGATATGATTACCTTATATAAATACATCCAGGGTCAGTATAAAGATTTGTCAAGGGAGCTTTTTGTGCCAAGAGGTTTTCAACTGACAAGAGGACATCCCTTGAGGTTAGAAGTAAAAAGATTCCACCTTAAAGAAAGAAAAGGATTCTTCACAGTAAGGGTGGTTAATCTGTGGAATTCTCTACTAGAGGAGGTGGTGACAGCGGATTCGATAGATAACTTTAAAAGGGGACTGGATTTATTTCTAATTAAAAAGGGAATTCAGGGTTATCATGGATAATTAGAGAGGCAGTATTGATCCAGGGAGAAGTCCGGTCGCCAGTGTTTTTTTTTATACAACTAATTAATGAATAGTTAATCTGCAAATTGCAGATCAGAGGAGATCTTAAAAGGTTGAACTTGATGGACTGAAAGTCTTTTTTCAACCTTAAATACTGTGTAACTATGTAAACTAAGAGTGTAATATTCTAAATCGGGAAAATTTGGACTACCAGGGGTAAGTTCCAGCCAGCAAGAATACATTTGCTTTAACTAAACACATCACATATATAGTTGTCAGTGTGGAGAAGCTTACGTTGTTGGTCACACTTTGGGAGCCAGATTGAGGCCCATAGGGCCTTAACTGAGAGCCTCACAAAAAACAAGGCGAGCTCCGACCACGCAGGACTTAGGCTGCAATGAGCGTCAAAGGTGATCATTGCACTGCGAGGCAAGCAGTTGAGTCACTCAGGACTTAGGCTGCAATGAGCACCGAAGGCGCTCATTTCACTGCGAGCCTCGCAAGCCTCGCAGTTGAGGCAAGCAAGACTTAGCCTGCAATGAGCACCAAAATTGCAAAGGCTCGAGGCGAGCAGTTGAGGCACGCTGGACTTACGACCCGTACGACTTAGGACCGATACCGCACATGCACTGTGCACCTCGCGAAATTACGACTTTAACGGCCGAACCACGAAACTGAAAAGACATGAAAAAAATAACAAATATGCCAGGGAGCATGTGAGTCAGGTTGCAAGTTAATTTCATGCATAATTGTTGCCGAAAAAACGCAAAACGACGAAAAGGAGGCCTAAGGACATAAAACTAGCCCGAAGGATGTAAAAGTAGCCCCAAGGACGTAAAAAATAGCCCTAAGCAGTAACACTTACCGAAAGCTTGTAACGCTTAATCCAAGCCTTTAACATTTAACACAAGGCAGTAACACTCAGGGGGAGAGGTTTGCAATGAGCGTCGAAGGTGCACAGCATGGGGTTTGCAATGAGCGATGAATGTACAGCATTCCCGGCCTTAACATTTTATTCCCGGCATTTTTGACAGGCAAGTAGCTAGTGTGATATAAACTTGAGTAACTGGTAAGAGTAAAAATATAATTATCAGCAAGAGAACTGGGTGGAAGTTTGTCCTTTCAAGATTTTTCTGTTTCAGTCCGTTGTCTTTGTGGTAATGCATTGTTAGTGAGATCTGTTGTGTCAGTGATTGTCTCTCGCATGGCAAGGCCTAATCGCCTCAGTAAACTCATGCATTCCTCCAGGGAGCGGGAAGTATGTTGCGTGCCATTGTGGTGTAAAGAGAGAGCAAAGGGGAAGGCCCATCTGTATCTAATGTTATGTTCAATAAGAATCATCAGAGCTGGTTTCATCAGTTTCAGCTTTATGAGTGTGGAAGGGCATAGGTCCGCGTAGAATTACAGTGGGGAGCCATCAGGGCCGCTGATTGTTTTCATCTTACGGGTTGTTGCCAAGATGAGGTCTCTAGATTGTTGACGAAGAAGTCAGACAATACTGTCACTAGGAAGATCCTGGTTTTTAGTTCTGCCAAGGGCTCTATGAGCTTGCTCGAGTGATCCGAGAGAACCTTTTGATTGTAGCTTTTAGATATCCAGGCAGATCAACTACCGCTGATGGTACGCCTCTGATTCTGATATTAAATCTCCTCGAGCGGTTCTCAAGGTCCTCCATTTTGTCTTCAGGTTGGAGATACGGGAAGAGTTCTGTGTGATTTCTGCTCTGTCCCTCTCCAGAGCTTCTATTATTTAGTCAGAGGTCTCCTCCAAGAGTTGAGTCATCTCCCCTATATTTTTTTGGAGGGCTGTGACTGCTTGTGAGAGATGTGTTTGGAGGAGAGCCTCAATTTTAGCCATCGTTTGATCAGTCAAGTTCACTTTGGGTTATGAGGTAGCCATAGATGATTCAGAGTCAGAAAGGTCTGACTGGGCGGAGATAGAATCCTGGGCTGAGGTGGAGCAAGCTCCTGAAGCTTTGAAGTACTCATCAATCATTCTGGTGGCAAAGCTTTTTTTTATTCTTCCCCATTCTGTGCAGTAGTATGATGGACCTTGGAGAGGGACATCAGTGGGGTCAGTGGGAACCTCCCATCAATTTTCTTTATTATTTTTTGTTTTTTCCTGAGTTTAATTTATTTAGATCATTGATCAATTGAGTTGCATAGTCCTGGTATCCCAATCAGTGGAGCTAGATAGCCATATCCTCGCCAGCTGGGAGACTCCCCATTGAAAGGAATTACATCATAGAATGTGAGGGAATGACATTTTATTGCTGGACCAACAGCCTTTTATGAGAGTACAGTCCGTGTAAGCGATGTTGTAGATCAGCAAAAATGGCTGCTGTACCTGTCATGTGACAAATTGCTACAGTTGCTTTTGTGTAGAGTTTCTGGAGTTTAAATTGGCATGCAATTTAGCTCAGACTCAACAATATAGCTGCAGCAATAGCAGCTAGGTACAGGGTGATTTACCACCATAAAGTTGTCTGACTGTATGGCCTTATAGGAGGGTCTCCTCTTTGTTTCTCTTGGGGGGGCTCAGTCAGAGGTCACCAACCCCTAGTTTGGGTAGATGGGTAAATCCTCAACCTAGCCAACTCAGCCCACGTACTGTTGGGCAGATTCTCCCAAACAGGGCCGCGTCCCAAGATGGCGCACCTTGTGTCCCTCTCTGTGTTGTGGTCTGGAGCGCTTTGCTTACCTCCCTGATCCTCTGCCCTTGATGGCACTGGGCCCCCCTCACTGCTGCCCGGGGTCCGCCCGCACTGCAATCCCAACTCCTGCCGCAGTACACTCCAGCAGCCTGACAGCCGACAGCCACAAGGGAAGTGGTCCGCCCGATGCCCCTTCACAGTACAGGGATCGCCAGGCCTGTTTGCTGGCTCATCAAAGCGCCACACTGTCTCCTCCTCACGGTTTTCGGAGGACAGATAGTAAGAGCGGGGTCACCAGGAGGTGGAAAGACCCCTTGTGCAGGTAGTAATATTCTGTTTCCCACCAGAGCTCAAACAGTTTGCTACCATTCAGTTTCTTATTGAGATATTCTCAGTGTCTAAGGTTCCTTCTTATTTTATCAGAAAGATAAGGTCATGGATAGAGCAAACTCTAATAAGAAAAACAATCAACCTTACATAGCCATGAAATAATTCTGTGGCTGTGAATAAAATTTAAAAAATATATTAAAAACAGATTTATCAGAAAATATATTGAAAAATAAACCTGCAATTTCATCATTAGATTTAGACTTGTTTTAGTTCCTACTTTCCTGTGGTATCATTGGTGCTCCCTGGTGGTCATTGTCCTGATACTGGTCCATATCTTGCTAACAGGGATACAACATACCTCACGATTATACTGGGTAGGATTGATCTAGAATATTTTCAAGTCCAAGCCAGCAGTAGATTGTAACAGACACAAACATAATAATTACAATTTATGGGACATATTCTATTAGCTGTCCCCAAATGCCTCAAAATCACAAATTTGGCTGCGGGTGCTTTTTTTAAAATAAATATTTAGATGTATTCTATCGACTCCAGCTCCCAATTTCCAACCTCTATTCTGAACACATAAACCTTGCCTTTTTAAGTCTGATTTCAGTGGGTGTGATGGTATGATCTGACAATATATAAGCAAGCCCGTAATTTACTTCATAGGCACAGCCAATAGTAAATGAGACCGTCATCATAACGTCAGTAAAACACAGAGTTTATACTTAAACTTCATCCAGAGACTACTAATTAATTAGTGCTGAGAAGTAAATTTAGCGATCGACACACAATCCAGCAATGAGAAATCAACAAAATTAATTAAAGCATCTATTCTAGTCCATGTGAGTTCAATGATATGTCTTAAGTCCCGGGATCCATTTCACACCAAAAAAATGTAAAAATGTTTTTTTATTGCATCTTTGTGAGTTTGAGACTGTTTTGCAATTAATTCTAATGTCTTTCCATGCTTTCCAATATTTTTAAGGTGTGTTTAATAGCTGCTAAAGTTCTAATAATTGATTGAAAAATTATTTGTGAGTCCTATTTAGTTCTCAGAATATTTTTGACATAAACTTGATTCTTATTTCAGTTGTGGTTTAGACTTTATTTCCGAGATAGAGCTACGGGTCTAATAGAATTTTGATTTTGTGTAACTTTAATTATTTAGTTTAGTAATGTTGAGCTATACTAAAACCAATGGAGTTCTAAGGCTGGTTTTGCATCTTTGGCTGGCCTGTAGTGATTGTGGATGGGGAACTAGCAATTATTATTATTATTATTATTATTATTATTATGGTTTATTTATAACGGGCCAACATATTCCGTAGCGATATACATAAGATAAGTTCCAGGCAAAGGTAAATAATAATTAAACATAGCAAAGCAAGGAGGGCCCTGTCTTTGAGGCTCGAATCCAGTGTCCATGGTGCTTTCTCCAAAGCACCCTGCATGATTGAAACTCGCAGACTTACAACCTAAAGCTATTGTATGTGGTAAAGGAGGGAGAGAGAGGGGATGAGAGTGTTAGGGTGGAAGGTGATACACTTCTTTAAAGAGATGCGTTTTAGTGAGATTTTGAATGTTTTGAGGCAGGTGGACAATCTGGTGGAGCGAGGCAAGGAGTTCCAGAGAATAGGGGCAGCACAAGAAAAGTCCTGAAGGCAAGAGTGAGAGGAGGTGACAAGAGTTGTCGAAAGAAAAAGGTCATTAGTAGAACGAAGAGGGTGGTTGGAGGAATATTTGGAGATGAGAGCAGAGATGTACGGAGATTGCTTTGTAAGTTAGTGTCATGATTTTAAATTTTATTCTGGAGTCTAAGGGAAGCCAGTGGAGTGATTGACAGAGAGAATCAGTAGCTAATAGAATCTGTGGCAATATTAAGAGCAGTTTTAAGAGTGTGTAAATTTACGAATTGGGCAACAGAATAGGGCCCAATATTTTTAATTGAATATTTGTGTCTATGGAAATGTTAAGCATTAAATTCCAATGCACTTACATGCTTTTGTATGGTTTATTATTACTTCACTGCCTCTTTAACTGCTGCTGCAGTTCTCAGAAATGATTCTAAAACATCTTGCAGGTGCTGTTCAGTAACCATTAATTTTCCTTCTGAAATCTGATTTTTACAAATTATAAGTAATTTGTATCATAGTGATCAATGTCAATAGAATAGTGATTTTGTGTAAAACTAAGAAAGCGTCACTTGTAATATTTCTGTAATTTGCGAGTCTGCCTCTGTTTTGTATATTACGAGTAGCTTATGCACAATCATAAAAAAATGGGTCAATAGAATAGTTAGATAAAGTTATTTACTACTTTTTTATGGTGTAACTTTACAAAATAGGGAACTGAATGGTGTCAGCATTAAACTACAGCCATCCAAAAACCAGATGCACGTTTTTTAACAGTCATTTGGCTTTGATTCATCAGGGGTAATGGGCTCATTTGCTCATTTCCTCTTCATACTTTTATGGTATGTGATATTAACCCCTTTGTGTAGGTCTTTATATATAATGTCAGTCTAGGTGTAAATATATATACTTAGAGATTTGATGATGTCTTGTAATAAGGTCTGTTTTAATTTATATGATATTGTGATATATATGTATGTATATATATATATATATATATATATATATATATATATATATAATTCTCTTTCACTTAGATCACGTGCTGCTGGCTCTGGGGAGCTACAGTTCAGCTCTGGGGAGTTCCAGTTTATTGAGGGAACCCAGCATGTACTGTGAATGCCAGCATGTACTGTGACATACTGAAGCAGAATATTATCCCTTCCCTCCGGATACTGGGCTGCAGGGCAGTATTCCAACATGATAACAACCCCCAAAACACCTCCAAGACGACCACTGCCTTGCTAAAGAAGCTTAAGGTAAAGGTGATGGACTGGCCAAGCATGTCACCAGACCTACCACGGCACACAAATGGGTTAACCCCTGCTGTGGGGGTACTGTAAGTACCACCGTGGCACCTACTATTAACGTTAACCACCCTTTAGGAAATAATTACCCCTGACATTAACACAATAAGTGCCATGAGGGTCCTCCAGGACCCTAATGATGCTAAGAATAAGCTGTAACGAAATCCCCTATTTTACAGACTTCACGAACCAACCTGTTCGGTTATTTGAGCAGTTACAATGGGCTTTCGTGGAAATACCTAATGAGACAAACTTCAGTCGATGATTCTGAGAACTGCGTTTGTGGGATCTGAGCGCTATTCGCCTAGAATATGCACTCAGATCTCAGCTATCTGGGGATATGTGGAACTTCAAGTTTATATTGTGTAAAAACAAAGTTATACATTTTTATTCTGCTTTATTAAAACAAAGAAGCCATGTTTCCTTTCTTCCTGGAGAGAATTAAGGCTCTCTGTGCTACCTTAATTTAATTACCTCCAGGATAGAAAAGAGGGAGTGATTTATGTTTAAGGGGAGTGCTTATGCTATAGCCACTGTGATTGGCTACTGTTTTTCCTTTGTCCACCAGGAGGAAGTCCTGACAATACCGGGCGTGTAGCCCACAGTAAAGAGTTCATGTTTACCCCTTCATGAAGTTTTGACTCATGTTTGGGGGATTGTGAGCTATAATCACTTAGTTTCAGCTGGAGTTTGGAGGAAAACGCAAGGATCCTTTACACTGGTGGCAAGTGGTGGGGATTTCCTCCTGAACGGATATACCGAACTGAAACTGGTGAATGGCGCATAGATACGAACGCTTGAAACGAATCACACTAAACGAACTGCTGGAAGCTCGAGGCATAGCGGCAAGCAACAAAACGAAAGCCACGCTAATAGCCGAACTACTGGAGAGCGATCAAACCGGCGAACCACAAATGGCGAATACAGAGGAAACAGACTTCCAGAGGGACGTGAGATGGAGACTCAGCCTGGTAGGAGCTAACCCTGCACCAGAGATCGTGGTACAGATCTTGGCCCAAGCTACTGAGACCCAGAATGCCAGGGAAGCACGAGAAGCCAGAGACAGATCACCTCCAGGGGATATATTGTCGCTATCTGGATCTACAATGGGGCGTCAGCGGAAAATTAACTACGCTGCATTTAAAAGCTTCGTGGAAGGGGAGATGGATATTGACAATTACTTGCAAGATTTTGAAAGACAATGTGTGTTAGAAGATTTGGAAAGAGCTAACTGGGCTGCCGTAGTAAGTAGTAAACTATCAGGTAGAGCAGCCGAAGCATTGAGAGCTGTGCCGGATGGGGATATACAAAACTATGACAAGATAAAAGAGATTGTGTTAGCCCGGTACGCTGTAACCCCTGAAGCTCATAGAAGGAAATTCAGGGCTCTCAGAAGACAAGGTAATGATTCCTATACGGAGTGGGCATTTCGTATGCAGCGCGCTGCCAGCAATTGGATGCAGGGGAATCAGGCAACTACTTTAGAGGATGCTGTGCAGTTGTTGTTGCTAGAACAATTTTTTGATTATACCCCAGCGGAGGTGAGAGATTGGGTCAGAGACAGAAAGCCAAAAACGGTAGAGGAGGCAGCACGGCTGGCAGACGAATTTCATGAGAGCAGGCGGATGGATGGAAACCGAGGGGTCCAGAGCCAGCGGCCTGCCTCTGGCCCACCAACTATGCCACAGAGGGTACCACCACCAGGGGGCAATACCACAACCCCAGGGTACCAAAAGACTGCTCCGATGTGTTATGGGTGCAAACAAGTGGGGCACATCAAACCTAACTGCCCACAACGCACTACAGACCGCTGGGGGCGGGCACCGATACCACAGACAAAAGCCGCCGCACACTGTGTGCAAGAGGATTACAATTATCTGCCTCAAGAGACACCCAGTGGCAATAGTGAAAATTGGGCCACCTTACATGAGGTAAACCCTGTACAAGCGGCTGGGGATAACAGGGCACATCACCGCCAGTCAGTAAAACTCAATGGGCAAGAGGCTCGAGGACTAAGAGACAGCGGGGCTACTATTACTTTGGTCCAGCCACACCGAGTCGCCCCGACCCAGCACACAGGACACACCATTGCTGTAAGGGTAGCCGGAGGGGCAATTCACAAGTTACCAACGGCCCGAATCCACATCGATTGGGGTACCGGGGCCAAGGCGGTGGAAGTGGGCATCATGCCAGATTTGCCCGCGGAAGTACTGCTGGGAAATGATCTAGGATGCCTGACGTCACAATTGGCAGCCTGCAGTACCGAAGGAGCCCTATCTGTTACCACCCAGCAGCAATCCAGAGCTATGGAAGCCTCTCCCTCGACTCATGACCAGGTAAGCGATAACCCTCTGACGATCCCCCCTGACCAGACTTCTTACTGGGGTACCCCTCAAGACTTCGGGCAAGCACAACGGGAGGATCCCACCTTAAAAGGGTATAGGAGGAAGGTAGAACAACCCCAGGGAGACAGAGATCAGGCAAGGTTTAGCTGGGAAAAGGGTTTACTGTACCGAGTGACTGGGGGGACAGGGACAGGAGCGGGCCAGGTAGTAAAAAGACAGTTGATAGTGCCCCGTAAGTATCGGGTAGAACTGTTGCGTATGTCCTATTAACCCACCCTCTACACTACCCTATTAACCCCTATCTTATCCTATTAACCCCCTCTACCCTACCCTATTAACCCATCTCCTATCCTATTAACCCCTATCCTATTAAAACCCTCTACCCTACCCTATTAACCCATCTCCTATCCTATTAACCCCTATCCTATTAAAACCCTCTACCCTACCCTATTAACCCCTATCCTATTAACCCCCCTCTACCGTACCATATTAAGCCCTACACTACCTACCTAACCCCTAATAAAATCCCTAACACCCCACTAAGTACCAAAAATAACAAACAACTAATTACAGAAAATAAAAAAGCATGACAGAAAATAAAAAGTACTTACACATCAAATAAAAAAATATGCATAAAATAAAAACCACTATCAGAATTAAAAAAAGATTTACAACCTGTAATAAAGAAAGGGTTAATGAGTCCGCTTACCCGGCCAAAATGCCCCTCCAGCTGTGATCCCTGATGCCTTGGTCTTCACTCTTCTAGGCCAGGAAAGGCCCTCCATCCCGACGTTCTATAAAAAAAACACTTAAAGAAAGACTTACAACCTGTAATAAAGAAAGGGGTGATGAGTCTACTGACCTGGCCAAAATGCCCCTCTATCAGTGATCCCCGATGCCCAATGGCCTGGTCTTCACTCTTCTGGCCCAGGAAAGGCCACGCCATCCAAATCCTTACATTCTATAAATAAATAAAAATACTGCTACTAAACGGAGCTCCTCCTTTGAGGAGATCCCTGCTGCAAATGAAGGTTCCCACGCATGCGTCTATCTAAAAAAGAAATTGCACATTCTGATTGGCTGAAAACACTGTCAATCACATTTCAGCCAATCAGAATGGGATATAGGGTGTATCCCATTCTGATTGGCTGAACACATTTACGCGTTCTGATTGGCTGAAATCACTGTCAATCAGATTTCAGCCAATCAGAATGCGCAAATGCTTTCAGCCAATCAGCCTTTTGCGGGCTTGTCGGCTTGCTTAGCGAGGGGAAATCGAAATAATTAAATAGTGTTTTGTGATTTTACGTTCGGAGTTCGCTTGCAAGAGAAAGACCAAAGGCTTGGAGGTGCATTATCTTGCCATGTGAACCATCACAGTGAATCGCTGGAAGGAGCCCGTAACTCTATCGGAGCCCACAAAAAGACACCAATTGAATAGCAAAATAACTTGCGGACTCCATTTCCGAAGCCCGGATCTCACGAAGCCTCAATTGATTGAGGCTCCATGTTAATATTATTATTTTTTTGAACAGATGCATTTTTAATGAATTAGCACTGAAAGAAAATGGAAGATAGTCTAGTGGAGCGAGAACATAAATTGACACCACAGTTATGGGTATGGCTACTGCAGCACATGCAAATACAGACTCTAAAGAGATGTATATACAGTGTTGATTAATAGCCCAGCAGGGAACACCTCTTAACAACTATTGCTGAGAGATGCTCACTGATTGGTTAGTATGACACAATGCGTAGCAACTCATGCAGAGTATGTATATGCATGTGCTGCAGAGGCCAGCCTGCAGCAACAATCAAGATATTCTGATGAGTCAATAACACACAAGCTCAGATGACAAAGCAAGGATCGGATCAAACAAAAGATAGCTTCAAATATTAGCGACCATCCAGGTTAACGATAACAGCATGACAGAGAGGTAAGAACACACATCAATCATATGATCATACAATGTTGTTATCCAGATACTATTTCTCTCTCTTTACAGCTGGCAGGAGATCTGGGTCCACTTCATAGGCAAGGGCTCTAAAAGGAGGAGGAGGAGCCCAGGAGACGATCCCAGGGCCCGGGGGATAAGGAGGAGGACTCCAGGATTATGTGGTCAGTGGGGGGACTTCCTGGACCTTGTGACCACAGTGGTCCCTTCCTCCCCAGATGGATTTGCTACCCGGGCCCTCATATTGGACCGAAGCAAGGGCCATGACACCACCACCATTAGCTCCTCCTCCCACCAACGGCACCTCCTGGCCACCAACACCAGCATTTGGCCTGCAGCACCTCTACACTGGGCCACCAGCCCCGCCTCCTCCCACATACATGCCCGGTCAATAGAGACCTCCATCCCATGCCCACATTTGGAGGCCACCATGGGGTAGATGCTGGTTCTGGTCAGAGGGTCAGAGACTGTAGAGACTCCACGCGGGTGATTCAGGTCTTGGTGGGCCGCAGCCTTAGAAGCCTTCAGAGGGATTTGATGACACACTACCAGACTCACTACCAGCAGGTGGAGTCCTATATGGCCAGGCTTCTCCAGGCGCTGAAAAACCAGAGCTCATAGCACAACATCCATCACCCCAGAGGCCTCCCCTGCTCACCAGCAGCCTCGCCACTCCTTACACCAGTGCTGCTGCCTCCAGGGGGGGTGCCTCCCCCTCCAAACCCCTCAACTAGGAAGTAGGTGCCGTGGCACGAGGGTTGAGGGCTTTTTGGCAAGGCGGAGGAAGAGAAAGAGGATGCTCCTAGGGCTTTACCTTCTCAACAGCACTCCTCAGTGACAATCTATTGGTCTAAGTGTAAACATAATCTAGCCTGGCTACAGAGTATGGGATCATGGCCTATGTGATGGTGATGTTTTGTTTGCAGATGGCTACACCCCAGTATATAGTCCATGATCCTCTCCTCTGTGGACATGTTTATGTTTTGCATTTCACTAATTGAGAGACACTGAGGAATGCCTTTGTGAAGAGATGGTGCAGTTACTATTTTTGTTTTCCCTGTTATGATTTTCTAATTTTTGTTCTTTCTTTAGGCACAATTCAGGCCCATAAAGACATCTTCTTCATATTGCAAGCAGTGCTACCAAATAATATGAGTGACATATATACAAAGCAGCTATCAGATAGCCATTCCATCAATGACATCCTCCAGCAGAATGACCTCCCACGCCATTAAATTATCATATAGCATGTTTAATAAGACCGTTCTGTTGCTCAATTTAACTCATACCAATATGAGACTATAAAAATGCTAAAGTGGCCATTTATTTTAAACCAGCATTAATACATATGTTAGTTAACCATGTCATCCCCTCATCAATCCTGAAACACAAACTTTAGTCTGATGTAAGCAACAAACGTGGCTGCTGACCCGTGTCTCCTCTAAGTATTAATGGGTACTTGATCATCATGATATTCTAACAATCATTTATAATCCGATTACACCTGTAAACAAGATGAATTGGATATCCATGTGGATGAAATCTCCTATAGAGTTGGTGATAGTACTGTGGCCCCACTGTGGTCACAACTTGGCATTTCTTGTGAGATGCCATATCATTACTCATGGTGATGGCAAGTGATTTCTCATGAAAGACAGAATTTGCACTGCTTGTGGGGGAAGTTCAGGTAAGTTGGTTTATTGTTATGGTTACAGTATTTACCACTGTACTGTACATACAGATTCTTTTAGATAATTTTTTCCTCCTCTGCTGTTTTTAGCTTAGAATCACCTTTTTCTTTTTGATTTTTGCTTTTTTTGAACACACTGTATGTGAGTAATTGATTTGGATTACATAATCCTTGATTTTCACCATACATGTAATGTAGTTGATGAAGACATGATGTATGTTCTAAGCGCATTACTGGTTACTTCCATTATATGGAGATTTTAATGATGATCTTTTTTTACATCTGATTGCGGTTACTGTGGTGTAATGACCATATGTGAGTCTTGCAGATGCTATGCATTATTATTATTATTATTATACAGTATTACCTTGACCACTTTAGGTTTTGTTATTTTTCTCAGCCTCTTGTCCTTTCAGATCGGCCCACACAACACCCATGTTATTAATGCACAGTGGTTAATGTTTAAAACTGTGCTCTGTGTATTCAATAAAGGATGTTATTGTTATACAGTGATCCATTATTATTATTATTAACTTGTATTTGTATTGCACCAACATATTCCATAGCACTGTACCGGGGATAAGGACAAGGGAAATACAATATTAACAAATTCAGAAATTGAAGGGCCCTATTTTGAGCTTAGAATCTTTGCAGAGAGTGCTTTTTTTCCAAAGCACCCTACAAGACTGGAAACTCGCTACTTACAATCTAAAAGGAATGAAAGTGAAGACGGAGGAAGAGTAACAGATAAGGAATAGCAAGGGTCAGGAAGGAGTTTTAGTTGGTGTGAGAGGGGAGGGATTTGAGGTGAAATACTCTAGTATGTTTGCTGACCCTAGTGTTGAGATAATATAATCTGCACGTAGGAAAGTCAGGTGTTTTCTATGGCACTGTAAATTAAATCTGAATTGGGGTGGGTGGGTGGGTGAAGAACAGGGAGGGAGGGCAGTGTTCTCAGAATCTCACAATCTTAGCAGGCCTTGGTGCAGGGATGAATTAGACCTGAAAGAAAATGGAAACATGGTTTGAGGGAAAGATAGTACAGGAAAAGTGTAGAGAGACAGAGAGAGACAGAGAGAGACACCTTGGGAGGAGAGTTAAGGTAATTATGCAAGCAATGAATAGGGAAAGGGCAGGGGAAGGTGGAGAGAGTCAAGCTGGATACAGAAAACAGTTGTTAGGAAGTGAAATAATGCTGGAAATATTTATATCTGTCCAGATATAATAACATGCATACAGTAGTGATATTAATAAAGATATTGGCTCCAGGGATGGGGCAATTTTCATCTCTTCTGCTGCAAAAACCAGCCATCTAGTATTATTACAAAGACAATGTGTGATGATGGTTGATGCATAAAAAAGGTATATCTGTCATTTTTGAGAAAGACAGAGATAAAAGCATTTATTATTTTGCCAAGCCTGCTTTTTTGTCTCCTGTGTTCCTGAGGTCCTGAACTGATGTTCTGGCCGGAATAAGCCAGAAATGCTGAGATCGTAAGAACCCAGACCGTCCAGAGGTGTCCCTATACTAGTGAGCAGAAGGGTTAAGTGGTGAACATGTCCCCCTCTCTCCTGGGGTGGTAACAATTGGTGGCAAGTGATGTGATTAGAGCCTCACAATGAAGCAGCGGGTCATGTACAATTTATCTATACGAATGAATGCAGACCAACTATGCAGCCCTAAAACAAACAACTTTAAAGGAACTATTAGAAGCAAGGGGGAAGATAGCCAGCAATGAAACGAAAGCTATTCTGATTGCCGAACTGATGGCGGGAGACCGAGCCAGCAGTGCAGTACCTTCACCAGAGATGGAGGAAAGCGAAGTGGCAAGGGTAATAAGGATAAGGCTGGCATTTTACTGGGAACCACCATCAGAAGAAACTGTAACCAGAGTGATGGTGGATGTACAAGATTACATATTGGCCAACAGACTACAGGCAATACAGCTACAACTAGCAGATCAGCGATCCAGAGAGGGGTCACCAGCAGTATCGGCTACCACACAAGGAATAGCAAAGCTCCCATACAATGCATTTAAAGCCGTTACAGACACGGAAAAGAATATTGATGGGTACCTTCAAGATTTTGAAAGACTGTGCCACTTACATGACAATGGACAAGCAGATTGGGTACCTCTATTGGCAAGCACATTGTTTGGCCGTCCCGGGCAGTACCAGATGAGGACAGCAAAGATTACCACCGGATGAAGCAGGCCATCTTAATGTGATATACTATCACCCCAGATGAATACCGACGCCGATTTCAGGAGCTCAACAAACAGGAGAAGGACTCCCATGCCAAGTGGGCTTATTGACTGAAGGGAGCTGCCATGGAATGGGTTCAGGCAAACCGAGCCACAACCATGGAAGAAGTGCTGCAATTGATTCTATTAGAGCAGTTCTTCAGTGGACTAACCCCAGAGGTGCAAGTATGGGTAAGAGACCGTAACCCCCTTACCCTCTGCGACGTCGCTCGGCTGGCCGATGAACACTATGATCGATGGAGCCACCGCCAACAACCACCTCGCCCATTGTATAAGCCTGCAGTGCCGTCCTCAGCATCCCCGGCCATAGCCCCACCCTGTCAGGGCAGTGGCAATGGGTTCAACACTTCCGCTCCCAGGTACCAACCTCATGTCAATATTCGGTGGCACCGATGCCAGCAGTTGGGACATTTCCAGAGGGAATGCCCCCAGAACCAGAAAACATGAGTTTGTCCGGGCCAACCAACGCACTGAGACTGGTACCCACAATGCCGAACCCCACTACCCGGAGGAACAACTAGGGATGTTACATGAAGTCGACCCCGAACAGGCTGTGCCGGACAACCGACAACATCATCGGCAAACCTTATGTCTGGAGGGGACACCACTTGGTCCCAGACAAAGCACGTACCGGAGGCGCTGTGGCAGTACGGGTAGCAGGGGGAGCAGTACTCCACTTACCCACTGCCAAGAATCATTTACATTGTGGTGTGGGGTCGGGGTTGTGGAAGCAGGATTGATGCAGAACTTACCGGCAGATGTGCTACTCAGGAATGACTTGGGACAGCTAACTTGCGCATTTGTACCCCAAACTTCTACCAAAGACATTTACCTGGTGACCACACGGCCGCAGGCTCGCCCCACGGTCCCACCAGCACACTCTGAGGCTCAGATAAACAACCAAAGATCGGGTCACCTCCAGTCAGGCAGGATTAGAAGGGGAGAGGTACTCCTTGGACAAGGGATTACTATACAGGAACTCAGAGAGGGTAGGGGCTGCGTCCGAACTGATCCCTGTGAAACAGTTGGTAGTACCCCAGAAATATAGACAGGAATTACTCCGAATAGCCCATGATATTCAGTTATCCGGACATCTGCGAGTCAGCCGAACTAAATACCGGCTAACTCAGAACATCTTATGGCTGGGGATTTCTAAAGATATTCGTCAGTACTATCGGACTTGTGACACTTAGTAGGGCCCCTAACTAGGCTGAGCCCTTACAGCAAGAAATACAGTCTGACCCTAGTAGATTATGCCACTAGATATCCAGAGGCAGTAGCGCTGACCAATGTCCACACTGAGACGGCCGCGGATGCCCTGATGCAGATTTTCTCCCGCATGGGATTTCCCTGAGAGATTATTTCAGATCAGGGCACCCAATTTACCGCCGAAGTCACCCACCAACTCTGGAGACTATGCAGAATTATGCCCATAGTAAACTCATCATACCACCCCCAGTCTAATGGTCTCTGCAAACTTGTTAATGGGACGCTAAAACAAATTCTCTGGACATTCGCACACACTAGGAAAGACTGGGAAAGATTCCTACCCCACCTTCTATTTGCGTACAGGGAGGTCCCCCAAGAATCCATCGGATTCTCCCCCTTTGAACTACTTTTTGGTAAAAGGGTGAGGCCCGTTAGACTTAATAAGAGAGCATTGGGAGGGAAAGGTTAGCGCAGATGGTACCCCTTTCGTCCCATATGTGTTGGAATTTAGAGAGCCCGGTGGTGCGATGGGGGAGCCAGGGATCGCAGCTTTTAAGTGGGACAAAAAGTATTGATTTTAAAACCCGTCTGCAATGACCGGCTGCAGGCTACCTGGCAGAGCCCATACCGAATGGAAGAACAAAAATGCTATACCACCTATGTGATTGGCCCGCGCTCGGGAGTAGGGAGAAGATGCATGCTCCATGTGAATATGCTAAAACCTTATCATGAGCGCACAGAGGACGTGGTGGCTATTTGTGCCCCAGCCTCTGAAGATTTTGAGAACCTCTCTCTATCAGACCTCTTAGAAAAAAGAGACCAGACAGAGGGTCTCGGAGGGGTACATCTAGGTACATCTGTGAGCCCACAGGAGTTATACCCAGGCGCAGGAGTTGATCGGGGCAAGGGAGCCACCTTCTCCAATCTGCTTGGGTACATGCCTCTGGTCACTCACCGCGTAGACAACCCCCGGCCAGCCAACAACCACTATGCTAAATCCCCTACCGCATCCCTGAATCTGTTAAGGAGAATATGCATAAAGAGATTCAGGAGATGCTTCATCTAGGGGTTATTGAACATTCTGATAGTCCCTGGGCATCATCAGTAGTGCTATTACCAAAGCAGGACGGAAAGACCCATTCAGTGTGGACTATAGGAGGCTAAATGACACAACAGTGTCTGATGCCTATCCAATGCCCAGGATAGATGAACTTTTAGACAAAATGGACCGGGTGCAGTACCTCACTACAATAGATCTCTGTGAGGGATACTGGCAAATTCCACTAACCAAAATTGCCATACCCAAGTCAGCCTGTTTGGCCTGTTCCAGTTTTGAGTCATGCCCTCGGCTATTGTACGGGTTCCAGAAGTACGCTTGCGCCTACCTGGATGATATAGCTATTTACAGCGACACCTGACCCACGTAGGAGCAGTGTTAGACCATATCAGGGAAGCAGGGTTGACTATCAAACCTAGTAAGCGTCACATAGGGATGGCTGAAGTGCAGTACCTCGGCCATCGGGGAGGTAGTGGTCAACAGAAACCAGAACCAGCCAAGATAAGGGCTGTAGCCAAATGGCCGACCCCCCGTATGAAGACTCAGGTCCTAGCTTTCCTGGGAACTGCCGGGTATTATCGCAAATGTAACGCAACTATAGTGCCCTGGCCATGCCCCTTACTCATCTGACCCGTAAGAACCTCCTAGTCAGGTAGTCTGGGCCCCAGAGTGTGAACAGGCATTTTAACAACTGAAAACTGATCTAATCAAGGCCCCTGTACTGGCAGCACCTGATCCAACCAAACATTTTCTTGTTCACATAGACACTTCTATGTTTGTATTGAGCCAAATCGGAGCTGATGGAGGTAAGCACCCGGTGGCTTACTTCAGCAGAAGATGATTACCTCGAGAAGTAAGCTACGCCACCATCGAAAAAGAATGCCTGGCCGTGGTTCCCTTGTAACTGTAACCCAGCTTGCTCCCCGGACATCCTCACTAGCCCCAGCTCCACCCTCCATGCTAGGCCCAGCTAAAGTATATTCAGTGAGCACCAACTCCCTTTCCAGTTGAGAAACATCACCAATTGCTGCAAATCTCCTCTCCAGTTCTCCAATTTGAGCTTTAAGAGAGGCAACATGCTTACTCCTGTCACAGAGGTATGGACCCTGGATCAGATGTTCCAGCAGTACATACATGAGGCAGGATGTACACTGGGTGAGGTTGCCACTGGACTTACTCATGATTACCAATTAGAAAAATACAATGAAAACCCCAAATCAACATTTCAAAAATGCAAATTGCTTAAGCCTGCAATCTCAATTCTGATAAAAAAAAAGATTAAATTCAGATGGGGTTTCTCATTCAGCCTTATTTTTCAAGTGGGACCAAGCACATACTCTACACATACCTTGGATGAATGCCATATTCACATCATTAACCTCAACTTCATTACAAAAATTGAGCTTCAAGAACACATTCAGATCAGCTCCTCTCCCAGAGACCTATAAGGCAATGGACAGAAATGCCTAAGCAGCAACGTCAAAGGAAAAATCAAATGGACACAGAAGGATCTCCCTCCCCAAGTAATCAGGGTCCAACTAATCTGGTCGCTCAACTCCAATACAAAAAGCAACCATACATTTAAGACTGTAATGGCCACTCCACAACCTTTACCTTTTTCTGCTGTAACTACTGGAGGGTCAACTTGGCCTTGTGCTTAGGGTCATTGTCATGCTGAAGAGTCCAAGAGTGTCCCATGCGCAGCCTTCGTGCAGAAGAATGCAAATTGTTAGCCAGTATTTTCTGATAACATGCTGCATATATCTTGCCACCAATTGTCACAAGATTCCCAGTGCTTTTAGAGTTCACCCCCCCCAAAAACATCAGTGAGCCATCACCATGCTTCACAATTCTTCTGGCAGTTGTGGCTGAAATCTTTCTTGGTCTACCTGACCTTGGCTTGGTATCAAGAGATCCCCGAATTTTCCACTTCTTAATAAGTGATTGAACAGTACTGGCTAGCATTTTTAAGGCTTTGGATATCTTTTTATATTTTTTTCCATATTTATGAAGTTCCATTACCTTGCAGATCTTTTGACAGTTCTTTTCTGCTCCCCATGTCTCAGTAACTAGCCTACTCAGTGCATCCACGTGAGAGCTAACAATCTCATTGACTATTTATTCACAGACACTAATTGCAACTTAAAAAGCCACAGGTGTGGGAAATTAACCTTTAATTGCCATTTTAACCTGTGTGTGTCACCTTGTGTGTATGTAACAAGGCCAAACATTCGAGGGTATGTAAACTTTTGATCAGGGCCATTTGTGTGATTTCTGTTATCATTATGATTTAAAAAGGAGCCAAACGACTTTGTGATAATACATGGCTTCATACTGTATGATCACTTTCCTTCAATGAAATATATTGTTTTTGCATGATCAGTCATATTTTAAAATAAATGGTAACATTTCACAATTTTTGCCATGGTATGCAAACTTTTGTGCACAACTGTATATTGTTATTGTTACGTTTGCTGTATTTTGTATTTACTTCCCCATTTTTTCCTGTCTTAGTTCTCCACCATGCCTGATCCGCCTTTCCATTGTCACTAGGCTATGGGTCTCACTTCTCTATACCAGACCACCCTTCCTCAAGAACAGATGCATTCCTCTAAACTCTAAGGTATCATGAATAACCAGACCTTCACCTTCATTACACATAATGTCAAGGGTTTCAACTCTCCCTTTAAAAGACGGAAAGCCTTTATCTCTTATAAACCCATTCACCCCTCAGTGATATTACTTCAGGAAACCCATTTTGCCCATAATAAGACTCCTAAATATTTACATAAACTATACCGCACCTTCTATGCAACCACTCAAACCAATAAAAAAGCGGAAGCGGCAATCCTTCTCCATAAGTATTTCCCTTTCAACATTGAAAACAAAACTGTATTATCTTAACAGGAACCCTTCTGGACAAAATATCACTAATTACTCATATTCCCCTACAAATTAACCACATAACACACTAATCAAACTACTTAAATGCCTCAACACCATGGACCCTGGCAAAATAATTATTTGGGGAGACCTTAACTTAACTCTAAATTTCCAGCTAGACAGATCCATCAAGCACCAGGATAATAGATTCTCTCAAAAATCAAACAGATAAACTCCCTACTAGCTAAGTTACACTTAATAGATGCCTGGAGAAATAAAAATTCATCAGAAAGGGAATATTCTTTCTATTCCCAAGTCCATGGGTCCTATTCAAGAATAGATACAATTTTTCTTGACTCCTCTCTGTCTGATGGTATAGAACAAACTGAGATCCGTCCGTACCCCTGGTCCGACCACTCTTTGGTCAGCATATCCTTACAAATAGGCCCCAATGCCAAACCACTCTGCTCCTGGAGACTTAACGACATGCTTATCTCAATCCCAACATTCAGAAATCAGATTACCCAAGACATGAGAAATATTCTTCTCTCCAATGTAAACCAGGGTTCAGACATTGGTTGGGTTTGGACGGCCCATAAGGCCTTTATAAGAGGTTCATGTATAAAATTAGCCTCCTTACATAAGAAACAATAACGCCTTAGGGAATAAACACTAGGGAAAGACTTAAAGTTGGAAAAACTTAATGAAATCAGACCCACCCCCAACCTCACAGAAAAAGGTATGAGGTGGACGCACCACAAATTTTATTCTAAAGCTAATAAGTCGAATACTCTCCTAGAAAACTAAAAGCTAAATTATCTGAATCAAAAATGTTTCCATCAGGGGATATAACCTTTAGTCCTTATGAAATACAGGAAACATTCTCCACTTAAAAAAAAAATATATACAATCTCCCCTCCTAACACAGAAATTCAAATGGCCTCCTTCTTCAGGTCATGCAACCTTCCCACTCTTTCAAAACCACAAAACCGAGGCACTCAACTCCAAAGTCTCCAGTCAAGAAGTTCTTAGGGTTATATAAAGACTGAGAGGAGGCAGGTTTTTTTTACCTCTATTATAAAAAAATATGCTGATCTTTTAGTCTCCCCATCTAACCAATCTATACAGTAAAAGGTTAGAGGGGCAATCAATTCCTCCTGAACTTAGCAAGGCAGATCTAATTTTTTTCCCTAAGGAGGGCCACGATCCTCAAGGTAAAAATTATAGACCCATATCCATATTGGGCGGGGTCATAAAGATTCTTGCAAAGCTTATGGCAGATATAATTTAAAAATCTCTTACCAGATTAATTAATAAAGACCAGTAGGCTTTATCCCCTTCAGACAGGCTGGAGACAACATCAGGCGAGTCTTGAATATCATTCAATGGGCTCTCCAACATCACATTCCCACCTGTCTACTAGCCTTGGATGTTGAGAAGGCCTTCGACCCCCTTGAATGGCCATACCTCAAAGTTGCCTTAGCAAAATTTGGCTTCTCCGGCCACTTCATGAACACCATTGATCCCCCAAAGCCTCCTTGAAAATGCCCGGGGGAAGCGAGGGCCTATCTCAATATTCAATAATGCACCAGGCAAGGCTGCCCACTATATTACTATTTGCTCTAGGAATAGAACTATTGGCGCAATGCTAGAGACGTCTAAAAAAGTCCTTCACAGGATACATATTACCCTGACAAAATCCACAAATGGAAGCTTTTCCCTAGCCTCAATTGCTTCTGGGACTGCCCAGAGACTGAATCCTTCCTACATATTTAGTGAACCTGCCCTGGGCAGTCCACTTATGGAGGTTTTTTTTTCATTAGCCTCTGATATCTTTAATTCACAGCTATATCCACAACCATACTATTGTCTATTAGGACACACTAGCTCAGTGCTTTCTATCTCCCAAAGCAAACTTCAACACCTAATGTTGGCAACAAAGAGCCATCTTGCCAAGCAAAGGGAAAAAAAGAACCCTTAGCCTACAAATGGTTATAAATAAATTAAATTACATTTTAATAAAAGAAAGGCTCACTCAAATCATCAAAGACTCTATCCCTACATTCATGCAAATTTGGAGCCCATGGCTAGACTCACCCAACAGCATTTCCATATCATAATCTCAAGTCCCTTACAACACCCTAACTAACTTCTCTAAAAAAAACCTGAAGGAGGGTGGGGGGCAGGGGGAAGTGGCCTGGTGGGATGGATGGAGGCGAGTTTGGCTTACCCCAAATTATCAACAAAAAGGAATACAATGACAGGAAACTACCATATTTGTTACCCCACTTCACTTTTTTACTAGAGTTGTTTTTTTCTAGCTACAGTAAGTTGTTTTTATCTTCTAGTGTAATCTTTATTTCTGAAAATTAAAGCCTATTAGTTTATGGCAAAAAACAGACGTAACATCACTAAAAGGGATTAACCAAGAATTAAAGCAACATTCACCTGTGTAACTGCTATCTAAAATTGAATATTATCTCTGTAAATATAAACAAGTACATGGTTTGTAAAGATGCCCTGTCTATATACTGATATCAATGTATTATACTTATATGCTTTGCATCAGCCTAATAATAAAACTTATTGAAAAAGAAAAGACCAAATCAATATATTTTTATAAAGCTTAATTAAAAAAATGCATTTTCTTAGAACTCAAAAATTTTGCTCCTTCCCCTGTTTAAATTAGATTCTGACTATTATTATGTCACCCTCTGTACCCACCCCTGAGGCCTTTCATTTTTCTCTGGGTATTCTGACCTGGCTAAGCCTGCCAAGTTTTCCTTTCCAGAATGCCTGGTGGCTGTCCTCTTCCGTCTGCTAAGTCCTCCCGTACCTGGAAGATCTTACCAGAACATACTCTTCCTTGTGTGGGAGAGAAGGTGACTGGTCTGGTTGTGAAACCGGAAGTGACATCAGGAGTGATGGAGTTATTTCTGGGATATAGTCACTAGGCACCATTATCTTGGATTCCAGTGGATGTTACGGGACCATCTCCTGTGACCCTAAAAAGTAAAGAAGAGGAGGAGATCTCCCCACTCTCCACGTAAAGTCCTGTAACAGTTTATTATAAATATATGACTACAATGATGCTCTAACATCACAAAGCCAGACTTGCGAGCTTAATTTCTCAAAAATGTTTTATCATGAAACTATATTAATGACACCTGATAGAGAATTACATATAAAGGTTAATCAAATGGTACGAATGATATGAGAGGCTTAATCATTTATTTGTGCACTTTGGGAATTTCATGAAGATATTCATCCCTTTATTTGTTAACTAGCTACTTGCCCATTAACAATGACGGGAATACAATTTTAAGCCTGGCAATGCTGTTTGCCACCCTATTGCGAGTCTCTCCCCCTGTGTACTTCTTCCCTTGTGTCTCATTTACCCTTTCCTCTCCCTCCATTGTGTCTCCATCCTCCCCTGTGTTTTTACACCACTCTCCCTCCCCTGTGTCTCTTCCCCCTCCCCTGTGTCTCTTTCCCCCGCGTGTCTCTTTCCCCCTCCCCTGTGTATCTTCCCCCGCTCCCCTGTGTATTTCTCCCCTCTCCCACCCCAGTGCTCTTTCCCCCTCCCCTGAGTCTCTTTCCACCCTCTCTCTCCCCTGTCTCTCTTTCCCCTCCCCTGTGTCTCTTTCCCCCCTCTTCCTCCCCTGTGCCTCTAACCCCCCTCTCCCTCCCCTGTCTCTCTTCCCCCCTCTCCCTCCCCTGTGTCTCTTCCCCTCTCTCCCTCCCCTGTGTCTTTTCCCCTTCTCCCTTCTCCTGTGTCTCTTCCCCGTCTCCCTCCCCTGTGTGTCTTCCCCCTCTCTTTTCCCCCTTTTTTTCTTCCCCGTCTACCTCCCCTGTATCTCTTTCCGCCTCTCACTTCCCTGTGTCTCATCCCCCCTTCCTCCCCTGTGTCTCTTTCCCCATCTCCCTTACCTTTGTCTCTTTTTACCCCTCCCCTGTGTCTCTTTTCACCTCTCTCCCTCCCAGGTCCTCCCATGTGCCTCTTTCCCCCTCTCCTTTCCCTGTGACTGCCCCTTCTTCCTCGCCTGTGTTTCTTTCCCCCCTCCCTCCCATGTGTCTCTTTTCAGCCCTCTCCCTCCCATATCTCTCTTCCCCGCTTCTCACTACCCTGTGTTAGAGATGTCGCGAATAGTTAGACGGCGGACTGTTCCCGGCAAACATAGCATGTTCGAGTTCGCGGCAAACTGCGAACATATGCGATGTTTGATCCGCCCCCTATACTTTATCATTGAACAAACTTTGACCCTGCACCTCATTGTCAGCAGACACATTCCAGCCAATCAGCATCATACCCTGCCTTCCAGACCCTTCTACCTAATGGACAGCAGCCATTTTGGAATTATAACTAACTTGCAGTCTTACTGAGAGGAGGGAGAGTGTAAGTGATGCTGATTGAATAGGGAAATCAATAGCTAGGCAAGTTTATTCAGTGTCCAGTGCAGTGCTGAAGGACTCATCAGATCTCTGCTGTAAACACAGCACCCAAAAAAGCCCTTTTTAGGGCTATAACATCATTTTTTTCTGTTTGTTTTTTTCTGTCTAATCTAACTTCATTTGCCTGTCTCCCTGCTAGCCCCTGCTAGCAAGTGTGTGTGTCAGGCTCACAGCTTATACTGTGTGTGCACAGTGCAACCAATACAATCTTGTTTACTAGTTGTCTACTTTAAAAAAAAAAAAAACTTTTATTTTGTTAAATCTTAGTTCATTTGCCTGACCGCCAATCTAAGTACATTTGCCTGACCGCTAGCCAGTGTGTGTGTCAGGCTTACAAGTATTCTGCCAAGTTCAACCAATCCAATCTAGTGGTGTACCTGCAGTCTACATTTAAAAAAACAATAATTTTATTTTCTTAAATCTAAGTTCATTTGCTTGACTACCAATCTAAGTTAATTTGCCTGACCGCTAGCCAGTGTGTGTGTGTCAGGCTTACAAGTACTGTGCCAGAGAGGTTGTGTGCATGCTTGAGCTCCAAACAAAAGGCTTTTTAGGGTCTTAGTCCCTCAAATACAAGTTTTATTTTAACACCTTTCTGTTTATAAGCACTTTGTGCACGGTGTTGTTCATTTTTGGGAGTTTTTGTGGTATTTTTCTTAGTTTAATTTAAGTTTTAGTTTTCTGGGGGTCAGGCTCAGCTGTCTATCCCAGGAGAGTGAGCTGTCTCCTGGATACTTTGCCACACCCCTCCCTTAGCACTTCACCTGCACTCCTGGAACTTTTTTTACTTTGACTTTTTTTTAAAAGTTTTTCAGGTTTTGTTAAAGTTTTGTTTGTTTGATGTTTGGTTTTATGTTTTGGGGGGAGAGAAGACAAGTAACATCTTTGTAGGCAGTGGGGGGAAAACAATTTGAAGTTTTTGTTTAAAAGGCTTTTTTTTACATCTGACACAGAGACACAGAGGGGTTAAAAAGCCTCTGTGTTCTCTGTGTTGTTGCAATTAGCAACACCTTGCAACAGGCCATTAACCCTTCCACTGCCAAGCATTATCTCTCTCTCTCCCTTAGTTTTGTCTCCCTTAGTTTTGTCTTTTTGTTTCTTTTTCACACTTTTATATTTTTTTAAAAAAAGAAAACAGTAGAAAATCATAAAACAAAAAATAAAAATAAATAAAACAAATAAACTAAAAAAAAAAAGGGTCTAAACATGAGGGATAAGACCATTAAGAAGCCTCAGGGGTCAAAAGGGGGAATAATGGCCCCTGAAAATCCTAGCTGCAGCACTGCACAGCATAGGCCCCAGGCAGATAAGGCAGCCCCAGCTCCTGGTGGTTCTGCCAGCAGACCTACCCCTGTGGCTAATACCTGGTCACAGGTGGTTTCTGCTGGCCCCAGTAATACCACCGCTGGGGCTGAGGGGCAGATCACCAGGAAGCATGGGGTTAAATGTCAGATGTCTGGGGTCTACAGCATTGATATCTATCTGCGTGCTGCAGCTAATGTCATCAGCCCCTCTGTTATAGTAGCAGCCAGCAAAATGTACGGGAAAGCAGTTTTCTTTACCCGTACTCTGGCTGCTGCACACATTCCTATACAGAGAGGCATCACAGTGGGGGGATTATATGTCCCAATAGAACCCCTGGAAGGGTTGGGCACAAAAGTAACACTCTCTAATGTGCCCCCCTACCAGACTCCCTCCTGCGCCCCCACCTGCTAACCCTAGGGTAAGTAAAAACACCATTTATTAAAATTCCCCTGGGGTGCAGAGAGAGAGCACTTCGTCATGTGCTCTCTTTCAAGAGGCAGGTACAAATGTGCCTGCCTCAGGGCGCAGAAAACATAGAGGGGTCTTTTGGGGTTCCATTTGAGGGGGTGCTGTACAGGATTTTTTACAGCACTACGGAGGTGCAGTGCTATCATTGCAAGGGGTTGGGGCATACACGTAGGAATTGTCCTAATGTAAAGCATCATTCACCAGCCCCAGCAAATGGCACCTCCGTCAGTACGGCACCCATCCCCGCTGAGCCCATAACAGCGGGGACCTCAAGGGTCATAGCCCCCCCACAGAGCTCAGGCAAGGAGGCCGTTCCTCAAGCCACCACCACGGCCTCCAAACCCCCTTCTTCCCCAAAAAAGCCATCTGTGTCTGTGGTCTCCAGCAGGACTGCAGACACAGGGAAAAAGGGGAAGAATGTCCCCGCTCCTCCCAGTGTCACAGCTGCATCTCCCAAGTCCCAATCTGCCCCCACCATAATTACATCAGTTAGTGTGGGGGCACAGTGTCAGCAGAGGGATAATAAGCCCTCTGCAGGGGAGGCAGCTAGTGGCAGCTCCTCTTCCAGGAGTGACGTCCTCAGGAAGAGGAATCATAAAACCAACAGGGAGGTTGCTGATAAGTGGGAAGTGCTCTATAATGGAGCACCTCCCTCTAAAAGCAAGAAGAGGAACAAAACATCTCCTCCTCATCCGGTGACATTGTCTGGCCCGGTTATTAAGCTCAGCCAGCCGGTGCCAGACCACACATCTCTCTCTCCAGACCCTATAGGGGTTAATGTGGAAAAGGGTTTGGAGGAAAAGCAGGGGCAAGAGGGTCTCCCAAGTGAGGCAGGGGTAGACAAGAATGATCAGGTTCTTCCTCTGGCCTTTGAGGGGGGTCCCAACAAAGCCCCTGCTGAATGGGTAGTCAGTGTCCCTGAGGTGCTGAGCTTCAAGGGCACCAGTCAGTCTCCTCCTCCAGTGTCACTCTCTAGTGACATACCTCAGGCTTTGTTAAAGCCCCAGGCCGAGTCACTACTGGAGGGGGGGAATATAGGCATGACCCCCATTCAGGACCCCATGGATTTGTCTGTCAGTGGGGATGTGGCACAAGGGGAAGTGGAAATGGGGGAGGGTGATAAAATAGGTTTTCCTGTTAACATCATGGGAGAGCCTGTCTACCCTCCTCAGCCGTCCACTGACCCTAACATCGGTGCCATCCAAGCTGAGCAAGCAGCGGTGGAACTGGCAGAGGAGGCATATAAAGCCTCCAAGGCTTCCATTAAGGAAGCCATGCCAGCCACTGCTGTCCAGCCAGCTACCCCTGAATGCACTCCTGAAGTTACAGGGGTGCAGCAGCAATCCAAGGGTCCATTATTTACCTTGAAGGGTGCTAAATGGGACTCCTTCTGTATCATCTAAGAGGGGGTCCCTGAGAATAAAGCTGAGGAAACTGACTCCAGCCGGGGAGGATGGAGTAAAAGCCCTCAGCCAAGAGGAGCCCAGGGGTGACCCACTAGAAGGAACATCAGATTCTGGGTGGGTTATCCCTGTCAAGGAAATAGATCTATTCCTTGAGAGCACCCTTCATGGACAATAGAAAAGGAAGGTGCGGCTGGCCTTGGAGAGGTGGAAGAATATGTCGTTTATTCTCCACTCTTTCCAGCAATATCTAGTGGTCAGCACTAGGGCCAAGAATTCTGGGACTGCAGAGCATCTCCGCGTCCGGAAATTCTATAAAATGTGCGTGTCCTATCAGCAGTCTCAAGGGTCTGAGGAACGCACAATTCCTGACACGCAGTAATGGCTTTGCACATCAGCACGCTAAATACCAATGGCTGTCAAGACAGTTTCCGCAGGTTCCAGGTACTCTCCTATTTATATCAGGGAGGGTACTCTGTGAGCTTCCTGCAGGAAACTCACACCACTCCAGAGGCTGAGGCCTCGTGGCAATTGGAGTGGAGAGGCAGGGTCTTCTTCAGCCACTTCACATCGGCGTCATGTGGAGTGGTGACCCTGTTCTCAGAGTCTTTTCAGCCAGAGCTGCTGCTTGTGAAAGCTGTTATCCCAGGCCGTCTAATCCACCTCCGGGTCCGAGAGCAGGGTAGCATCATTAACCTAATTAATATATATGCCCCTGCTGGAGGGCCCGAGAGAGTGAGGTTCCTCGCCAGACTGTCCCAGTTTTTGGAGACGGTTGACGCAGATGAGTGTTTGGTACTCGGGGGTGATTTCAATTGCACCCTCGACGCTCTGGACCGGAATAGTCCAGAGCCGTACCCGCCTTCTGCGTCAGCGCTGCGGGAGATCATCGCCCGCTTCTCCCTGGAGGACATCTGGCGAGAGCAGAACCCAGGGGCATCAGACGGTTTCACCTACGTCAGGGTGAGAGCCGGTCTGGTGTCCCACTCCCGGATCGACAGACTATATATATCTAGTCACTATATGTCACAAATCGGTTCTTGTGCCATTAGGCTGGCTCCGTTCACAGACCACAACTGTGTGTCTGTGACGGTGGCGCTAACGCCAACAGCGCCACGAGCCGCCTATTGGCACTTCAACAATGCTTTGTTGAAGGACCAGGGGCTCGTGGCATTGATCCGGGAGTTTTGGACGGACTGGAGGGGTTGCAAGGGGGACTTTGCCACGTTAAAACTGTGGTGGGACGTGGGCAAGGTTCATTTGCGACTTCTGTGTCAGGAATATACCAGGGGTGCGAGTGGGCAGCGCGAAGCTGAGTTGGAGTCACTCCGGGGGGAGGTACTCCATCTGGAGCAGAGTCTGTTCACTTGTAGGGACCAATCCCTGCAGAGCGAGTATGTAGAGAGGAAGGGTGTCCTCTGTGACCTGGAACGACACCAGGCCAAGGGGGCATACGTGCGCAGCTGCTTAGGTTTTCTCAAAGATCTAGACCGCGGCTCGCGCCTCTTCTACTCACTGGAGAAAAAGGGGGGTAACAGTAGGCACATCACCTGTCTTCTAGATGAAGACGGTGCCCCCCTTACAGATCCGGAGAGTATCCGGTATAGAGCCCGGAACTTTTATAAAGATCTTTACTCTCCGGATCCCATTTCTCCAGACGCCTGCAGGGTGCAATGGGAGGGGCTCCCCACAGTCAGTGAGGGTGTAAGAGAGCGGCTTGATATACCACTATCTTTTCAAGAGCTCTCTGAAGCCCTCCGTGCCATGTCCTGTGAGAAGTCTCCAGGACTGGACGGACTGACTGTAGAGTTTTTCCAATTTTTCTGGGAGACTCTGGGACCTGATTTCCATCTGGTCCTTGGGGAAGCCCTGGAGACCGGGGAGATGCCCCTGTCTTGTCGCAGGGCAGTACTTGCCCTGCTGCCCAAAAAGGGGGATCTCCGGCTTATTAAGAACTGGCGACCGGTCTCTCTGCTCAGCACAGACTACAAGATTGTAGCTAAAGCCATCTCGCTTAGACTTGGGTCTGTGCTGGCAGAATTGGTTCACCCTGACCAGTCCTATGCGATCCCGGGCCGGACTATCTTTGATAGTATCTTTCTGGTCCGGGATCTATTGCATTATTCTCGCAGGACTGGTCTGTCACTCGCCTTTCTCTCTTTAGATCAAGAGAAGGCGTTTGACAGGGTGGACCATGGTTACCTCATAGCCACTCTGCAAGCGTACGGCTTTGGGCAACAGTTTGTGGGCTTTATAAGAACGCTGTACGCCTCTGCAGAGTGTTTACTTAAAATCAATTGGTCCCTAACAGCACCTTTGGTATTTGGACGAGGGGTGCGTCAAGGATGTCCCTTGTCTGGACAGTTATATGCACTGGCCATCGAGCCTTTCCTCTGCCTACTGAGAAAAAGGCTCACAGGGCTGGTGCTAAAAGATCCAGACATGCGGATTGTCCTTTCAGCTTATGCTGACGATGTGCTCCTCGTGGCCCAGGATCCAGTTGATCTTGAGCTGGCAAAACAGTGCCAGGAGGTATATTCAGCTGCCTCCTCCGCTCAGATCAACTGGTCCAAATGCACAGGCCTTTTAGAGGGTAATTTACAGGTAGACTCTTTGCCTCCCACGTTTCGTGACATCACGTGGGAGGCAGATGTCATTAAATATCTGGGGGTCTACCTGTTCGCTGCGGACGCTTCCGTCCCAGACAACTGGAGGGAGTTAGAGGGCAGTGTCCTCTCTCGTCTGGGACGATGGAGGGGTCTAGCAAAAATGCTTTCCCTTAGGGGGCGGACTCTAGTGGTGAATCAGCTGGTGGCTTCTCAGATCTGGCACCGGCTGATTTGTCTGAGTCCGACCCCCGAGTTTGTCACCAATATCCAGAGGAATTTGTTAGATTTCCTCTGGATGGGAAGGCATTGGGTCTCTGCAGGGGTGGCAAGTCTGCCTTTGGTGGAGGGTGGACAGGGAGTAGTTTGTGTGTGCTCCCAGTTGTCCACCTTCCGCCTTCAGTACCTGCAGAGATACCTATATGCAGATCCCTCTCCGCAGTGGTGCGCACTGGCATCCAGCTTTTATCGCCAGTTGCTCAACCTGGGGTATGACCGGCAATTATTTCTGATCAGGCCCGAGGGGTTTGGGAGAGACCTCTCTGTGTTGCCGGCATACTACCAGGAAACCCTCAAGGCCTGGAGCATGGTCTCCGTGACCAGGCAGGGCGTGCCTTTGTGGGATGAAATATTTACGGAGCCCCTGCTATTTAATCCAGCAGTGGGGGCTCCAATGTTACAGTCCGCCAGTATCATCCGCCGCCTTAGTCATGCACGGATGACCCGAGTCGGGGATCTCTTGGAATACGGGCGTTCTGATTGGGTGTCACCCCAGGAGCTTGCGCTCCGTTTGGGATATGTGACGCCCAAAGTCTCAGGGCGCTTGCTCCAGGAGATTAGGGATGCCATCTCCCCCGACTCGCGCACCTTCCTTCGCGGGGCTTTGCAGGCCGGAGTGCCACATGCACCTTTCAACACCCCTGCTCCGGCTGTTTGCATTGGACACAAGCCCCGTGTTTCCCCTCAGGCTCCTCCTGTCCCCAACCTCTCGAAGTTGAGGGACATACCCTCGGCATGCTTTCGCGGCATGCCAAGGAAGAGCTTATATTCTCTCGTGCTCCATACAGTGCACTTCCTTGCCCTCGTGACCCGTCCCGATACCATCTGGAGGCGGGTCCTACCAGCTGACGAGGGCAAGAGGCCCCGGTGGAGGGAACTTTATTCTGATTTAGTTCCACGACCCACCGGGGACTTGAGTTGGAGAGTGCTCCATGGTGCACTGAGCACGGGAGAGTACTTAGCTAAATTCACGGACTCTCCCTCCACTTGTCCATTCTGTGGCAAGGGAGAGTCCGTGTATCATATTTATTTTAGTTGCGCCAGACTGCAGCCCCTCTTGTCACTCTTGAGGGGCCTCCTCCTGCAGTTCTGGCTGCATTTCTCCCCTCACATTTTTATTTTTGGGCGCCCAGTGTCCCGGGGCAATAAGGCCAGGGACCTCCTCGTCAACCTGCTCCTGGCATTAGCCAAGTTGGCTATATATAAGTCCAGGAAGCAGTGTTTGATAGGGGGGGTTCCCTTGTCACCTGAGGCCATGTTCCGGGTGCTGGTGCGCTCCCGTATCCGGGCAGAGTACCACCTGGCTTTGTCCACTGGGGGAATGGATGAGTTTGTCTCCCAGTGGGCTGTAGATGGTGTGCTCTGCTCGGTATCCCCCCATCCGGTTTCTTTTTCTTTCAACCTCCTAATATGATTTTTATTTAGTTTACAGAACATGTTTTCTCATCATTTTAAAATACACTGTGCCAAGTTCTCAGAGAGCATGTTGTGTGCATGCTTGAGCTCCAAACAAAAGGCTTTTTAGGGTCTTAGTCCCTCAAATACAAGTTTTATTTTAACACCTTTTTGTTAATAAGCACTTTGTGCACGGTGTTGTTCATTTTTGGGAGTTTTTGTGTTTTTTTTCTTAGTTTAATTTAAGTTTTAGTTTTCTGGGGGTCAGGCTCAACTCTCTATCCCAGGAGAGTGAGCTGTCTCCTGGATACTTTGCCACACCCCTCCCTTAGCACTACACCTTCACTCCTGGAGCTTTGTTACTTTGACTTTTTTTCTTTTAAAAAGTTTATTAGGTTTTGTTGAAGTTTTGTTTGTTTGGTGTTGGGTTTTATGTTTTGGGGGAGAGAAGACAAGTAACATCTTTGTAGGCAGTGGGGGGGAAAACAATTAGATTTTTTGTTGTTAAGGCTTTTTTTAAACATCTGACACAGAGACACAGAGGGGTTAAAAAGCCTCTGTGTTCTCTGTGTTGTTGCAATTAGTCACCTTGCAACAGACCATTAACCCTTCCACTGCCAAGCATCACCTCTCTCTCTCCCTTAGTTTTGTCTCCCTTAGTTTTGTCTTTTTGTTTCTTTTTCCCACTTTTATATTTAAAAAAAAAGAAAACAGTAAAAAATCATAAAACAAAAAATAAA
The DNA here is from genome assembly GCA_027410445.1 of Discoglossus pictus. Classification (NCBI taxonomy): domain Eukaryota; kingdom Metazoa; phylum Chordata; class Amphibia; order Anura; family Alytidae; genus Discoglossus; species Discoglossus pictus. The sequence goes on along the minus strand of CM050167.1, from coordinate 395,502,877 downwards.
AATAAATAAAACATATTAAAAAAAAAAGGGGTCTAAACATGAGGGATAAGACCACTAAGAAGCCTCAGGGGTCAAAAGGGGGAATAATGGCCCCTGAAAACCCTAGCTGCAGCACTGCACAGCATAGGCCCCAGGCAGATAAGGCAGCCCCAGCTCCTGGTGGTTCTGCCAGCAGACCTACCCCTGTGGCTAATACCTGGTCACAGGTGGTTTCTGCTGGCCCCAGTAATACCACCGCTGGGGCTGAGGGGCAGATCACTAGGAAGCATGGGGTTAAATGTCAGATGTCTGGGGTCTACAGCATTGATATCTATCTGCGTGCTGCAGCTAACGTCATTAGCCCCTCTGTTATAGTAGCAGCCAGCAAAATGTACGGGAAAGCAGTTTTCTTTACCCGTACGCTGGCTGCTGCTCACATTCTTGTACAGAGAGGCATCACAGTGGGGGGATTATATGTCCCAATAGAACCCCTGGAAGGGTTGGGCACAAAAGTAACACTCTCTAATGTGCCCCCCTTCCTACCAGACTCCCTCCTGCGCCCCCACCTGCTAACCCTAGGGTAAGTAAAAACACCATTTATTAAAATTCCCCTGGGGTGCAGAGAGAGAGCACTTCGTCATGTGCTCTCTTTCAAGAGGCAGGTACAAATGTGCCTGCCTCAGGGCGCAGAAAACATTGAGGGGTCTTTTGGGGTTCCATTTGAGGGGGTGCTCTACAGGATTTTTTACCGCACTACGGAGGTGCAGTGCTATCATTGCAAGGGGTTGGGGCATACACGTAGGAATTGTCCTAATGAAAAGCATCATGCCCCAGCCCCAGCAAATGGCACCTCCGTCAGTACAGCACCCATCCCCGCTGAGCCCATAACAGCGGGGACCTCAAGGGTCATAGCCCCCCCACAGAGCCCAGGCAAGGAGGCCGTTCCTCAAGCCACCACCACAGCCTCCAAACCCCCTTCTTCCCCAAAAAAGCCATCTGTGTCTGTGGTTTCCAGCAAGACTGCAGACACGGGGAAAAAGGGGAAGAATGTCACCGGTCCTCCCAGTGTCACAGCTGCATCTCCCAAGTCCCAATCTGCCCCCACCATAATTACATCAGTTAGTGTGGGGGCACAGTGTCAGCAGAGGGATAATAAGCCCTCTGCAGGGGAGGCAGCTAGTGGCAGCTCCTCTTCCAGGATTGACGTCCCCAGGAAGAGGAAGCATAAAACCAACAGGGAGGTTGCTGATAAGTGGGAAGTGCTCTATAGTGGAGCACCTCCCTCTAAAAGCAAGAAGAGGAACAAAACATCTCCTCCTCATCCGGTGACATTGTCTGGCCCGGTTATTAAGCTCAGCCAGCCGGTGCCAGACCACACATCTCTCTCTCCAGACCCTATAGGGGTTAATGTGGAAAAGGGTCTGGAGGAAAAGCAGGGGCAAGAGGGTCTCCCAAGTGAGGCAGGGGTAGACAAGAAAGATCAGGTTCTGCCTCTGGCCTTTGAGGGGGGTCCCAACAAAGCCCCTGCTGAATGGGTAGTCAGTGTCCCTGAGGTGCTGAGCTTCAAGGGCACCAGTCAGTCTCCTCCTCCAGTGTCACTCTCTAGTGACGTACCTCGGGCTTTGTTAGAGCCCCAGGCCGAGTCACTACTGGAGGGGGGGAATATAGGCATGACCCCCATTCAGGACCCCATGGATTTGTCTGTCAGGGGGGATGTGGCACAAGGGGAAGTGGAAATGGGGGAGGGTGATAAAACAGGTTTTCCTTTTAACATCATGGGAGAGCCTGTCTAACCTCCTCAGCCGTCCACTGACCCTAACATCGGTGCCATCCAAGCTGAGCAAGCAGCGGTGGAACTGGCAGAGGAGGCATATAAAGCCTCCAAGGCTTCCATTAAGGAAGCCATGCCAGCCACTGCTGTCCAGCCAGCTACCCCTGAATGCACTCCTGAAGCTACAGGGGTGCAGCAGCAATCCAAGGGTCCATTATTTACCTTGAAGGGTGCTAAAGGGACTCCTTCTGTATCATCTAAGAGGGGGTCCCTGAGAATAAAGCTGAGGAAACTGACTCCAGCCGGGGAGGATGGAGTAAAAGCCCTCAGCCAAGAGGAGCCCAGGGGTGACCCACTAGAAGGAACATCAGATTCTGGGTGGGTTATCCCTGTCAAGGAAATAGATCTATTCCTTGAGAGCACCCTTCATGGACAAAAGAAAAGGAAGGTGCGGCTGGCCTTGGAGAGGTGGAAGAATATGTCGTTTATTCTCCACTCTTTCCAGCAATATCTAGTGGTCAGCACTAGGGCCAAGAATTTTGGGATTGCGGAGCATCTCCGCGTCCGGAAATTCTATAAAATGTGCGTGTCCTATCAGCAGTCTCAAGGGTCTGAGAAACGCACAATTCCTGACACGCAGTAATGGCTTTGCACATCAGCACGCTAAATACCAATGGCTGTCAAGACAGTTTCCGCAGGTTCCAGGTACTCTCCTATTTATATCAGGGAGGGTACTCTGTGAGCTTCCTGCAGGAAACTCACACCACTCCAGAGGCTGAGGCCTCGTGGCAACTGGAATGGAGAGGCAGGGTCTTCTTCAGCCACTTCACATCGGCGTCATGTGGAGTGGTGACCCTGTTCTCAGAGTCTTTTCAGCCAGAGCTGCTGCTTGTGAAAGCTGTTATCCCAGGCCGTCTAATCCACCTCCGGGTCCGAGAGCAGGGTAGCATCATTAACCTAGTTAATATATATGCCCCTGCTGGAGGGCCCGAGAGAGCGAGGTTCCTCGCCAGACTGTCCCAGTTTTTGGAGACGGTTGACGCAGATGAGTGTTTGGTACTCGGGGGTGATTTCAATTGCACCCTCGACGCTCTGGACCGGAATAGTCCAGAGCCGTACCCGCCTTCTGCGTCAGCGCTGCGGGAGATCATCGCCCGCTTCTCCCTGGAGGACATCTGGTGAGAGCAGAACCCAGGGGCATCAGACGGTTTCACCTACGTCAGGGTGAGAGCCGGTCTGGTGTCCCACTCCCGGATCGACAGACTATATATATCTAGTCACTATATGTCACGAGTCGGTTCTTGTGCCATTAGGCTGGCTCCGTTCACAGACCACAACTGTGTGTCTGTGACGGTGGCGTTAACGCCAACAGTGCCACGAGCCGCCTATTGGCACTTCAACAATGCTTTGTTGAAGGACCAGGGGCTCGTGACATTGATCCGGGAGTTTTGGACGGACTGGAGGGGTTGCAAGGGGGACTTTGCCACGTTAAAACTGTGGTGGGACGTGGGCAAGGTTCATTTGCGACTTCTGTGTCAGGAATATACCAAGGGTGCGAGTGGGCAGCGCGAAGCTGAGTTAGAGTCACTCCGGGGGGAGGTACTCCATCTGGAGCAGAGGCTGTTCACTTGTAGGGACCAATCCCTGCAGAGCGAGTATGTAGAGAGGAAGGGTGTCCTCTGTGACCTGGAACGACACCAGGCCAAGGGGGCATACGTGCGCAGCCGCTTAGGTTTTCTCAAAGATCTAGACCGCGGCTCGCACCTCTTCTACTCACTGGAGAAAAAGGGGGGTATTAGTAGGCACATCACCTGTCTTCTAGATGAAGACGGTGACCCCCTTACAGATCCGGAGAGTATCCGGGATAGAGCCCGGAACTTTTATAAAGATCTTTACTCTCCGGATCCCATTTCTCCAGACGCCTGCAGGGTGCTATGGGAGGGGCTCCCCACAGTCAGTGAGGGTGTAAGAGAGCGGCTTGATATACCACTATCTTTTCAAGAGCTCTCTGAAGCCCTCCGTGCCATGTCCTGTGAGAAGTCTCCAGGACTGGACGGACTGACTGTAGAGTTTTTCCAATTTTTCTGGGAGACTCTGGGACCTGATTTCCATCTGGTCCTTGGGGAAGCCCTGGAGACCGGGGACATGCCCCTGTCTTGTTGCAGGGCAGTACTTGCCCTGCTGCCCAAAAAGGGGGATCTCCGGCTTATTAAGAACTGGCGACCGGTCTCTCTGCTCAGCACGGACTACAAGATTGTAGCTAAAGCCATCTCGCTTAGACTTGGGTCTGTGCTGGCAGAATTGGTTCACCCTGACCAGTCCTATGCGATCCCGGGCCGGACTATCTTTGATAGTATCTTTCTGGTCCGGGATCTATTGCATTATTCTCGCAGGACTGGTCTGTCACTCGCCTTTCTCTCTTTAGATCAAGAGAAGGCATTTGACAGGGTGGACCATGGTTACCTCATAGCCACTCTGCAAGCGTACGGCTTTGGCCCACAGTTTGTGGGCTTTATAAGAATGCTGTACGCCTCTGCAGAGTGTTTACTTAAAATCAATTGGTCCCTAACAGCACCTTTGGTATTTGGACGAGGGGTGCGTCAAGGATGTCCCTCGTCTGGACAGTTATATGCACTGGCCATCGAGCCTTTCCTCTGCCTACTGAGGAAAAGGCTCACAGGGCTGGTGCTAAAAGATCCAGACATGCGGATTGTCCTTTCAGCTTATGCTGACGATGTGCTCCTCGTGGCCCAGGATCCAGTTGATCTTGAGCTGGCAAAACAGTGCCAGGAGGTATATTCAGCTGCCTCCTCCGCTCAGATCAACTGGTCCAAATGCACAGGCCTTTTAGAGGGTAATTTACAGGTAGACTCTTTGCCTCCCACGTTTCGTGACATCACGTGGGAGGCAGCTGTCATTAAATATCTGGGGGTCTACCTGAGCTTCCGTCCCAGACAACTGGAGGGAGTTAGAGGGCAGTGTCCTCTCTCGTCTGGGACGATGGAGGGGTCTAGCAAAAATGCTTTCCCTTAGGGGGCGGACTCTAGTGGTGAATCAGCTGGTGGCTTCTCAGATCTGGCACCGGCTGATTTGTCTGAGTCCGACCCCCGAGTTTGTCACCAATATCCAGAGGAATTTGTTAGATTTCCTCTGGATGGGAAGGCATTGGGTCTCTGCAGGGGTGGCAAGTCTGCCTTTGGTGGAGGGTGGACAGGGAGTAGTTTGTGTGTGCTCCCAGTTGTCCACCTTCCGCCTTCAGTACCTGCAGAGATACCTATATGCAGATCCCTCTCCGCAGTGGTGCGCACTGGCATCCAGCTTTTATCGCCAGTTGCTCAACCTGGGGTATGACCGGCAATTATTTCTGATCAGGCCCGAGGGGTTTGGGAGAGACCTCTCGGTGTTGCCGGCATACTACCAGGAAACCCTCAAGGCCTGGAGCATGGTCTCCGTGACCAGGCAGGGCGTGCCTTTGGGGGATGAAATATTCACGGAGCCCCTGCTATTTAATCCAGCAGTGGGGGCTCCAATGTTACAGTCCCCCAGTATCATCCGCCGCCTTAGTCATGCACGGATGACCCGAGTCGGGGATCTCTTGGAATACGGGCGTTCTGATTGGGTGTCACCCCAGGAGCTTGCGCTCCGTTTGGGATATGTGACGCCCAAAGTCTCAGGGCGCTTGCTCCAGGAGATTAGGGATGCCATCTCCCCCGACTCGCGCACCTTCCTTCGCGGGGCTTTGCAGGCCGGAGTGCCACATGCACCTTTCAACACCCCTGCTCCGGCTGTTTGCATTGGACACAAGCCCCGTGTTTCCCCTCAGGCTCCTCCTGTCCCCAACCTCTCGAAGTTGAGGGACATACCCTCGGCATGCTTTCGCGGCATGCCGAGGAAGAGCTTATATTCTCTCGTGCTTCCTCCAGTGCACTTCCTTGCCCTCGTGACCCGTCCCGATACCATCTGGAGGCGGGTCCTACCAGCTGACGAGGGCAAGAGGCCCCGGTGGAGGGAACTTTATTCTGATTTAGTTCCACGACCCACCGGGGACTTGAGTTGGAGAGTGCTCCATGGTGCACTGAGCACGGGAGAGTACTTAGCTAAATTCACGGACTCTCCCTCCACTTGTCCATTCTGTGGCAAGGGAGAGTCCGTGTATCATATTTATTTTAGTTGCGCCAGACTGCAGCCCCTCTTGTCACTCTTGAGGGGCCTCCTCCTGCAGTTCTGGCTGCATTTCTCCCCTCACATTTTTATTTTTGGGCGCCCAGTGTCCCAGAGCAATAAGGCCAGGGACCTCCTCGTCAACCTGCTCCTGGCATTAGCCAAATTGGCTATATATAAGTCCAGGAAGCAGTGTTTGATAGGGGGGGTTCCCTTGTCACCTGAGGCCATGTTCCGGGTGCTGGTGCGCTCCCGTATCCGGGCAGAGTACCACCTGGCTTTGTCCACTGGGGGAATGGATGAGTTTGTCTCCCAGTGGTCTTTAGATGGTGTGCTCTGCTCGGTATCCCCCCATCCGGTTTCTTTATCTCTCAACCTCCTAAAATGATTTTTCTTTAGTTTACAGAACAGTTTTTCTCATCATTTTAAAATACACTGTGCCAAGTTCAACCAATCCAATTTAGTGGTGTACCAGCAGTCTACATTTAAAAAAACAATAATTGTATTTTCTTAAATCTAAGTTAATTTGCCTGACCGACAATCTAAGTTCATTTGCCTGACCTCTAGCCAGTGTGTGTGTCAGGCTTACAAGTATTGTGCCAAGTTCAACCAATCCAATCTAGTTGGGGTACCAGCAGTCCACATTTAAAAAAACAATAATTTTATTTTCTTAATACTAAGGTCATTTGCCTGACCGCCAATCTAAGTTCATTTGCCTGACCGCTAGCTAGTGTGTGTGTCAGGCTTACAAGGACTGTGCCAAGTTCTCAGAGAGCATGTTGTGTGCATGCTTGAGCTCTAAACAAAAGGCTTTTTAGGGTCTTAGTCCCTCAAATACATGTTTTATTTTAACACCTTTCTGTTTATAAGCACTTTGTTCACGGTGTTGTTTATTTTTGGGAGTTTTTGTGGTATGTTTCTTAGTTTAATTTAAGTTTTAGTTTTCTGGGAGTCAGGCTCAGCTCCTTATCCCAGGAGAGTGAGCTGTCTCCTGGATACTTTGCCACACCCCTCCCTTAGCACTTCACCTTCACTCCTGGAGCTTTTTTACTTTGACTTTTTTTTTTTTTTAAGTTTTTTAGGTTTTGTTAAAGTTTTGTTTGTTTGGTTTTGGGTTTTATGTTTTGGGGGGAGAGAAGACAAGTAACATCTTTGTAGGCAGTGGGGGGGAAAACAATTTGAATTTTTGTTGAAAATGCTTTTTTTTTTACATCTGACACAGAGACACAGAGGGGTTAAAAAGCCTCTTTGCTCTCTGTGTTGTTGCAATTAGCCACCTTGCAACAGGCCATTAACCCTTCCACTGCCAAACATCATCTCTCTCTGTCCCTTAGTTTTGTCTTTTTGTTTCTTTTTCCCACTTTTATATTTAAAAAAAAAGAAAACAGTAAAAAATCATAAAACAAAAAATAAAAATAAATAAAACAAATAAACTAAAAAAAAAGGGTCTAAACATGAGGGATAAGACCATTAAGAAGCCTCAGGGGTCAAAAGGGGGAATAATGGCCCCTGAAAATCCTAGCTGCAGCACTGCACAGCATAGGCCCCAGGCAGATAAGGCAGCCCTAGCTCCTGGTGGTTCTGCCAGCAGACATACCCCTGTGGCTAATACCTGGTCACAGGTGGTTTCTGCTGGCCCCAGTAATACCACCGCTGGGGCTGAGGGGCAGATCACTAGGAAGCATGGGGTTAAATGTCAGATGTCTGGGGTTTATAGCATTGATATCTATCTGCGTGCTGCAGCTAATGTCATCAGCCCCTCTGTTATAGTAGCAGCCAGCAAAATGTACGGGAAAGCAGTTTTCTTTACCCGTACTCTGGCTGCTGCTCACATTCTTATACAGAGAGGCATCACTGTGGGGGGATTATATGTCCCAATAGAACCCCTGGAAGGGTTGGGCACAAAAGTAACACTCTCTAATGTGCCCCCCTTCCTACCAGACTCCCTCCTGCGCCCCCACCTGCTAACCCTAGGGGAAGTAAAAACACCATTTATTAAAATTCCCCTGGAGTGCAGAGAGAGAGCACTTCGTCATGTGCTCTCTTTCAAGAGGCAGGTACAAATGTGCCTACCTCAGGGCACAGAAAACATCAAGGGGTCTTTTGGGGTTCCATTTGAGGGGATGCTGTACAGGATTTTTTACAGCACTACGGAGGTGCAGTGCTATCATTGCAAGGGGTTGGGGCATACACATAGGAATTGTCCTAATGTAAAGCATCATGCCCCAGCCCAAGCAAATGGCACCTCCACCAGTACAGCACCCATCCCCGCTGAGCCCATAACATATAAAAGCCATCTGTGTCTGTGGTCTCCAGCAAGACTGCAGACACGGGGAAAAAGGGGAAGAATGTGTCCGATCCTCCCAGTGTCACAGCTGCTTCTCCCAAGTCTCAATCTGCCCCCACCATAATTACATCAGTTAGTGTGGGGGCACAGTGTAAGCAGAGGGATGATAAGCCCTCTGCAGGGGAGGCAGCTAGTGGCAGCTCCTCTTCCAGGAGTGACGTCCCCAGGAAGAGGAAGCATAAAACCAACAGGGAGGTTGCTGATAAGTGGGAAGTGCTCTATACTGGAGCACCTCCCTCTAAAAGCAAGAAGAGGAACAAAACATCTCCTCCTCATCCGGTGACATTGTCTGGCCCGGTTATTAAGCTCAGCCAGCCGGTGCCAGACCACACATCTCTCTCTCCAGACCCTATAGGGGTTAATGTGGAAAAGGGTCTGGAGGAAAAGCAGGGGCAAGAGGGTCTCCCAAGTGAGGCAGGGGTAGAAAAGAAAGATCAGGTTCTGCCTCTGGCCTTTGAGAGGGATCCCAATAAAGACCCTGCTGAATGGGTGGTCAGTGTCCCTGAGGTGCTGAGCTTCATGGGCACCAGTCAGTCTCCTCCTCCAGTGTCACTCTCTAGTGACGTACCTCGGGCTTTGTTAGAGCCCCAGGCCGAGTCACTACTGCAGGGGGGAATATAGGCATGACCCCCATTCAGGACCCCATGGATTTTTCTGTCAGGGGGATGTGGCACAATGGGAAGTGGAAATGGGGGAGGGTGATAAAACAGGTTTTCCTGTTAACATCATGGGAGAGCCTGTCTACCCTCCTCAGTCGTCCACTGACCCTAACATCGGTGCCATCCAAGCTGAGCAAGCAGCAGTGGAACTGGCAGAGAAGGCATATAAAGCCTCCAAGGCTTCCATTAAGGAAGCCATGCCAGCCACTGCTGTGCAGCCAGCTACACCTGAATGCACTTCTGAAGCTACAGGGGTGCAGCAGCAATCCAAGGGTCCATTATTTACCTTGAAGGGTGCTAAAGGGACTCCTTCTGTATCATCTAAAAGGGGGTCCCTGAGAATAAATCTGAGGAAACTAAATCCAGCCGGGGAGGATGGAGTAAAAGCCCAGAGCCAAGAGGAGCCCAGGGATGACCCACTAGAAGGAACATCAGATTCTGGGTGGGTTATCCCTGTCAAGGAAATAGATCTATTCCTTGAGAGCACCCTACATGGACAAAAGAAAAGGAAGGTGCTGCTGGCCTTGGAGAGGTGGAAGAATATGTTGTTTATTCTCCACTCTCTCCAGCAATATCTAGTGGTCAGCACTAGGGCCAAGAATTCTGGGACTGCGGAGCATCTCCGCGTCCGGAAATTCTATAAAATGTGCGTGTCCTATCAGCAGTCTCAAGGGTCTAATGAACGAACAATTCCTGACACGCAGTAATGGCTTTGCACATCAGCACCCTAAATACCAATGGCTGTCAAGACAGTTTCCGCAGGTTCCAGGTACTCTCCTGTTTATATCAGGGAGGATACTCTGTGAGCTTCCTGCAGGAAACTCACACCACTCCAGAGGCTGAGGCCTCGTGGCAACTGGAGTGGAGAGGCAGGTTCTTCTTCAGCCACTTCACATCGGCGTCATGTGGAGTGGTGACCCTGTTCTCAGAGTTTTTTCAGCCAGAGCTGCTGCTTGTGAAAGCTGTTATCCCAGGCCGTCTAATCCACCTCCGGGTCCAAGAGCAGGGTAGCATCAGCTTCTCCCTGGAGGACATCTGGCGAGAGCAGAACCCAGGGGCATCAGACGGTTTCACCTACGTCAGGGTGAGAGCCGGTCTGGTGTCCCACTCCCGGATCGACAGACTATATATATCTAGTCACTATATGTCACGAGTCGGTTCTTGTGCCATTAGGCTGGCTTCGTTCACAGACCACAACTGTGTGTCTGTGACGGTGGCGCTAACGCCAACAGCGCCACGAGCCGCCTATTGGCACTTCAACAATGCTTTGTTGAAGGACCAGGGGCTCGTGACATTGATCCGGGAGTTTTGGATGGACTGGAGGGGTTGCAAGGGGGACTTTGCCATGTTAAAACTGTGGTGGGACATGGGCAAGGTTCATTTGAGACTTCTGTGTCAGGAATATACCAAGGGTGCGAGTGGGCAGCGCAAAGCTGAGTTGGAGTCATTCCGAGGGGAGGTACTCCATCTGGAGCAGAGGCTGTTCACTTGTAGGGACCAATCCCTGCAGAGCGAGTATGTAGAGAGGAAGGGTGTCCTCTGTGACCTGGAACGACACCAGGCCAAGGGGGCATACGTGCGCAGCCGCTTAGGTTTTCTCAAAGATCTAGACCGTGGCTCGTGCCTCTTCTACTCACTGGAGAAAAAGGGGGGTAACAGTAGGCACATCACCTGTCTTCTAGATGAAGACGATGCCCCCCTTACAGATCCGGAGAGTATCCGGGACAGAGCCCGGAATTTTTATAAAGATCTTTACTCTCCGGATCCCATTTCTCCAGACGCTTGCAGGGTGCTATGGGAGGGGCTCCCCACAGTCAGTGAGGGTGTAAGAGAGCGGCTTGATATACCACTATCTTTTCAAGAGCTCTCTGAAGTCCTCCGTGCCATGTCCTGTGAGAAGTCTCCAGGACTGGACGGACTGACTGTAGAGTTTTTCCAATTTTTCTGGGAGACTCTGGGACCTGATTTTCATCTGGTCCTTGGGGAAGCCCTGGAGACCGGGGAGATGCCCCTGTCTTGTCGCAGGACAGTACTTGCCCTGCTGCCCAAAAAGGGGGATCTCCGGCTTATTAAGAACTGGCGACCGGTCTCTCTGCTCAGCACAGACTACAAGATTGTAGCTAAAGCCATCTCGCTGGCAGAATTGGTTCACCCTGACCAGTCCTATGCGATCCCGGGCCGGACTATCTTTGATAGTATCTTTCTGGTCCGGGATCTCCTGCAATACTCTCGCAGGACTGGTCTGTCACTCGCCTTTCTCTCTTTAGATCAAGAGAAGGCGTTTGACAGGGTGGACCATGGTTACCTCATAGCCACTCTGCAAGCGTACGGCTTTGGCCCACAGTTTGTGGGCTTTATAAGAATGCGGTACGCCTCTGCAGAGTGTTTACTTTAAATCAATTGGTCCCTAACGGCACCTTTGGTATTTGGACGAGGGGTGCGTCAAGGATGTCCCTTGTCTGGACAGTTATATGCACTGGCCATCAAGCCTTTCCTCTGCCTACTGAGGAAAAGGCTCACAGGGCTGGTGCTAAAAGATCCAGACATGCAGATTGTCCTTTCAGCTTATGCTGACGATGTGCTCCTCGTGGCCCAGGATACAGTTGATCTTGAGCTGGCAAAACAGTGCCAGGAGGTATATTCAGCTGCCTCCTCCGCTCAGATCAACTGGTCCAAATGCACAGGCCTTTTAGAGGGTAATTTACAGGTACACTCTTTGCCTCCCACGTTTCGTGACATCACGTGGGAGGCAGATGTCGTTAAATATCTGGGGGTCTACCTGTCCGCTGCGGACGCTTCCGTCCCAGACAACTGGAGGGAGTTAGAGGGCAGTGTCCTCTCTCGTCTGGGACGATGGCGGGGTCTAACAAAAATGCTTTCCCTTAGGGGGTGGACTCTAGTGGTGAATCAGCTGGTCTGAGTCCGACCCCCGAGTTTGTCACCAATATCCAGAGGAATTTGTTAGATTTCCTCTGGATGGGAAGGCATTGGGTCTCTGCAGGGGTGGCAAGTCTGCCTTTGGTGGTGGGTGGACAGGGAGTAGTTTGTGTGTGCTCCCAGTTGTCCACCTTCCGCCTTCAGTACCTGCAGAGATACCTATATGCAGATCCCTCTCCGCAATGGTGCGCACTGGCATCCAGCTTTTATTGGCAGTTGCACAACCTGGGGTATGACCGGCAATTATTTCTGATCAGGCCCGAGGGGTTTGGGAGAGACCTCTCGGTGTTGCCGGCATACTACCAGGAAACCCTCAAGGCCTGGCCTATTTAATCCAACAGTGGGGGCTCCAATGTTACAGTCCCCCAGTATCATCCGCCGCCTTAGTCATGCATGAATGACCCGAGTCGGGGATCTCCTGGAATACGGGCGTTCCGTTTGGGGTATGTGACGCCCAAAGTCTCGGGGCGCTTGCTCCAGGAGATTAGGGATGCCATCTCCCCCGACTCGCGCACCTTCCTTTGCGGGGCTTTGCAGGCCGGAGTGCCACATGCACCTTTCAACACCCCTGCTCCGGCTGTTTGCATTGGACACAAGCCCCGTGTTTCCCCTCAGGCTCCTCCTGTCCCCAACCTCTCGAAGTTGAGGGACATACCCTCGGCATGCTTTCGCGGCATGCCGAGGAAGAGCTTATATTCTCTCGTGCTCCATACAGTGCACTTCCTTGCCCTCGTGACCCGTCCCGATACCATCTGGAGGCGGGTCCTACCAGCTGACGAGGGCAAGAGGCCCCGGTGGAGGGAACTTTATTCTGATTTAGTTCCACGACCCACCGGGGACTTGAGTTGGAGAGTGCTCCATGGTGCACTGAGCACGGGAGAGTACTTAGCTAAATTCACGGACTCTCCCTCCACTTGTCCATTCTGTGGCAAGGGAGAGTCCGTGTATCATATTTATTTTAGTTGCGCCAGAATGCAGCCCCTCTTGTCACTCTTGAGGGGCCTCCTCCTGCAGTTCTGGCTGCATTTCTCCCCTCACATTTTTATTTTTGGGCGCCCAGTGTTCCGGGGCAATAAGGCCAGGGACCTCCTCGTCAACCTGCTCCTGGCATTAGCCAAATTGGCTATATATAAGTCCAGGAAGCAGTGTTTGATAGGGGGGGTTCCCTTGTCACCTGAGGCCATGTTCCGGGTGCTGGTGCGCTCCCGTATCCGGGCAGAGTACCACCTGGCTTTGTCCACTGGGGGAATGGATGAGTTTGTCTCCCAGTGGGCTTTAGATGGTGTGCTCTGCTCGGTATCCCCCCATCCGGTTTCTTTATCTCTCAACCTCCTAAAATGATTTTTTTTTAGTTTACAGAACAGTTTTTTCTCATAATTTTAAAATACACTGTGCCAAGTTCAACAATCCAATCTATTTGGGGTACCAGCAGTCTACATTTAAAAAAAAATGACAGGCAGAGGCAGGACACCCCGCAGGGGCCGTCGTGGTCGTGGTGCTGTGATTCCCTTTGGCTCTACAATAATGACCAGTGTTCAGAGGCCAGTTACCCTGAACTGGAAAAGTTCAGAGGACATAGTTGAATGGCTAACACAGGACACCCAATCTTCTACAGCTTCCGCTTGGAACATTGACGCACCATCATCCTCCAGCTTAGCTTCGGGCACCTCTCAAGTTACCACTCGCCCGCCTGCCGCCACCACCAACACTAGTACCACAGCCGATTCAATTGATCAGTCAGAAGAGTTATTTACACATCAGTTTGAAGAAATGAGTGATGCGCAACCATTATTGCCAGAGGATGTAGATAACAAGGATATGTCTCAATCAGGCAGCATTACACACATGTACGTACGATGTGATGATGATGTACCGGCTGCTGCTTCCTTTGTTCAGTTGTCATATACAAGTGAGGCGGGGGGTGATGATGATGACGATGTGTCCGTGGATGTCACGTGGGTGCCCGCTAGAAGAGAAGAAGAACAGGGGGAAAGTTCAGATGGGGAGACAGAGAGGAGGAGGAGACAAGTTGGAAGCAGAGGGAGGTCATCGCAACGAGCTAGTGGCACAGTCAGACAGCATGCATCAGCACCTGGGGTCAGCCAGACAACACGCCAATCAACGCATGCTGTTGCCACCACCAGAATGCCGTCACTGCAGAGCTCAGAAGTGTGGCATTTTTTTGTGTGTCTGCCTCTTACAACAGTGATGCCATTTGCAACCTGTGCCAAAAGAAACTGAGTCGTGGGAAGTCCAACGCCCACCTAGGTACAACTGCTTTGCGCAGGCACATGATGTCACATTACAAACGCCAATGGGATCAACACATGAGTACAAGCAGCACACAAACTCAAAGCTGCCAGCCTCCTCCTAGTCCAGCATCTTAATCCACGTCAACCACTGCTGTCCTCCTTGCCCCCTCTCAACTATCCGCCACTCCGTCTCTCTCCTCTTGCTGTTCCTGCTCATCTCCCCACAGTCAGGTGTCTGTCAAGGGCATGTTTGAGCGTAAGAAGCCAATGCCACAAAGTCACCCCCTTGCCCGGCGTCTGACAGCTGGCTTGTCTGAACTCTTAGCCCGCCAGCTTTTACCATACAAGCTGGTGGAGTCTGAGGCGTTTAAAATATTTGTAGCGATTGGGACACCGCAGTGGAAGGTACCCGGCCGAAATTTCTTTGCCCAAAAGGCAATCCCCAACCTGTACTCGATTGTGCAAAAGGAAGTAATGGCATCTCTGGCACACAGTGTTGGGGCAAGGGTCCATCTGACCTCTGACACCTAGTCTGCAAAGCATGGTCAGGGCAGGTATATCACCTACAATGCTCGTTGGGTAAACCTGATGACGCCTCCTCTACTCCTCCTACTCCATCCTCTTCCATAACTTACTCAGCTGAGTCCTCTTCTGCTGCGTCTTGCTCCACATCAACGGCACCCCGCCAGCTCCCCAGATACTATTCCACATCCCGGATACAGCAGTGTCATGCCGTCTTGGGGTTGACTTGCCTGAAAGCAGAGAGTCACACCGGGCCAGCACTCCTGTCCGCCCTGAACGCACAGGTGGATCAATGGCTGACTCTGCACCAACTGGAGATTGGCAAAGTGGTTTGTGACAACGGAAGAAATTTGTTGGCGGCATTGAATTTGGGCAAGTTGACGCATGTGCCGTGCATGGCACATGTGTGTAATCTGATTGTACAACGCTTTGTCCATAAGTATCCAGGCTTACAGGATGTCCTGAAGCAGGCCAGAAAGGTGTGTGGCCATTTCAGGAGTTCCTACACGGCCATGGCGCACTTTTCAGATATCCAGCGGCGAAACAACATGCCAGTGAGGCGCTTGATTTGTGACAGCCCCACATGTTTGAATTCAACACTCCTAATGTTCGACCGCCTGCTCCAACAAGAAAAAGCCATTAATGAGTATTTGTATGACCGGGGTGCTAGGACAGCCTTTGCGGAGCTGGGGATTTTTTTGCCACGTTACTGGACGCTCATGCGCAATGCCTATAGGCTCATGCGTCCTTTTGAGGAGGTGACAAACCTTCTCAGTCGCACCGAAGGCACCATCAGCGACATCATACCATTTGTTTGCTTCCTGGAGCGTGCCCTGCGAAGAGTGCTGGATCAGGCCGTAGATGAGCGAGACGAGGAAGAGGAAGAGATGTGGTCACCATCACCCCCAGAAACAGCCTTATCAGCATCGCTTGCTGGACCTGCGGCAACGCTGGAAGAGGATTGTGAGGAAGAGGAGTCAGAGGAGGAATGTGGTTTTGAGGGGGAGGAGGAAGACCAATCACAACAGGCATCCCAGGGTGCTCGTTGTCACCTATCTGGTACCCGTGGTGTTGTACATGGCTGGGGGTAAGAACATATCTTCAGCGAGATCACTGAGGACGAGAAACTGGACATGGGTAGCTCGGCATCCAACCTTTTGCAAATGGGGTCTTTCATGCTGTCGTGCCTGTTGCAGGACCCTCGACTACTGGGTATGCAGGCTAGACCTGTGGCCTGAGCTATCCCAATTTGCAATTGAACTTCTGGCCTGCCCCGCTTCAAGTGTCCTGTCAGAAAGGACCTTCAGTGCAGCAGGAGGTTTTGTCACTGAGAAGAGAAGTCGCCTAGGGCAAAAAAGTCTGGATTGCCTCACCTTTATAAAGATGAATGAGGGATGGATCCCGAAGGGACTGACACTGGGCGATACATTCAACTGAAAAAGGCCTGATGAGATGAGCTGCCTTCGGCTAAAACTGGTCCACACGCTGCTGTATGTTATCTGTGAATGCCGGATGACTTGCGTGACTTATCCGCCACCAACTAGGGTTCAAGAACACGCAATGTTTTATGGCACTTTCTACCTGGGGAACAAAGGTCAATTTTTCTGGCCGCTGCAACTGCAGCGGCTGCAACAATACCTCATTTTTTAAATACAATTTTTATGTCAGAAGGCGTACGGCATGTAATGAAAAAGAAAGCATATTGAACAGTCTTGCAAAACACAACAGTTGTGCAAAAATACATATTTACAATGAAGACATTTTGTTAAAATTAGCTGGCTAGGCTTGCTTATTTTTACTTTTTTGGTTAATAAATTTTCTTTTTTTTTACTGTGATTGCAATTTTTAAGAGAAACCTAAGACATGGTAAAACAGACAATAGTAAAGAGTATATCAGCAGTTAACACCAAAGTCCTATTATCTATCATCTCTCCAGCAGTAGCTTATTATTTACAATATCTAACCTGCTCAATCGCCCTTGGGTTACTCTAGGGCAGGCTTCAGTAGGCGACCTCTCCTTTCCTCGGATGATTTTCCGCCGGTTGCTTCTGAAGGGTCTCCTCCAGGGCTCCCCCACTCCGGTCCTTCCCCCCGAGTCGCTTCAACCATTAACAAATGTTTTATTATATTAGGGGGGCACTAAATGGGGATGTTATCCAGGGATCCCAAATTGTCTGGAACTGGGTGATTCTATCCAAGACTACATGGTTTAATCTCTCGTTGAGCAGTAAATAGTTAATTTTTTTTATTAATTCCTGAAAGTTTTAATTTGGGGTTTTCCAACTACTAGCTATGTGTATTTTTTCTTTCAAAAAATATTTTATTAGGTCAGGTAATATATCATATTTAAACAACCATTTCCATGTTACATATATATCCATACATGTTAATACATCACTGAGTTACCTTATCTCTATTAATACTCAGTTTACCCCTTTCCATTCCATAATCTTGGAGCTTATACCATATCCAGAGCTAGTATGTTATCTGGATTTGGTAGTACCTGTAGCCTAAATATATATATATATTTTTACTTTTCAGTTATTAATATAGCTTTAATTCAGTTTGTTTTAGGTTGATTCCCTTTAAGTCTTGAATCCGACTATAATTGGGGAAAAAAATAACTAGTTTTAACATTTAACATGTTGGGAAACGGAAAGGTCCACAAACATCCTCCTTTTTTACATAAATATGATGTAAAATATAGCACTTACCTCCGTCCTCCGCCCCTCTAAGGATCCACACACACCTCCATCCATCCCGTTCTCTTGAGAATATCCTCTCCCATTTAGGGGAGCCCCTATTCCGGACCTAAATTTCTTTAATTGTCTCCAGATGATATGCTATCGCTTAATTGCAGCCACGGAGACCATATATCTCAAAATGTATCAATGAAGTTTTCAACTAAATGGGTAAGGCGTTCATTTATAAGGATAAAGTTTAATATTTTTTTAACCACCTGAAAGTGTAGGGTATCCGATTTCCATTGTCTGGCTATATGGTTCTTTGTGGCCAACATGATGAACTTTAATAGCCTATTTTGAGCGGGCAAGAGACAGACATGCGGAACACCCAGCATGCAGTTTTCTATATTAGCAGAAATCTGAATCTTAAACATTTTAGAAGCTAGTAAGCATGTTTCTTTCCATAGTCTTATGACTGCCGAACACTCCCACCAGACATGAATAAATGTAGCCTCATTACCACTGTTCCTAAAACATGAGCTGCTCCGTTTTGGATCCCATTTATTTAGCTTAAAAGGAGTAATATATGTCCTGTGTAGGACCTTTATTGAAGTCTCAAGCAGACTATAATTTAAAGATCCCCTACTTAAGCCTCGCCAACTTTTATCCCATGTGCTGTCTGCCAACTCGGTGCCCAAATCCCTCTCCCAGGCTATGGTATAGTCTGGTTTGTTTGCCCATGAGATTTCATTAAATAGTTCATACATGAGGCTAATAATACCAGGCTGAAAGGGGGAATCCCTACATTTTTTGAGTAGCCAGGTGTTTCTTTGGGGGGTTCCCCTACCACTTATCGTATATATAAAATGATGTATCCTGCAAAAATTATAGTGTTCAGTTAGGGGTAAATTGTATCTATCTCTCACCCGCTCAAAGGTCATTATTTTGTCGTCATGCCACCATGGACCAACCCTTAGTAGGTTCTGAGAATTCCACCAACTTTCCGGAAGATGTATCTTAAAGTGGGGATTGGGTACGATAGGGGTAAGATCTGATACCCGAGTGTCCAGTTTTTGTGTCCAGTTCATCTCCGTCCATATTTTTAATGAGTGCTTAATCAACGGGTTTTTCAAGTTTCTCAAAAAAGTATACAGGCCTGGAATCCATATTACTGTATCCCATGTATAAGGGGACATGCTTACATTTTCCATAAATACCCAGAGCAGCTGATGTGTGGGAGAATGCGCCAGAGAAATGAAAGCCAGCTGCGCTGCCTTGTAATACAGTTTGCGATTCGGGCACGATAGGCCCCCTTTCCCTTTTGGTCTATACATATAATTTTTTGAGATCCTCGGGGCTTTATGATTCCAAATAAATCTAAAAATTTGTTTTTTCCCCTCTGAATCTTTATGTGTTGTAAGCGATCTCCCGGGAGTTTTAATCTGGCTAACAGGGATTTGTAGTATGTATCTATCAAGTTCATAAATTTGCCTGCAAACCCAAATTTCTGTAATACTGCTTTTAAATAAGGCCATTCCAACGTATCAAAGGCCTTTTCTATATCTAACGCCAAAAGGCATGTGGGTATTTGATGTAGGGATGACCATGAGATTAAATTTTGTGTCCGTCTGATATTGTCCCCCGTTTGTCTATGGGGGATAAACCCTTTTTGGTCTTTATGGATTATGGAGGGGAGAAATCGCGAAATCCTGTTTGCCATTAATTTGGCCAAAAAATTTATATCCCCGTTTAGGAGTGATATGGGGCAGTAATTTTTAAGTTCTAATGGGTCTCGTTGTTCTTTCGGGAAACATATCATATTTGCATGGTTTAGCTTTTGTGGCATGGGAGAGCCTTCTAAATTTTGATTGAAAAGTGTGGCTAAGTGGGGTAATAACAAGTCTATAAAAGTTTGGTCATAGAGATTTGTAAATCCATCCGGGCCCGGGTAGCTATGTGTATTTTGAATGCTAAAGCCATTAATTGGAATAGCTTGTTCTAGGATTGAGATAAGTTTTTTTATGTGTATCCCCAGTAAGCAGGATTCCATTGAAAGAGAAATATCCTTTTGCAAGGATTGGAGGCCCGAGATTTAGCTGAAGTCTTTTATAGTGGACATGAGTGCTGGTATAGAGAGAAGGGGCTTGGTCAGGGTGCAAAGCATATCGTATGCGAAAAATGAACACTTAAACTGATGGTGTCCTACTTGAACCCCCTGAATGGCATGGTTGGTTCTGATTGCCTGCGCTAGGGGTTCAATGGCAAGAGCAAAGAGCAGTGGGGAGAGTGGGCATCCCTGCCTGGTCCCTCTCTGTACTTGGATTTTGGACTTATGGTCCCCTGGTATATTTAAGTTAGCTACTGGTGAGTCGTAGTACCTTCTGAGCAGGTTGAGAAAGCGTCCCTCAAATCCAAATTTATCTAGCATTTTGTACATATATGGCCATTCCACCGTATCAAAAGCCTTCTCTATGTCTAGGGCTAGAGGGCAAACTGGGTTGTTATAGTGTTGAGCCAAGAACTGGGCGTTCAGAACCCTCCTAACATTATCTCCTGCCTCTCTGAAAGGAATGAACCCCGTTTGGTCCTTGTGTATTTAGTCCAGTAAAAAGTTAGATATTCGTTTGGCCATAATTTTAGCTAGGATCTTGACATCCACATTTATCAGGGGTATGGGGCGATAATTTTTAACCTCTAAAGGGTCCCTACACTCTTTTGGAAAGACTATGAGGTCGGCCTGATTCAATTAAGGGGGCATAGGTTCTCCATTTAGTATAGCGTTAAACAAAGATGTTAGGTGCGGGGGTAAGCAAGGGCTCAAATTTCTTATAGTACAGATGAGTAAAACCGTCTGGCCTGGGGACTTGCCAAATTTAAGATCTTGTATTGTAGATTTAACTTCCTCTTGGGATATGTCTAGGTTCAAGCTGTCCAATTGAGGTACAGGTATTTTGTGGACTTCTTGCTGTAGTAGGAAGGACTCTATGTCAGATCCGCTGCAGCAGGATTGGGATGAATATATGGTCTGATAGAAGTTTTGAAATGTTTCTTGGATAGCATTGGGGCTAAAGGAGGTTTGGCCATCAGATAGTCTAAAGATACCGTATATTATGTCCTCTCTTGGGGGGTAAAGACACTAATAATTCCTCCAATGTGTGGGCAAGGTCCCTGGTTAGCCCCGTGGGTTATCTGTTAAAAAGAGTGGTGCAGAGACTGTGGGGGCTGTTAGCCTCCTTGTCCCCGTGTGGCCGTTTAGAATCCCTGCTGCTGCATGTTTCAGCTTTATTAAGGTGTAATTGTACAGCGTTTGACTCAAGTAGCTGCCTGTGCTGGGTCAGTTTGGCTTAATAGCTGGGCCCTTTTCCTGCCAAGATGGCGACCGTCAGTCCATGGGCCTCTATGTCCCCTTCACTACCTTTGTCCCCGCTTGTGTGCTTATTTGGGATGGCCCCCCTTTATATCTCCGGCCCGTGGCCTTCTCAGGTCCCCCCCTCAATCTCTGAGTGTGGGTATGTGGGGCTGGGGCGTTGAATCAGGCCTACCTTCTTCTCTGCTCGCTGCAAGATCAACAATACCTAATTTTTCAGGCATGTGTACATGCCTAATTTTTCTGGCCTCTGGTGCGGCACTGTGCCTTCAACAACCAAACCCCCCAAAAAAGGCACATAACAGGGATTAAACTAATAGGAGTAGTACTACTTAACACACCACTCATATCTGGTGTAACAGTAGTGTACATTTAAAACAAAAAATATTATTACTACTGTAATAGATTGCATAGCAGTTAGTTGTCTGCAAGCGTGTGTGTCAGACCTACAGCGTCTACTCTGCCAACTTCTGTCTATCCCTTATCCTCTACAGGTTGAGACCTAATCTTTGGTGACTCCAGACCAACACATGAGTACAAGCAGCACACAAACTCAAAGCCGCCATCCTCCTCCTGGTCCAGCATCATCAGCCACATCAACCACTGCTGTCCTCCTTGCCCCCTCTCAACCATCCGCCACTGCGTCTCTCGCCTTGAGCAGTTCCTGCTCATCTGCCCATAGTCAGGCGCCTGTAAAGGACATGTTTGAGCGTAAGAAGCTAATGTCACAAAGTGCCCCAAAATTGAAGTGATACGACCAACAAAGCATCTTTTTCCATCTCCTGGTTCTAAAAATCCAGGCCTTATACATGCCCCCTGATAGGTGACGTAACAAGTATTAAACTGATAAGAGTAGTACTTACAAAAACGCCACTCCTATCTGGTGGCACCTTTGATTGCACGTGCCGTGCCCCAAAATTGAAGTGATACGACCAACAAAGCATCTTTTTTCATCTCCTGGTTCTAAAAATCCAGGCCTTATACATGCCCCCTGATAGGTGCTGTAACAGGTATTAAACTGATAAGAGTAGTACTTACAAACACGCCACTCCTATCTGGTGGCACGTTTGATTGCACGTGCCGTGCCCTAAAATTGAAGTGATACGACCAACAAAGCATCTTTTTCCATCTCCTGGTTCTAAAAATCCAGGCCTTATACACGCCCCCTGATAGGTGACGTAACAAGTATTAAACTGATAAGAGTAGTACTTACAAACACGCCACTCCTATCTGGTGGCACCTTTGATTGCACGTGCCGTGCCCCAAAATTGAAGTGATACGACCAACAAAGCATCTTTTTTTATCTACTGGTTCTAAAAATCCAGGCCTTATACATGCCCCCTGATAGGTGCTGTAACAGGTATTAAACTGATAAGAGTAGTACTTACAAACAAGCCACTCCTATCTGGTGGCACCTTTGATTGCACGTGCCGTGCCCTAAAATTGAAGTGATACGACCAACAAAGCATCTTTTTCCATCTCCTGGTTCTAAAAATCCAGGCCTTATACACGCTCCCTGATAGGTGACGTAACAAGTATTAAACTGATAAGAGTAGTACTTACAAACACGCCACTCCTATCTGGTGGCACCTTTGATTGCACGTGCCGTGCCCCAAAATTGAAGTGATACGACCAACAAAGCATCTTTTTCCATCTCCCGGTTCTAAAAATCCAGGCCTTTTACACGCCCCCTGATAGATGCTGAAACAGTTATTTAACTGATAAGAGTAGTACTTACAAACACGCCACTCCTATCTGGTGGCACCTTTGATTGCACGTGCCAAATTATCCTTGGCAACGGTTAGAAGTGGAAACACTAACTGGCTCAGACGGCCCGGGACCTCATCAGGAAGCAAGTTATAGGGAGATTCTGTATGAGAGCAGTCAGCCATTATGAATCTCTACCCGGGCCCTCCCATATGGTGAGATGAGGAGCCACAATTTAATGATGGAGAGGTACGAGGCCAAATAAATCATGACAGGGAGGCCCAGAGAGCTCTTATGGAAGTGCATATTAAAATGTGCCATCTCTTTTTTTTATTTTTTATTTATTTCGTTTTTAGAAAGCATACAGAAAACAAATTAGGACTTACAAAACAAGGCATACACGAACAAGAAACACAGGTGCCTTGATAGGTAACTAAGGCACTAAATACATACTCCATTATTTAGATTTCAGTGTGGGAACATTACATAACTGTTCAATATCTAAACACACAATGCATGTTTATAAAAGAAAAATAGAATTGAAAAAAAGAGAAAAAGGAAAAGGGAAAATTATTTTGCACTAGCTTAATAAGATCAATGTTACTCATAAGGGAACATCCTAACCACAGGGTAGAAAGCTTTGAAACATTATATGGACTCCATATAGTAATCCCATTTCGACCAACTAAAATGATGGGCATAGCACTCCGAAAAAGTGTCATTACGGTTATTCATTAATTCTCTATTTATATGGACAAGATTACGTAGTTCGGAAATTGTTGGAATCGTGGGTTGCTTCCAATATTTTACTATAAGGTACTTCGCCACCAGAAGAATGTGGCATATCAAGTATCTATCTATGGGAGGTAATTTCTCTATATTCATGTGGAGAATGGCTACTTGGGGAGACAGGATAATTTGTTTATCAAGCAGCTTGGATATTAGTTGGGAGATATCTAGCCACCACTTCTGTAATTTAATGCAATCCCACCAGGTATGATAGTCAGTGCCTCGTGAGCCACATAGTTTCCAACAGCGATCTGTTGCATCTAAGTTGATTTTCCCCATTTTAACTGGTGTTAGATGCCATCTGTGGATAATTTTAAAATACAGCTCTGTATATGATGCCTTAACAGAGGATTTTTTTGTGGTTTTAAGAATATCCCTCCAACTTGTGGCTTCCAAGCTGATCCCTAGATCCATTTCCCAACCTTTAACCCCTAAGCTTTTAGTAAAGGGGATGAGGTCATCTATAATACTGCCACATTTTGATATGATATGTGACATTTTCCCCTTTAAAATTAGTTCTTCTAATTTAGTCAGGATATTCATCCCACATAATGTATACCCTCTTGCCAGCAGGTTTTGCTTGAGACTTACATAATTTAACCAATTTAGTTTTTTTAACTCCGGATTTTGCTGTAGTGCATGTAGAGTAAGGAGATTACCATTATTATATAAATGAGAAATATTTCTAAGGCCCTGGTCAAGTAACAACTTTATTATAGGACATTGTACCTTGGGTTTTAAGATTTCTAGAGGAGCCGCGATTGAAGGTATATTTAATATTTGCATCTTTTGTTTGAATTTATACCAAAGTTTTAAAATAGCATGAAGATTTTTAGGGAGGTTGCCGATCATAGTTTTGGTATATACAGGGAGCCAGAGCAATAATTGAATAGGGAAATCCTCCATCAAAGCTTCTTCCAAGATTAGCCATCTAGGCTTATCATTGGTGATATTCCAACATATGAGTTGGGCCAAGATTATCTTAAGGTGAATGTCTTTTAAACATGGTGCATTTAGACCACCTTTAATAAATTTTTTATATGTTATACTTTTCCGGAACCTCGTTTTTTTTTATAAATACAGAAATTTATCTAATTGGTCCTGAATACACTTCAAATAGCTGTTAGCTAAAATATCAGGTATGGATCGCATATAATATGTAATTTTGGGGAGAATATTCATGTTAATTGAGGCTATTCTGACAGACCACGAGAGACTATAGTGGCTCCAAACCGTTAGTGTGGGTCTAATTCGCTTCATCACCTCATTAATATTGTCTTTAAGAATTTTATCTACTCGGAAATAGAATCTTATACCTAAGTGAACTATATATTTGGAGTCCCAGTTAAAACAAAAGACTTCTCTTAATTTATTTTTAATTTCGGTTGTTATTCCGTTTGTTAATGTATCTGATTTTGAGTGGTTGATTTTAAAATAGGATAACCTGCCAAACACCTCGACTATTTCTTGGAGTTTATAGCAGGCGTATAACGGATTTGTTACGGCTATTATGATATCATCTGCGTAGACCATATATTTAAACTCTTCTTTACCTATACAAATCCCTTTAATATCCTTACATTGTGGTAAGTATATTGCCAATGGTTCCATAAAAAGTATAAATAGGAGCGGGGATAGAGGGCATCCCTGACGGGTACCATTCCTGATACTAAATTGTTTTGATTCGAATTCCGGATTCACGACTCGTGAAAAGGATTTTCTATAGAGGGCTTTAACAGACGTAGAAGCGAATTCCCCCAGACCAAATCTCAGCAATACGCATTGTAAAAATTCCCAGTTAACTCTATCAAAGGCTTTTTCGGCATCTAGTGATAAAAACATTACTGATATGTCTTTATCTCTAATGTAAGATAATAAGTTCAAAAGTCTTCTTGAGTTGTCTGATGTCTGACGTCCTGGGATGAACCTGGATTGATCTGGGTGGATCAGATTGACCATAATATTCTTTAGTCTATTAGCTAGGATTTTAGAATACAATTTCACATCTATGTTTATTAAAGATATTGGTCTGTAGCTACTGCACTCATCAGGATTCTTCCCTTCCTTTAGGATGTTTATTATTTTAGTCTCAGTCATTTCTAGCGGGATATGCCCTGATTGTTTAATTTCATTAAATAAACTATGCAAGACCGGTTTAAGTTCTGACTGAAAGATCTTGTAGAACAGATGGTCAAAACCATCTGGGCCAGGGGCTTTATTTGTTTTACCAGACTTTATTACTTTAATAATTTCCTCGCCCGAAATTTCCCTGTTTAGATCTATGAATTCTTGGTCAGAAATCCTAGGGAACTTGATCTTATCTAGGAAGGTATTAATATCTATCTTATCTGGTTTTACAAAATTGGCGTCCTTATCTAAGTTATATAATTTCTCATAAAACTCCCGAAAGAGCTCACTGATTTTATCAGGATTCATATGAACGTTTTTCTGATTATGTAATAAGTTTGTGATCCTGTTTTTGTTACGTTGTTTCTTTAGCCTATTTGCAAGAATTTTGCCAGTTTTATTACCGTATAAAAATTTTGATTGTTGTACTCTCCAAAGAAGGTTATCTGCCTGAGATTGTAGAATATGGTTTATTTGGTTGTTTACTGCTATTATTTCATGACCCAAAACTGTATTTGGGCTCTTTTTATTGAGCTGGTGCAATTTCTCTAGTTCAATATATAAAGTTTTTAGGGGTTTTCCCCTTTGCTTATTTACATTTGCCATCCGGGAAATTAAGATACCCCTGATATAGGCTTTATAGGAACACCATAGTGTCTTGCTTGAGGTCACAGAGTTTTTGTTTGTTTCAAAAAATTCCAAGGTATCCTTTTTCACTGCATTAAGATTATCTGTATTTTTAAATAGTATTGGATTAATTTTCCATCTTTTTGTTACTTTTACAGCCGGCGAGACCTCCAGGTTAATACTGTTCATGCTATGGTCTGACCATGGTGTTAAAATAATATCTGACTTCTCTATCATTTTTAGGGTATGTACATCAGAAAATATATAGTCTATCCGAGACAAGGATTTAAATTGATTCGAGAAAAATGTGTAATCTTTACAATTAGGGTGCAAAACACGTCAAATGTCGTATAGTTCAAAATCATTTATAATGTTGGAGAAGTCTAGGGCAGTTTTTATTTCTGTGGCTTCCGATTTTATCTTGTGGCCTCTCTGTTTGTCCATCTTCGAATCCCTAATCATGTTAAAATCTCCACATAAAATAAGACTCCCTCTCTTCAGTTTATATAGATCTTTCAGGAACGTTTTTAAATACCTAATCTGGTTTTTGTTAGGCAAATATACATTAGCAACAGTTAGTAAAGAATTGTTAACGTCCCCCGACCAAATTATGAATCTACCTAGAGGATCTATTTTTGAAAATAATTCCGAAACTTTTAAGCTTTTATTAAAAAAAATAGAAACTCCCTTAGATTTACTTTTAAAGGTCGAGTGTATATTAAAGGGGTAATGTCTATCAGTCAGATACTTAATAGAATCCTTCTTCAGGTGAGTCTCCTGAAGGCATAATATATCTGCTTTGATTTTGACATAGTTTACAAAGGCAATTTTCCTTTTAGTCGGTGAGTTTAGTCCATTTACATTGTGAGAAATTATTTTTATTCCTTTAGTCATTGTCCCAACTTATGAACTTGATTATCATATTTAGTACTTCCCAGCGTCTAAGATTGTCCCACACTACAAAATGTTTTTTAACATACATCCCATACCCTCGATGGATTTAGAGTGGGCTGTGGAACCTATGTTTGCTCTCACAGACCCTCATAACTCCCCTCCAGGGGTGGGAACACAAACAACATATAACACTAATATTTACAAAGCAACTACCTGGTGGTAGAAAATGGCCGGACATAGTCCCCATACCAAAATAGGGACGATGGCGGGGATATAGGGGCGTTTTAATTACTCGGGAGTGTTTTACATGATTTTACCAGTATTGGATTCAGAATGTTCTTTGACATGCCTGGTTTAAGTAGCTCAACCACTTTATCTATTATTTTCTAATAGTGGAGGGATGAGGCTAATTAGACCTACAGAACCATTGCATAACATGACTCATAATAGGAAAAAGAGAAAGAAAAGAAAATAAAGAAACTGATAAAAGAAGAAAGCCAAAGAGAGAGATCTTAGCAATTTAATTTCTCCTTCTTTTAAATTCCCCTTCATCTCCCTTTTCTCTCATTTGTTTATTTCTCCCATCTTCTTCCCTGCCCCCTTCATTCTTCCACTCAGATTAAATAAATGTGTTGAGGCTAGTGGTTTCCTAACCAACGAAAAATGATAATACAAAAAATAAAAAATAAATATAGGGGGGGGGGGGGGAAGAAGTGGCGTAATCATTATCACTACTCATATCTGGTCCACTTAGAAGGGACCAGGCCCTGGTATTTGGCCTACGAAATACTATTAC
Source organism: Discoglossus pictus (assembly GCA_027410445.1). NCBI lineage: Eukaryota > Metazoa > Chordata > Amphibia > Anura > Alytidae > Discoglossus > Discoglossus pictus. The sequence continues at coordinate 395,475,258 of CM050167.1, read as the reverse complement.
TGCTTCCTCTTACTTGTGATCCACAGGTCTCCCCACTCATACCCTCCTATTTAGGGGCATTACTTGTTATACCATTTGAAACCAGGCGCCAATCCTATTTCCCAGAAAGATTCATAGAGCTTTCGCCCTCCTACATCTCCTCTCCCCTAAGACACATAAAGGGGGGAGGGGAGGCGGCAGGGGGGGAAAAGGAGGGAGAACATACTTCCTCCCCCCGTACCGGCCCCATCGCCCCCCCCCCCCCCCAATCTCCTAGTTTTTTTGCCATACATGCTCACTGGAAGTTAGGTTCGGCTGGCCAGCCTCTAAATCACGAACTATAATTTAAAAATTCCATGTTTGTAGCATTTTTACCCCCTCCTGGACAGATTTTATCCTGTGCCACTTAGAATCTTTATAAACAGATAAACCTACTGGAGATGACCATTTATATCTTACTTCTTTTTGTCTTAAAACCTGGGTAATTTCCCTGAATTCTCATCTTCTAGATAAGGTATATACCGACAGGTCTGAAAATATTTTAAGATTTTCAAAGGGGACGAGAATCTTTGCTTAATAAAGGCCACCTTCATAATCTCATCTTTATATGAGCGATAGTGAACTCTTGCTATGACATCTCTAGGAGTAGATTTATCTAGATGTTTCGCCAATGGAATTCTGTGAATAACATCAATAGTGTTCTCATTAGGTGAGAAATTTAGGACCAGGGTCGCCAAAAAATTCTCCACATAGGATTTCATGTTGCAGTCTAGTATGGTTTCCGGGATGCCTCTAAAGCGGAGATTGTTCATTCTGCTACGGTCTTCAATTGAGGATATCTTATTTGTTAAATCCTCAATTCTATTTTCCAACAGCTTTGTATATTTAAGCAGATTATTATTGTCCGTGATTAAATTATCACATATATCTTCGACGGATTCCACTCTCTGGTTCACTTCTTTGATTAATACTGAGTTGTCCGCAATTTTTTTTGTCAACTCTGAGATTATATTCGTCTGAAATGACTGTAACATATCTTGCATTTTGGAGCAGGTGAGGATTTCTTCTTCTTCCACACCTGAATTTTCAGATCTGGAAGTCTGTGACGCTTTGTCTGGTGACTCGGTTGTTGGTGACCTAGATATAGTACGTTCTGTTTGAATAGTCGAGCCAGAACCCTTATATCTTGGTGAAAACATTAGTGGTGTTTTTGTAGGCTCATTTTTAGCTTTGTCCCTTGATTTCAATTTTGTTGGCATGTTTGTATGAAATATTAGTCCCAAGTTTCAAATTATAGGTATAGTATAGGTATAGTATTTCACGGGTATACCACGTGCTTTATACTACAAGGTACAAACTTGCTCACAGCATATGGGGTGATGAAGCTATGTACACTTCTTGAAAAAAAGGAGGAAAAAAAATAAATAAGAGAGCGTAGAGGTCAAAGACCTAGAGCTTTGTCCATATATACACGAATATGTGCAAGTATATATGTGTCTTCAGTATACTATCTGTTTATTCAGCGTAAAATTCTGTATTATATATATTTGTCGATCAGGGGTCCCACGTATCCCCCCCTGCACCAAACACCCAGACAACTTTGTATAGCCTGGCCCCCCTACCTCCACATCATTAATGGACCATGCCTGAATTCCTCACGCTTAGTGGGGAGCCAAGGCTCCTGGTGTTGCAGTTATAATGGGGTAGTTTGCTTAGTAAGCCTTCTTGACAGCTCCTGCCAGGGGTTGTTTGTTATAATTTACTGTCCCATGTGTCTTCCCCCCAAGCACATATAAAGAAACTCACTTTATGATTGTGGTCCCCCGTTGGGAAGCGGGTGCTGGGAAGCAGGGGCCGTCCGTAGGCTCCAGAAATCAGCTGCCTTCCTCCTCTCTGTATGCAGCCTCCACACGCTGCACTTCTGTGCTGCTTTCAATGGCAGGGGCAGCCCAGGATTGCCCTGGAGGCAGGGAGCCACTACAGCAGGCAAGGGGGGTCCACCGCGGCGCGGCGCGCCGATCGCAGCCACAGCCACGGCGTCCTCACGCTGTGTTGCAGCGCTGATGTCGGGGAACACCGTCAGAATAAAGGCACCGTCAGAATAAAGGCAACCACCCAGGTTACCTACGTTGACGTTGACGCACTAACCATTTCCGGCTGCCTCCTACTACTCATCGCTCTTAACCTCCTCTGAGGCTTAGAACTCTTGCCCAGGCAGAAGGTCTAAGATCTGCAGCCCGTAATAAGGCTACATCTCACTCTCGTAGCTCTTCAATCTTTGCGACCCCAGCCGCCACCACCATCTGAACCTCAGCTTATGTCATCATCTCTCACCATATACCTACAACTCCAGCTGATATGCAGGCCATGACTGGAGAATGTACTACTCCCTCCAACCCCCACTCAGTGCTAGAGTGAGAAGGCGTGGTGGCACGGAGGGTGGAGGCCCTGTGCTCAGAAAGGAGAGGGAATAGGAGCTGCATCTAATAATTTCACCTTCTCATCAACACTCCTCACTGAATATGAATTTGTCAGAAATGTTGACATACTCCCGTCTGGCTATATAGTAGAGGTTCATGGCCTATGTAGTGGACATTTTATTAACCATGTGGCTACCAACCATCACATGGACCATGACACGTGTGGTTATGTGTTGTGTTTAACATTTTACCAATTGATGTGGAATGCCGTTGAGAAGAGATGGTGTAGTCATTATTATTTCTATTACTATCTCCACTACTGATTGAAAAAAAAGTTTTTTTCATTTTAAGCAAATCTCCCATTCATTAAGCCCTGTTTGTCATCTTCAAGCAGTGCTATCATATAATGTAAGTAAACTATAAACCCAATCAGGCATTAGATTACTGACATTCACCCCAGCAGAATGATCTTAAATGCCATATATGACTACATATATCATCTTTAAAGAACATGAGCGATGTTATGTTCAATTACTACCAATATTGTCATGACTTTTGACTTGCATAGTCCTATTAGCATCTGCTATCACACCCAGTAGTTATACATGTGTTATTGTTGCATCTCATCCTCTTAACATTATTATAGCAATATCATTTATCTATATTTATTTACAGATATTATGGCTGATGGACTTTGTCTTACATGAATATAAATGGATGTGTACAAGTAATGTGATAATTGTAATCAGTTTTGTTCAGATAACACCTGTATACAAATGAAATGTGATATTAGTGTGGCTCAACCATTTCATATGAAGTGATATTATTCCTGGCCAAATGATTGTGGTCACAGGTCATTGTCCATGACAGATTCACTATAATTAGCACTGCTCATAGATAGGATCAGGTCAATTTGTTTATTTTTTCAGTGATAGGATGAAACACTGTAAGTACAGTTATTGCAAGATTTTTATCCTCTTTTTTTCAGATTTTGAACATAATTTTTTATATTTTAGATTTTTTTGCTGATTTTCAGAACACATTGTAACACAACGATCATATTATTATTATTATTATTATTATTCAGTATTACATTTTAACCCCTTAGGTTTCCCATTTTTCCAAGTCTATCCCTTTACTAGTACTTGCATTAGAGCACCTGTTGTGGTCCCTATGTGCTGTGCCCCAAAATTGAAGTGATACGACCAACAAAGCATCTTTTTCCATCTCCTGGTTCTAAAAATCCAGGCCTTATACTCGCCCCCTGATAGGTGACGTCACAAGTATTAAACTGATAAGAGTAGTACTTACAAACACGCCACTCCTATCTGGTGGCACCTTTGATTGCACGTGCCGTGCCACAAAATTGAAGTGATACGACCAACAAAGCATCTTTTTCCATCTCCTGGTTCTAAAAATCCAGGCCTTATACACGCCCCCTGATAGGTGACGTAACAGGTATTAAACTGATAAGAGTAGTACTTACAAACACGCCACTCCTATCTGGTGGCACCTTTGATTGCACGTGCCGTGCACCAAAATTGAAGTGATACGACCAACAAAGCATCTTTTTCCATCTCCTGGTTCTAAAAATCCAGGCCTTATACACGCCCCCTGATATGTGCTGTAACAGGTATTAAACTCATAAGAGTAGTACTACTTAACACACCTTATAATAATGCAGAGAGAGGCAACGCAGTGAGAGGAGTCTGAAGAAGAGGAGTCAGAGGAGGAAGGTGTCTTTGAGGAGGTGGAAGACCAAACACAGCAGGCGTCCCAGGGGGCTTGTTGTCACCTTTCGGGGACCCTTGGTGGCTGGGTGGAGGAAGAGACCTTCAATGACATCAGTGAGGACAAGGAACGGGACATGGCTAGCCTGGTATCCAACCTTGCGCAAATGGGGAGTTTGCGGTTGTGCAAATGGACTGTTTGCGTATGTTTGCAGTGCGTTAAAGGGGGAGTTTGGTCTGTCACTGTGAAGCGGGCCTAACCCTTACACTACCTGATCGATACAACATCATACCTGATGTTTTGAAGCACGTTATTCCAAACAATTTAGGAATGTTAGGTAATTTATGCCCTTTATGGCTTAAAACCAGACTCTGCATCAACTATGTAATTTTCCGTGGGAGTTTTGCCATGGATCCTCCTCCGGCATGCCACAGTCCAGGTGTTAGTCCCGTTGAAACAACTTTCCCATCACTATTGTGGCCAGAAAGAGTCCCTGTGGGTTTTAAAATTCGCCTGCCTATTGAAGTCTATGGTGGTTCGCCGGGTTCGCCGGTTCGCGAACATTTGCGGCGGTTCGCGTTCGCGGTTCGGGAACCGAAAATGTTATGTTCGCGACATCACTAAGCAGAGCATGTGTACTCATGAGCTGCAGACTGCAGACCCCCAGCAGGATTAAATAGTTTGATATGAGCCTATTATACAGAGCTACCTTCATCTGTGTAATGTATACAGAAACACACAGCAACCAATTCTTCATATAATATTAACTCATACACTATTTGTCACTCTTTTCAGTACCTAGGGGGGCCAGGCCTCCCATGGAGCAGTAGGAGCTGGTGTTGTCTCCACCTATGGTTGACCCTGATTATGCAGATGTCCCAAATTATCCTTGGCAACGGTTGGAAGTGGAAACACTAACTGGCTCAGAGGTCCCGGGACCTCATCAGGAAGCAAGTTATAGGGAGATTCAGTATGAGAGCAGTCAGCCATTATGAATCTCTACCCGGGCCCTCCAATATGGTGAGATGAGGAGCCACAATTTAATGATGGAGAGGTACAAGGCCAAATAAATCATGACAGGGAGGCCCAGAGAGCTCTTATGGAAGTGCATATTAAAATGTGCCATCTCACTCTCGTAGCTCTTCAATCTTTGTGACCCCAGCCGCCACCACCATCTGAACCTCAGCTTATGTCATCATCTCTCACCATATACCTACAACTCCAGCTGATATGCAGGCCATGACTGGAGAACGTACTACTCCCTCCAACCCCCACTCAGTGCTAGAGTGAGAAGGCGTGGTGGCACGGAGGGTGGAGGCCCTGTGCTTAGAAAGGAGAGGGAATAGGAGCTGCATCTAATAATTTCACCTTCTCATCAACACTCCTCACTGAATATGAATTTGTCAGAAATGTTGACATACTCCCACCTGGCTATATAGTAGAGGTTTATGGCCTATGTAGTGGACATTTTATTAACCATGTGGCTACCAACCATCACATGGACCATGACACGTGTGGTTATGTGTTGTGTTTAACATTTTACCAATTGATGTGGAATGCCATTGAGAAGAGATGGTGTAGTCATTATTATTTCTATTACTATCTCCACTACTGATTGAAAAAAAAGTTTTTTTCATTTTAAGCAAATCTCCCATTCATTAAGCCCTGTTTGTCATCTTCAAGCAGTGCTATCATATAATGTAAGTAAACTATAAACCCAATCAGGCATTAGATTACTGACATTCACCCCAGCAGAATGATCCTAAATGCCATATATGACTACATATATCATCTTTAAAGAACATGAGCGATGTTATGTTCAATTACTACCAATATTGTCATGACTTTTGACTTGCATAGTGCTATTAGCATCTGCTATCACACCCAGTAGTTATATATGTGTTATTGTTGCATCTCATCCTCTTAACATTATTATAGCAATATCATTTATCTATATTTATTTACAGACATTATGGCTGATGGACTTTGTCTTACATGAATATAAATGGATGTGTACAAGTAATGTGATAATTGTAATCAGTTTTGTTCAGATAACACCTGTATACAAATGAAATGTGATATTAGTGTGGCTCAACCATTTCATATGAAGTGATATTATTCCTGGCCAAATGATTGTGGTCACAGGTCATTGTCCATGACAGATTCACTATAATTAGCACTGCTCATAGATAGGATCAGGTCAATTTGTTTATTTTTTCAGTGATAGGATGAAACACTGTAAGTACAGTTATTGCAAGATTTTTATCCTCTTTTTTTCAGATTTTGAACATAATTTTTTATATTTTAGATTTTTTTGCTGATTTTCAGAACACATTGTAACACAATGATCATATTATTATTATTATTATTATTATTATTATTACTATTATTATTCAGTATTACATTTTAACCCCTTAGGTTTCCCGTTTTTCCAAGTCTATCCCTTTACTAGTACTTGCATTAGAGCACCTGTTGTGGTCCCTATGTGCCGTGCCCCAAAATTGAAGTGATACGACCAACAAAGCATCTTTTTCCATCTCCTGGTTCTAAAAATCCAGGCCTTATACTCGCCCCCTGATAGGTGACGTAACAAGTATTAAACTGATAAGAGTAGTACTTACAAACACGCCACTCCTATCTGGTGGCACCTTTGATTGCACGTGCCGTGCCCCAAAATTGAAGTGATACGACCAACAAAGCATCTTTTTCCATCTCCTGGTTCTAAAAATCCAGGCCTTATACACGCCCCCTGATAGGTGCTGTAACAGGTATTAAACTGATAAGAGTAGTACTTACAAACACGCCACTCCTATCTGGTGGCACCTTTGATTGCACGTGCCGTGCCACAAAATTGAAGTGATACGACCAACAAAGCATCTTTTTCCATCTCCTGGTTCTAAAAATCCAGGCCTTATACACGCCCCCTGATAGGTGACGTAACAGGTATTAAACTGATAAGAGTAGTACTTACAAACACGCCACTCCTATCTGGTGGCACCTTTGATTGCACGTGCCTTGCCCCAAAATTGAAGTGATACGACCAACAAAGCATCTTTTTCCATCTCCCGGTTCTAAAAATCCAGGCCTTATACACGCCCCCTGATAGGTGCTGTAATAGGTATTAAACTGATAAGAGTAGTTTTACTTAACACACCTTATAATAATGCAGATAGAGGCAACGCAGTGAGAGGAGTCTGAAGAAGAGGAGTCAGAGGAGGAAGGTGTCTTTGAGGAGGTGGAAGACCAAACACAGCAGGCGTCCCAGGGGGCTTGTTGTCACCTTTCGGGGACCCTTGGTGGCTGGGTGGAGGAAGAGACCTTCAATGACATCAGTGAGAACAAGGAACGGGACATGGCTAGCCTGGTATCCAACCTTGTGCAAATGGGGAGTTTGCGGTTGTGCAAATGGACTGTTTGCGTTTGTCTGCCGTGCGTTAAAGGGGGAGTTTGGTCTGTCACTGTGAAGCGGGCCTAACCCTTACACTACCTGATCGATACAACATCATACCTGATGTTTTAAAGCACGTTATTCCAAACAATTTAGGAATGTTAGGTAATTTATGCCCTTTATGGCTTAAAACCAGACTCTGCATCAACTATGTAATTTTCCGTGGGAGTTTTGCCATGGATCCCCCTCCGGCATGCCACAGTCCAGGTGTTAGTCCCGTTGAAACAACTTTCCCATCACTATTGTGGCCAGAAAGAGTCCCTGTGGGTTTTAAAATTCGCCTGCCCATTGAAGTCTATGGCGGTTCGCCGGTTCGCAAACATTTGCGGCGGTTCGTGTTCGCGGTTCGGGAACCGAAAATTTTATGTTCGCGACATCACTAAGCAGAGCATGTGTACTCATGAGCTGCAGACTGCAGACCCCAGCAGGATTAAATAGTTTGATATGAGCCTATTATACAAAGCTACCTTCATCTGTGTAATGTATACAGAAACACACAGCAATCAATTCTTCATATAATAATATTAACTCATACACTATTTGGCACTCTTTTCAGTACCTAGGGGGGCCAGGCCTCCCATGGAGCAGTAGGAGCTGGTGTTGTCTCCACCTATGGTTGACCCTGATTATGCAGATGTCCCAAATTATCCTTGGCAACGGTTGGAAGTGGAAACACTAACTGGCTCAGAGGGCCCGGGACCTCATCAGGAAGCAAGTTATAGGGAGATTCAGTATGAGAGCAGTCAGCCATTATGAATCTCTACCCGGGCCCTCCAATATGGTGAGATGAGGAGCCACAATTTAATGATGGAGAGGTACAAGGCCAAATAAATCATGACAGGGAGGCCCAGAGAGCTCTTATGGAAGTGCATATTAAAATGTGCCATCTCACTCTCGTAGCTCTTCAATCTTTGTGACCCCAGCCGCCACCACCATCTGAACCTCAGCTTATGTCATCATCTCTCACCATATACCTACAACTCCAGCTGATATGCAGGCCATGACTGGAGAACGTACTACTCCCTCCAACCCCCACTCAGTGCTAGAGTGAGAAGGCGTGGTGGCACGGAGGGTGGAGGCCCTGTGCTTAGAAAGGAGAGGGAATAGGAGCTGCATCTAATAATTTCACCTTCTCATCAACACTCCTCACTGAATATGAATTTGTCAGAAATGTTGACATACTCCCGCCTGGCTATATAGTAGAGGTTCATGGCCTATGTAGTGGACATTTTATGAACCATGTGGCTACCAACCATCACATGGACCATGACACGTGTGGTTATGTGTTGTGTTTAACATTTCACCAATTGATGTGGAATGCCATTGAGAAGAGATGGTGTAGTCACTATTATTTCTATTACTATCTCCACTACTGATTGAAAAAAAAGTTTTTTTCATTTTAAGCAAATCTCCCATTCATTAAGCCCTGTTTGTCATCTTCAAGCAGTGCTATCATATAATGTAAGTAAACTATAAACCCAATCAGGCATTAGATTACTGACATTCACCCCAGCAGAATGATCTTAAATGCCATATATGACTACATATATCATCTTTAAAGAACATGAGCGATGTTATGTTCAATTACTACCAATATTGTCATGACTTTTGACTTGCATAGTGCTATTAGCATCTGCTATCACACCCAGTAGTTATATATGTGTTATTGTTGCATCTCATCCTCTTAACATTATAGCAATATAATTTATCTATATTTATTTACAGACATTATGGCTGATGGACTTTGTCTTACATGAATATAAATGGATGTGTACAAGTAATGTGATAATTGTAATCAGTTTTGTTCAGATAACACCTGTATACAAATGAAATGTGATATTAGTGTGGCTCAACCATTTCATATGAAGTGATATTATTCCTGGCCAAATGATTGTGGTCACAGGTCATGGCAGGGGATTGTCCATGACAGATTCACTATAATTAGCACTGCTCATAGATAGGATCAGGTCAATTTGTTTATTTTTTTCAGTAATAGGATGAAACACTGTAAGTACAGTTATTGCAAGATTTTTATCCTCTTTTTTTCAGATTTTGAACATAATTTTTGATATTTTAGATTTTTTTGCTGATTTTCAGAACACATTGTAACACAATGATCATATTATTATTATTATTATTATTATTATTATTATTCAGTATTAAATTTTAACCCCTTAGGTTTCCCCTTTTTCCAAGTCTATCCCTTTACTAGTACTTGCATTAGAGCACCTGTTGTGGTCCCTATGTGTTTCAAGATTGATATTAACCTGTTGTGTACTGTGGTGTATGTTCCCCTGGTAATTGAAATATTTCATGTGGAGGTGAAATAAAGCCAATATTTTTTGTTCCAACTAGCGATTTGCCCGTCAAAAAATGACGGCAATGAGATGTGTATGTTTGGAAAGTAGTTTAGTTATTAATATACATATTTGACACTTATAAGTATTGTGATATTAAACATGTTTAGTTTTGTAAAATGTTCTCTTGGTGAACAATAAGTCTTAAAGCATTTTGTATTAAAAGTATTAACATTTGAATGTAAGAACAGTTGAACTTTAAATTAATCAGTATTGTAAACTTGAGGTAATGGTTTTTTAACATGCAATTTGTATCTGAAGAATTGTTAACTTCAATATACATTAAATCCAGAGGAAGGCAAAAAGTAAAAACCCTTGTTGAAACGTACCCAATTTTAACATGAACTTTGTAATATATCTAAGTAAGAAACTTGAAAGTATATTTTTTGAAACTTGAACTTTATTATTTGTGTAACTTTGGAACTTGAAAAAACATTTTTTGAACTTGGAACATTATAAACAGTAAGATAGTGAATATATTTTTTAACATAATTTTGTATTAAAAGTATTAACAGTTGAATGTAAAAACAGTTGAAGTTTAAACTAATCAGTATTGTAAACTTGAGGTAATGGTTTTTTAACATGCAATTTCTATCTGAAGAATTGTTAACTTAAATATACATTTAATCCAGAGGAAGACAAACAGTAAAAACCCTCCTTGAAACGTACCCAAATTTAACATGAACTCTGTAATATATTAAATTAAAAAACTTGACATAATATTTTTTGAAACTTGAACTTTCTTATCTGTGTAACTAAGGAACTTGACAAAACATTTTTCCAACTTGGAACATTATAAACAGTAACATAGTGAATTAATATTTTTTTACATAATTTTGTATTAAAAGTATTAATATTTGAATGTAAAAACATTTGAACTTTAAACTAATCAGTATTGTAAACTTGAGGCAATGTTTTTTTTATATGCAATTTCTATCTGAATAATTGTTAACTTCAATATACATTGAATGCAGAGGAAGGCAAACAGTAAAAACCCTCCTTTAAACGTACCCAATTAAATTAATTCCTTCCTGACCCCATGAACTGGTGATAAACATTAATCCAGGGAGTAATCTTAACATAACAGACAATATTTACATTGTGACTAAAAACGTGGTTGAGCTCTTAACATGAACTTTGTAATATGTTGAAGTAAAGAACTTGAAATTATATTTTTTTAAACTTGAACTTTCTTATCAGTCTAAGTAATAACCTTGAAAATATTGTTATGAAACTTGTAACATTAGAAACAGTGACATAGTTAATGAACATTTTAACATAATTTGTAAAAATAATGCAAGGCAAGTGTTTTGTGAGGCGAATCATCCATAAACAGTACTTCCATTAATTATGACTGAATTGTTTATTGTTTTGTATTTTTCAATGTTTTTAAATTTGTTTTGCATGGGTTTTATTTCTTTAATGAAAAGTTATAGTACTTCATAGAAGACAATGTTTTTAGTAAAAATACGTCCATCTTCTAATAAATCACCTTGACTTTCATTCTTTTCAATGTAAACTTTAATAGCCTGTGGATTTCTGCACCGTGATAACTCAACGTACAATTGACCATGTGCAAATACTGGTTCTTCCAAGAAAATACCCACAGATTTGAACATTTAACCTTGTGATTTATTAATGGTCATGGCAAATGCCATAATAATGGGAAATTGCCTTCTTTGAAGTATAAAAGGGAGACTACTTTCACTTGGTGCTAAATCTATTCTTTGTATGAAAACTCTCTCTCCTTTATGGGTACCAGTTAACATTTCAGAATCTATAAAATGGTCCTTTAATTGTTGAACAATTAATCTTGTGCCATTGCATAGGCCTTTTTTGGGGTTCATATTTCACAGTAACATGACAATTGCACATTTCTTTAGCTGCAAAATATGTGGTGGCATTCCAGAAGGAGTTAGTGAGTTTATGAATTCAGTTGAAAAGTTAGCCTGACTTTCATTGTCATCAGCAAGTACAGAATCAGCACTGTGATAATTTCTTTGTGGTGCATTATTTTTTTTTAAGATTTCATTATTGAGGATTAATGCATCCTTATTTTTACACGTTAGTATGACTTGGTTGGCAAGCTCTGAATATTCCTGGTTATTTATGCTACCTTCAAATATAGCCTATATAATATCTTGGTGACAAATCATATGAGGTGGGATCTGCACAGTGTCGTCAGGTAAATGTGTTATTTTTTCTGTTCTGCCTTCTCCAATTTTAATAAGCCAATCATTGAAATCAGTTTGGCCTTCTGATCTCATATTTTGTTGCAGTTGAAGATGGGTAAAATGTTTCCATAGTGTACTTGACTTTATACAGGTTTCAATATTGTCAGTTCGATTTCCATGTACAACGACAGGTAATGTTTGTCTAAAATCGCCACCTAACAACATTACCTTTCCACCAAATGGAAAAGTATTATCCATGACTTCACGAAGCAAAGGGTCAATACATTGGAGGGCATAGCATGACATCATTGTGGCCTCATCTATTATAATTAATTTACTTTTGTTTAATTTCTTTGCTTGTAATGATGTCATGCGAATATCTGACACAGAAGTTTCTAAAATAGGCACTGGCAGTTTAAAGCCACTATGTACAGTTCTTCCACCTTCTAACAAAAGTGCAGCAATTCCAGTAGTGGGAAAAGCCATTGCTATTTGACCTTATGCTCGTACAGAACTCATTAATAAATTATATAGATAGGTTTTTCCTGATCCGCCAGATCCATCAAGATAGAAATAACGCTCTGTCACCATGTCATCATCTATTGCATTTTTAATGGCATTAAATGCTTGCAATTGTAAGGTATTTAAAGTTGCAAGTCTTTCTTCTGTTCTTTCTACTTGACCTGGATCAGGCAAATTAAAACTTGCACAACTTAATTCATGAGTTAAAAATACTTCTTGGATTTCCATTAACGCTTTTAAGTGTGCAATGGATTCATTGTATCGTCGCATAAAGTCTTCAAGCATATTACTTTTAAATGTCTCCCACAAAGCTAATGCATTTGGAGCATTTGAGAAGATACAAATAAATGCAAATTGTTCTCTCATCTGCCGTGGCATTTGACATTGTGCTGCTTCTTCGAAACATCTTTCCCATTCTGTATCATCAGCTAGTAAGTTTCTATGTCTTGCAGCTAAATGGAAGGATTCATATACTATATCATTAACAGTTCTTAAGTGTTCAAAACTTTGTTCTCCAGGAACATTTAAAAGTAATATCCGTAAGCAAAAACGTTCAACATCTCTTGGACTGACTGTGTAAATTCTTGGGATTATTTTATTGCCTCTGCTTTTTCTGGGTCTCCATAATCCATTCACAAAAACATAGTAATATGGAATTTCAATATATAAGAATTGTGTTGCTTGTGAATCTGTGGAATTTAATTCAAACCATGCAGTTAGTATAGTGTGACGATCTTCACTTTGGGCCAATGCATTCATTTCATTTCCAGCATGGAAATACACTAAATGTATTTGTGGCAAATGTACTGCTAATCTATATACTGCATGTGATCTATCATGCATTTAAAATTGTAAAAGCCGCCACATAGCTTCTGGTGCACTGACATAGCGAGCATCTACATGAGATGCAAGTTCATCATGTACTAACTCACTACTTTCAGGGTTGTCTGCACTTTTGACGACTACAGTAGTTGCATCATAGCCTTTGTAAATATATTCGTAGACATATTTAATGGATTTGATGGAAGTGCAGGCTTCTACATTGATGTGGGCATTGTACTTCATGAGTAAATGTGGATTGTAGGGTACTACATATCTATTGTCAACTTTTTTTCCACGAATAATGGCACTATCTCCTTCTCTTCTTTTATAAAGTGGATAGCCATCACAATTGGTATAGGTTTTGTCTCTATAATCTTTTGGAAAATCTTTGGAACATTTATTATTTTCCATACATGGTGATTGTGGATTAAGATCACCACAGGGTCCATGAATCATGTGATGAGTAACAATCTCATATAGTCTACCATATAGTTCTTGATCTGGTAGTTCAGCAACAATGACTGCATCCACTTTGTCAGAAGTATCTAATTTATCTTTTTCTTGAAGTATTATCAGAAGATGTGCATGTGGAAGGCCTTTTTTTTAAAATTCAATGGTATATACATAAGCAAGACATTTGCCAAATAACTGACTTATAGTGATGTCACATATTAATTCATTTAATTTAATCTTAAATACTCTGGCTACTAAATCTGGTCTATCGGAAGGACTTTGGCCAAGAAGTAAATTTTGTGTAATTTCTGGCCATTGGGGATTACATGTAAATGTAAGAAATAAATCGGGTTTGCCAAATTTGGTGACAATAGCCATAGCATCATTGTATCTTTCAGTCATAATTCGAGGAGATCCTTGAAAGGAAGATGGTAAAATTATGGCTTTCCCAGCTGTCATGTCTCTGCTTGTAGCCATGTCAGCAACATAGTCCATTAGTCTCGAATATTGTTCTACACGTAGTTTATCTTGTTGATATTTTATAAAGTTTAAATTATTGGCCTCAACTTGCAAATAGGAATCAATAATCCATTGTTGTGTTAGTTTTCCACCACAAAAAAATCGATTAAATGTATTTCGAATGGCAATTTGAGCTACTTTAAATTCAAGCATAGAAACATTATTTCGGATTCTGTCTTTAGCATTTGGGTAAGTGGGAAGTGTTAATTTTGGTTGCCAACCTGCTTCTCCGTGTGGGAAAAAAATGGGATATGTCATTGGATCTAAATTTGGACTTAAGGTACTCATATTAATGAATGGTTGCTCCTCATTTCTGGGATATATTCTAATGACTCTTTGAAATGGTGGTTCTCCATCATTTTGTAACACCATTGCAACCTCATTTGATGTTGGCAAGTTATAACGACGTTTATAAGTATGTCTGTCTCTTTTAAGCACCATATTAACCTTCGGCATTGGTAATTGATGTCTTTCTGCATGAAGTTGTTGTCCATTTTCTACTTCTGCCAATTTTTTATAAGCTTTACTGTAGGGGTTATTGTCCATAATGTTATTTAGCTCTATAAAAACACTGGGTAAGCATTTTTTATTTTCTTCCATCTGCATACGTTGGTCAAAGGCTTCCATTGTATCTAGGACATATAGTTGAGCACATTTTCTTTGCTCTCCTTCCTCTGGATGTAAATGGGAAGTTTGATGATAAATTTGGCCTTGGACTTTAAAACAGTAAGGACCATGTCCTGGTACATTAGCAGCTAATGTTGCCCCCATAGATGCAAAGGATATGGCACTATTGTAGGATCTTATGTTTGTCTTAAAATTTTTGTAGTTTGGAAAAGTAGGTTCAGTCATAATATTTTTTAAATAGATTGGAAATTATTTTCTTTCTGGAAGTTTTAACTTGCCTTTTTGACAGCAACTAATAAATTGGCCATCTCTGGGTCTCTCCTGTTTAAAATAATAAGCCTCACAAAACTGACATTGAGTAGTCATGTCCCCACAACTATGAACCTCTACTGCTAAAGACTTCAGTAAAGGACAATTTGCAAAGCATATAGGAGTTTGACTTTCATATTCATCAGGTAAAATGTCATGTAATGTTTCAGGAACATATTCTAAATGCTTAGTTTTTTTCGTGGCTTTTTTGGTATCTCTTTTATTTTTCAGGTAAAATGTCATCTGATGTTTGAGGAACAGGTTATAAATGCTTTATTTGCATGGTAGCTTTTTTTGTCGTAGCTTTAATTTGTGCAGCTGATAGTCTTTTGCTTGCAAGTCTTTTGCGTTCTTTTTCTCTTCAAATTTCCTTCTGCTCCGGTGTCTGCTGGCTGTCTGCTCTCTGTCGTCGTTCTCTAGCTTGCCGTCTTTTCTTTTCTTGTTTACTGTCGTTATCAGCCATGTTAATCTGTAAAAAAAAAATAATGTATCATTAGTTTATTTTGAGATGTTAAGTTTGTTTTTACAAAAAATTCTTATCAACAGTTTGTTTCTATGTAATTCTAGTTGATTGTAGCGGTACTTTCTTAGTACTTTTAAATAAGTGTTTTTTATTTTTTTGCTTTTACTTTCTTTCGTAGGTTGTATTTTTTGCCTTACATGCATAGCATACTCAAGGTAATGGTGATTGGAGATATAGTAGGTGTATTTTTTTTGTTTGTTATTTTTTTTTTGTTTGTTGTACTTTTGGCTTATAGGTGTAGTAGAGGGCAGAAATTAGTGTTTGGTTACGTTGTATGGTTAATATTGTACATTAGGACTGGTAATTTAGAATTACAAATTTCATTGACTCTGTGTTTTGAGACTTTTCTGGACTATGCTTTTTTTTTGGCTTATAGGGATAGTAGAGGGCATAAATTAGTCTTTGTAATTTATTGTACATGGGATTGTTATAATAGTATTTTTATATTTTATTTCAAGGCTTATATGTTGTGGCTCTGAAAATGTTTCTATTGTTGTTTTTTGTTGTTAGTACTATTTGTATTCCTATTCTATTTTATGTGTGTGGTTACGTTTTATACTTAATATTGTACATTAGGACTGGAAATTTAGAATGACAATTTTAAACATTTAATTTTTAAACTGTTAAACATTATTGTCCATAAAAGACAAATAAGAGGTAGATGAGAAATGTGTTAGTTATATTTTGTTAAAAGTTATAGTTAGTGGTGGTTGTTATTTTTTTTATTTTCTGTTGACATCGATGCAGAGCAAACATGTTTATTTAGCTTTCTCTTTTTTTACTTGTTATACTGTACCTTTGTTGAAGTGTGATTTAAAGCAGAATAGTTGTTGGTCCTGTGTTGAAAGTCTTCGTCCGATGGTCTGGTCCTCTGTTGAAAGTCCTCGTCCGATGGTCTGGTCCTGTGTTGAAAGTCCTCGTCCGATGCTCTGGTCCTCTGTTGAAAGTCCTCGTCCGATGGTCTGGTCCTCTGTTGAAAGTCCTCGTCCGATGGTCTGGTCCTCTGTTGAAAGTCCTCGTCCGATGGTGAAGTCCTCTGTTGAAAGTCCTCGTCCGATGGTCTGGTCCTCTGTTGAAAGTCCTGGTCCGATGGTCTTCACGCAGTATCTGTTGTAAAAGAAAAATGAAAATGTTATTTGATTTAAATGTATTTGTAATACAGAAAAAATGGCATTATTTTTGTGTATTGTATCTGTTATGGTGAATTTTTCTGCTATGCTGTTTTTTGTGCAACCTTTTCAAAATAATTTATATGTATTTGTATATTCCAATCCTATTTGTGTCCACCACTTTTGGTATGCTTATTTAGGCTTCTTTGTAATGCTTATAGATTCTTAAACATGAAAGAAGAATATTAATTTAGTTTCCTAAGTGTTTGTGTGATTTTTGGTACAATCCTGTTTTTTGTCTACCACTTTTGGTATGCTTATTTAGGCTTCTTTGTAAGGCTTATAGGTTCTTAAACATTAAAGAAGAATATTAATTTAGTTTGCTATGTGTTTGTGTGATTTTTAGTACAATCCTGTTTTGTGTCTACCACTTTTGGTAGGCTTATTTATGCTTCTTTGTAAGGCTTATAGGTTCTTAAACATTAAAGACAAATATTAATTGTTTGTGTGATTTTTGGTATAATTCTGTTTTGTGTCTACCACTTTTGGTATGCTTATTTAGGCTTCCTTGTAAGGCTTATACGTTGTTAAACATTAAAGAAGAATATTAATTTACTTTGCTATTTGTTTGTGTGATTTTTGGTACAATCCTGTTTTGTGTCTACCACTTTTGTTATGCTTATTTAGGCTTCTTTGTAAGGCTTATAGGTTCTAAAAAATTAAAGAACAATATTAATTTACTTTGCTATTTGTTAGTGTGATTTTTTGTACAATCCTATTTGTGTCTACCATATGTTGCATACTTAATTTGCCTAATTAGTCTTTTTTATGAAGCTTTAATATTTTTCTGCAGTGCAAATGAATGTTTTTTCTATTTTTGATATTATGGCTATATTTTTAGCATTATCCTATTTTGTGTTCACCACTTTTTGGTTGCTGCATTTGTTATATTGGCGGCTATTAAACATATATAGTTCCTTTTTTTTTTGTACTTGTTATTAGTGATGTCGCGAACATAAAATTTTCGGTTCGCGAACCGCGAACGCAAACCGCCGCAAATGTTTGCGAACCGGCAAACATCGGCGAACCGCCATAGACTTCAATGGGCAGGCGAATTTTAAAACCCACAGGGACTCTTTCTGGCCGCAATAGTGATGGGAAAGTTGTTTCAACGGGACTAACACCTGGACTGTGGCATGCCGGAGGGGGATCCATGGCAAAACTGGAATATTACATAGTTGATGCAGAGTCTGGTTTTAAGCCATAAAGGGCATAAATTACCTAACATTCCTAAATTGTTTGGAATAACGTGCTTTAAAACATCAGGTATGATGTTGTATCGATCAGGTAGTGTAAGGGTTAGGCCCGCTTCACAGTGACAGACCAAACTCCCCGTTTAACACACCGCAAACAACCGCAAACAGTCCATTTGCACAACCGCAAACTCCCCATTTGCACAAGGTTGGATACCAGGCTAGCCATGTCCCGTTCCTTGTCCTCACTGATGTCATTGAAGGTCTCTTCCTCCACTCAGCCACCAAGGGTCCCACGAAAGGTGACAGCAAGCCCCCTGGGACGCCTGCTGTGTTTGGTCTTTCACCTCCTCAAAGGCACCTTCCTCCTCTGACTCCTCTTCTTCAGACTCCTCTCACTGCGTTGACTCTCTCTGCATTAATATAAGGTGTGTTAAGTAGTACTACTCTTATCAGTTTAATACTTGTTATGTCACCTATCAGTGGGCGTGTATAAGGCCTGGATTTTTAGAACCAGTAGATGGAAAAAGATGCTTTGTTGGTCGTATCACTTCAATTTTGGGGCACGGCACTTGCAGTCAAAGGTGCCACCAGATAGGAGTGGCGTGTTTGTAAGTGCTACTCTTATCAGTTTAATACTTGTTACGCCACCTATCAGGGGGCGTGTATAAGGCCTGGATTTTTAGAACCAGGAGATGGAAAAAGATGCTTTGTTGGTCGTATCACTTCAATTTTGGGGCACGGCACGTGCAGTCAAAGGTGCCACCAGATAGGAGTGGCGTGTTTGTAAGTACTACTCTTATCAGTTTAATACTTGTTACGTCACCTATCAGAGGTCGTGTATAAGGCCTGGATTCTTAGAACCAGGAGATGGAAAAAGATGCTTTGTTGGTCGTATCACTTCAATTTTGGGACACGGCACGTGCTGTGAAAGGTGCCACCAGATAGGAGTGGCGTGTTTGTAAGTACTACTCTTATCAGTTTAATACTTGTTACGTCACCTATCAGGGGGCGTGTATAAGGCCTGCATTTTTAGAATTAGGAGATGGAAAAAGATGCTTTGTTGGTCGTATCACTTCAATTTTGGGGCACGGCACGTGCAGTCAAAGGTGCCACCAGATGGGAGTGCGTGTTTGTAAGAACTACTCTTATTAGTTTAATACTTGTTACGTCACCTATCAGGGGGCGTGTATAAGGCCTGGATTTTTAGAACCAGGAGATGGAAAAAGATGCTTTGTTGGTCGTATCACTTCAATTTTGGGGCACGGCACGTGCAGTCAAAGGTGCCACCAGATAGGAGTGGCGTGTTTGTAAGTACTACTCTTATCAGTTTAATACTTGTTACGTCACCTATCAGGGGTCGTGTATAAGGCCTGGATTTTTAGAACCAGGAGATGGAAAAAGATGCTTTGTTGGTCGTATCACTTCAATTTTGGGGCACGGCACGTGCTGTGAAAGGTGCCACCAGATAGGAGTGGCGTGTTTGTAAGTTCTACTCTTATCAGTTTAATACTTGTTACGTCACCTATCAGGGGGCGTGTATAAGGCCTGGATTTTTAGAACCAGGAGATGGAAAAAGATGCTTTGTTGGTCGTATATCTCTTCAATTTTGGGGCACGGCACGTGCAGTCAAAGGTGCCACCAGATGGGAGTGGCGTGTTTGTAAGTACTACTCTTATTAGTTTAATACTTGTTACGTCACCTATCAGGGGGCGTGTATAAGGCCTGGATTTTTAGAACCAGGAGATGGAAAAAGATGCTTTGTTGGTCGTATCACTTCAATTTTGGGGCACGGCACGTGCTGTGAAAGGTGCCACCAGATAGGAGTGGCGTGTTTGTAAGTTCTACTCTTATCAGTTTAATACTTGTTACGTCACCTATCAGGGGGCGTGTATAAGGCCTGGATTTTTAGAACCAGGAGATGGAAAAAGATGCTTTGTTGGTCGTATATCTCTTCAATTTTGGGGCACGGCACGTGCAGTCAAAGGTGCCACCAGATGGGAGTGGCGTGTTTGTAAGTACTACTCTTATTAGTTTAATACTTGTTACGTCACCTATCAGGGGGCGTGTATAAGGCCTGGATTTTTAGAACCAGGAGATGGAAAAAGATGCTTTGTTGGTCGTATCACTTCAATTTTGGGGCAGTTTGTGACATTAGCTTCTTACGCTCAAACATGTCCTTTACAGACACCTGAGTTTGGGCAGATGAGCAGGAACTGCTCAAGGCGAGAGACGGAGTGGCGGATGGTTGAGAGGGGGCAAGGAGGACAGCAGTGGTTGATGTGGCTTATGATGCTGCTCCAGGAGGAGGATGGCGGCTTTGAGTTTGTGTGCTGCTTGTACTCATGTGTTGGTCTGGAGTCACCCAAACATTAGGACTCAACCTGTAGAGGATAAGGGAACCAGGCTACCCTAGACCTCATTCATCATTACCGGTTTTGACAGATCGGTACTATGCATGCAAGCTACTGTGACAACAGATATGAGTGGCATTGTGCACTTGCAGAAGTTGGTAGAGTAGACGCTGTTGGTCTGACACACACGCTTGCAGACAACTAACTGCTATGCAATCTATTACAGTACAATTTTTTGTTTTTTCTTTTAAATATACACTACTGTTACACCAGATATGAGTGGTGTGTTAATTAGTACTACTGCTATCAGTTTAATCCCTGTTATGTGCCTTTTTTTTGGTTTGGTTGTTGAAGCCACAGTGTAGCACCAGAGGCCAGCAAAATTAGGCATGTACACATGCCTGAAAAATTAGGTATTGTTGATCTTGCAGCGAGCAGAGAAGAAGGTAGGCCTGATTCAACGCCCCATCCCTGCATATCCACACTCAGAGATTGAGAGGGCGACCCTTACAAGGCCACGGGCTAACAGCCCCCACAGTCTCTGAACCACTCTTTTCAACAGATAACCCAAGGGGCTAACCAGGGACTTTGCCCACAAAAAAAAAGCAGAATTTTATTGGAGGAATTATTAGTGTCTTTACCCCCCAAGAGAGGACATAATATACGGTATCTTTAGACTACCTGATGGCCAAACCTCCTTTAGCCCCAATGCTATCCAAGAAACATTTCAAAACTTCTATCAGACCATATATTCATCCCAATCCCGCTGCAGCGGATCTGACATAGAGTCCTTCCTACTACAGCAAGAAGTCCACAAAATACCTGTACCTCAATTGGACAGCTTGAACCTAGACATATCCCAAGAGGAAGTTAAATCTACAATACAAGATCTTAAATTTGGCAAGTCCCCAGGCCAGACGGTTTTACTCATCTGTACTATAAGAAATTTGAGCCCTTGCTTACCCCCGCACCTAACATCTTTGTTTAACGCTATACTAAATGGAGAACCTATGCCCCCTTAATTGAACCAGGCCGACCTCATAGTCTTTCCAAAAGTGGGTATAGACCCGAATCTCAAACTGTATTACAAGGCAGGGCAGCTGGCTTTCATTCCTCTGGCGCATTCTCCAAAACACATCAGCCGCTCTCGGTATTTATGGAAAATGTAAGCATGTCACCTTATACATGGGATACATTAATATGGATTCCAGGCCTGTATACTTTTTTGAGAAACTTGAAAAACCCGTTGATTAAGCACTCTTTAAAAATATGGACGGAGATGAACTGGACACAAAAACTGGACACTCGGGTATCAGATCTTACCCCTATCGTACCCAATCCCTACTTTAAGATACATCTTCCGGAAAGCTCTCTCAGTTGGTGGAAGTCTCAGAACCTACTAAGGGTTGGTCCATGGTGGCATGACAACAAAATAATGACCTTTGAGTGGGTGAGAGATAGATACAATTTAATCCTGGCTGAACACTATAATTTTTGCAGGATACATCATTTTATATATACGATAAGTGGTAGGGGAACCCCCCAAAGAAACACCTGGCTACTCAAAAAATTTAGGGATTCCCCCTTTCAGCCTGGTATTATTAGCCTCATTTATGAACTATTTAATGAAAACTCATGGGCAAACAAACCAGACTATACCAAAGCCTGGGAGAGGGATTTGGGCACCGAGTTGGCAGACAGCACATGGGATAAAAGTTGTGAAGGCTTAAGTAGGGGATCTTTAAATTATAGTCTGCTTGAGACTTCAATAAAGGTCCTACACAGGACATATATTACTCCTTTTAAGCTAATAAATGGGATCCAAAACGGAGCAGCTAATGTTTTAGGAACAGTGGTAATGAGGCTACATTTATTAATGTCTGGTGGGAGTGTTCGGCAGTCATAAGACTATGGGAAGAAACATGCTTACTAGCTTCTAAAATGTTTAAGATTGACCTAATAAAATATTTTTTTAAAGAAAAAATACACATAGCTAGTAGTTGATAAACCCCAAATTAAAACTTTCAGGAATTAATAAAAAAAATCAACTATTTACTGCTCAACGAGAGATTTAACCATGTAGTCCTGGATAGAATCACCCAGTTCCAGACAATTTGGGATCCCTGGATAACATCCCCATTTAGTGCCCCCCTAATATAATAAAACATTTGTTAATGGTTGAAGCGACTCGGGGGGAAGGACCGGAGTGGGGGAGCCCTGGAGGAGACCCTTCAGAAGCAACCGGCGGCAAAATCATCCGAGGAAAGGAGAGGTCGCCTACTGAAGCCTGCCCTAGGGTAACCCAAGGGCGATTGAGCAGGTTAGATATTGTAAATAATAAGCTACTGCTGGAGTGATGATAGATAATAGGACTTTGGTGTTAACTGCTGATATACTCTTTACTATTGTCTGTTTTACCATGTCTTAGGTTTCTCTTAAAAATTGCACTCACAGTAAAAAAAAAGAAAATGTATTAACCAAAAAAGTAAAAATAAGGCCTAGCCACCTAATTTTAACAAAATGTCTTCATTGTAAATATGTATTTTTGCACAACTGTTGTGTTATGCAAGACTGTTCAATATGCTTTCTTTTTCTTTACATGCCGTACGCCTTCTGACATAAAAATTGAAATTAAAAAATTAGGTATTGTTGCAGCCGCTGCTGTTGCAGCGGCCAGAAAAATTGACCTTTGTTCCCCAGGCAGAAAGTGCCATAAAACATTGAGTGTTCTTGAACCCTAGTTGGTGGCGGATAATTCACGCAAGTCATCCGGCACTCACAAATAACATACAGCAGCGTGTGGACCATTTTTAGCCGAAGGCAGCTCATCTCATCAGGCCTTTTTCAGTCGAATGTATTGCCCAGTGTCAGTCCCTTCGGGATCCATCCCTCATTCATCTTTATAAAGGTGAGGCAATCTAGACTTTTTTGCCCTAGGCGACTTCTCTTCTCGGTGACAAAACCTCCTGCTGCACTGAAGGTCCTTTCTGACAGGACACTGGAAGCGGGGCAGGCCAGAAGTTCAATTGCAAATTGGGATAGCTCAGGCCACAGGTCTAGCTTGCATACCCAGTAGTCAAGGGGTTCATCGCTCCTCAGAGTGTCGATATCTGCAGTTAAGGCGAGGTAGTCTGCTACCTGTCGGTCAAGTCGTTCTCTGAGGGTGGATCCCAAAGGGCTGATGCGATGTGTAGGACTGAAAAAGGTCTGCATGTCCTCCATCAACAACACGTCTTTTAAACGTCCTGTCCTTGCCGGCGTGGTCGTGGGAGGTGGATTACTTTCACCTCTTCCCCTGTTATATTGCCCTTGTGCTGTGACATCACCCTTATATGCTGTGTAAAGCATACTTGTTAATTTGTTTTGGACCTGCTGCATCCTTTCTGACTTGCGGTAATTTGGTAACAAATCAGGCACTTTCTGCTTATACCGGGGGTCTAGTAGCGTGCACACCCAGTACAGGTCGTTCCCCTTCAGCTTTTCTTATACGAGGGTCCTGCGACAGGCACGACAGCATTGAAAGACCCCATTTGCACAAGGTTGGATGCCGAGCTAGTCATGTCCCGTTCCTCGTCCTCAGTGATCTCGCTGAAGATATGTTCTTTGCCCCAGCCACGCACAACACCATGGGTACCAGATAGGTGACAACGAGCACCCTGGGATGCCTGTTGTGATTGGTCTTCCTCCTCCCCCTCAAAGCCACATTCCTCCTCTGACTCCTCTTCCGCACAATCCTCTTCCAGCGTTGCCGCAGGTCCAGAAAGCGATGCTGATAAGGCTGTTTCTGGTGGTGATGGTGACCACAACTCTTCCTCTTCCTCGTCACGCTCATCTACGGCCTGATCCAGCACTCTTCGCAGGGCACGCTCCAGGAATAAAACAAATGGTATGATGTCGCTGATGGTGCCTTCGGTGCGACTGACAAGGTTTGTTACCTCCTCAAAAGGACGCATGAGCCTACAGGCATTGCGCATGAGCGTCCAGTAACGTGGCAAAAAAATCCACAGCTCCGCAGAGGCTGTCCTAGTCATACAAATACTCGTTAATGGCTTTTTCTTGTTGGAGCAAGCGGTCGAACATTAGGAGTGTTGAATTCCAACGTGTGTCACAAATCCAGCGCCTCACTGGCATGTTGTTTCGCCGCTGGATATCTGAAAAGTGCGCCATGGCCGTGTAGGAACGCCTGAAATGGCCACACACCTTTCTGGCCTTCTTCAGGACATCCTGTAAGCCTGGATACATATGGACAAAGCGTCGTACAATCAGATTACACACATGTGCCATGCACGGCACATGCGTCAACTTGCCCAAATTCAATGCCGCCAACAAATTTCTTCCATTGTCACAAACCACTTTTCCAATCTCTAGTTGGTGCGGAGTCAGCCATTGATCCACCTGTGCGTTCAGGGCGGACAGGAGTGCTGGCCCGGTGTGACTCTCTGCTTTGAGGCAAGTCAACCCCAAGACGGCATGACACTGCCGTATCCGGGATGTGGAATAGTATCTGGGGAGCTGGGGGGGTGCCGTTGATGTGGAGCAAGACGCAGCAGCAGAAGAGGACTCAGCTGAGGAGGTTATGGAAGAGGATGGAGTAGGAGGAGTAGAGGAGGTGGCAGCAGGCCTGCCGGCAAGTCGTGGCGGTGTCACCAACTCCTCTGCAGAGCCACTCATTCCATGCTTTGCAGGCGTCAGCAGGTTTGCCCAATGCGCAGTGTATGTGATATACCTGCCCTGACCATGCTTTGCAGACCAGGTATCAGTGGTCAGATGGACCCTTGCCCCAACACTGTGTGCCAGAGATGCCATTACTTCCTTTTGCACTATTGAGTACAGGTTGGGGATTGCCTTTTGGGCAAAGAAATTTCGTCCGGGTACCTTCCAGTGCGGTATCCCAATCGCTAAAAACTTTTTGAACGCCTCAGACTCCACCAGCTTGTATGGTAAAAGCTGGCGGGCCAAGAGTTCAGATAAGCCAGCTGTCAGACGCCGGGCAAGGGGGTGACTTTGTGGCATTGGCTTCTTACGCTCAAACATGCCCTTGACAGACACCTGACTGTGGGGAGATGAGAAGGAAAAGCAAGAGGCGAGAGACGGAGTGGTGGATAGTTGAGAGCTGCTGGACCAGGAGGAGGATGGCGGCTTTGAGTTTGTGTGCTGCTTGTACTCATGTGTTGATCCCATTGGCATTCGTGATGTGACATCATGTGCCTTCGCAAAGCAGTTGTACCTAGGTGGGTGTTGGACTTCCCACGACTCAGTTTCTTTTGGCACAGGTTGCAAATGGCATCGCTGTTTTCAGAGGCAGACACACAAAAAATGCCACACTGCTGAGCTCGGCGGTGACGGCATTCTGGTGGTGGCAACAGCATGCCTTGATTGGCGTGCTGTCTGGCTGACCCCGGGTCCTGATGCATGCTGTCTGACTGTGCCACTAGCTCGTTGCGATGACCTCCCTCTACTTCCAACTCGTCTCCTCCTCCTCTCTGTCTCCCCATCTGAACTTTCCCCCTGTTCTTCTTCACTTCTAGCGGGCACCCACGTGACATCCACGGACGCATCGTCATCATCATCACCCGCCTCACTTGTATATGACAACTGAACAAAGGAAGCAGCAGCGGGTACATCATCATCACATCGTACGTACATGTGTGTAATGCTGCCTGACTGAGACATATCCCTGTTATCTACATTCTCTGGCAATATTGGTTGTGCATCACTCATTACTTCAAACTGATGTGTAAATAACTCTTCTGACTGATCAATTGAATTGGCTGTGGTACTAGTGTTGGTGGTGGCAGCAGGCGGGTGAGTGGTAACTTGAGAGGTGCCCGAAGCTAAGCTGGAGGAGGATGGTGCGTCAATGTTCCAAGCGGAAGCTGTAGAAGATTGGGTGTCCTGTGTTAGCCAGTCAACTACGTCCTCTGAACTTTTCAAGTTCAGGGTAACTGGCCTCTGAACACTGGGCATTATTGTAGGGCCAAAGGGAATCACAGCACCACGACCACGACGGCCTCTGCGGGGTGTCCTGCCTCTGCCTATCATTTTTTTTTTATATGTGGACTGTTGGTACTCAAAATAGATTGGATTGGTTGAACTTGGCACAGTACTTGTAAGCAAGACACACACTCTGGTTAGCGGTCAAGCAAATGAACTTTGATTGACGGTCAGACAAATGCACTTAGATTTAAGAAAATAAAAGTTTGGGTTTTTTAAATGTGGACTGTTGGTACCCCAACTAGATTGGATTGGTTGAACTTGGCACAGTGTATTTTAAAATTATGAGAAAACATGTTCTGTAAACTAAATAAAAATCATTTTAGGAGGTTAAGAGAAAAAGAAACCGGATGGGGGGATACCGAGCAGAGCACACCATCTACAGCCCACTGGGAGACAAACTCATCCATTCCCCCAGTTGACAAAGCCAGGTGGTACTCTGCCCGGATACGGGTGCGCACCAGCACCCGGAACATGGCCTCCGGTGACAAGGGAACCCCCCGCCTATCAAACACTGCTTCCTGGACTTATATATAACCAATTTGACTAATGCCAGGAGCAGGTTGACGAGGAGGTCCCTGGCCTTATTGCCCCGGGACACTGGGCGCCCAAAAATAAAAATGTGAGGAGAGAAATGCAGCCAGAACTGCAGGAGGAGGCCCCTCAAGAGTGACAAGAGGGGCTGCAGTCTGGCGCAACTAAAATAAATATGATACACAGACTCTCCCTTGCCACAGAATGGACAAGTGGAGGGAGAGTCCGTGAATTTAGCTAAGTACTCTCCCGTGCTCAGTGCACCATGGAGCACTCTCCAACTCAAGTCCCCGGTGGGGCGTGGAACTAAATCAGAATAAAGTTCCCTCCACCGGGGCCTCTTGCCCTCGTCAGCTGGTAGGACCCGCCTCCAGATGGTATCAGGACGGGTCACGAGGGCAAGGAAGTGCACTGTATGGAGCACGAGAGAATATAAGCTCTTCCTCTGCATGCCGCGAAAGCATGACGAGGGTATGTTGTCCCTCAACTTTGAGAGGTTGGGGACAGGAGGAGCCTGAGGGGAAACACGGGGCTTGTGTCCAATGCAAACAGCCGGAGCAGGGGTGTTGAAAGGTGCATGTGGCACTCCGGCCTGCAAAGCCCCGCAAAGGAAGGTGCGCAAGTCGGGGGAGATGGCATCCCTAATCTCCTGGAGCAAGCGCCCTGAGACTTTGGGCGTCACATATCCCAAACGGAGCTCAAGCTCCTGGGGTGACACCAAATCAGAACGCCCGTATTCCAGGAGATCTCCGACTCGGGTCATCCGTGCATGACTAAGGCGGTGGATGATACTGGGGGACTGTAACATTGGAGCCCCCACTGCTGGATTAAATAGCATGGGCTCCATGAATATTTCATCACCCAAAGGCACGCCCTGCCTGGTCACGGAGACCATGCTCCAGGACTCGAGGGTTTCCTGGTAGTATGCCGGCAACACAGAGAGGTCTCTCCCAAACCCCTCGGGCCTGATCAGAAATAATTGCCGGTCATACCCCAGGTTGCGCAACTGGCAATAAAAGCTGGATGCCAGTGCGCACCACTGCGGAGAGGGATTTGCATATAGGTATCTCTGCAGGTACTGAAGGCGGAAGGTGGACAACTGGGAGCACACACAAACTACTCCCTGTCCACCCTCCACCAAAGGCAGACTTGCCACCCCTGCAGAGACCCAATGCCTTCCCATCCAGAGGAAATCTAACAAATTCCTCTGGATATTGGTGACAAACTCGGGGGTCGGACTCAGACAAATCAGCCGGTGCCAGATCTGAGAAGCCACCAGCTGATTCACCACTAGAGTCCGCCCCTAAGGGAAAGCATTTTTGCTAGACCCCTCCATCGTCCCAGACGAGAGAGGACACTGCCCTCTAACTCCCTCCAGTTGTCTGGGACGGAAGCGTCCGCAGCGGACAGGTAGACCCCCAGATATTTAATGACATCTGCCTCTCACGTGATGTCACGAAACGTGGGAGGCAAAGAGTCTACCTGTAAATTACCCTCTAAAAGACCTGTGCATTTGGACCAGTTGATCTGAGCGGAGGAGGCAGCTGAATATACCTCCTGGCACTGTTTTGCCAGCTCAAGATCAACTGGATCCTGGGCCACGAGGAGCACATCGTCAGCATAAGCTGAAAGGACAATCCGCATGTCTAAATCTTTTAGCACCAGCCCTGTGAGCCTTTTCCTCAGTAGGCAGAGGAAAGGCTCGATGGCTAGTGCATATAACTGTCTAGACAAGGGACATCCTTGACGCACCCCTCGTCCAAATACCAAAGGTGCCGTTAGGGACCAATTGATTTTAAGTAAACACTCTGCAGAGGCGTACAGCGTTCTTATAAAGCCCACAAACTGTGGGCCAAAGCCGTACGCTTGCAGAGTGGCTATGAGGTAACCATGGTCCACCCTGTCAAACGCCTTCTCTTGATCTAAAGAGAGAAAGGCAAGTGACAGACCAGTCCTGCGAGAATAATGCAATAGATCCCGGACCAGAAAGATACTATCAAAGATAGTCCGGCCCGGGATCGCATAGGACTGGTTAGGGTGAACCAATTCTGCTAGCACAGACCCAAGTCTAAGCGAGATGGCTTTAGCTACAATCTTGTAGTCTGTGCTGAGCAGAGAGACCGGTCGCCAGTTGTTAATAAGCCAGAGATCCCCCTTTTTGGGCAGCAGGGCAAGTACTGCCCTGCGACAAGACAGGGGCATCTCCCCGGTCTCCAGGGCTTCGCCAAGGACCAGATGGAAATCAGGTCCCAGAGTCTCCCAGAAAAATTGGAAAAACTCTACAGTCAGTCTGTCCAGTCCTGGAGTCTTCTCACAGGACATGGCACGGAGGGCTTCAGAGAGCTCTTGAAAAGATAGTGGTATATCAAGCCGCTCTCTTACACCCTCACTGACTGTGGGGAGCCCCTCCCATAGCACCCTGCAGGCGTCTGGAGAAATGGGATCCGGAGAGTAAAGATCTTTATAAAAGTTCCAGGCTCTATCCCGGATACTCTCCGGATCTGTAAGGGGGGCACCGTCTTCATCTAGATGACAGGTGATGTGCCTACTGTTACCCCCCTTTTTCTCCAGTGAGTAGAAGAGGCGCGAGCCGCGGTCTAGATCTTTGAGAAAACCTAAGCGGCTGCGCACGTATGCCCCCTTG
This sequence comes from Discoglossus pictus, assembly GCA_027410445.1. Classification (NCBI taxonomy): domain Eukaryota; kingdom Metazoa; phylum Chordata; class Amphibia; order Anura; family Alytidae; genus Discoglossus; species Discoglossus pictus. The sequence goes on along the minus strand of CM050167.1, from coordinate 395,445,486 downwards.
GCGTGGTGTCGTTCTAGATCACAGAGGACACCCTTCCTCTCTGCATACTCGCTCTGCAGGGATTGGTCCCTACAAGTGAACAGCCTCTGCTCCAGATGGAGTACCTCCCCCCGGAGTGACTCCAACTCAGCTTCGCGCTGCCCACTCGCACCCTTGGTATATTCCTGACACAGAAGTCGCAAATGAACCTTGCCCACGTCCCACCACAGTTTTAACGTGGCAAAGTCCCCCTTGCAACCCCTCCAGTCCGTCCAAAACTCCCGGATCAATGTCACGAGCCCCTGGTCCTTCAACAAAGCATTGTTGAAGTGCCAATAGGCAGCTCGCGGCGCTGTTGGCGTTAGCGCCACCGTCACAGACACACAGTTGTGGTCTGTGAACGGAGCCAGCCTAATGGCACAAGAACCGACTCGTGACATATAGTGACTAGATATATATAGTCTGTCGATCCGGGAGTGGGATACCAGACCGGCTCTCACCCTGACGTAGGTGAAACCGTCTGATGCCCCTGGGTTCTGCTCTCGCCAAATGTCCTCCAGGGAGAAGCGGGCGATGATCTCCCGCAGGGCTGACGCAGAAGGCGGGTACGGCTCTGGACTATTCCGGTCCAGAGTGTCGAGGGTGCAGTTGAAATCACCCCCGAGTACCAAACACTCATCTGCGTCAACCGTCTCCAAAAACTGGGACAGTCTGGCGAGGAACCTCACTCTCTCGAGCCCTCCAGCAGGGGCATATATATTAACTAGGTTAATGATGCTACCCTGCTCTCGGACCCGGAGGTGGATTAGACGGCCTGGGATAACAGCTTTCACAAGCAGCAGCTCTGGCTGAAAAGACTCTGAGAACAGGGTCACCACTCCACATGACGCCGATGTGAAGTGGCTGAAGAAGACCCTGCCTCTCCACTCCAGTTGCCACGAGGCCTCAGCCTCTGGAGTGGTGTGAGTTTCCTGCAGGAAGCTCACAGAGTACCCTCCCTGATATAAATAGGAGAGTACCTGGAACCTGCGGAAACTGTCTTGACAGCCATTGGTATTTAGCGTGCTGATGTGCAAAGCCATTACTGCGTGTCAGGAATTGTGCGTTCCTCAGACCCTTGAGACTGCTGATAGGACACGCACATTTTATAGAATTTCCGGACGCGGAGATGCTCCCCAGTCCCAGAATTCTTGGCCCTAGTGCTGACCACTAGATATTGCTGGAGAGAGTGGAGAATAAACGACATATTCTTCCACCTCTCCAAGGCCAGCCGCACCTTCCTTTTCTTTTGTCCATGAAGGGTGCTCTCAAGGAATAGATCTATTTCCTTGACAGGGATAACCCACCCAGAATCTGATGTTCCTTCTAGTGGGTCACCCCTGGGCACCTCTTGGCTGAGGGCTTTTACTCCATCCTCCCCGGCTGGAGTCAGTTTCCTCAGCTTTATTCTCAGGGACCCCCTCTTAGATGATACAGAAGGAGTCCCTTTAGCACCGTTCAAGGTAAATAATGGACCCTTGGATTGCTGCTGCACCCCTGTAGCTTCAGGAGTGCATTCAGGGGTAGCTGGCTGGACAGCAGTGGCTGGCATGGCTTCCTTAATGGAAGCCTTGGAGGCTTTATATGCCTCCTCTGCCAGTTCCACCGCTGCTTGCTCAGCTTGGATGGCACCGATGTTAGGGTCAGTGGACGGCTGAGGAGGGTAGACAGGCTCTCCCATGATGTTAACAGGAAAACCTGTTTTATCACCCTCCCCCATTTCCACTTCCCCTTGTGCCACATCCCCCCTGACAGACAAATCCATGGGGTCCTGAATGGGGGTCATGCCTATATTCCCCCCCTCCAGTAGTGACTTGGCCTGGGGCTCTAACAAAGCCCGAGGTACGTCACTAGAGAGTGACACTGGAGGAGGAGACTGACTGGTGCCCTTGAAGCTCAGCACCTCAGGGACACTGACTACCCATTCAGCAGGGGCTTTGTTGGGTCCCCCCTCAAAGGCCAGAGGCAGAACCTGGTCTTTCTTGTCTACCCCTGCCTCACTTGGGAGACCCTCTTGCCCCTGCTTTTCCTCCAGACCCTTTTCCACATTAACCCCTATAGGGTCTGGAGAGAGAGATGTGTGGTCTGGCACCGGCTGGCTGAGCTTAATAACCGGGCCAGACAATGTCACTGGATGAGGAGGAGATGTTTTGTTCCTCTTCTTGCTTTTAGAGGGAGGTGCTCCACTATAGAGCACTTCCCACTTATCAGCAACCTCCCTGTTGGTTTTATGCTTCCTCTTCCTGGGGACGTCACTCCTGGAAGAGGAGCTGCCACTAGCTGCCTCCCCTGCAGAGGGCTTATTATCCCTCTGCTTACACTGTGCCCCCACACTAACTGATGTAATTATGGTGGGGGCAGATTGGGACTTGGGAGATGCAGCTGTGACACTGGGAGGACCGGTGACATTCTGCCCCTTTTTCCCCGTGTCTGCAGTCTTGCTGGAGACCACAGACACAGATGGCTTTTTTGGGGAAGAAGGGGGTTTGGAGGCCGTGGTGGTGGCTTGAGGAAAGGCCTCCTTGCCTGAGCTCTGTGGGGGGGCTATGACCCTTGAGGTCCCCGCTGTTATGGGCTCAGCGGGGATGGGTGCCTTACTGACGGAGGTGCCATTTGCTGGGGCTGGGGCATGATGCTTTACATTAGGACAATTCCTACGTGTATGCCCCAACCCTTTGCAATGATAGCACTGCACCTCTGTAGTGCTGTAAAAAATCCTGTACAGCACCCCCTCAAATGGAACCCCAAAAGACCCCTCTATGTTTTCTGCGCCCTGAGGCAGGCACATTTGTACCTGCCTCTTGAAAGAGAGCACATGACGAAGTGCTCTCTCTCTGCACCCCAGGGGAATTTTTATAAATGGTGTTTTTACTTCCCCTAGGGTTAGCAGGTGGGGGCGCAGGAGGGAGTCTGGTAGGAAGGGGGGCACATTAGAGAGTGTTACTTTTGTGCCCAACCCTTCCAGGGGTTCTATTGGGACATATAATCCCCCCACTGTGATGCCTCTCTGTATAAGAATGTGTGCAGCAGCCAGAGTACGGGTAAAAAAAACTGCTTTCCCGTACATTTTGCTGGCTGCTACTATAACAGAGGGGCTGATGACATTAGCTGCAGCACGCAGATAGATATCAATGCTGTAGACCCCCAGACATCTGACATTTAACCCCATGCTTCCTGGTGATCTGCTCCTCAGCCCCAGCGGTGGTATTACTGGGGCCAGCAGAAACCACCTGTGACCAGGTATTAGCCACAGGGGTAGGTCTGCTGGCAGAACCACCAGGAGCTGGGGCTGCCTTATCTGCCTGGGGCCTATGCTGTGCAGTGCTGCAGCTAGGATTTTCAGGGGCCATTATTCCCCCTTTTGACCCCTGAGGCTTCTTAGTGGTCTTATCCCTCATGTTTAGACCCTTTTTTTTTTTTATATATGTTTTATTTATTTTTATTTTTTGTTTTATGATTTTTTACTGTTTTCTCTTTTTTTTTTTAAATATAAAAGTGGGAAAAATAAACAAAAAGACAAAACTAAGGGAGACAAAACTAAGGGAGAGAGAGAGGTGATGCTTGGCAGTGGAAGGGTTAATGGTCTGTTGCAAGGTGACTAATTGCAACAACACAGAGAACACAGAGGCTTTTTAACCCCTCTGTGTCTCTGTGTCAGTTGTTAAAAAAAAAAGTCTTAACAACAAAAAATCTAATTGTTTTCCCCCCACTGCCTACAAAGATGTTACTTGTCTTCTCTCCCCCAAAACATAAAACCCAACACCAAACAAACAAAACTTCAACAAAACCTAATAAACTTTTTAAAAGAAAAAAAGTCAAAGTAACAAAGCTCCAGGAGTGAAGGTGTAGTGCTAAGGGAGGGGTGTGGCAAAGTATCCAGGAGACAGCTCACTCTCCTGAGATAGAGAGTTGAGCCTGACCCCCAGAAAACTAAAACTTAAATTAAACTAAGAAAAAAACCCACAAAAACTCCCAAAAATGAACAACACCGTGCACAAAGAGCTTATTAACAAAAAGGTGTTAAAATAAAACTTGTATTTGAGGGACTAAGACCCTAAAAAGCCTTTTGTTTGGAGCTCAAGCATGCACACAACATGCTCTCTGGCACAGTACTTGAAAGCAGGACACACACTCTGGTTAGCGGTCAAGCAAATGAA